>OY720144.1:20934375-21575155 GCA_963082955.1 Cheilosia grossa
TAAAAGCAAAAGAAGAAGAAATAGGTATACATAATTTTTTAGGATAAGATCAATTTAATTAGTCATAATACAGGACCAACGTCTAACAGATGTTTTTATACAAAAATTAAACAAAGAAGAGCTAAAATTAGGAAACTCTTATATATTTTCATTTCCTAAAGCTAAGTATTCAATTTAATTAAATTAAAACTCGTCTTTTAAGGATCGTCTTAACCAATTTTTTGTTTTCTTTTGAATTTACTGAACAGTTCGACAAAATGCAAAGTTTACCACGGTGCACAATATCCTCTTCATCCTTCATCATTATTTATTTTAACAATTTTGAAGCTTTAATAATTCAAATTTACTTTTAGTTATTTTTAGAAATCTACAACAAGGACTATGTATACTTTATTAAGACAACAATTAATGTTGTCACAGTTTACAGATATCTTCTATACAAATAGGAGGAAGCAAATAGTTAAGAATCCCTTTCACTACTTTAAAAAACACAACATATTCGCTTAATTTATTTTTTTGTCTGTAAGATTATGTGTATAATTTGCTTATTAATATTTTGTGTAAAGGCCAGGTTACTAATGCTGTAGTTTGTGTCAACAGTACCTACAAATTATTAGAGACATGGAAAGAAAGGAAATGGTAGACTAAATTAATAAATTTGGTGGATGTGACAGGACAACGGTAATGTTTAAAGAATAAGAATGAAAGAATACATATTATTGGGTTTTTGTTTAGATCTTTCGACAGTTCTGGCCTAAAAAAAATTTCCACATTGTGGGAAAAGTATCATCTTTTCCCAAATTTCAGAATGACAAAAGTCAGTTGTGTCTTCAGCAAGAATATTTCCATATCCGTTGAGCTAAGTCGTTGGAATTACAAGAGGCGTTTTTAAGTGGTTGAACGCCATTTGTCACTGAACGTCATGTGGAATCCATTGGCGTACGTCGAACATGATGTTGGGAGAAACTTCACTGCCATTCTGTAAGGCGTTGAACGCGACAAAACGAAAAGAAAAATGACGGTATATGTCGTTTACAAGATACTGATCGACAAGTAGTAAACGACGGCTGAAAATGTAAGTATTCTTAAATTGGTAATTTATTCAAATGACTAGACTAAATTAGACTAATTTCTAGGGTAAAAAAAACCAACCAGAAACTGAATTGAATCAGAAAACACTTTATTAAATTAATTTGTATCCGGATTGGATTTTGTCCTTATCTGTTTCCGTATGCACTACCTATACACTTTTAATTTTTAGGATACAAATTACAATAATTTCTTTCAAAAATATAAATACCATAAGCAGATACCCTATTTATCTGTCACTGGCGCATATCAGCTGGTGTGGAACGCATGTGGAATGTGAACTACTTACCGATGACGTTTTACCCTGTCGTGGAAGTTAGGGAATAAGTCTTCTAAAATGAAACGCCTCGAAAAACGACAAACGTCGTGAAAGTAAAACGGCACTCGGAATAAGGGTGAATGTGTTGACCAATTTTGCAGAGAGTGAGGTGTCATTCCCGGAATGTCATAGGCTAAAAAGATAAAAATAAAAAAGTTAACTTAAAACAAAGCAACGAAAAAACCCAACTGTTTGGCAGCTGCAGGTAAAGTCTCCGACTCTTAATTTGTCATACTTGAATGTGTCTTGATTACATCTTTTAAGTCGAGTTTTTTTGGTTTTTTAAATTAACTTTCTTATTTTTGTTGAGTATTTTAAATTTCCCTACCACAAATTGATGTCCCTTGCGCAAGTACTCGTATCTCGTAAGTGGGCACAACTGATTCTTTACAGGTTCGAAAACTTAAGCCCAATATTGATCGGAGTATTCATGAAATAGAGCTTCAACCAATTGATACATTCCAGGGGGCGCTACCAAGCAGCCCTATAAATAAAATTCTACTCCATAAATAATTGGAAAGTTTCCTATTTTTAATAAAGCAAACAACGTTGGGAAACATTGCTCGATATTCAATTTTAAAAAAGAAGCCCGCCAACAGTCTACAAAAATTATTTAACCTCATAACAGCATTTGCTTTGCGAGAGCCTATATTTTAATACGAGTGTCCACAGGAAACAAAAACCCCCTAAGTCACCATCAAACATCAAAATGAAACCCCCTCCAGGGACTTTTACGCATTTTCCCATATTTCAAAGGACACCATTTGAACATCACGCAAAAACCGCACAAGAATTGGGGCACACACACTCCACAGTCCACATCCACGGTCCCCTCTCGGGTTTCGCCTGCCAAATTCATGTACAAAGTTGCCTCGTGCATATGTCTGATATCCGTTTGCTCCGTTCCCTCCCTCTGGATCCGCAGCACACCGACAACATTTCAAATTGTTTGGTTTAGTTTTATTTTTTAGCCAAAAAATTTCAGGTGACGTAAACAAACAGGTGAAATGATTTTTCTTCGTACACCTCACACTCACTTAATCTTGCCCAAGAGACGAGATGGTTCTCTCCTTCTCCGACCCGACTTTACCACTGGCTGACCAGTTTGTGTGCGTCCGTCGTTCGTCCACTCAAGAGATAACATTTTGGTAGTTTTTATTTTTACTATTTTTTTTTTTTGATACTCGAGTGAAACATCAAGTATCAGGTGTATGGGCTAGCTCGTATGTGTGCGTTCGATAAAGAGGTAAACCAGCCGAATATATACGCTGTTTGTTTACCGGTGGTGCTATGTTGTCGGTATCGGTTAGACCTCAGAGCTCAGACCCTTTCGTCCGCCACCGAAAATTGGGGATACGCGTGTGCAGGTGTAATTTTGTGTTTTAATGTGAACTCTTCGCTGTTAATGTACCAAACAAGCACACAAACAGGTTGAGAGATTTTGTTTTTATTTTTTGGGACGAGGAATGAAAAATTACACCACACACAGGACACAGATGTGTGCTCGGTTGGACCATGGATGGATGGAGATCTGCGTCGTCGGAGTCGTTTGCATGGTGGTGCCTTTCTTGTCGTTGCTACTTTCCTGCCAGCAGAGTGGCAGTGGATTAGGGAAGGGTCTGGTTTAATGCAGCAGGATGCAAGGTGTTTGGCGTTAGTCTTTGTTTTCTTTTTTTTGCTCTGCCTTTTCGTGGTTAGGGGTTTTCTCATTTTTCTCTGCAGTTATCCCCAGTTGGGTGTGTTTTTTTTTTTTGTTGGGATGAAATCGTTTCAATTAATTTTGCAATCATTACAATAAATTTGCACGCAGTAGCAGTTTTGAAAGAAATAAAAGATTGGGCACTTTATTTGGGATCATTGCTGGCATTTAGAAGAAAATTGAATTGTTCACAGGAAACTGTTAACTGACAGAATTCACAAATGCAACAGTGTAAGCTATAGCCTGAAGGGGGGATAACAGTTTGCGGAACTATACTCGATCTCAAGCTGTAGCTAAGGTTCATTCGATTCGTTTTCTGTAACCAGGTACGGAAGTGGATAAGCCATAAATTCCATATAGGTACCGTTGAAGGTGTTTATGCCGTGGATGCTTATCTACTGCAAACTGAGGGACTATTTACCTCCGTTGTAGGTATTTCCCAAAGACGTCTTAAATCGATGAAGAGGTGTAGGACGGATCTTGCGGTCGCAAGACATAAAAAAGGGGAGTCGTATACGATATAATTAAGACTTTGTATAGGTCCACTGTGAATCGAGGAGTTTTTAGGAGGCCTTTGTGAATTTATGAGAATGCAGGGGTTGGGGTAAAAATTTAAAATATTTATTTTTTTTGTGTTGGTGGTTTTTGTTATTTTGGTATTTTTTCTGATTTTTGAACGAGAGAGCCAAAAATACGAAATCCATGCCTCATTAAATGGTGCCTTACTCTTCTGAGTGAACACATTGCACTTTCACCACACACGCAAACCTGTTTTTATTTTTTTTAAAAAAATACTGAATTTCTTCTATTGACAGATAGTGAACTATATTTCTGTTTTTGTTTTTAACCGCAGTGACAAATGATAACGTTAGTTAACAATTATGTTAATTATTTACAGACTCAAAAGAGTATATTTTTAAAGGTCTGTTTTAACTTTGAAGGAAAAATGCGGAGAGGCTCTAAGCTGGAATTAGACATCGTTAAAGAACAAGATGTAGATGATCCCATGAATTCTAGCAGCTGATTACTTTGTACACAAATAAACGTTAAATAGGTAAAATTCAAATTGCAAATAGGTAATCTCCATTGGTAACCCCAATTGAGAAGTTCCAAAAAGCAAATCCCTTAAAGGAAATTCCGTGGCTTAAAAAACGAAGTAAACAAACGCCTGCCTGGTGCCTGCGAAAAATCTCTGGCTATCCATCTGACTCATACAAAGAACAAAGAAAAGAAGCTCAGAGCAGTAATGTGGGAAAAAAGCGAAATCAATTAAAAATAGGTTCTTGTCCGAGCGTGAAGAGGGTTGATTTCCAGAAAAAAAGTACACTCAGCGAAGCATACGATTAGCATTGCATATTAACACTTGTCTATTTTTGTATTGCCCGCAATCTCCCGTGTGTATTGATGGATTTCTTTCCCAACCTTTTGAGGGAACGCTGACTAGATTCTCAGGTGGCACAGTCGATCAATTGTAGAAAGACGAAGGCGACCTCGATTGGCTGAAATTTGGGGAAACAAAGCAAAACAAAAAATTGTTTCGGAACTGAGGACTACAAAATGTTCACTTATTACTGACGAGACTACGGATTTATTAAAAAGTAGGGGGAAAGCGGGAGACTTGAGCCACTCTCAATAATTTACTTAAATTCCATTGATATCCAACAAGTGTAGCTGTATGCGATGCAGACAGTGACGAATCCGTCGTCTTTGGTTGGTGGAAGAGAAAAGGTGTTTTCCAGTGCAAAAAGTGAAAAAATATATATTTTTTCTTTTTTCTCTATAAAATCTATCTGTAACGCTGTAGGTAAGTAAATTAATTTGATGTTACCTAATAATATTGATATTGTAGATTGTAAATACATATTACAATAAAACCACTCTGGGTTGTATTTAATAAAAATGATAAATATAAATTTGTTACAAAATGTGACCGGGAGACTTGAGACAGTTTCTGAAGGGAGAGGAGATCAGTGCTAAATGATATTTATATAGTATGTAGCTTGATGCCTAAGTCTTATCTTTGTTTAATATTAAATTAAGTTATTTATTTCAGAAAGTTAAGTTTTTGCTTCCTTTTTTTTACCTTCTTTATTCTATTAAACTGAATTAACTTCTTTTTTTTATTTATGTACTGAACAAATTTATGTTTCTATTTCTATTTTTATTATTGTTATTATTAGTTTTTTTTTTTCAAACCACCAAAACAAAAAAAAAATTAATTCTACTCACATCGGAAGTGGATAAATTATTTGTTTTATTGTTTTACTCGTAGAATTTGAGTAAGTTCAAGTCTCCCCGAAGGGGTGTTCAAGTCTCCCGGTGAGGCGGGAATCTGTTTTGGAAAATTTGGCATTTGGCAAAAATTTCTTGCGTTTATTGTAAGTTTATGGGACTTTTCTTAAAAAAAAATAAATGTAGCTATAAAAAATGAATTTAACAGGTGACTGTGATTGATAAACGAATTTTTATGAACGATGTAATAAGAAGTGGCTCAAGTCTCCCGCTTTCCCCCTAAGTACGAAAAAGTCGTTAAGCTACGACTAAACATGTCACTTTTCTTGTCAAATTTCGACATGCCGAAGTCATTATGTCACTATATACTCGTATGTGATCACTTGTCAAGCGTCTGGCCACGAGGGCTGTCGCAGCACACTCTCACGACAGACACACGAGTGACCACCGAATGGCCGAATTTTTGTGACGTCAGCATGTCAAAATTTTTCCACGAAAAATGACACGTGTGTCTATTGTCATAGTTTTAATCGTAAGATTTCGAAAATTATAAAAGTTCGATCTTAGGTCTAATCGAATTAACTAAAATGCGACGCTAAAACAATTCTTGATACCATCCTTAATCTTTTTTTCTAATCATGAAATTCCCTTAATATATGGCTAGTTAAATAGTCTTCGAGCGAAATTAGAGAAAGATTTAATGCATGTCTCATGAAGCGCACTTGTCATTGCCTTTATTAGAGCTCGGCCTCGGCCTACGCTTGCAAACAAAATCAGTGATAAAGTGGAGAACATTTATTAGTTTAATTTCATACATTTCATTTCAGGAATATTGTGCTGTCAAACCGCACAACATTTTAGGCATATATCTCTGTCTCTAAAATGTAATCATGCTCTTCAATTATACTTCATTTCTTGTACGTTGGAAGTAAATGGAATCAGACCATGCGATTTGGCCAAAGCAATGGGAAATCCTGAAACTGTTTTTGTCCTATATTTTGAAAATATTTAACGATTTAAATCAAGAATTCCAGTCCAAAAAGTTCCGATTGACATATTTGTTTGCCCATATTTAGACCACTGTCAAAGTTGTTCTAAGCATTTTTGTGAGTAATAAAAAATAGATAAGCTCCTGGGCAGGCTTTAATTTAGAGGATCAAACACACAATTGAAGAAGTGATTATTGCGAACAAAGCCGAAAAATAACTCAATAAATGTGACTCAAATTTGAAAAAAAAATTATAAAAAAGAAACGCTTTAAATTTTTACTTAGAACGTTTAAGTAACATTTTATTTAGATGAGCTTTTTGTAACAGTGTCTTAAAAAAATTGTTCATTATTTCGCTAAAAAGCGTGCTTCCGGTTTCCGAAGTGTCCATCTTAATCTTGATAAATTCCTTTATGAACTTGGTAGATGGCGTTTCTGCGAATCTAGAAATGGAGGGGAAGATGTTAAGATTGTAAAATCACAATTTAAACGAAGAAATTGATGTAGCAGATTTTTGTGAAAAAATAACGGAATAAATGATAGATTTATGTTTCGTTAAAAATATAACCATGTTTGTTTACAACCTTGTGTACTTGCCTTAGCTGTAGCTGAGCTAACATTTTTTGAGTGGAGTTTAGTTAAAATTAAGTTAGGAAATGCACTTAAATTCGAAATTATAGATAATATCATGTTGGCTAAAGAGTTTAACAATAGAAAAAATTAAAACCATTCCATTCAATCAGAAAATGAATTTTTCTTTTCAATAAAAAACAAGGTTAACTATTTTTCTTTAGTAAGTGAAGTCAGTTCTTTATTTAGTTAAATAAATTAGACGTTGTTTAACTACTCCCATAAATGCCTGATTGGATTGTTAGAGACGTATGTTTAAAAGATATTTTTTAAAAAAAAAACAAAACATTTTATTCATTCTAAATTAATTTGAATTTGAAAAACCCACTGCGTTTGGTTAGCAAGTTAAGTTTATTTATTTTATTTTGATCTTTAACTCCTTAGAGACTGATAATGTTCCTAATTGGATAGCTGAATTTGGAAGCTTGATATTCAATTTTGGTAGCAAATATTTTTTGGAAGTGACAACAGTGCGTATAGTTATCATAAATGACGCACACAATTGGAGAGCGACCTCAACCAAAGGGGTGTGTTTACTTAGGTAGCGCTACTGTCTGAAATCGAGCCTCAACAAAAAGTAAGTATGGAAAAGTAGACTTCAAACTTAGGGAACAATAATATATGGCAACACTTTTTGTCCATATTTCGGTTACTATCTTCTTTAGCGGAAGTTGCCACTCCCAACATTAAAATTTTTCAAGACCGAAGGAAGTGAGCAAAAAAACATGCATTTGATATTTCTGTCACTGAATGACAGGCCCAAGACCCCCGTCATTACGTCTTCCGCAAACGGATAATCACTACGACTTAACATAAAACGACATCCATTTCAAAAAGCATACATTAGTCTTCCTTGACACTAAACCAATATTCCACGCATCACCTTGAAATCTTAGCCAAATGTCAAAAAGATCTTGGACAATCTTTAAGGCAATTATTTACAGTCGCAGTCTTAGTGACCTCCGCACACAAAATCCCAACCATGCTATAACAATAAATCATTCCAAATCAAACATAGGCGAGAATAATTCCATTCAATGAATTCGAACAGAAGAAAGGATTCCCTTTCTTCCGGATGAATTGGAATCCCAGGAGGACAAGCGAAGACAATCGGTATTGTTGCTGTGCCAAAAGAAATATCGCATCCGTGTAAAAGTCATACATCAGTCAAAGTTGGTAATTGTTTTGCGCAACTGAAAATCAACAAAATGACAGTCAGGATATTTATTGGGGAATCTTTTCTCTGCTATTGCCATTCATTGTATCAATTTCGTTGTAACCAGCAACCAGGAAGACAAGACACTCTTTTGGTTATGTCATGTTTGCACTTCTTTTATCATTCAGAAGCGAGAGGGAACGGCTGCAACAGGACGAGAAGAATGCTGAAAGTATATACGCGCCTATTTTCTGGTCAATATGAATTTATTCCGTAATTGATGGTTAGGGAGTTGTGTCGTGTGTGATGGGATTTATTTAGTCGCCTGAAAAGGAGTTTGCTTAGGTGGCATTGGCTCTGGCATGTTTTTTGGGTTTTTTTTTTTTTAGAGAATGTGGCAACAAGTAAAAATTTCAACTTATTAATAATCATAATCAACTAGACACAAATCACTGTAGGTACTTGAGGATGTCAAATGTTTTATAAAAGACCGGCACTGAAAAAGAGAGGAGTTTTCAATTGATATTATACAAAAATTTAAAAAATTAAATACCGAGTGTTGTTACTTTTACTACACAATTTTAGATTTGTTTTCCAATCTGCCAGTCCACTAAAAAATTCGACCAATTTTTGTCGGCCTTCTGTTAAATATGAAGTTTGTAGCCTCGTATTTCCGGGTAATTTAAAAAAAGTACGGTTTTATTTTTATATCCAATTTATAAATTTACGAACGAGGAAAAAGAAGCGACGCTGTTATTGATATTTTGGAGGAAGACTGAGGTCTGTCTGTCCACCAAACCAACAATCGCAGCGTAACAGTGATTACCTCGAACCTCCTAGGAAGATGCCTTAGAGTATTCGAAGTTGTACCGAGTCGCTTGTCGAAGGAATTAATTACCAAGCAACATTTCGGCTGTCCTTTTATACTTCCGAAATGAAGCTTTTACAAAAAAAAGCTTTAATGTTGTTTGAGTTCTGAAAAGAGAGTTTGTATTTGAACTTTTTCATAGGCAAAGTGATTTTTGAAGAGAAATAATTTTTTAATATAAGTTAATTTATTAGTTACGCAAGTTGAATTAACAAGGTGCGTTAAAATATTACTGAGTAAAAGTAAAAGTATAAAAAGGAAACAAATGAAAATATAATAAGTAAAAGTTGTAATTTCTGACTGCTTCAAGTTCTCATTAGGTCTCTATAGTAAGTTTTCTTTTCGAATTTTTTTCTTCAATATTTTGATTATAATAATATTTATGGTTATGGTTCTCTGTTAGAAACATCGTGAAAGGTGTGTGAAATAAGAAAAAAAGTGTGTGTACATGGGAGTAGTAGTTGTACTTTTTTGGCGTATGAAAAAAAGTTAAAAATCAATCAAATAGGTATTATTTTTAACAGCGAACAATGCCAACACGACGTAGAGGGGCTGCTTTGGGCCGTAAAACACGCAGAATCTAAGAGCCGATGGACATCAGCATCCAGCGTATAAAGATGCATGCCTTGTACTCGGCTTGCTGGAAGACGACAACCAGTAGGAAGGTATGCTTGCTGAAGCAGCATTGAAAACTGTACAGCAAAACAAATTCGTCTGCTATTCGCTATCGTATTAACTACATGTTTCCTGTCTCTCTTGCAACAAGCTGCATCTCACTTCTTATACAGTTTTCTGGAAAATTTCGGACATTATTATTGTTTGTATACGTTTGACGTTTACAATTATCATTCTATCATTTCCTTGTAATTCAGGTGGATCCTTTTTTTGATGCACCCGGTGAAACTGGCAAAACATTTCTTATTTCGCTAATTCTCGCTGAAATACGATCAAATAATGGCATCGCATTGGCCGTTGCATCATCTGGCATTGCGGCAACTTCATTGGATGGAGGCAGAACAGCTCATTCAGTATTTAATGTCACTAAATATTCAAAACAACCCAGACGAAGTGTGCAACATAAAAACACAATCGTCTATGGCCGCAGTGTTGAAACAGTGTAAAATTATCATCTGGGATGAATGGACTATGGCACACAAACATTCGCTTGAGATTTTGAACAGGACATTGAAAGATGTAAAAAACAATGACAAATTATTCGGCGGCACTCTGTTACTCCTTTCAGGTGATTTCAGGCAAACACGTTCCATCATTCCGCGTTCAACGTAAGCATAATTTACTACTCAAAGTTGGATCTCCGGTTATTTTGCTTCGTAATTTTAGCCCACCACGGCTGTTTGCAACGGCACGCGATTAGTCGTTAAGAAATTAATGAACAACGTTATCGAAGCCATTATTTTAAATGGCAAATTCCGGGGTGAAAGTATATTACTTCCACGAATCCCTATTTTACCCACAGATGTGCCAATTCAATTTAAACGCATTCAGTTCCCCATAAGATTAGCATTTGCAATGACTATTAATGAGTCTCAAGGGCAAACAATGTCTGTTTGTGGCTTAGATTTGAGCACACCATGTTTTCCTCACGGACAATTATACGTGGCATCAGTGGCGGCTCGTCACATTTGATTTCAAGGGTTCACATTATTTTTGCAATAGTAAAAATCAACTCCAAACTACAAAATAATGTGGATATTAGTCTAGAAAACAACAGTTTTCACTACAATTTCTTCTTCCGAGAATCGCAAACAAATTCAAAGTTTTATTTTTGTATCCACTTCCCTCGTACGCAACGTATACATTCCATGAACGGAGCACAATTTTTCTGTGCTCAGGTTGTTGCTTGATAAAGGCAACCAAACTCCCATTGTTGTTCTTGTAAAAGGCTTTTTGCACACGCATACTTATAAAACTTTCATGGATACCATATCATAGCCCATCGCACGTGCGATTGCTCTCGCAACATGTAGAATAGTGATAGCGATGTGTACCCAGATTTTTGTTTCTCATTCTCTTTTCTTCTTTGTGTACATACATACGTACGTACATACATACTTTGTTCTGTGTGCTTTCAACATGTTGAGGAGGAAAATGAACATTCATTGAGTTGTAGGAGTGAATAAAATGGTAAATGGTGGCAAATAATAATTGAAATATAACAATGTTTTGAAACAGATGGAGGTTCACGTGCTCATGTGCTCCTATGGACGAACCGCCACTGCGTGGCATAGTCACATCCCATCCAGTTTGGTTGTGTTAGCTAAAGATGAAGGACAAAAAATATTGTAACCTCCATTGCACTAAGGGATTAATTTTGTCGACTAATATTTTCAGAATTCGTTGTATATATTATTAAAAAACAAAAGTTCCAATATATCTATAAAAAATTTAGTATTTGGTCTGTTGTAATTTTCACAGCGCTCCATGCATCTTCCACTCATATGCCACATACGCACACAATTACAATAAATAAGATATATTTTCACACTCCAAAAATAATTCATATAGCAAAACAACGTTTGCCGGGTCCGCTAGTATTTTAAATACAGACATTACAACAAGAAAACCTACAAAATAACTTACAAAAAGACTTTCGAACTATCTACTAGTAACAATTTGCCTTCAAAAAGGACACAAAATATCACTCCTGTTCCGCTTGGCTGCCTCCAATACTTTCTTGAAACCCTCTGCAAATCTTGAAATGATTGAAAGGCTGGAGAAGAGTGCCGCAACTGAAATCGTTATTCGTATTTGTAGCTTAGCTTTCCAGCTCGTTGTGATCTTCCTCGTCTTCATCATCTGTCAAATGATCGCACTAATCAACAAATGTTTGATTATGTTTATAAGTTGTTGCCAATTGATTTCTAAATTCAGGAAGGCTGATTTTGTCTTTTTCAAATTTGAACGTCATTATTATTATGTATAAAATTATATTGAAATGTTCGGACAAACACAACAAGGTTAAACTTGGCTGGGTACAGGGTCATCAGGGTATTGCAGGCAACGAACATAATTATGCAGATAACCTTGCTAGGGCTGGTTCCGAATCTGTGGACCAGAACCCTACTGCACAGACAATTAGACTAATGAATGGGATAAACAACTTCGTCTTGAACACTGGGAACATGTGACTGGTCTAAGACAATCCAAACAATTAATTAAGCCTTAATCCTACAAGGAAATCAATATATACTCAGTAAGGATAATATAAGGAAGCTAGCGGGTTTCCTCACAGGTCATTGTGGCCTTAGATATCACCTCAATAAAATTAACCTTTGGCCGGAAACAGAATTCAGATTCTGTCTGGAGGATGTTGAGTCATTTTCATTTTAAATTCATTGAGCTATTTCATTAAACTTACATCCTAGACAAAAACGATTAAATCTAATTTAAGACTAACATTTTTCTTATTCTAGCTTACTGGCTCCAAGCGAGCGCTCTAAACTTATCAATATCCTTAAAATTATTGCCTTTCGGCCTTAAATCTATCTATATCTATTTTTTTTTTGTTTTTTAATTTCCAAGAAACTTTAGAAAACTTGAATTCTTTATTATTGTTTTGTTTAAAACTACTTAAAACTACCTAAGCTGCTTAACCTAAATTACCTATAATCAGGGTGGTGAGCAATCAAATCGATTGGTCACCATCCTGATCACGTCCATGGGTGCCTGACAGCCGCCCACAAGGGTTCATCAGTGCCACCGAGACTCGAGCGAGGCTATAAGCGTCGTTCGAGTCCCAGCAGCACTATCATGCTGGCTAGCCCGGCCCCTCCCAAAGACCCCCTACTCTAAACCTAAACCTACAAACTTAATATCTACCTTAAAACTAGGGAGGATGCTACATTAGTAGCGCACCGGCCCGGGAGAGCGTATCAACCCTCACCTCTTCATTAAGCCACCAAAATTCGGTGAACTGCTTCAACGTATCGACCCTGTCCCGATCCGCAATTGCGGTGCTAAAACGGAGGAGCTCCTGAGCATTGGCGGCGTACCCGTCGTGGATGAGCCGCTTATCCCTCGCGCCGCGGTGGCTGTGGTACAATACCGGCACACCATCTTTTGTCTGGACTAACCCTTTCATGTCAACATGAAGAAATGCCTCAGGCGGGATAAAGCCAGACCGAAGCGTACTCTCGTGGTACATTAAATTGGGGTAGTAAGCCCCTGAGATCAGATTATTATCGCTGGCCATCGCCCTTGCGACGTGCCTCCGAATCACCTTAACAAGGAAATTGTCAATCCTATTCAATCGAGCCCCATTGTATAGGGTCCTGTTGGGATAGTATTTTATGTACTGCGATTCAGGAGTTCTAAACAACCCTAGACAGGCCCTGAGACATTGTCTCTCAAACACCCGAATCTTTTCCATATAGGACGGCGCTATATTGAACCACATGGGACGGCCATAAGCGATGATAGGCCTTATAAGGGCCACGTAGCAAATGACCTTCACCCTAGAGTCAAGTTGACTGCTGCGAAACAGTCTCCTTGTCAGAGCGTAGGCCCTCTTAGCCCCAGCCAGACAAGCAGCTATATGTTTGTCAAAATACAGATACTGGTCGAGCCAGATGCCAAGATACCGGACCACGTTTTTCACCGCCAACGGCTGCCCCTGCTGTCCAATAATTGTTAATTTCCTCCAGTTTTTTCTGGTATCCCCAGAGGCCCCAGCCAATGTAGTTCTGAACAGGATTGTTTCCGATTTTTGGAAATTGATTTTCAACTTCCAATCATCGCAATACCTCTTAATTTGCTCGAAGTCACGTTGCAGAAGGATGTTAATGACCTCGATTTTTGGTCCTGACCTGTACGCCACTAAATCGTCCGCGTACGCTATAGCATGTCTGAGGGAACAAACCAGATCACTTGTGTAAATATTAAACAGGACCGGGGAATTCACTGCTCCCTGTTGTAAGCCGTTTTTAATTTCGAAAACCCTGCTCGAAGTCACGTTGCCAGCTTTGACAACGAACTCCTTTCCCATAAGCATGTCATAAATCATATACAGCAAAGGTTTTTGGATGCCCAATCTGGTCAGCTTATAGAAGAGCCCCTCCAACCATACGGTATCGAAGGCCTTCTCAAAGTCGACCAGGCAGGCACCCGTGCATTGCTTCTTACTCTTATTCCACTGAATGTCGGAAACCAGTTTCGACGCGGCATGAATAGTGTCATGCCCCGCTCTGAAGCCAAACTGGTTGTCCGGAATAATCTTGTTTTCCTCAACCCATTTTAAAAGAGATCTATTGACGACTTTCTCGAATACCTTGCTAACATTCGGAAGCAAACTAATTGACCGGAGATTAGCAGGGTTCGTCCTATCTTTATCCTTTTTCGGGATAGGGTGTACCACCGCTATTTTCCACTGCTCCGGATAATATGCATTATTCAGCGCATTGTTAAATAGCGTGGCGAAGATATCTATCGCCTCTAGCGGCAGGTGTCTTAATACGACGTTTGGGATACCGTCCACTCCCGCCGACTTTTTGTTTTTAAGTGATTCAAAGATGCACCGAAGTTCATCTCTACTCACGAACAGATGAGTATTTTCATCGGCGACTGTGCCGTTTGCACGGTTGTCGTCATTGAACCCGGTGAAACCGTTGTTCTCGGATCGCCAATCTTGAATTTCGGTCCGCAGATAAAAGTGGTTAAGAAAGGCCCTCCCTTCGAGGTCGCGGTTACAGCGAACAGGGTTGTTCACCGTATACACAGTCTCAAAGAAAGCTCCCATCAAATTCACCCTCTCCTGCGGGTCTTCGACCACGAAAAAACCGTCGTTCGAGTCAGCACTTTCCGGACTTATGCCAGCAGTCAGTAGTGTCTGTCTGTTCTCGTTCGTCCGAGGTATTCGAACACATGAAATGTCGTTATGATCCTTCCGCCTGAACAGTTTATTTATTTGCGGGAACATTTTCGGACTACTGGATTTTATAGCCCGAATTTTATTGCCCCAGAGGATGTTGAGTCCTCTGAACTGAACACATTTTCTGTGACTGCCCGGCTTTTCATTGGTTAAGAGAAGAAGGGATGAAAAATGAACTGAGTGGATTGTAAGCAAGTCTTAGTTCCGATTGTTGGCCGACACGTCAATCATTCCGGTTTGATCGAAGCACATCGACATTGCTTCACTTTAGTTATTCTATTGTAGGTATACTTTTGAAAACAGAATTTAAATTGACCGAATTAAAAAAAGTAGGATGTTAATTGCGCATGCTCGGGATTATTATTTTCATTACAACAACGAATTTCGTCGGGTCAGATAGTTTCTTATAATTTAGACTAAGATATGGTTTTATGCCAAAAGTCGTGTCAAAAATATGTTATTACTGGGTGCCATTTGTAATATCCGCGAAAATATTAAAAAAAAGACAGACGCTACCGTTCTGTGCCGCAGTCACGCACTAATTCCCTAAGTTGGAATTTTAGTTTTTTTCAGGATTCGAACCTGGTCCCACTAAGCCACATATTGAGAGTAATTATAATTATTTTTAAATCTAAAAAAATACTCTTTGACGGTAAGTTTTTCGGGTCGATTGTATTTATTTTGTATTTCTTCAAAGTCCGTTGTAAATTAAAATTTACGATTTTACCACGTTTTTCAACCCTGGACTCGTAGAAGTGCACTCTGCTACTAAGGACTTATTGACATTCATCAGGGAGCAGGGAGGTCGCACAGCTCTTAGATTAATCTTTCGCCATTGATATCATAGATCTTTCGGGTCGCAGTGCCAGCCAACTGGTCATGAGACTAATTTAAGAAAATTACCTTGTGCAGCTCTGGTACCAGTCAATTTCCGCTAGGGAGCCGTGGGTTAATGCGGTTAGTGGGCTTAAGCACCAGTGATCGAGGGGTCTTTTTCCCAAATCTCTGGAAAAAAAAACTGCTTTCACTGCGCCAACGTGTGACAGAGCCCTTGAGAAAGCTTCCCAATTTAGCCTTTCTAAATTGATATAAAATTGTGATTCAGTCCCATTCGTCGCAAGAATTAAATTATACTAGAGACTTGTTCGAGTTGAAAGAGAGTTTCTCTATCGCGGTTCTTCCTGATAATATTTCTCTTTCATATAGAGGTCGCTAGTGGTCTACCCATACAACCACGAGAAGGCTTCTATCCAGCTATGCCCAAAACTAGCAACTATATCCCTAGGGGTTGGATTTTCCACTTAGAAAGATTAATTTTTAAAGGCTGCAGGGATATTCCGAAACTCTTTTTCAAACTCGGGTTCAGGATACAAATTATGTACCAAATGCATTTTTAATGTGTGTAAGTGGACCGCTCTCTAGTTTCAGAAGGTAATTTCGGAAAACTTTGACCATACTAAGTCCCTCTAGGCTTGGAAGAACTACGCTTAAATTGATTGAATCTTTATAGTGAAAAGTCGATTTAAACTTAGTAGTTGGAGACTGCTCTTAAGAGAATCGTTAATCTGCCTAGAAATTAAAAAAATCTACCGCTTCCTATTCAGATTTCAACTCATTGACACGTTTTCGCCTAGGCTCAGCTTATCAGCAAAAGAAATTGGTAACGCATCGATCAGCGTGCACAAGTCAGCTATCCCAAAGAGACTTTTCACAAAACGAAAACTCCTTCCCCACTTAGCGTCAACTAACTGCCAACAAATTGACACCAACTGCAAATCAAATATACAAATTAAGATACCATAAAAAAAAAAGAAGAGAAGAACGGAAACGAAACGGTCGGCGACCCTGGGAAAATCTCAACAAGTATCCACACCATCCCCAGACGCAATTTATATGCGAGTATCTCGCCAAAGAGCGGACCTCGTTAGGACGGCTGTTATAATTACGAACGTTATAATGGAATATCCAAACACTAAGTCGTGATCTCGATCACTGCCGCCCAACTGATTTCAGTATGGCTACGAGCCGGCGATGTTCGGAGATCATTTGCATCGTGATAACGAGCGTTCGTCTCGATGCATGGACAGCCCTACTCACACCTTTTGTCCGAGCGCCTTCAGGTGATGGTGTGTTAATTGGAATAAAATACTCCAGCTAAGTGACGACTCATGACAACCGTATAATGACATCTCAATTAACTCGAATGCTGTGCAGTGTGCACCTACGTGTAGCCTGTGAAGCGATCTATGGCCAGAATCCGCTAATTGGTTTTCCATATAATTTGAATGCTTGAGTGGAGATATTTCACGATTATAATCGTCTGGCGGGAGCTGAACATTTTCTATGTAATTGTGGGGGTTCCACACATTTCTTTGTTGATGCTTCCATTTTTTACGGGCCATATCACGTGTGTGGCAATGGCGCTCAACGCCCAACGATCAAACGCGTGCCATATGCATTTTGAGGCAGCAACGCCAACGCGTAGGGGGTATCTTAAGTTTCGGTAATTAAATATTTTTTATGTGGTGTGTGTCTTAGGATAGGGCTTTGACTTTGATTGGCTTCGCGGTCAATGGCTGCCATCGTGATATCATACCACCAGCAGGCACATTGAACTGATTGCAACGAACAGCAGACGGCAGATGGTTGTGTGTCCTTTTTTACCAATTAGGGTTTTTCAACTGCCAACTGTGTGTGTGCGTGTGTGAGATGCGCTGCCAGCAACGCCAATGACTTTTGGGACGTTATGCCTGTTTTTCCACCAAAAAAAAAAAAAACACATTTTTTCTCCGGCCGTCCTGTTAAAAAATAGGATTTTGTAAGGATATCTTATGACATCTGTCGAATAATGTCGGGGATTATTGTTATTATGACGATTAATCTTGTGCTTTCGTTTTTTTTTTCTGTTGCAGTGTCATGGACACGGATGATGTATCGCAGGAGAAGTGTAAGATGTACCTTAAAAAAGGTAGGATGTTAGGTTTACCTTTCGAAGAGGGGATAGGAGGTCAGAGCTGGTAATGAACTTGTAATTGGCGGATGCCATACGAACGTGATATATGACATGCATTGCACACTTTTGAGAGGCTTCAAGCTGTAAAAAGTGCATAGTCTTAAGAGATGTGTCTGCTTTTTAGGTTGAAGGGCTATGACCTTAGAAGTGAGGTCTAGACGCCTTTGAACCTGATAAATAAAAATGAAGAGTACAGCAGTTCACGCATGCATTTGGTCGGAAGTGACAGAGTGTCGATAGTACTTTGTCGAACTTACGTAAGGAGCAGAGACAGCTTCTATTACTATGTGGATTTGTCATACCCGACAGACTTAGGCAAGAAATAATTTTGAAAATCCACATAACCCACGAGCAATGCCCCAAAAAGGAAGTTTGAATCATATTTGCTGATCATCTTTGCTAGGATATTTAGTTGGAACAGCCCACATTACTGATACTACGTCTGAGAACTATCCAAGGGTAATTGACTGTGCTGAGGGGCGGGATGTAACTTTGGTAAGCACGCAACTTCTACGTCTCAATGTTCACAAGGGAAAAGAGCTGTTAACGAACCAGTAAAATGTCAGCTAAATTAAGCACATTGCGGTCATTGCAGAGCACGTTGCCAGTATTCTGATTGTCTGAAGCTCGAATTCGAATCTCTACCGACGGGTATCACAAATTCACAATGGGTCCATACTGACTTGAGTCAGCACGCCAGTACACTATCCTAACCTAACTCACCTTTTTGCAGCCAAGGTAAAGACTGTTGATATGCAACGCACGCTTCGCACAAAAAAAAAAAAAGTACTAGAAGATATTTTTACGTCCGAGAGGTAGAATCGCATGAAACTGGCAAAATCTTCAACAATTGGTTATCCTCCAATGAATGATTCTGTCCTACCCCAGCTATTGATGTCGATGTGATGTGAATGCCACCGTTGACGTCGCGACTAATGTATGTGGTCGGCTTTAAGTGACCGAAACTATTAAACCAATTTTTGGAATTAATTTGTGTGACTGAACAGTGGTTGCACCTAGGCATACCAGACGACCTCTTTTAAGAAGACATGTCCTCTTTTTATCTTTAAAAAAATGTCAAAAAATTTGGAAAAATGCAATTAGTCCACTTTCTGGGATTTCTTTGCTTACGGAATTTTTCGACAGCACACAATTTTTTACCAACACAAATTCAGAATTTTCTGCATCTTTCTGGTGTGAACACGACCTAAAATATATTTGTACCCGAACGCATTCAGTTCTGAGCACAACAGCATTTTTTGTTTTTTGTTTAACAGTCGTCTGAACACACCCACTCATTTGACAGCTCAATTTATTTTTCAATTTTATTGGGCCTTACCAACAACCAAACAGTAAACTCGAGTTTAACTAATTTCGAAACTAACTATAGTTTCGACTTTTAATTTGTAGGTACCAACAAACAAATTAATCGGAACTTTAACTACATCTGACTTTATCGCAATATTATTACAGTACAACTCAAATGCGTTATAATTTTTTTTCTGAGCTTTCAAATACTTTGCTGAAATTGGCAGTTACTTGTATTTCTAGTAGCAATCTTCTAGTTATTTACTTTTTCAATAATGTTGAGCAGCGATGAGGATATATTTGCTGATATTCATATAGCTAACGAGGCTGCGTTTTCTCGAAAAAGAAAAGTCTACAAAAAAAAACAGACCCGTTTGAAAAATATGACGAGAAAGAATTCTTTGGGCACTACAGGGTTAGTATTTTAATTCTTGTTATAATCAAGCATTGATTGCGTCCAATTTAAGCTGCGGCTTCTATTTGTTTGCTGTTCTTCATTTTTCAATGCCATTGCACGGATCAGAAAATATTCATAACATTAAAATGGAGTGAGAAACAGCTTTGAAGAAAACTATTAATGAAATGTTCGATTTGATGCTCAAGACAAACAAAAAAGCTGTATATTTTGAGATGAGACTTTTCTAATATATTTAAATAACTTACCAATTCAACTTACCTAATTTAATTCAAAACGGCCAATTGACTTACTTCAGACTGACGTTTAAACTTTATTATTGAGTTAGACTCCACTTTCTTCGGATCGAAAATTACAGTCTCGATTATCGTAAAGTCAAAGATAACTTGGTTATTGGTACACAATTTATTTTAATTTCGACTATTGCCCTAAAGTCGAGTCTAAATTTGGTTGTTAGTAAGACCGTTTGTATCGCCATGTTGCAGAAATGCAACATAGGTACAGCAAAAGTATATGTCAAATTAATAGATAGATATCATTTAAGAGTTGTCGCTTATCTACTACTCTTCTTTCTATGAAATGCCCATATACTCATGATTAGGGCGACCAGATCGAAGCCCAGCAAAAAAAGGACACCTTCAAAAATCTCAAATGAAAAATTTAAGAACAAAAAACAACACCCATTTTAACAAATTCAATAAAATTGCAAAAGAGTTTGAGCTGTCAAATGAGTGGGTGTGTTCAGACGATTGTTAAAAAAAAAAAAAAAAGCGTGGTTAAATTTTAAGGGCCAATGTTGAATGTGCACCACACCTTTACGTCAAGTTTTTTTCTGCATTTCATTTGACATTTCTCAATTTCAGACCAACTCAATTTGAAAGTTATTCAGGTTTATTATGAAAATGGGCGTTCAAATCAAAATGCATATCGTGCACTTCGTGATTTTTTCGGTCAATTTAATCGGTACATTTTCACCTCAGTGGATTCGTCAATAAGCAGAATTGCCGCATTTGGGCGAATGATAATCCAAGAGTGATTGTCGCAAAACATATGCACCCACAAAGAGTGACTGTTTGGTGCGGTTTATGGGCTGGTGGCATCATCGGGCCGTATTTTTCCAAAATGAGGCCGGCCACCCTTTATAATTAAAAATAGTGTTTGTAGAAATTAAAGTGATTTACTTACCAAGTTAGTATAAATAATACTTGCTTGAGAAACTATCATTTAGAGGAAAATAGAGCCGTTGCAGAATTTGTTCTGTGTTTAGCTCTTAAGCCCGACTCTAGAGAAATTGGTGTTTTATGACCGCCTATGACAGCATCTATACAGACGCGCTTTACCTATAGATGCATCAAATATCAAAATGGGCTTAGTTGTCAAGAAAAATTAATACCCAAGATCGACGATTCGGACTGAAGGTCGTTAGAGACACCTTTGATTTTGATGTAGTTGGCGACTTCGCGTACCTTAGCTTTGCTATTTAATCTGAAAATGACATCTTATCAAAAATCAAACGAAAAAAAAGTGTCAGACAATCTATGAGCTGAGAAGGCTAAGGAATATATAAGACCCTAGTAATCCCAGTCTTACTTTATGGATCTAAAGCATGAACCCTTTCAAAAGCGACTGAAGATATCTCTGGACGATTCTAGAGGCAAATTCTTCGTAAGACATTCAGTCCCGTTTGCATTTGCGGATTTTTTGAGGAGACGATTTACCAACGTTCTTTATGAGTTGTATATCGATATCGACTTATTAAAAAAGCTGTCCTTTGGAGGTTTGACGCTCTCCGGCCCCTCGAGCTATCAATTCTTACACAGTAGCCGAAGACTTCGCCTTATGTGTCCCGCGCAAGTCGAAAATGCCCTTAACAGCCTTGAAGTAGCAACTGGAGGCAGCTGGCTTAGAACCGTTTTAACTGTAGAGGCTACTCAGTTGATGACATGGTCGCACCGACCTACAAAGCCGTCCTCCCTAAGTAACAAACATCCAAACGCACATACTGTCTAAGCACAACAAGTACCTACAAACGAATCGTCCATAACCAGGTGCAAACAAGTCTCCAGAGAGACCGCAGCCTCACAGCCTGAGACAGAAATCTGTTGCTCGAAAACGCATATTTTTTAAAAAAAATCAACAAGTCCCACATATGCCTACAGCCTACACCTATAGATTATCTGTCGTACATCTGCCTCCTCCTGATTCCAGAAATCTGTTCACAATCAGAATGCATCTCAAAAATCTGTTCGAAAGCAGGTATCCCGTCGAAGATGCGCTACAAGTGTTGCACAGAGCCAACAATAAGAATATGCCATCCATATCCTTGCATCAGGATTCAAATTGAAAATACTGCCCTCCCTTCGCGCAAACGATTCGATACATTTCCCATGATTCTCTGTTGAATGTCTGTTCCAAATGCACATGTTCGTTTCAAATTGTTTTCAAGGTGCGTCCCATTCTCCTCTTCACATTTAATGTGTTTTTCAATATTTTTTTTTGAACCTCTGATCCTCGAATGTCCTTTTGGCAGTGAAACACACTGTTGCTTCTGTGCTTCTTTTTTTATGTTTTCTTCGAAAATAAATAATAGCGATTCCACATGTTCTTTCGTTTGCACCGGATCGTCATCATCGTCGCATATGCAGATGCAGAATGTCCTGAAAACAACAGAAAACGAAAAATAAATTCGAATGGAACGATTGAAATCTCTGCGGGCATAAATATACACAAACACATGGAATATCTATCTACACACAACAACAAGTGTGTAAAAGTGTACTATACTTCCGGAAGCCTGTTGATTATTGTGTACTCGTAGTGTGTACTTGTGCATCAGGATTCAGGAGCAACTACGGAAGAGCGTGTTTTTTAGTTTTTCACCGTGTGTCCTGTTTGTTGGGCAAAAATAAATTTGTTTTGTGTTCCGGAAAGAAATGCGAGGATTTTGAGATTTTTCTAGCACTAGAAGCATCATCCCGTGGACGGATGTTATGCGGATGTGCGGGATGATGGAACCACATGTTGGATGGTGGATTGAGGATTTAGGATTTTCTAGAAATGGGAGATGGATGATTGATGCTGAAGTAGAAAAAAGGACAGTGGGATTATTTATTATTTGCTGGGACAGAGGGTCCTTCTGTTTTTTTTTTTTTTTTTTATTTATTTAATGGGAATTTGCAATTAATCTAACAGCACCGGATATGGATGAATCTTTTGTCTGTGTTTTGATAAAATTTGGTAAAAATCCGGAAGTAAAAATATAGCTTGCCATGTGGAATGTGGATCCTTGGATACGAGTGCGAAGGTACATGCTTTGCTTCGCTTTGGTTTAACCTTGTGGATCACACACGGATGAACTGAAAACGAAAAAAGAAGCAGATTTGACACCGACAATGACCACCTGAACAACGTAATGGCAGCTGATCGGAACTCTACAAAAGTGGAAAGCTTTCGGTAGCTGCGGGGCTTAGTACTATACCACTTGGAAGAAGGCTGTCTGTATTTCTAGGAACTAGAAAGATTCAAGAGAGAGAGAGAGAGACCATCATTAACCAGCTCTAATACATGGTTCAGGAAAAAAACACCCTCTATCGAAGGCATCCGCCTTGCTAACGTCCTCTGCCTTGTAGCGGAACTGTCTTAAATAAGACTCTTCTAAGAATCTTTTCAAAAGGCTTTACAATATCTGCTTTTCAGATGTACAGATTGACAATCACAGTTCCTTGCTTTATTTTTGATTTGATCTTATTTTCAAAACAAGGGCCCTCATCCTATATGTCCCTCCATGTATAATTACGACGACACTTACACTTTACTTTCTTGAATTTTCGCTAGCAAAAGTAAAACCGCACCTTACGTTATAAATCGCTCTTTTAATAATAATAAAAATTGATTACATACATTTTGACAGTTCTATGATTTTTGACATTTTAACGAGGAATACATAAAAACAATGATACCAAACAATGAACTCTTAACTATTATAGGCCTAATGTAATTCTGGCCCTCCCGGCCTATGAAAGTAGCAATGACATTGACAATTTATTTCACTCAGGGATCTGCAAGGCATTTGGTAAGATTACGCCTCAAACGATCTTTTTCAAATTGTCTGAGCTTTGGGTCGTCATTCTGTAAGGCATAACGTTTAAACGTTTGCAAGGGCAACTTAGAGCAAACAAACAAAAGGTTTCAACGCTTTTGCTCACAGAATCTAAACCCTAGATTTAACCAAGAAAAAGGTGTTGTCTTCGTCTATAATATTGGTAAGTTATTCTATTTTTATATTTTAAATGTAAGCGTGGATGATTTTGATTTCGATATTGTGCATTTAGTTTGAAAATGTTATATTTATGTTCTTAAATTTGTTTCCCCATAACTGGGGTCCGTTTTCTTTATAAACTTTTTAGTTCAGTCGGAAAATTGTTATTCCGGAATTTTTTAAACCACTGCGATATAAGAAGCAAAGCGTTTTCATAGGAATTGTTGGATGAAACCGTGTTTTCTGTACTCACGGTCACTATTTAGGTACATATTTATTTTATTCTGTTATTGATCTACTTTTTATTATTATTTTTCAATTTGCATAGAAAAAACAGGTGAATTTTCCCGGGAAAAGATTTCGTGCAGCGCTCTAATGGTTAAAAGTCAACGAAAACTTGGAAGTTCAACATGATAATTATAAAAACAAGAACAAAGGTAAATTATGATTTTAAATAATAAAATGATGTAAATAATTCTGTTTTCTAAATAAAAATAATTACAAGAAAACCGTTAGACCTTCTGAATTTTTTTCCATTCAGTTCTAAATTCTTTACTGACTGAAGACAATCACTTCTATGAAAAAAAAAAAAAAAAAAATATAAGTGGATATCAGAGATTGAACTAAATATTCATATTTGAAGAAAATTTGTCTTCGTTTGAATTAGTCTGAATAATAAATGTACGATTAAGGAAAGAATGTTTATGTAGTAAAAGAAAAGTTCCGTATTTAACAAATCCTTTCTTTGATCACGAATAATTATTCTTAGTTTCAGAAATAAGTTAAGTTATTGATTTAAGACAATTCTTTCTGAATTCACATAAATAATTAAGCAAACAGTTTCTTGAGTCCAGAAAACTTATAACCGATTTAAGAAAATAAATCTTGCTGAAAGAAAACAATTTTTGAAGCAAAACACCTTATTAAATATTTGTTTTCTTAAATTAATTTCCAATTTTATAATTTTTTTCTCGTTCTTGACTCGTGAAATAAAAATGGATTAAAAATAAGAAATAATATGCTTGGACCATAACCGTACTTAAAATTCTTGTTTTAAAATATGTCCAGCTAAGAGAATATTTTTTTTTGGCATTCCAGTCCCCATCTGAACTTGATTGACACTTGTAAAGTTCAAGCTCCTATCGCCTTGCCGCAGCGAAAGTTGGCTGCGCAGCAGCATTGTCAATGATCATGTCAGGCGATAGTAAAGCGGGTAGGAAATGCTCAAGAAAAGCATCCGCGTAGTTCCCGATAAACGCAATACCCTATATGAGTCCGAAAACATCTTTCGAAGCTGACTTCACAACTAAAAACAAAAGTTACAGTAATGCCCTGCTCTACGTACCAATTTGCTACGCACGTCATGGACAATCTCGAGCTTTGCCATTGTTCTCCTCCAAATTTGCATCCCCATTGCTATGCCATTGTAGCTCTATTTCCATGAAGTAGTACAAACTTTTCGTCACCACGAGTTCCACTAAAAACGTCTTCTCTCCCTAACAAGGGCGTAAATCACACTCCCAACTACATACACGCACTCTTACCGGCAATTTAATCGCTACACCATGTGTGCCCAATCAAATTACCAATTCCACCATGGGTCTCATGGTATTTTTGAACTTGAAATAGGTGTGACTGTAAAATTCTAGGTAACTGCTCGCACCATCAGCACATCGCCATCGATCTCATTCGGCATGCAGAGCCCTCTCCCATCGCAATACATGGAATTCTGCTCAAACTTGTTGGCGCAGTTTCTTGCGAACCTCGATCCACATTTTGCATTCCAATCACCCGACCTGGCAGCAATCAAAAATCGTCTAAATTATGGAAACAGCAAATGGGATCCGTACCGAGAGTTTATTTTCTGTCAAAGACTGCTCGAGAAAACTTAGCTCACAAAGTACGAAGTACGTAGCCATGCTCGTACCATTAGCCGGGTTAATTTAAAATCGACGATACTTTTCTGGACACGCATGTAAATTAGACAGTAGTTACCAACTTGAAGGCGGAACGTGATCCGACTGTCAACCGCCTCTTGGCGAGCACAAAAGAATCCCAAATCTAGTTAAAGTCGTGAACACAAATCGCCGCCCAAAATGCTCTAAAATGCCCCAAAAAACTGTCGATTGGTGTCGGTCCGTCGGTCTTCGTGGTCGTAGTGGTGTGAATTTGATTAGCTGAATCGAACCGATTGTCGATGGCCCCGCTCTCCATTCGCTTTATGGCGTTTTAATTATTTCAATTCGATTGAAGAATTTATTCCTTTCAACGTTGAGGACGTGATGAGTGTCGGAAATGTGCGGTTCCCCAAAAAAATAAAAACACCTCCATCCATTCTCACGAAATACGAGTACAAATGACTGTGCTGTGCGGCTTTGTTCGACTCGGTCATGCCATGGAAGTCACCGCTTTAATTCGGCTATTAAATTACGATCAGGCGATCAAACTGATCACTTTGCTTAGCTTAATAGGTGTCACATCCTTTGGGGGAGCATTCAACGATCTAATGAATGATAATGTCGAAAAATTTGGCTCTGCATGAAATCCACATAAAAAACTCGAACGAGTACGTTTCAATTCAGCGCGAATGTTCTCAATACACTCGCTGCATTTTCACAGTGCCTAATGAGCCAACGGTGACATCTGCGAACATGGAGTACGTGATGGATTAAAATTGCACATGATCCGAACGGAGGTGATTTATGGCTGGATATGACTGGCCTGCCAATGAGTCGATGGGAACTAGCTGGGCGATAAAAATTCCAAGCGGCACAAATTCATCAAGCTCATTAGTTAAAAATACGAAATGAGCAGCGAATTTTATGCTCGACGAGCACGGAAGTTGTTTTATATTTTATTTTTAATTAACGCATTAGGTCATCCATTTGCGATGGTTGAATGTTTAAGGGTGGTCTACAAACATTATAACAAAGAGGTTGTTGGTTAAAGTTTGCAACTGGAGAGCAGGGCTGACTTTATGCGACTAAAGTTGCATTTTTCCCCTTTTTTTCTCTCTCTATACGCAATGAGACCACTTTTCCAAAATTGTCCAGATTTGTCCCCATTTTGAAAAAAAATCAGGTTTTTCTATGAAACGAAATGTTTCATAATAAATACTGCGTGTAGTGTTGTTAGAACTGGGCACATTTAAGAATCTAGTTATCTTACGTCGACTAGATTGGTATAGAAAAGATGCAACCTGAACGCAAGAACTAGATTGGTCGGGAACGTCACTTTTTCTATGTCAGCCACATAAATGCGAACTGTCAACTTACTACTCAGTCACGAATTTTTTGTCTAGATTTGTCTCCCACTCCTCCATAAACGTCAACTGAAACAGCTTCTCATATGACCGATTTGAGCCAATCAAAACAGGGATAGATCTAGTCAGACAGCTGTCAGACTTACTAAACTAGATACTTGAATAGTGGAAAGGGCAACTTAATGCTGCCAACCTGCGATGACGTTCCGTAAGTGAAAATGCCTTCAATCGTTCAGTACTAAGTCTCAACAGAGTTCTGTTCTTTAAGAAACTCTTTGGAAAACGTACCTTTGGAATTACCGCTGGCTACCTTTAGGTCGATGTCAACTTTGCTATCAATTTTGACAGCTAACTATGCTATACTCAATGGATGACAGCGTAGTCTATCGTTTGTACTTGGTTTGTTATAATCCAGGCTGAATTTCTGCTGGCCCAACACTCTAAGGCTACGATTACACATTCCACTTTACATGTCAAATTTTGACGTGCCCACTTCATTATGACGTTAACATATTTGTTACTAATTGTGATCGCCTGTTAAGCATCTGGTCACGCGAGCTGTCGCAGCACACTCTCACGAAAGACACACAAGTGACCACGGGAATGCCGAATTTATGTGACTCAGCATGTCAAAATTTGCAACGAAATAGTTGGATTTAGGCGCTAGTGAAGCAGTTAACGAAGGGCTTGATGTGATGGAGATCAAGGTTTTCTGTCAAGTTTATTATTTCGCATCTAGCACCACACATATATGGTGGGCTTTCAGCCAGTCGCCTGTTATACCCTCAGTGATCAGCGATCAGACTGCAACTTCCAAACACCGATTAGCTCAATTTAGGAATTATTCTATCTCTTTATTTGTTACTGACTAACGATTTTCAGTGGGCCAATGACACACGCTGTCATACCAGACTCTGGTGATTTTTGTGAACTATAAATAAGACTGTCTAAATACTAACGCCAAAATTTGGACTGAAAAATTATTACCAAAATGGAAATTCGTTCTTAAGAGATTGCATTTCAATTAACATTAGTGAAACTGGTTTCAAAAGTCCTGTCGTTAAGTAATTTGGAAGGGTTTCTAAAATCTAGAACCTTATAAACAGCTTTTACCGGCTTTCGAGGTAGATATCAGCTCGTTTAAAACACAATACTGAAAAAGCTGTCTGTCGAAATGGTGCTGACAACCTTTAAATAAGGCAAAGCTCTGAGTACAATTTAATGCTGCCTACTTTCAGGCTCCGAATACGAGTAATTACAGTGAAAAATGTCAACATTACTTCTTAAACTGATTGAAAAGCTGTTAACAGTTGTTGGGCGCGCTCTAAAGGCGACTATACAAAGACAATGGTTTCTAAATGGCTGTCTTGTCGACAAATAATAGCTATATCTGTTTTCTTTCAGTTCAAATTGTGTTACCCTTTACAAATAAGCATACCTAGGTCGAATACCAAAAAGAGGAAGATGTTTTAGGTAGAAGAAATGATACTTTTCCGGACTGTAGGTCTATAACCAGCTGAACGTAAAAATGAAAGAATAGGATATGATCAAAGGTCTGTGGACCTCTTTTTAATTTCAGTTTCGTAGTTTTTTAAAGTGCAGAAATATGGGTGCATAATGAGGTCGTAGGAAGGAATTAAAGCCTCCGAACCCAGTCCATCATCAAATTCATAAAA
Organism: Cheilosia grossa; assembly: GCA_963082955.1. Classification (NCBI taxonomy): domain Eukaryota; kingdom Metazoa; phylum Arthropoda; class Insecta; order Diptera; family Syrphidae; genus Cheilosia; species Cheilosia grossa. The sequence goes on from OY720144.1 coordinate 20,963,176, forward strand.
AACAAGACAATGTCATCTTCTGGCTGAAATCACTAATTTAAAAGCTGAAGAGACCAAAATGGAATAAAAGATGTGCTGTCAAAATAGAGATGCCCTAGCTCTAACCGGCTGCTAACAGAAGGGCAAATAAGAAAGGCAGCTAGGGCTTTGGAGCCATAACTTTACGGGTCAACAAAAATTTTGAGGAGGACGTTGCGAAAGAGGGAGTGCATTCTTCCACCTTTACAGCCACTAGAAAGTTTAATAGCATACTTACCACCTTTAGCGTTAAGGTCGGCAAAGGAGGCTTGCAATCTCTTTAAGGCGAGCCTCATTCTTCTGATCGACCTTTAGTCTCAAAGGCAGATCTTGATATGGACAGCCTGGCACAAGTCGGACCTGAGTCTGCTTAGCGTCGAATACGGACGAGCCGACCTGTACCACATGTTCTATCACAAAACAAATCTGTCCTAAACTGGAACAGTAGAACTCCGACAATCAAATAAGAATGAAGAGATTCTTTATAAGAACGTGTCATTACGGGACCCTGCTTCAATGGGAGTTATGCCCTCAGTTTAGGTATCTCTGAAAACAATTTCTGAAGAATCTGCATGGACAAGTCTTAAAGCTCCGTCAACTCGAAGACGACTCTATCTAGATGAATAGGTACTTTTCTGCCAATCTCGGCGAACTCGCTAAATAAAGCATCAGCCACCTCAAGCGTTTTATATTTCAACTCTTTTTTGCTTTAACAGGTAGTTTTGAGATCAGTTATGACTCTGTGGCATTAAAATGAACCTAGTCTGGCCTAAGTGGGTGCACTAACTGTGGTCTGCCACCCGTACCTCACCTACCCCTAGAGCCAAAGAAGACTTGAACTTGAATTGAATTGAATTGACAGCCGCTGAAGCAAAATAGCTTCAAACCGAAAAGGTGAGCGATGATCGGCTTTCTTGAACATAAAAAGAGCGCCTGGTAAATAAAATGTTCGACACATAAGTTGAAAATGCCTGCTACAGAAAGCGTAATCCTAGCGCAATATTAAAGCCGCCATTCCAAATAACTTAAACGTATATTACGAAGAACTGTCAAACATCCGTCAACAAACCGAAGAATACCGCACTTACACGACACCATATACCTATGATGGCACTTTAGGTAAAACTTCGCCCATGCATTCATCAAGCCTTCAAACCGGCAACAAAGTTTTAAGCTAACATTACATACGCCACGAATCGGGTCACTTCATGACATGCAGACGTCAGTATGACACACAAATTTCTATAATGTGGCCATTTTGTGTGATGGCCTGTCGAGCAGGGTTATACGAGTTGACCCCACGATTGACACTATATATGATCGGGTGTCATTCAGTGTTGACACGCTCACAAATGACACGTAAATGACGACATGATGAGTTTATATTTATTCATCTGCAAGTTAATAACTAACGAACTTCGTGACAGATGGAAACTTAGCTTTAGGAAGGGCTCATTAGGATCAACCTCATTTTAGAGCCAGGGAGCAAGGTTTCCATATGTTATTCACTGAAGTGCACCACGGTCAGACCAATAAAATGTGAACTACGTCAGCCTTTCTATTACCAAATGTCTTTCAATCGCCAGAGAGTAGATAGATGGATAGTAGATATTAGCAGCTTATTTTTTGTTTGTAGTCCGCACGGGACAACCTAAAATTCCTTCTTTGTAGGCGCATTGGCTCTTGGCTAGCGTGCTGGACCAGTGATCGAGGGATCTCAGATTTGATTGCGAACATAGCACAAAATACATCTTAAGGTTTAATCCACTGCAAAACCACTGGAGAAGTCATTCGCGAGTATAACCAGTCCTGGAAGAGTCTTCCAATTGAATTCGCTCAGCAGTATCATCTCAAAGTGATCAATCTTGTTGGTTGGCATTATCCAACTTCTTTAATACCCCCGACACATTGCTTTCCACGTCAAGTAGGAAAATTCGCTGGAATATCGAATTAGTGTTCTTTCTCACGATCAATTAGTTGGACTCATGTGGTTATTGGTTACCATTCGCATAGTCCTTCCATGAAATAGCACCTTTCCTGTTCTAGTCGAGTATCTCCAAAAATAAAACATACGTGACGAATAAAATACGATCCTGCAGGCGGTCATATAAACGTCTAATGGCGATTATTATATTTATTATATGACTTGTTGAATCCTTTTCCAACTTGCTCGCCGGCCGCCTGTTGCACATTTTCCCAGTCGGAATTAGATGCAACCGGGTGAGAATATTCAAAGGACGAACACGGTTCGCACCTTTCCACAGGCGAACACAAAAAAGAACGAAAAGAAACCAGGAAAAGAAGAAGAAGAAGAACGCCGTCCCATTCCCATTTGCATGTTTAAGGGGACAAAAAAAGAAGACTTACAAAGGAAGCACGTTTCACCTGAGAAAGGTGCACGGAGTCGGAGTGAAGTAATTGTTTCTGTTTCTTTTCTTGTTTTTTGTTGCCTGTTCGTCGTTGACCCAATGCAGCAGGTAAGAGTCAAAGTTGTGTCTTCTTCTTCGAGTGTTTGATGGCGGAACAGGCCGACGCAGAACAGCGGGCATCAATCGAAAGGGTGATCATATTATATTGTATCCTTTTTATGTGTGTATCCTTTTTTGTTCTCACTAAATCAAAGGGTTCACTCGCTGGCGTTCGATTGTTCATCGTTAACCCACACTAATGGGCCTCTTGATGGTGCGCGTTTCTCTCTCTCCGTTCCTTCGTACTTTACAGATGTGCGCGACTATCCGCGTGTCCTCCTCAAGGATGCAATTGAATTTTAAAGGATTTCGGGAAATGATTACAAAGTTATAGCTTATAGGTATGTCTCTACCAATCGGGGCTGAAGGGTTTCAACACCTGGCGCAAATGTTTAAACTGAAACCTCTCCGTCCACTGGCGAAGGGGTTATCCTTATATTCTTCATCTGTATCCTCTGGTAATTAAGCTGTTACATAATTTCGAATGTCGACCGTCGAAGTCGGACAGTTGCAGTTGTTTTCGATTGTGTAGTCGTCGCTGTGTGTCCTTCAGATGTCACAACTTGAGTTTATCATTTTGTTGTCGTCCCAAATGTACAGTTTTCCCAATGCCGAGTCCTCTCGACAGGATTAAAATAGAACAAAAAAACGACTAAGGCATATGGAAAGCATTGATGGACAAAAAATGCTTAAAAAATAATACCGTCGTAGGCGTATGACACGTGGTATGGATACACAGGATGTCTAAAAGCCAGGTGGCTTTTCTTTTTCAATTATTTTTTTGAACAATTGTCTCTGTTGTAGAGAGCATACTGCACGAGAAGAGAAAACAGATAATCCCCGAAGTGTAGAGCTGCAGGTCTGCCTGTGTACCTAGGATCGGTTTTTTTTTTCTTTTTTTTTTAAATACAGATGGCTTTTGTAGTAGGTAGTCTTTTTTCTGTGTTCCTTGGAACAAAGACTGTGCATGGCATTGACGGTCCTAGAACCTATTGTTGGGCTAACTTATTGGAAAAACCTGACTGAGGAGTGGGACTGTACTGAAAAACTTGTTGAATGGTTTTTGGCAACGATGCAAAGATCGAGAAAATCGCTTGGACAAAGTGCGGGTAGTAATCAAAGCGAACCTAAGTCGGTTTTTGATGAAAATGATTGCGAGGATATTGCTAGGATTTTGACCTGAAGGAACTACGTAGAAGATGGAGGTCTAATTCCAATAAATCCGGAAATTAAACGACGGTTCGAATGATTTCAAACATCGGTTGGAGTACGTTGACGTTTAGTTAAAAATAACGTTTTTTAAACTAAGCTCTTTGACAAATTACTGACCACAGTTTGAGAAGATGTTCAGGTAACATCTGCCTCCTCTTTGACAAAAGTATGACGGTTAGTAGGTTATGAGATCCCTAAAATGGATACGCTTTAATGTTTTCAACTTCATATATTTTACGTAACTCATTTTTATGAGGCTTTAAATGGTTGTGAGAAGCTGGTGCGCCTGATGCGTGAGGTTAGCGAAAGTATGACGGTTAGTAGGTTATGAGATCCCTAAAATGGATACGCTTTAATGTTTTCAACTTCATATATTTTACGTAACTCATTTTTATGAGGCTTTAAATGGTTGTGAGAAGCTGGTGCGCCTGATGCGTTAGGTTAGCGAAAGAAACGCAATAAAAAAACAAAAATTTGTAAAGAGGCGACAGAGCCTAAGAGGGGTCGGTGAAAAAAAAAAGAATGTCTGCTGCATTTCCTCGTTTAGGTAAGTGAGTTTAGGCCAGTCTCGATAAGGAGTTAGATTAAAGGATCGTCCATGGCTAGCAAGCTGGAATATACAAGCAAAATTCATCAAATAGTCTAAAGGCACTTTCAAGTCTAATGAGCAACATCGGAGGTCCGAAACAGTACAAGGGACCTCTACTTGGCAATTCAGTAGAAATATAGTCAACAATTTAGTCAAACGTGCGTGCGGAGTTAAATCTGTCCATCGCCTCAACGCATTTATGGCAACCTGTGCGGTTCCACCAGTTTTGAACGATGATATGCTAACTAGCGCTTGGGCATCTCTGTGACGTCGTTGTGGCAAATTTTGCGAAAAGCTCTTGGCCTACATCCTTACAAGATTAAATTGACCGAGAACTGAAGCCGCTTGACCACCAGAAGCGTCGTATGTTCGTGAATTGGGCTGAGCAACAACTTGAAAATGATTCGGATTTTCATCGAAAAATCATCTTCAGCGATGAGGCTCATTTCTGACTGAATGACTTCGTCAATAAACAAAATATGCGGTATTGGTCAGGCAGCAATCCACACGTACTCCATGAGTCATCATTGCATCCCGAAAAAATTACGGTTTGGTGTGCTTTATGGGCCGGCGGCGTCATTGGGCCGTACTTCTTCCGTGATGATCAAGACCGGCACGTTACTGTGAATGGGAATCGCTACCGTTCAATGATAACCGAATATTTTTGGCCCCAATTGGATGATTTGGACTTGGAGGACATGTGGTTCGAACTGGAAGACGCCACAAGCCACACAGCGAATGTCACAATCAATTTATTGGAAACCAAGTTTGGAGAACGTGTTATCTCACGAAATGGTCCAGTCGCTTGGCCACCTCGGGCGTGCGATTTGACGCCGTTAGGCTATTTCCTGTGGGGCTACGTCAAGTCTATGGTCTATGCCAACAAGCTAGCGACGATTGATGAACTTCGTACGAAGATCGAACGTGGAATTGCAGCAGTATCGGCCGATTTATGCTTGAAAACCGTCGAAAATTGCGTTCAGCGTCTGGACTTCTGCAAGCGTGCCCGTAGTGGCCATGCAAAAGAAGTCGAGTTCCATACATAATGGCATCGAACACAGGAATAATTGATATTTAAGCTAAAGTAGGTGAGGTTACCATGACCGCATACCCAGTTTTTCGCTAAAAAATCGAATAACGGTAGGTATTTTTGAAATTTGCACATATCTCGAAAACGGTCAATACGATTGTAAGAAAAATTGTTGTTGTTGAGTTGCTAAGTAAATATGGTAATTTTGTCAGTTTTCGTCTATATTATCGTACAATAGATTTTTGAAAAAAGACATTTTTTTAAAAATTGGTTTTCCTTAGTTTACCGGAAAACGGCAGTACCGATTTTGACCAAAATGCATACTTAGACTAAAATTGCTGTTTCCAAAATAATTGTGTCCTTAATTTTTAATTCGAATCACAGAAAACGGTAATTTTAAAAACTGCTCATATCTCGAAAACACCATTATCGATTTCTTTAAACCCTTAAAAACCAAGTATCTAATGCTGACATCTTAAACAGTATCAGTATGCTCAGCTTTCAGATAGATAGTTAACCAAAAGTATTTTCGAAACTAAACATTGCAATATATGTTACTGTTTTGCCTGCATAATTTTACAAAAACCGTTCTAACGATTTTGATTAAAACACATATTTAGTAGATATAACAAAATAATTCTATTTAATTTTTCTCAAAAATCAGTTTCTGAATTGTTTCTCAAAAATTACTACCCAAAAGCTGAACTGTGTTGATTTTAAAAACTCCATTAAAAATGCTATAACAGCGACATAAGACATATTTTTAGCAAATTTTACCCACTTCTTCGTTTTTTCAACCATGTTGAATTGTTGCCACATTCGCAAGTGACCAAACGATTTTTTGGAGGCAGCTTTATAGGTAGGTAATCAAGTTCTTACAAGACTGGGGTAATCCAGCCATGGTTTTGGTGAAAATAATAACGATGCTGTCACATTTTGTAGACTTCCATTTGGCGATTGAATTTTGTGTGGTTTTCGATCTGAAATACTTTGAAATAGGTTTGATTTGTTCCAATTCCAGCTTAAGAAGAAAATGCGTTTTGTTGTCTTTTCACCGATTTTAAAGCACTGCAAGGTTATTTCCAAACTGTATTTAATTATCCACCCGAAACCTGTCAAGCTCAGCTCAGTGGTATGTGCGAACTACAGAACTGTACTCCCATTTCAGTCCACCAAACAGGGGAAAAAAAAAACAACCAGTTGAATGCCCAAATAGAGCCATCTGTAGCTGCATGCCAGCACTTAAAATGATACCAATCGAGCAATTCAATTTGGCAGATAACCAAATCATATCTATCTCTGGCGTCTCTATATCCCAATCCTTGTGTCTCGGTCTCTGGATATTTTTAGCAACAAAAAAAAAAAAAAAAATAAACGAAACAGCACCACGCACACCTTGCGTCTGTTCAAACAAAGCAGACCACACAATCCAACTGTTGCTACAGCCCAATTGGCAACGCATCTATCAGGTAGGCAGGGCTTTCTTAAATTCTATTCCATTTTCCTAAACTGCCGATCCTTATCTATCTATAGTCGATCCATGAAATTGTCTACGGTTTCGCTGCACCTACGGAGCGTTTTTCGGGTATACCTACCTGCACTCTTTCAAGCATTTCGTCCTCTGCTCTAATACTCGAAAATCGGTCTGCCGATGATAATCTCCTGCTGGACGACCGAGGAGCGAGGAACGACCGACGCGACGACGCACAGCCTGTTGCACACTCTCACACAGACCGTTTTATCAGTGTCGGATTAGGTTCTTCGCCCACCTCCTGCCTGTTTTTTACTGTGCTCTCCTCGCACAGCTCACACAAATGGCTACAAAGCACTCGATATCTTGTCCCTGGGCATTCATCGGATTCGTTTGTGTTCGTCTTATTGTTTTTGCGTCCTTTGTAGGCCAGGCAGTGTGCGTTTAGATTTTTAAGCAAACATCTGCCTTATGAAGAAAAAATTGAGAACAAAAAATTAAAACATAATCCCCGAGCTCTGAGGCCTAGACAAGATGCGTAAGGCGAGTAAAAAAAGTCATCATCATCATCAGGACAACAATGTCAAGGTCAACCCAGGAGACTCTATGCAGCGTCCTCTTTATGGATGTCCTTCGAAGCGACTACATTTCTGATTGGGTGTACTTAAGACGATGCGGATGGCAATGGCAGATGGCACGATTACTTTAGTGACGCGTGCTACACGCCTGCGCTGTGATTTTGCTTTTCCTTTTTTAATATCTCTGTCCTATCAGATGAAATTGTAATAAATTGCAGTTACCCACATATCCACATCCAGTGTGAGTACCCACATCATGTGTGGAGATGGAGACGTTTAATTAAAAGGGTTTTTGCATATATATGAGGGAGATTAGTGCCACCAACGACCGACGTACAGCTGCGCGCATACCTACCTAGCTTACTCATTTCGACAGCAATTGCTGCAAATTTCTGGTGCAATTTTGTGTCAATTGTCAATTGTTTGCACAAATGTCACATTGCGTTGTGTCTGTCGGGTGAATTGGATATTGTGCTCGCGATTAGGTGCAGTGGTGGTGAAAAGGGTTTGTTTTGTTATTTTAGGTGCGCGCTGTTCTTATCTATTGTCAAACATAACCTAGTTTCGATCGATCTATCTATGGGATAGATTGGCCAGAAGGATTACGAATCCTTTTGTTGTGTATGCGTACAATGAGTTTTCGATAAAGGATTGGATTTGGTTGTAAGACGGCGCAATATGCTTCAACGAAAGGAAAAGTTTGTCAACTGTCAAGGTGCTGTGTTGAGTAAACCGGCTTAGAGCGGGGCAAATGGTAAACTCCAGCTGGCGGCTGGCGGCTAAGACGATTTTGGTTAGTAAAGGGATTTTTTTTTATAATAATATTGAAGGATGCCAAAGATGGGGGTAGCATGAGAACTTCACTACGAGACATAGTAGGTACCAGCCTTGATAGAAGAGGACTTTCTTTAATCAATCCTTTTGTGTGAACTGTGGAACTTTTGTCTTGCATTTATAAGTTTTCTATGAACATAAGGAAACACTCCACTAATTCGCAGTTTTCGGGAAACGCTGGTATACCTCGTGTGCACCGTGTTGAAATTGGCAGCCCTTTTGACTTTGGAAAGAGGGGACTTTTTGGGAAAGATTTCAAGCATGTGAATGGAATGTGTAAACCGAAATCAAAAGGAGAAAATCGAACAACACAACCAAAGGACTTAAGACGCTTTATGTCAATGTCTGGAATTTTTGACACTAAACTCGGTGCTGCGCTCAAAGAAAAACAAGATGAGAACTACATATCGTACTAAACAAGACTGCAGACCAATATAAATAACTTTTTTTTTTTTGAAAATGCTATAAAAAAAAACTACTGAATATTTTCTCAAATTTCTTTTTTTATTTGAAAGTACAATCCTTCCGGTTAATAATGGAAAATAATTTCATTCAAATGGCTGCCTCGGCTGGCCATGCAGTAGCCTACACGATCGGTCCAATTTTTAAGCACATTATCGATTGTGTGCAGCTGTATTTCACCAATGGCTTCACGAATATTGTCCTTTAAAGCGTCAATTGTCTCTGGCTTGTCGGCGTTACACTTACCTTTTACGGCACCCCACAAATAATAGTCCAACGGTGTCAAATCGCAGTTCCGAGGTGGCCAAACGACATCAGCTTTGCGGCTGATAATGCGATCTTCGAAAACAGGGCGCAAAACATCGAGTGTAGCTTCGGCTGTGTGGCATGTAGCGCCATCCTGTTGAAACCAAATGTTGCCAATATCCTCCTCTTCAATTTTTGTGAATAAAAATTCGTTCAAAGTGGCCCGATAACGATCGCCATTGACTGTAACGGCAACTCCTTGCTCATTTTCGAAGAAAAATGGACCAATTATGCCTCTGGACCAAATTCCGCACCAAACAGTGTACGCATTGTTTTTGGCTTTTCACGCTTTGGTTTATCGATGAGGATGCCAGTTTCTTTCACTTTGTTCACAAGATAACGAACATACGGAGCTGACGGTGCTTCTCTTCCAAATTCCGTACGCAATTTTCGCACACATTCTGCAACATTACCATGATTTTCAAAGTAATGTCGCAATATTTCGCAGCGTTGTTCAAGCGTATACACAACCATATTCGTTCAGCGGAAGGATAAAACTAATTATCTGTCATATCAGACATGAGCTAAGTGATACCATTCGCGAAATAAGCACTAGTTGAAAAAAAAAGTTAGATGGCGGTCCCTTTATTTGTGTTTGACAAACTTCTTCGGACACGACTTATGTCATTCCCGTTCCTGACAGTTTTCGCCATTACAGCGCTCGGATTGTTCGTCTTATAATTATATTATTTCTGCTCTTTCAAAATTCGAACAAGCCTTTCTTAGAAATTCACTGAGAAGATAGCCAAATGATCCAACAGACGATCCTTATCTCGGCAATTTATCAACTCCTCGTCCAGCAGAGAGAGTTTCCTATTCATTGGTTCTTCCTTTCATCTTTCAAGGACATGCCATGGTTTTTATTTCAAAACTAACACCAGGTCGTACAAAGATCTCCTGCTGATGGACAAAACGCTCATCGTTCGCAATCTGCTACCTTCTGACAATTGCGTAAAATACCGCTCAAAATCTGTATCCTCCTAGCGAGCTCTGATCTTCTAGGAATTCCATCACTGTACGCATGTCCTTTTGTTCAGCCTCTCCTAACAAGAATCATACATAAAAGGTTATTTGCCCAGGACAGCGCACAAAAACCGATGTTTACCATCATTTTTGGTCATTTTGTTGCTTCTGCTATGAGGAACCTCGTGTCCGTCTGTGCTGCACGCTGATTGATATCGATCCTTATTCATTATAAATATCCTCCCATCATCAAGATGTAAGAACGTCTGCGCAAGGCGATACTTTTATTGAGATGCAATGTGAAACGAATATTCTCGGACAATGGGTAGAGAACAAAAAGGACGACATTCTGATGTTGCATCCTTGGATGATTTCGAACAAATGGCGAACGGTAGGCATCGGTAGTTTTTGGCGAGTTTGTTATCCTCATTATTTATGGATCAACTGTTAGATGCATCTAATGAATTCAGAGTAATTTCTGTGGTTGCGTTATCGTGTATAATGCGGTTTTAAGTACCTATAACATAATGGTGGACGTGAAAAGATGTCCTCATTAGGGAAGGAGATATCGCTGGGGGATATACCTTTACATCCTTATTATCATGTCGTTCATCTTGTCCTTATTAAATCTGACAGCTTGATTGAAATGAATATTTCCAAAGGTGGATAAGATGCATTTTGAATGCGTTATGTGGGTCTGCGGTTGATCTAGATTAAGCGGATAACTGTCAGAGTCAATGTACTGCAGTGGATCACGATGTAGTTATCACCTGTTCCATCTCTAGACCGCAATTGGACAGTTTATCTTGACTTGTGATGGACCCTAATAAAATTTATACGAAAGTAATTTCTGGCTCAACAAACGGGAAGATGTACTCATCAGCAAAAATTTACGATTTTCCAGAACTCTTTACTATAAAATGTAAATATATTTTTTTTAACTTTGCCAACAGCGTTTTTCAGTTTCAACAGACACTGTGCTACGAGAGAAGGCTGTAGTTTTCACAGTTCTTTTCGGAAATCTAATCGAAACCCAAGAGAACTCATAGTATGCCGACCTCTTTTTAAGATTTGATTCTCAAAGTTGTTTGTTCAAATTAACTGCTTCAGAGCTTTACGGAACTATCTTCAGAACTCAAGACTCCTTTTTTTTAACTAAGTCATTATTTGTTTTTGGGAGTGCATTGCTAAATTCCTCGAGGACTTCCCAAGAACTGCAAACAGAACTTATGCAAACTTGTTGGAAAATGTTTATTGATAACCTTTTTGGGCGTTTTTTAACTTTTCAGACCTCTTGTTAGAACCTATGTGATCTTCTCAGAACAACTTTTTATTTCAAAATAAATCATTTGTAACTTGAAAAATGGGCATAGATTCAAATTTTCAGAACTATAATATGAACTAATGAGAACTTTAGGACTACATACGTACATAGTTAAAAAATTTGGAGGGTTCTAACTTTTTCGATATGCGTTTGGGTACTTTTTGATAAAGTGTTCGTCCGATACTTTCTAGAATTGGAATCGGAACTCATGCGAACTATTTCGTGGAACCTATGAGTTCCATTGAGCACATATTGAAAGGGTCAGGTAAATTTTGTCAACAAATTCTGTTTTTTCTGTTAAATTGGTGACTGTGATTTCTTAGAAGTAGCTACCTTACAAACTCTTAACTATAAGAATGAAAAACTTGTTCGAAATTTACCTTGTAAAATGGAGCTGAACTGCGACTAAAAAAGTTTTCATATGAATGAAATGTCAGAATCTACGAATGTTCGCTTGTTCGCTCTATTTGATACTTTTTCTATTTGCTATGTTTCAGCAGCTGTCGAAATTACCAATGACATCCAAGAGGAAAAATATTCAGTTTCAGGTTTAAACATGGCCGTTTGAAAGCAATGGCATCACAATCGGGTGTCCCATGTCCTAACTGCTTGTTGATTTCCTTATATTAACGGGTCTGCACAAAAAGTTCATGGACTGTCTAACATTCAGATTTGATTCCAATAACTGGAAGTTATCTTAGTTATCTAGGCTGCGATAAGCTGTCGACCGTCATGACATCCAAACTCATGTGATCCGCCACTCTAGCTGGACATTTGCAAATATCTAAATGAACGGAATACTAAGGACCTAACTAATAATCATCCTTAACTTTCACACTAAATATTTTGTAGGTCACAATATGAAGATTCGTATGGAAAATTCGCCATTGTGAGTTCGAACAATTTTGCCTGGACACTAAAAATGATTATTAGTGTCACGATAGATGTCCAAGTCGATAAGTTCGTAAAAAGAGAATAATCCCTTCTTTGGAGGATTTATGGGCTGGTAATTTGAACCCTGTTTTCTTAATCCCAATGACCCTTACCTTTCCTAAGTTCACCATAACTAAAGCATAACTAACTATGCGCTCCTCCAGAATGTGTAATTTTTTGCCACTGAGAAAGACTTAATCCATTTTTTAAACAACAGTTCGACTTGACGTCTGGAACTGAAGAACGCTATTTCAGCTCGGTAAATGGCATTAGTCAGATGGATTTTTTTTTTAAGCATCTCTTAAGTCAGCCTACTTAGCTCAAGTATACGATCTATAGCCGGCTCAAACTTACAGAAATTTAAATCAAAGAGAACCAACCTCCGTTAAAAAATCAGAAGTGTTTCAGAAACACAAGCCTACCTTGCAGCTAAATTTAAAAAGTACAGCACACAGATGGTAGCCTTGGCGTACGGCACTCTAAGAGCTCGACTCTACTGTCATTCACTGCGAAACACAACTCGCCCTTACTCCTTGAACAAAGCAGATGAAACGCAACGCACATCTGAATGTTACTGCTGATCCTGATGAACAGACAGTTTCATACCCAAATAGAGTTGTGGACAATCGGACCACTCGCGGTGGGGTCGCCGCAACTCAAGTGCACATTTTTACGACAGGCCCGGGCAGGTGGCTTCAAAAAGCCCACTTAATCGTGGCATGAATGGGAAATTAAGACCTCAAAAAGGACTCTCAAACATCAGATAAAATTGCAATAAATTCAATTCGACTTCGATGTAACGTCTCTTCGCCCATTTCGCCGGTTGGCTTCCGTTTCAGGCGGCCAAACAAGACCGTCGTCGTCAATGCGAGAATGAGAAATAATAACAATGCCATTCAGGTGGGTTTGTGGTTCGTCCCCCCACTTAAGGCCCATAAGAAGACCCCTGGCCCCCGCCAAAGGCGAAACACTGTCGCGCGTGTGCCTCTCAATGAATGCACTTATTTAATTGTTGCACTCATATACGCATGGCCGCCTTTAGTTGTGTGTACGAGTGTCTCGTATGTCTGTTGTATCTCGGCAGGGCCACGGAAGTTGTTTACTTAGCCATAAACGAAATACACCTGTTTCCATAATCCGCAGCAGCAGCAACAGCACAACAACAACCGACGAAACCACAAGCATATTTATCAAGGGCTGCGAGGTTTACTGTCATATAAACTACCGAAATAGATTTTTTTTTTGTTTTGTTCGTGTGCTCAGACTCGTTCGTGCTTATTTGTGAGGCATGCAAGTCGGCAGCTGATGCCTCTGCCAAAGATCCAGGTATCCCCCTCGCGGCCCACACAAACCCCAGCAAAAGCAACACATCAGGTGTGCGATGCGATTCGATGCGATTCTCGTGGTGCTTTGCCCAAGTAGAGTTTCTTCCTCGTCGTCGTTGTCGTCGTGTTCGTGGTGGTTTTTGCTGGATCGCAGTCGTCGCCGAAAAAAATGGACATCTGCGTCAATCAAGTGCCTTCTGGGAGTCTATCACTTTCGTCCTAACGTCGTCATCGTCGTTGTCGATGCCGTCGTTGTGGGTTGCCCTGCGGTACGCTTGGAGCTGAAACTACTGCTGGTGGTGGCAGTGTGACCACTTTTTGGAGCCGGTTTGGGGTTGCATATCACTTGTTTGACTTCCTTGAAAAATGCCATCTTCACCCAGAGAAAAGGGAGCAAGACGGACGGAGTGCTAGTGGTTGAATGGAGCCACGCGACTAATTCTCTTTTCTTTTGGCAGTTTGGGATATGTATTTTTTTTCTACTCTGCTGATGGGTAATAAAATGTGCAACAATATCTCGGCATGAAGCCACAGCAGTAATCGGGGAGGAGATAGGCTACGTTCCGGTTCGTCATGAATTGCCCTTGCACGCATGGAGCACGCCAAACGACCTCTTTAAAGTCAAACTTTCCGCAACCGGTAAAGATGATTGATGCCAATTTTAAGGAAAGTAAGCATCTGTTTCTCTGTTAAGTTGGCTTTGGCAACTCGAAAAAGAGAAATTCACAAGAGTCCTGTGCCACCCGTCGGATGGGTATCAATTGGGTAAGTGCAGTAGCTGTTTGATATTAATTAAAGTTAAACGGGAGACAGCTGGGAGTGTGTGCAGGGACATCGCTCTCGTTGAGGAATGTCACCGAAGAAGGTTGAATTTTATGTGGGCAAGATGCGCCCAACAGGAACTTGCTTCCTGGAGGCATATTTTCCAAATGTCACAGTTTAAAGCGGTTGAAGTGAGAAAGTAACATATATTTGCAAAGTCTGAGAGGTGCCTGGTTTGAGTTTCGAAGGGAGACCGCAGTCAATGAGGAACAATATCAATTCCATTCACAATAGGTTCGACGACCCACTTAAGGCCCATAAGCTTATAGGAGCGCCTTTTCCAAGAAAAGAATAAAAAAACCGGGGCGGCAGCAGTCAGAGACTCAGTAACTCACGACATAATCAGCAGAAACCTTTTTAAAAGAAATGTTCGGGTGCTAAAGAAGAACTTGTGACGAATAAAGCCTTAAATAAAAAGATGCCTCTACGGAAAATACTGAAGACCTCCGTCAATGTGGTGTTTTGTGACATCCTTAATGAACTCTGTCTGGAGGACGTTATCAAAGCTATCTTCACGGACTAAAGTCGGAAGGGAAACCGATTTCTTAGAAGCTTTCGTCCCCGTAGTAATCGTATGATGATGAATGTGATAACCCAAAGAAGATGCGCCAGAGTAGAAAACGAGGAGCTAGGCAGTCTTTCAGGTCAAAAAGTTCGAAGATTTTCGCTATTTCAGCAACATTCATAAGCTTTATGAGACAGACCAGTATCTGGCTAATTTAATATCAGTACAAAGGCTCTTTGAAACAGGGAAAACCAAATTTTAAAGCATATCAAAGAGTGATAAACCTGGAAGAAAACCGATATCCAGTTAATGAAGGATCAGTTTCAGTGCCGATCTCGAGTACAGAATAGGTTGTTTTGCCTACAAAAAAGATTAAAAATAACAAGGGTTGACATGGTTTTTATTCGTTCAAATACGGATAGTTCATCTTTTCAGGTGGAGCTACAGTTTGGGGTTAACCAAGGCTGCAAATGACAAGCCTGGTTCTTAGCCAACTAGAACTAAGGCGAAGTCTTCCTCTAAATTATCAAAATCCGGCTTTAGAGTTCGTATAGTTTGTCGCTACAATATTGGAATTGAATTTTATACAAGTTGAACTACCCGTCTCTAAAAATGTAGTAAAAGGTTTGTGGCCAAGCTACATACATGAAAGCAGATTGAAGTCCTAATCTAATCATTGTTCAAAACAAGGATGAGCCACTAGCGTTTATAACAATTCGGAGACACCTTCTTCATAAACTGTTTAAGACTATTTAATGCCCTTGGAATTTTCTACTCAGCGAAAAGTTACCAACGGACAAGTTACAAAAAAATGTTACATTTGTTTCGTTGAAAATAAGTTCAACTTCTTCCAGCATTTCCTCCAAAACTGTCACTGCGATTTTTGTCATGACTGAGTGGGTTGTGTACTCGACTGCTGAGCGAGGGGTCTCATGTTCGATTCCCGGAAAAACATAAAGTATATCTTGAGGTCTTCTATAGTGTACCATCTCTCGCGATTATCTGACAAACATTAGAAAGTATAACTGTTATAAATGAGCTTCTCAATTCAGCCATTCGAATTATAGGCTAAAAAGGTTAGGTCCCTTCGATTTGTCCCGAGAATAGAAAACAACACAAAGCGAAGCTATAAGCACCTGTTGCCCCAACCAATCATTTCTTTTTTTTTACTGTCAAGTTGACAATGACAGATGGAGGCCCTATTCAGCATAAGATTTTATAAGCCAGACTCCAAACAACCCTATCACTCAGAGAATAAAACAGTTATTTTTCTTTCCATTGCCGTAGGCATTTTATAAAATCACCTGAATCTTAATAGTTATAAATAGTACTTAAATAATTAAAAATCAAATGAATATAAGAAGCTATGACTATTTTTATAGTTACCATACAGTTTTTTGCAAAATAATAATTGTGTAGTAAACTCTGACTATTGCATAATAAGTTGTTACTATTCAGTGGTCCAAATTTGAATAAACTAACTTTGAAGGCACAAACAACGCATAAGTGGTAAGGAAAAACAAATTGAATAAATGAGGATAACAATTATTAAATTTAACATTGAATTTGGATATGCTAGACGCAGATGGAGAGCCAGTTCAAATTCGATTTCCAGACGAGTACATCAGTCGCATTAATATATTATCCAATCCTTGTTGTAAACAATTTAAATTTTTGTATTTGTATATTTCATATTTGCAAAGTCATTCAACAACTTTTTAGTATAATTTAATCTAACAACGCGCATAGCTCAATTTTACTTTTAAAAAGTACTAATATAACTTAAATGAAAATTCAAATAGTCACATACTCCTACAAATTTTCAACTATTAAAAATAGTGCTCCTGATTCTCATTGCGAAAATTGTTGAATTGTTGAGTTTTTTTCCTCTGAGCTATATAAATATTGTAAGGTGTTGTCAGTTAAGATGTATATCGTAGCTTTATTATTTTATACGCGATTTTAATAGTTAATGCATTTATA
Source organism: Cheilosia grossa (assembly GCA_963082955.1). NCBI lineage: Eukaryota > Metazoa > Arthropoda > Insecta > Diptera > Syrphidae > Cheilosia > Cheilosia grossa. The sequence goes on from OY720144.1 coordinate 20,979,999, forward strand.
TATTGTTTAAGGAATTTTAATTTTAATAAAAATTGAGTTTATCGTCTGTAGTTGTTTCAATTTGGAAATAAATGCATTTTAGAAATATGTCTCTCAAAAACTACAGTAGCTGGCACCCCTGCATAGTAGTTGCCGCTCTGCGGATCAGTTGCTGGCACCCAAATATAATGATTTAATAATAGCTACCAGTTTATTAAAATACATTTAATGCTTCTCTAGCAAACAACAATGCAACAGTTAAGTAAGTTAATATTTAAATCAAATAAAAGAAGTATATATATAAATCCATTAATTAAAAAAAAAATATATATATAAATTGGGTAATTAAATCAAAAAACAAATTAACAATTTAGCTTTTGTATTCAACAACTAAATTTAAAACCTTAAAGGAATATAGCTAAAACGAGCTTATTGCAATTTTAATATTTTAATTAAGAAAAAATATTCCCGAAATAACTATAGTTGTAGCGAATCCTCTCGCAAATTTTTCCCTGTTTAGGCATTTTCAAATATCTGAAACAACGTTTTTAGATTTACGTACATATTTTGAGAATTTCAGAAAAAAGTCTACCTATACCTAGTAACAGAATTGGAAGTCCTTATTAAAATTCACAAAATTTTACACTAAACAAATAATCGCTTAAGTTTGGTCATGTTCATATCGCCGCACCGATTCGAGAAACCCTAATAGATTCTTTCCTCGCTGACTTGCCGATCAAAAGCCAGTGTTATGAAGAAGTGGGAAATTTAAGTTTTTGGCAAGATTTCCACGGTGGAAACCTTTACGAACTTATTGTTTTCTCCTTCTTAATACTACCGACTATTTTTGTTGCTTTATTGCTTTGCCGCTTTCAGTGAAAACTTGCTGAGAAATGAGCCCGGGGCAGTTTCTGTATAAAATGCGATATATTTTAAGTATTTAGTTGAACAAACATCGTGCCTATCACATTTTGAGAGCCCGAATGCAAATAGAGTTGATAGCTGGCAAGAAACCACAAGAATAAAATCTTTTGTCAATAGAAAGAGCTTTTTTCTTTTGAACAAAAATATTCTAGTTGGAGAAACTGTGGGAATTTCAATAAAAAAATTTCCTAAAGACCTACTAACTGATTCTTCTGAAATCGATATATTTTATGTAATTTTGTATTTTACCTGTTTCGGACTGGACTTTATTATATTATGTTGCGGACTCTTATATCCGTGCTATTTGAGGTTATGAGCTGCCCTCAGTTTAGCGCCCTCAAATTAGCGCCTCTCATTAAGATCACTTGGAGTGTTCGTCTGCGGTTTTAAGGTTCAGTGAAGGGATAAAAATGACAGAGTTGTGGTCACTATCATCTGCTCTATGAAAATTACGTTCACGAGGCCGTTAGCTTGTCGTGAGAGGCAAAGAGGCTGCGGCTTGTGAAAGACTTTTCAATGAAAGACCTCGATGAGCACACGTCTCGTATGCAAACTGCCCCATTTCATGGGTTGTAATTTTACGAGACTTTGACAGGACTCCTACCGATCTTTCCAATTGCCTTCTCCACATCCATTTCTCTATCCGTATTTAGAGACAACTTCCTATCCCCATGTCATTACATCGAACCCATGCCCATAACCCCTCCGCCCAATTTGACTGACATTACCTGCCCGCATATGTGCGCCACACATATATACCCCCTGTTAACATGATTTTGACGAAATTATGAATAATGAGGAGAAGATCACTTTCTGGCATGTGTGTTGAGACATCCATTAGCACCACCACCCCTCCCCGCATCAACTCAAGTTGATTTAGCGCACTCCTAAGAAGATTAGAAGCGCAATTTGATCAGATCTCTGCGATCACGGTTGTGGCAAATTACCTTGCACTGCTCCATCAGCCATCCACCACCGACCATCCCCCCATCCGTCCAACATGAGACATCTGAGTTAATGAACTGCAGCGAATGGTTAGTCGTCCGTCAGCTAAGAATCAGCCAAGCTGCTCCGATAGCGCGCACAACCTGCTCCGAAAGACATCGTTAGGTCATCAAATGAACCGGACGAAGCGGGCGAGCATGCAGGTATCTCGTGCATTTCGGCCTTATGGCTGACCTTATATATGCAGCACAACTCAGTTCGATCACAGCCTGATGGTGGTATGGAGAGTGTAGATACAAAAAGAAAGGATTGTAATGATAATGACGATAATGAGGGGTTCGGGAACATTTTCAGATCCCGGATCGGGACGTACTGTACTCGAGCAGAAAAAATAAATGAAAATAGTTCAAACATCTGCCGTAAACTACGACAACGGATGGATGAAAATTGATCTCGCTCTCTCTCTCTCCACATTCCTCAATCCTATCTAATTTTTTTCCTCTTCCTTATCAGGTGTTACTGCGCGAACCACCGAAGATACATGCATAACGGCGCGACGACGAAATTATCAAGAAATTGGCTTCGTCGGAAAAAAAAAAACAACAGAAATTCAAATTATCGTCCTCGATAAACTTTATGTGCAGGGGTGACTTTGCGCAGAAATTCCTCTGAATGATTAGTCTTCGTCGTCGATGGGGGACGGAAGATAACAATTCCAGCAATTGGTTTCGATTATAGCTTCCAGATAATGGCAGAGGTATTTTGAGCAAACATTTTGACAGTGTAGTTAAATTGCCGCAGGAATTCCTCAATTCTTTTGAAAGCTGGGTAGAGGGGCAACGTTCGTATAAGGTATGTCATATTCAAAAACCGTTGAAACTTCAACTGCGGGATTTCTAGTTAAATGATCATGGCGATCTTGTTGACAGTGATAGTAGGTTAGGTTTGTGTGCCGGCGAGAAGTATTCCGCGCTACACTCAGGGCAATATTGACCCCTTAGAGAGAGAAGAGAAGACTTCGTTGGAAGTTTAAGTTATTTTTACGAGTAGGGATGGAAAGCTTTATGATGATCCAGATACCAAAAAGTATAACAACGGACCCACTATATTGGCTTAGGTGTGCTGACGCTACCTGGCCAGACAATTAAACCTACCCCAAACCAATATGGCTAAGCACGGCTGCGTCGAGTGTTGTCCTGAACCCACTTGGTGGTAGGCTGTCAGAAAATGTTGAAGAGAGACTCATGGCTCACAAGGTATACATTCTGCTAGCCGACTTGAAAGAGCAAACCTTGAAGACTCAGAGTGGTTTTCATTTTAAAGGCGGACAATATTGGTCACGAAGTCGCAAATAGAGCAGATGTTATTTTACGTCTGTTGTTAATAAGAATAACTAAAACTTCTTAAGCTCTACACGCAGAAAAATCACTTATTTAAAATCAACCATTTTACGGTTAAAAACTGCCGAGTAATACTGTTAATAAAGTTCCTACAAAGTAAGTGGATTAAAAATAGGGTTGTTTATGGAAACTCGGTTAAAAATAACCAATTTATCAATTTTTCTCGGTTGTAATAATAACAAACTAACTCTGTGGAATATAACCAGTTGGTTGCTATTTATCTAGAAACTTGGTTCTTAACAACTGACAAAGTGTTGTATTTATAACAGTATGCATTTTACCTATTTATATTGGTAGTATTTAACAACGAATACTCGGTGTTTTTCAACAGAGACTTTGTTAATTTGAACCCACTCTTTTTAACCGAGAAAAATCGCAAAATCTGTTGGAGCCAATTTTTAACCGTGTATAGATAAGACCTGCAACCAAAATTGACCCTTTGGATGTACAAACTACTGTACCAGGTACGATCAAGCCTCACTTACATATCAACGATATATGATAGCCGGCACAAACTTAACAAGCTTCAGAGAACGCTAATCGTAGGCTGTACAGGTGCTCTATGGGTCAACGTCATACAGACGAAATTGCAGTCCTTCCAATTTTTAACTCTGTAAACATTTAAAGGTTTGAAGATGCCACCAGTGTTTTCCATGCGGAATTACTTCAATCGAGCTTCAAAGCTTCTATTTTGATCCCATAACATCTTTTGAACTTTATAAAATCATGTGTTCTCTAAAAAATTCGAATTCATCTACAACTGATAGTCTTTCAAGCAACTTCGTTAAAAAATAGCTTTCAACATTTGTGATATCTTATGTCTTATTTTTAATTCTATTGGTGTCTTCCCAATCGATTTAAAAAAAGCCGAAGTAATTCCTTTGTTTAAGAAGGATGATAAAACTTCAATAAATAATTATAGATCTATTTCCCTACTATCGGTATTTTCGAATTTTTTTGAAAAAGCAGTAAAAAACAGAATGATACAATTTTTAGAAAAAAAAAAAACAATTTTTTTAGTGAATGCCAATTTGGGTTTCGTTTTGGTTATTCAACAGAAGGTAATTAAAGGAAATTAACTGCGGCTCTCTTTATCGATATAACAAAAGCCTTTAATACTGTCGATCATAAAATACTTTTGGACAAATTGTACAATTGTGTTTACAGAGGCGTAATGCATAAGTGGTTCCGTTCCTACCTATCTGCTAGAGGACAAAGGGTTAAAATTAATGGGCAAATCAGCTCTACAAGTAACATCTCTTTGGGAGTTCCTCAAGGTTCTGTGCTTGGTCCGATATTATTTTTTAATATTTATTAACTCACTTTTTTTTACAAAAATACCATAGCCAATTTAATGCGTTCGCTGATGACATGGCATGTGCTTTTCAAAGCGACTCTGCTTTGGATCTGTCTGCAGATATTAGTCATGACCGGGAAATCCTAAGCCATTGGTTAAAAATGCATAAAACGGTACCTAATAAGTGACAAAACCAAAATAAATTTGTAGCTCGGAAGTGAATCCACTGACATTTTTTGAGGAACGTTCATGCTCTGATAAATGCTTTAATATTAAGTGCGTCAAGTCAGGTCTGTTCATACGGATGCACTTAAGAAGTATCTAACGGGTGCCACAAGGCTAACATACGTTTTAAAAAGTTATTGCTCACGAGAACTTCTTAAGTGTATTTATTATGGTTTAGTGCACTCTAAGCTTGAATATGGCACACACAACAATAAAATGAATTCACTTCTTCAACATGATTGTTTAATACATTTCAGAAGCACGAAAATCCTACCTCTGAAGCATTTATGTTTCTATAAAATATTAAACAATTTAAAATCTGGTTATCTATTGAACCGGTGTTCTTCTAGCTATAACCTTAGAGTAAACAATCAACACACAACAAAATTTTTTTTAAATTTTTAAACGTCAACTGCTCCAAGACTTTTGAATAACCTACCTAATAATATTAGAATTATTAGAAACGACTCAATTTTTCTCGAAAAGGTCAAACTTTGGCTCTTCGATTTAAATTATAAAAATTTAAATGAATTACTATGGGTCACCATTTACTTTACTCTCCAAATTTTTGCGCTCGATTTTGTATCATTGTCCACTTAAAAATATAAAAAATTGTATTCTTTAAAGAAATAGTGAACATAATGTATAAGTACAAATCTTGTCGCACCTTAATACCTTTAAAATATGTTTTACTATTATATTAATGTAAGGATATATATTTAAATAAAGAACTATAGATTGCAGGTTCTTTATTAATTCATTTTGTCATTTGTTTGTATTTTTAACTTTGTATCCTATTTAAATGTTATGTATCTACACAATTTGTATTAGTAAAGAAAATAAAGTTTAATTGAATGCACTACTTTGACTATTTTGAGAAAGTCCCTAAGTTTTAAAGAAATGAAAGCCTTCTTTAAATCAAAACTCTTCTCTTTGACAAACTCCAACAACAAGGTATAAAGCGTCATTGAATTCGTAGAATTTTCTTGCAAGTATTGAAGTGCAATATCAAAAATAAGTTATTTCTGACTGGTTGAGCGAGCGTGTTATTATTGGAAATAATGAATTTTGTTTGAATAATTTAAGTTGGCAATGCCCTCAATGGAAATATTGTTCATTTAGTTTTAAGCTTTTGAATTACATATGTTCTCTTTAACTAATAAAGTTAGTTGTTCTGTGGTACATCTCGAATTCGGTCGTTTTTTCTTAGCTCTTGTTAACAGGTTATGGGCCCAGGCTACGCGAAAAAAAAAAAAAAAAAAAAATTAAAAGGTTAAATTAAGGGCATAACGTTATTTTTTTTTGGTACCTACGCGCTGGGAACCTCGTTTGATAAAGTATAAGTACGTAGAGCATATTAAACGTCTGTCGGGAATGGAGAATAACGCGTTTAAAATTGAGCAACTGCAAACTGCCGAGCAGTATTCCGTGTGGAAATTTCAAGCCACAATTTTGCTTAATGCCTCTGGGCTTTTTGAATATGTAAATGGTCAAACTCGGGCTCCGGTCAAGTCTGAAAATGAGACGCAAAGCGCCTTTGATATTCGGTACACGCTTTACCATAAATCCGATAGCAATGCTCAGCGGATAATTGCAACCAGCATTGGGTCTACTCCACTTCGACACATCGTGAATTGCAAAACTGCGATGGAAATGTGGGAAAAATTGAAGTCGGTATACGAGCAGACTTCAAAGGCAAATGTCCACATGTTGCTGCAGAAATTCTACGGTTTCGAAAAAGATCCAGATGATGATGTCGCAACTCATATATCCAGGTTAGAAAATATCGTCAGGCAATTAAGAGATATTGGAGAGGTAATTTCCGAAAGCATGATCATTACAAAAGTGCTGATGACTCTTCCAAATAATTTTAAACATTTTTTTTGTGCATGGGAGTCGACAGCCAAAGAACAGCAGACACTGGAAAATCTTACGTCAAGACTGGCTATGGAGGAGACACGCATGTCATCGCATGCGACAAGTGCATCCGTGGCTTTAGTAGCAAAGCAAAAAACAAAGAAGAGAAATCCAAAGTCTTCTTCTAAGCCTGGAAAGTGTTTCACTTGTAATGAGCTAGGCCACTGGAAGAGAGAGTGTCCTAGGAGAAATGCGGCAGAGAGCCGTAAACGGTGGACTGGAAGTAACGGTGAGGTTCGAAGGGGAGATGCGCTTATATGCAAAGCTGACGAAAAGGAAATGACTGGAAGTTCAAGTAAGGCGAAAAGAGAAAATAATGCCTTGGTAGCTGATGTAGATCGATGGGCTGGAACTGCAAGTGAGGAGCAAAGGGTTTTTTCTGCGAGCAGTGTTGAACGACTATGGACTGGAAATGCAGGTGAGGTGCAAAGAGTCAACGCAAGCGAGCGGGATCATGATCATGAACGATGGACTGGAACTAGAAGTGAAGTTCAAGGGGAAGCTCAATTTGGTTGCAATGCGTTATTGGCAAGTGATGGAACAGTAAGCGAAAATTGGTACTTGGATTCTGGTGCCAGTGACCATATGACATTCAGGAAGGAATGGTTTGCATGTTATAAAGATTTTACTTGTCCTATTGGCATACAGATTGGAAGTGGAGAAAAGATCTTCGCGCTAGGCATTGGTGACATAAACATTCGTGCATCAAATGGGAAGATTTGGACCGACAAACATTTGTCCGATGTTCTCTATGTACCAAAGATTTCCATGAATCTTTTTTCACAAACTCGGGCTTTAGATAAGGGTCTCAGCATTGTCTCTGATAGTTTTCAGTGTAAGTTTGTGAAGAAGGACGGTTCAATTATGGCGGTGGGAGATCGGCAGGAGCAGCTCTTTAAGATGAGGTTCGAGGTACTTCCACCAACTTTAAAAATAGCTAATGTTGCTGGTCAGGTATTATCAATTAAAACTTGGCATGAACGGATGGCCCACCAGAACATCGTACAGGTTCGCAATCAGCTGAAAAAAGAAGGAATTGTTTTCAAAGACACTGAGAAGTTTTCTTGTGACAACTGCGTCTATGGTAAGCAGCAACGATTACCTTTTCCTCAAAGTAGTTTTCAGGCATCTCAGCCGGGCGAGCTTGTACATGCTGACGTATGTGGACCAATGGAGGAAAGCTCAATCGGGGGTTCCAGGTACTTTCTTTTATTCAAAGACCATTTTTCGCGGTACAAAGTGGTTTATTTTCTGAAGCATAAATCCGAAGTCTGTTCATTCATTGATCAATTCTTAAGCAGAGCAAGGAGCGAATGTAGGAATGTGATAAGAACACTTCGTACGGATAATGGAACCGAATTTGTGAATGAAGGTGTAAAATCACTCTTGGAAAAGTACTCCGTTCGGCATCAGACTACAGTACCCTACACTCCAGAGCAGAATGGCAGTGTTGAACGCGAGAATCGAACCATTGTTGAGGCTGCCAGAACAATGCTCTGTGGAACTGGCTTATCTAAGAAATTCTGGGCAGAGGCAGTGAACACTGCAGTTTTTGTACTCAACCGGACTGGTGTTAGTCCAGTAAAAGGCAAAAATCCATACGAACTATGGTGGGGTAGTGAGTGTAATGCTGCAGGTTTTAAAACATTTGGAATTGAGGTATTCATACATATACCGAAGCAAAAACGACATAAATTTGATCGGAAAGCACAAAAAGGTTTGTTTTTGGGGTATGCTGATAACTCGAAAGGATATCGAATTTGGGATCCATCATCGAGCAGCATCAAAATTTGTAGAGACGTCACATTTAAGGAGGAGGTACTTCAAAATCAGCATGATGAAGTTGGAGACAAATTACAACCAGCTGTAATTTTTTCGTCGCTAGAAGCCGACTCTAATAAGGAATTGGATGACGTTTTGCCCGATGGTATGCATGATTTGCACGACAAAAACGTCGATGAAGTAGTGCAGGAGAGTCCCAGAAATGCAGCAGATTGCCCTGAAATCAACTTAGTAGATGATCCTTTCGAATCGGCTGATGATGATGGTGATACAGAAGAAGAAAGCAATAAATTTTCATGGAGGGGTCGCCTGCGAAGCGGAAGCAAAGGCGTTGGCTCAGGTATGTTAAACTTTGCAGAAAAACATGCTTTTCTTGTTCAAGGTGAGCCAATAAGCTACAGAGAAGCAATTGCTTGTGAAGATGGCCACCACTGGGAAGCAGCTATGGTAGACGAGATGAATAGTCTTAAAAAAAATCACACTTGGGACTTGGTGGAATGCCCAACGAATAGGAAGATTATCGACAATAAATGGGTGTTCAAGGTGAAAAATTTGGATACAAATAGGCGAAGAAAATACAAAGCTAGGTTGGTGATTCGTGGCTTTACACAGGAGTATGGAGTTGATTACGTTGAGACATTCAGTCCTGTGGCAAAATTTGTTTCAATTCGCACAGTACTTGCTATTGCCGCTTGTGAGGGCTTGTCACTTGTTCAATTCGACGTCAAAACCGCATTTTTAAATGGCGATTTGAACGAGGACATTTATATGCGTCAACCTCTTGGATTTAATGACGGCTCTGGAAAAGTGTGCAAACTAAAAAAAAGCTTATACGGCTTAAAGCAAGCGTCTCGTTGCTGGAATGAAAAGTTTACGAAAGTGCTAAAGGAGTTCAACTTAAAGGTTTCCGCAATGGACCCCTGCGTCTTCATTGGAAATGATGCTGATAGCCGTCTTATACTTACAATCTACATCGATGATGGTTTGATTGCGGCGAAGAAGAAAGAAGATGGTATGAGGCTGGTGAAGTTTCTAGAGACACAATTTGAAATTACCGTTTTGGATGCTGAATGGTTCTTGGGTATGCAGCTATCACGGATGTCAGATGGTGCGATCCATGTCAGTCAAACGAGTTATGCGGAACGTGTGTTGAAAAGATTCAATATGAATGAATCTAAGGCAGTTTCAACTCCAGCTGAAAACTCTGCAGAGGACTCATCTCAGAAGGATACAAAGTTTCCATATAGAGAGGCAGTAGGATGCCTTATGTACTTGGCAGTGGCAACTCGTCCGGACATTGCATTTGCAGTGGGAGTGGTATCTCGCTATTTGGATGCACCTACTCAAATGCATGTGAATGCGGTCAAAAGAATACTGAAGTACATCAGTGGCACCAAACACATGGGTATACTTTTTAAAAATTGTAACAATTTATCTTTAATATGTTTCAGCGATGCCGATTACGCTGGTGACATTGTCACAAGAAGATCTACCTCTGGATTCATTTTTACATTTGGGGGTGGACCTATTGCCTGGGCATCGCAGAGGCAAAAATGTGTTGCCTTGTCTACCACCGAGTCTGAGTACGTGGCTGCTTCTCAAGCTGTGAAAGAGATGGTTTGGCTACAGCGACTTATAGCAGAACTGGTGCCAGCTAAGATGACCTGTGCGGCCGAGCTGAAAATGGATAACCAAGGAGCAATACGGTTAGTTAAAAATCCGGAGTTCCATAAGCGCACGAAACACATTGATGTGCGCTATCACTTCATTCGTGAAAGGTATGAAAGAGGCGAGTTTTCAATAATGTACGTTCCTTCAGATCATCAAATTGCGGATATACTTACTAAAGCCTTAAGAAAACATAAATTTCAGAAATTTAGGATTTTGATTGGAGTCGTGTAAACAATCTATTTTAAATGTAATTATCTTTCAAGTTTTTTTTCAAGTTATCTTATTCAAAAGTGGGAGTATTGGAAATAATGAATTTTGTTTGAATAATTTAAGTTGGCAATGCCCTCAATGGAAATATTGTTCATTTAGTTTTAAGCTTTTGAATTACATATGTTCTCTTTAACTAATAAAGTTAGTTGTTCTGTGGTACATCTCGAATTCGGTCGTTTTTTCTTAGCTCTTGTTAACAGTTATCCACGCACGAGCAATATGTACTTTTCATATATTAAATCGACTTATTTACGCAAAATTTAAGCTCGTTAACTGATGTGACGATTCGGCCCCAGGTCTTCACGAGCAGCCAATTAATCCGGCAAAAAATGTTCGAACTGATTAGCGGATTGTAATGGGAGGCCCAATTGCATAAAATCTGGCTCTACCTACTTTTTAAGAATACGTTTCGTATAACGTGTGTCCTTTTGTGCAGTTGATACATGCACTTCATGTTTGATGAACGAGGAGTGACACGATTGTTGCTGGTAACCGAACTGCTTCGATGCTTTTTATCCGAGGTTTTCCACAAATATTCGCATTTGAGCTCCCTGAGCAACCGCCATTTGCATTTGGGATATTTCTGTTTGAATGTTAGTATTTATGAGTAATGCTTCCCGAAGACTTCTGTAGTTCAAAAGTTGCTGTTTCAACATAATTCGGGGAAGTCACAATTATTTTGCTGTTCTGCTTTTCGAAGCGGCTTTCTTCCAGCGTTTTTATAGAGTTTCGATTTCCCGCTGCCTCGACTTCTGGTTGCCACAGCTCTAACAATGGATGAATTTTAAGTACAGACTTCCTGTTATAGATAGAGAATTTTTGGGCACTCTCATCACACCTTTTGGACTCTACCAAGTTCAAGTGAAGGGTGGAGTAGCTACTCGGCAGCTATTCTCACTCTCTACTGACTGACACCTCACTCAAGGCTCATTCTATCCCCAAATCCTGCTACTGATCTGACGCTTTACCAAACTTCAATGCAGCTGCTTAAACTGTGACTCGTAACGCTCAACGGCAACAGCTCAACGATCATCGTTTTATGATCGCAACGACCAAATGATTTATGCATCCACTCGTTAATACATACGAGTACGCACTGTGTCAACATTTAATCAAAATATCAAGCGTAATTTATAGCCGCTGTCCTCCTCACTTAGGCGCTGCCCTTTGCTTCAGAAGTCAGTCATCCTTCAACGCAATAAAAATCATCCTTGCTCTATATTAAAACTACTTGGACGCTGCCTTGTCGTATATCAAACTGGAAATACCGCCAAAAACGTATCCCAATCCCACTTTTTATTGCCCGTGATGGGTGTTTATTGCGCGACCGCCATGCCAGATGGAATTAAATTGCGCCGTTCAGTGTCACTCAAAAATAAGGCATCACTATTAGAAAATGATCACACATTAAGTGCACAAATGACGACTATAAAAATCGCCCAAACGAAGAACATCTGCCTTTTTTCGTACACCTATCGGGCTAACAAACGTTTGTCGCGCACCAAGTAGCGATAACGTATTTATTTACAAATGATTTTATTGCTTGTTGAGCGGCCCTTATCTTCTGGTGGTATAGATGAGTTTCTGCCCCACACGTACACACGGCACACAGCACGCGACAAGCGATTAAATATTTGCGCATCTTGAGGGTTGAGGATTTTTTTGTTTTTTTTTTTTTTTCTTCTCGAAAAAACTCGTTGCGTGGCGTGCGTCTGTTTTTATTGACTCACCTTCGGCATGCAAAAATGTATCTAAAGTCGAATTTTACTACAGAAAAACTGTTCTGTTTGACGACATTCCTTGGATGAAATTCGTGGAAAATGTACGCCGTCCAATGTCCAACATGTGGTCAAGGTTTCGGGGTGCAGAAGTATCTGAGAGATTTATTTTCTCGGCGAAATAACGTATGAAATGGATTTTTCATAGACCGAGGAGAGTATGCATCCCTTTGGGCTTAGGGGTGTTGGGACGATCCAGTTACCACCCAGAAATGAGTTTTAAATTGGAATTTTTCCTTTTCGTACAGTCCTTTCTGGTGAGATTAGTTACAGACCTGCTTTGGTCTGGGCTAAGTGCTAGCGATACAAAGGCGGCCGCATGCACAATGGAAAGTAATCTATTGCATTGCGTGAATGCGATTGTAAGGGAGTTTCGAAATGAAATATCCTTGTAGGAGGACAGGACTTCGTTCTTTTTATCTCGTAAATGTGCTCGTGTTTTGCAGGTACCTACGTATATTTTAAATTGTTTCTTTGGGAATATTTGCAGCCTCCGTCGACTTAGCTCGCCAAGGTGCCACACTGAGACTCATTTGTACTGGCCGATAAGTTTGTCTGTCTTTTTGCACAACATTTGTCTCGACTTATGACAGATTTCCTGCTGCCATCTAAGGGACTAGCGGTATTTTTGAAAGGGAAACACCAAAAGGAACTGTGGTCTTCCGAAGCGACGGTGATGTTGTCAGAAGTTGAATCTGACGGATATACATTCTTGACGATACATTCGATTGTATGCGGTACTATTTTGTGACGTAGTGGCTAAAGTGGCGCAATCGTTGATGCAAAACGCCGCCATATGCAAGTTAACATCGTGCATGGGCAGACGCATTGTGCGCATGATTTTATTTCGATTTGAACAAGTTGCTGGGACCAGTACAGTGAACGCTGTACGAACTAATTCTGCTCGTTGGACAAAAATGTGTATTAAGTTGATCAACGAACCCAAAATACAGCGCTACTCACTATTTTTACAACGAGTTTCTTGAGTTTTCTAAGTAACAAAGATTTGCTTGCTTCAGTCATTTCTGCAGGTAAAATCGGTGCGGTCATTGTGGTCGCTTTTCACAACAGTGAAAAAGCTGTCGTCTAAGTATCGAGTGCATTCAACATGCGTCCGATTCTATGGTATAGTGTAACTACTAGTCAGAGTGTGCTTTATAACGAACACGCTGTTGATCAACTCGACTAATACGTTTTTTTTTTGGCAAAACTACAACTGGGAGTTGTAAGTAGTTGTAAGTACAATGCTATTCAATAATTGAAAGAATTGATCGGTGCAATGGCTCAGTGGCCAGTGTGTTGGACTATGGTACGAGGAGTTCCGGGGTTAACATGTAGAAAGCACCTTAAACAATTCTACGACTCACCCATCTGTCGCGAACGTCTGAAAATCATCCTCCCAAGTGTGTAACTAGCTGTCGTGAAAAAAATTTCAATTCTCTGGTTCTGATTCATAACAAAAATTCCAAGTCACGCATGCGAATGCTTAAGAAAAACGGGGCCGAGGTCAAAGTGGCGCAAATTTGAATACTTTATTACGCCATGGCGAATGTTATTGCTTTCGCTATTTCAGCTCTAAGCGCCTAGAAGCTGTAAGCGTATTTAAAGATCAAGTATGTTATTACGGTCATTACGATCAAATACCTCGATCTTGTGATAACTTGGTCGTCTTTTAAGTTTACTAAGAAACCTTTGATGCTCGCAGTTTTAGTACCCTCTGAACAGGATAAGAAAATGTATCCACGCAAGTGAAATTGGATGCACAGGAAGGCTCCACTCCAATGGCTAAGCTTTTTATAAAGTGAGGCCTCCTCTTGACTCTGACGAAGGTTGTTATAAAAACGGATGAAATTAAGCTCGATTTAAAAACTACCACAGTTTTTAAAAAAGAGAATTTATTACACGAAACCTCCCGACAATGTATTCTCATCGATGGTCGTAGAGCGGCTAGATGTTTGAGTTAAGAGATATCTACCCAAAAATCGAGCAAAAAGCCAAAAAACTAAATTTTGTTTCTCTGACTGATAAATTACTGCTGCAGCGATTGAATTTAAACTGAATGCATTGGAAAGAACAGAATTTCCTCTTCAAAATCGTCGGAGGAGGTTTTTTAAAAAAAAAAAAAAAAATCCGTCATATTTTGTTTAAAGAATTCCCAGAGGTGTTTGGGAACATTTGCATAAAATGATTTGCTATTGGCCAAACCATGATTAGCTGGAGTACGATACATCTGAGATCACTAGCTCAGCTGAAAGGTAATATCCAAAACACCAAAAGTGTCAAGAAGGACCTTGAAATTTTACAATGGTTTGGAAAATACCGGTGTTTAAAAACAAACAATATTTTGAAATATTGAACTACGATTTTCATGTGAATATTGATGCACGGTGTTTCAATTTTTACTCAGAACAACAAAGTATAATATCAGCTAAGAGATCCAGTAAAAACTTATAGTTATTTACGTGTATTTTGTCACAAAATACCGAGTTTAAATTACTTATTTTTTCAAAAAAATATGCTGTACGTTACTTAGTTTATGCACTTTCGCAGAAATTCTGTTCCAATTCAATCGCTCCAGTAATAATTATTTATCAGTCAGAGAAACAAAATGTAATTTTTTCCACTTTTGTTCGATTTCTGGGTAGAGGCCCCTTGAGTCTAAACGGAAAACCCATCTATTTAACTGATATGCGACGGATCTTATAGGACTGTTTGTATTTTGCATTGCTACTCCGTTTACATCCAGCGTTAGACATCTACGTGAATTTTGTAGATATATGTATGTTTATAAATATTTGTAACGATTCGTATTCGAAAAATAAGAATATCCCTGAAAAGAGTGATTACATCAATTATGTATTTATTTAATTTAAGCTCAGTTTGGCGCGCTCGAATGAAGCCGCACCTCTACGCAGAATCATAGACCTTCTATTTGCGCCTGCTGTAGCTGCTCCCATAATATGAAGAAGCGGTGTTCTATTAATGTAAGCCAATATAAATGCAACGTGTTAGATTTATTTCACCTCCAGTCTGATATTCTAATAAGGCATTTTTAAAAACTAAAAAACCTTTTCCACTAGCTTACAATTTACCCAATAGCCCCTTACTTAGAGTTCAATACAGCAAAAAATCTCCTATTTGACATAAGCCACTATTCACCTGTCACTCCTCCTATTCCTATTCCTATTCCTATTAATAGTCTCCTAAACTGTCAAATAACTTGCGAGGAAAACATCTTGCAACAAAATAAACTGAAAAAAACGAAATGATGTGAGACAAACAACGAAAAGGTACTGCAATTGATTGATAGTCGTAAAACGACTGATGGACAAGACGCGTTTACATGTATTGCTGTCATTAAAACGCTGCGAAAAGTCATACTTTGAAGTTAACGAATGGACTAGGATAAAATGCACAAAAATAACGTATTTTCAAATTCGCTTGGATGTCAGAAAATTGCCTAACATTAGGCTAATTTTTGGCGAAAAGTCTTACCTAAAGCAGAGTTAATAAATTTAAATAACTATTCTAGAAACAAGTCCATATACAACTTAGGTTAAGGTTAAATAAAAGCATAAAACAGAATAGCTGAGATTAATCCAGCTTAAGCTAATACGTGACATTTATCTACTCTGGTCCTTTGTTCATACTTGGCACCAGCCACCACAAGTACTATGATTGACCATGACTTTTATTTGGCGCTAGTATTTGATAAATACTTCAAGTTCTAAAACGAGCTGTCACTTAATATCTGACAGAAATAAATACTGACAGTTTTATCCTTCATTTACCTATATTACTTTGTTGTTTTTTTTTATTTTCAAATTTCCTCATACATACCTACAAACAGAGCGCCGTCCTAATAAACAATTTTAGTCTCGACTTTAAACTTAGCAAAGCTCACAATAGCCAAATTTGTATGGAAAATAAAGCCACTGTGAACTACTAAAATTTAGAGTCGAAACTAAAAGTAGTTATTGGTAGGGCCCAGAGACTTTAAAAAGAGACTGTCTAATACAATATACCTACAAAGCCACCCAATCATAGGATGACAACCCTTCTTTCATCCTTGTCATAGGATATTTTTGCGACAGCTCAAATCTATGAAAACCGCAGTTTCGCCATAAACCAATCCATAATCCGGCGCTCTTAAGTTTCAGCAATATCCATCTCTAAATAAAAAATAATAACCTGCCAACTAAGACTGTCTATTCTGTTTATCAGGTTACTTTAATTCAGAGCATATCCTTGCACCTTTCAAATATTTTTTGTCCCAAAAAAAAAACAAAAAAACTAACAACAACAACTCACAATTCCGCACTTCCGCTTGTTTAAAGTTCTCATGAAAAACACGAATATCCTTCTCCTCATCCGTGGCAGGTAGTTCCATATTTGTTTTGTTCCTCTTCTTCCACAGGAGCAGGACATATCCGCTTTGCCCTGACAAATATGTAAAAAAAAAACAAAAAAATCTATCAAGGAAAAAAGCAGCCAGTTTGTATATTCCTCTTGCACATGCATAAACAAAAACGATGAGGACAAGGAAGCGGGGCAAATAGTGGAAACTTGTTTTTTTTTTTTCTCAGTAAATCGGAAGGATGTTACTATATTGAAGAACATCCTCAGGTGCTTCCATTTGCATCTTCCTTTTATACGTTTTGCTGTTTTATTTTTTGTGTTCGTCCTTATTAATGCAAAATATTGTTTGCATCTTCATGTTCTCGTCCTTTTTTGATTGTATATTCGAAATCAAATTCAATTCCGGATATAGACGGATATGAGCGAGAATCCCTCTGGTGGAGGGGATGACAGGTAGTTGAGGCGAGGGTGCAATGCAGCAGCGTCTTGATTTGTGTTTTCATTGTTTTTCTTCGCCGGCTCACTCGGTGGTGAGTTTTTCACACGAAGATAAGAAATCTACGCAGATGCTCAACGCGTATCTGGATATTTAGTGCGTTTGTGTGGAGATTTGGTTGAAAATTCCCGTGTGTGGGGGGATCGCATTATAGAAACTGGATGGTGGAACATAAACTGTTTACAATCGAGTGCAAGGTGAAGACAAGGTGCTGCCTCTGGAAAACACTGATTTGGATATGTGGAAACGAGAATATTTCCCACACACAGAGCCGGCATATGGCGTTTGCAACTTGTTATTCTGTCTTCATCTGTGTGCAGTGTGTGCACTGCGTAAGGTACCTACTGCGAAATGAGAAAGGTATGGGAAAATTGTAAGGTGGTTCCGGTTTGCTTTGGTACATATTTATTTTTTGTTTTCTTAATTCACTGGGATATTGAAAAGATATCCTTATTGTTGATCGATGATATGGGAACATACAAAGTTGCGCGGGATGAGAGTCTCGGACTGAGATTTATGATTAAGCGATTACAGTTACAACATCCTCTGCCGGAGTGCAAAGAAATTGGCAACATGTGTGAAAACATTTAAGAACTGTGAGATTTTTTTTTTTCGAACCTAAGTTCAGATTTGTGTTTGGTGGATGGTTATGTCGGCGAACTTTTTCGACATAGGTTTTGCTATTGGCATATATTTTGTGGACGTAATATAGGAGCCTACGCCACTCGATACTTTTCTTTTAGGACATTTATACAAAACAATCATCAGAAATAAGTTGGTTAAACAAAATAAGCAGCCAGATTAAGGTAGGTATCTACCGCCTAAGCAAATCTATTTCGTATTGTGGCAAACATTTTACTCTATTTCTATTTTCAAGCGAATTGTGGCACAAGGATCAAGGTAGCCTTGCCAGAGTTAACCTAATATTTGCAGAATCGTATGGAAACTAACTTTTTTACATAGAAAAATGTCCAGTTCTTTCAACACCTTACAAAAATGTCAGCCCTATAAATATATCAGAGGGAAAGAAAAACTGAAACGAAAGTTAGTTTCGTAAGGACCGCAGAGAAAAAATTTAACCTAAGGTAATATAAAATAACTACTTCACTTTACTTTACCTTACAAAAATATGTCAATCGCCTACTTCATGGGTAAATATTCACAAACGTCAAAATGTGTACAGACATTTCTTAAAATTAGGCCTCACATTGGGAACTTTCAAGTATGACTATAGGTTAGTACGTAATTCTGACTCTCTGACAGCGGGCTGACTTAATGTGTGTCAGTTTCGATTAGCCTTGATCGGTCACATGAACTGTATTTTCAGTTGACGTCTATGGAGTGGTAGCCGACAAATTTCGTGAATGAGTTGACAGTTGACAGTTGACAGTTTGTACATGCGGCTGACGTTGGAAAAGTGCGGTTAACGACCAATCTAGTATTTGCGTTCCAGGTACATTTAGTCCAAACCAATCTAGGTATTTACGTTTTTGAATTTGACCATTATGTGACACAGCGTCATCATCCGTTCGATTCCTAGACGTTAAAACAAAGCATTCGAAAATTCGAATCAACACATGACTTCCACTGACAGTGACTGTCGCGTCAGTTCAGTTTGTTAACTTCTTCTGTATAACCTTCTTCGGAGTAAACAAGCTCACTTTTGAGGTTTATGGTGCATTTTCTAATGTTAATGGTTTTTAGATTCCAACAAGCCGCTTAGAAAAATAAAAACATCTGCTACAAGAAGCAAAGGTATGTGCAATGTGTCTACTAATTTCAGAGAATTTGGAAAATTAAGAATAGAACCAAAATAAATTCGTTTTTATTATATCTAGTGAAGGCCAATTCTGTTTTAGTTCCTTGTTTATATGAAACTCGCCGAACAATTTACTCTCAAATAATTTAGAACGGAATTAAATGCCTTTAATCGCACCGGACCTTACAATTTAGAAAACAATTCGAAAAATGCCAAATGTCACGACAATTTGTCATTCATCTTCACATACTTCACATACTTATGAAGACACCTTAATGGTTTAAAGGAGTAACGAAAAGTCGAAATAATACATAAACTTGCGCATGTAGCCAACTTTTTGGACGCATTAGTAGTTTATGATCTTAATAAGACTGTAGGTCTTTATTTGAAAACACAAATTACACTTTAACCCTCAGTTTGATCTCACTTATCCTTTCTCATTAACAAAATTCTTGCAAAAACTTAGTTCCTTAAGTCGACTAGATCGGTCTGGACTTAGATGTAACCGGAAGGCAGAAACTAGACTGGTCGGTAAAGTCACTTTTCCTACGTCAGCCACGTATCTATGTGGAATGTCAACTTAGTACTCAGTCACGAATTTCTTAACTAGAATATTCGGCTACACCTTCACAAACGTCAACGGAAACAGGTGTTCATATGACCGACTTCAGCCAGTCAAAACTGAGATTCTTCAAGTCAGACAGCTGTCAGACTTATTTAATTATGTATTTAGATAGTAGGTACTCGAACGTCACCATTGAAACTCCACCATTAGTTCTTGTCCCTGCAACATAAGTATGTAGTGTTTTGAGAAATTATTTTAGTCGCTCGTAAGACTTAAACGGACACTGTGTATTTACATAAAAGTCAGTAAGCATACTAAAATTTGACATAACTGCAGTGTAGCCGTAGCCAGTGGATAACTTTTACGCCGACTTTAATAATGTCGGGTCAATGTATTGTAGGTGTACGTAAGTATACCAACCTTTAATAGAACAATGTTCGTTAAACCACCGTGGTGCCACTGTGCCAGTTGCATAACGCAGTATTTTCTCAATGACATGACGCCTGTCTTAGAAATAATGTCATGTAGGTAACATTTATTCGTGAATCGTTAATACGTGCAACTCAATTAACAAACTAATTTGGGGCAAAGGGATTTCAAAAGGCATTCAACTCCCTTTTTCGAGTCCTTACCAACGCCACGCGGCAGATATTCCCATTCTATTTGTCAGGGGATCTGTCAAAATAGCAGCAGCAAATGAATATCAAATAACACCCCCATATCGATCAATTTCAGACGGCCTACTTGCAACATCCAACATCCCCTTTGGATCACTGATTTTGAGACGTCAATCTTAACAATTCCAATTTCCAAATAAGGTACATTCAAATGTTCCCCTAAAATCGAATCAATTTTAAAACTATGTACAACTAACACTCCACCCCCATCACCCTATGGAACAACCAAATCTATTTCAAATCATCGCGCCAATAAAAAATGGTTGTTGTTCGTCTTCGTTCTTGTTCATCCAACAGCAGCGCCGCCGTCGCCACATCCGATAACTACTGCAGTCTACAACCGAAAATGAGAGTTTCTCTTTCTCGTTTTCCACCATTTCCTCTCCGAAGTAAACAAAATGTATTTCAACAAAATTCATTTGTTCATGCCAAATAAACTTCGAACTCGAAGGGGAAATTCTCCAGTCACGAAATTCATTCAAATAAATTGCAGCCGGCAATTTATTTCACAATTCATCCTCTCAAATTTCGAAGAGACAAACAGAGAATGGAGAAAACACAGAAAACATCTGTCGAACAACTAGACTTTTTTTTTATCTTCTACTCCTCTTGCACATCGTTGTTGGTTGTTGTATTGCAGTTTGCCCTTGCAAGTGCGTGTGTGTAAACGAGAAAACAGTCAGCCACAACATAGCTCTGTGTCGCTCGCACCACAATTCATTTCGTACGAAAAGTTGAAAATTTGTAACTTGACGGATGAGTTGATTGCCGAACTAGTCGCCAGTTTTGAAGTTTGCGTGGTGAATGTCGGGTCGGACATTGGAAATCGCTATCGCACCGTGCTATATTTTCACTGCATACACCGATTGCTATATAAAATCATAAATAATAAAAAAAATATATTTAAATCTAATTTTTCCTCTCGACTCTGTTTAAATAAAAATAAAGACGTTTTACACCGATTTAATAACAAATTCAAATATTCCCTCCAAACGCCGGCTATTCTCCTCGAAAGGATTAAACTGAGACACTGGATATAAAAAAGGAATTCCTCGACAAGGATAATATTCAAACGAGAAACCCCTTCAACAAATTGATAAGTGTTTCGTTTCAACAAAACGCGCGCGTTATTTCTGTCAAAGAAAAGACCGATATTAGCCGTTATTAAAGGAGAATAGTCCTCCCGCTCTGTGTGGATGCGAAATTCAGTGTGTGACGGTTGAACATGTGCTTGTAACGTTATATTTCGTAAAAAAGAGAAAAAAAAATCAAATAAAAATACATAATCCCACTACATTTCGGGGATTTTAATTTCTCTTCGACAAAATGAGAAAAGTGTAACAATTTGTGCTAAAAAAAAGATTCAAAGTCAAAATAGTATTTTGTGATAGAAAATCTGTAGAAAAAAAAAAAAAATTGACGAAATGGTAAAATTAAAACTTTAAATCGCTGTCTTGTTGTTTTATATCTTATGATTTTTAATTGTGCAACCAATACCATTGAAGATTACGCAAAAATATTTTGGAATACCTTCACACATCCCGCGATAAAGTGCACGTCATAATATTCGAAAAGAAAAAAAGTATTCGGTTCGGAAATACTTTTCCAAAAAAACACCATCACTTCATTTACAAAATGAATTGGATTAAAATTTGCCTGTCTGCATGGATTTTATTATTAGTATTAAGCGAGGTAAGGATCAATCACAAAGTAGGACAGTTGTGTCAAAATGTTTACCAATTGTATATTTTTTTTTAAAATAGTTGCAAGTAGATTAAAAATGACTTGAAACGTAAAGTACGTTTTAACAATATTTCATACAGTAAAGAGTGAAGTAAGGGACCTCTTGCACGTCAAATATTTTGGCAAGTAGTCCTACTTTCTTTGTGTATTTGACATATTAAGCGCTTGTCAAAAAGTGTCCAAGTTATACTCCATAAACTGGCTCATACCTATGAATCTCCATTGGGTTGGTAAATGTATGCATAACTTGGAAAGAAAACTTTTGAAACTGCGAAGTTCCATTTGACATTTAAAACCATACTTGAGGAAAAAAAAAAAACAAATATGATCTATTACCACTCAAATGAGTTTAGAAAGGTATACCTCCGTAAATAGTTCCTTGACTTTAGTTATTTGGACACCTGCATAACTCTGTCGTTGTAAAGTGGTCTCGGGCTATTTCTTTACCCACATGCGAGATAAGTTCTTGCTTTTTGCTCCCCAACCGCAATCTCATGCGGCAATTATTTCATTTTTGATTACCTAAATTTGCCATTTGCGAGAAAGAACAGCGTTTTTAAAAACAGTCATTTACCTACATATTTAATATGAAACTAAAATAATGTGAATGCGAACTTTTGTATGTAAACTGCAACTTGAAAGTAAAGAAACATCAAATTGACTTCGCTATGACAGATCATCCAAATTGTCAGAGATGAGACTTAAAATATCTGTAAGTAAGACAGCTTTGCTTTTAAAGGGGCGTTAAAGTTATCGAACGATTGCACGTCAGTTATGTCAAATTCCATTAATCAGTTTGACTTTTGGTAATTTTCGCACATTTTTTCATTTACCTACCTATATACAGAGAAAAGTGCCTTGGACTTTGTGGTTCCTTTAGCATTTCACATAATTTTGACAAAACTTCCTCAAACTTCACTAAACCTGACTGATTTTTACAGAATTTGACTTTTTGGGTCGAAATAAAAGAAAGTTCACAAAGCGTAACGCACTTGGGTGGTAGACTGTGGATCATTCCATTAGGTACCTTCTCACGCCTGCTTTAGGCAGTTAAGTAATCACATTAATCATTAATTGGACTAACATATTAACCGGAATCGTTCGATCTTTACAAAGCTCGTTCAGTGATTCAAACTTTTATAGAGTACCAAACATTTCCATGCATTAAAAAATACAAACATTGCCCCGACTTGCAAAGGATATCCCACAAAAATGAGTTCCCCACGAGTTTTGGTCAAAAGTTTTCACATCTGTCAATGTTAACTGTCGGACATTTAGATAAAACAAAATATTTACCTCTTAACCAAGTTTATACTTCTCTACGCTTTCTTATTTATATGAGCCCTAGTGTCAATTCTTTGGTTTGACAGGTTTGACATCAGTTGTAACTTCAAAAATTATATAATACTACCTTTTGAGCACGACTGAAATGTCAGCGATCGACTAAAAGTGGAAATGCATCGTACCTACATGATATTTTGCAGCTTGACAATTTTATCTTGTCTTTATCTTCCGGATGATTATATTTGTGTTTGTTCTGCAATCGTTCTCCCTTTTTTCGAGAATAGGCAGAATCAAATTCAAAAGGTTTAAATGTCTTTCAGTTCGACCGAAATCGAATGTTTTATGAAATCAATCAATTCCATTAGAAATTGAAATGCGACTAGTATTAAAGGCGAATTTCTGAATCCTCCGCTTTAAACAGCCTGTTTTAATATTTTTTCGCATTTTGGCACATCTCTTGCAATGAAACCATACAAAGTTCCAAAACTCCAACCTGGTTTTCACCTTTCAAGGCAGTACCACTCAAAATAACCACATTCTGCAAGCAGTTTCAAACTACCATGCAATTATATCGATCACTTTCTTCTGTCAAAAAAAAAAAATGAAAGCAACCAAACCTTTCAAAGCAAAATGCACGCTTGTATCATTTGTACCCATAAATACATAGCATACACTATAAATGCATTCTATTACCTACTTCTTCCACCATATGCTCAGCGTAGGTCATCCATCCAGCGGTCTACCAGCAAATGTCATTCTCCTGCTGTTTCGGGGCTAAAAACAGCTCCAAAAAATACCCTCAAGTATTTAGCAACTAAAAAAAAAAACTGTGCAAACAAGAAAAACAGAAAAAAAAGAGCAACACTTCACCACCAGACGACATCATGCCTGTTCGGATAAGAGTGTCGATTTACTTACTTAAAACTCTCTCCTGGGGTTCTTCTTCAATGAATGTTCAACATATAAAAAAATACTGACTATGACAGCATCTTAGCTTGGCACTGGGCGCACATATGTTCCCTTGGATCATGTGTGTGTTTTTTTTTTTGTTTTTTGTTTTAAATTCTTAAAATTTTGCAAAGAAACTAAATAAAAAAAGGCACTTGGAGTTAATGATCTTAGTCGCATGCAAGTTCAGTCATGTTTGAAGTTATTTTCGAATTGAAATGGGTTTTGATTTCTCCTGTCAAAGGGTTGTCAAACAATTTTCTGACAGATTTGCTAAGATTTTAGAGCGATATGCAGAAAATCGGTAAGAGAGTGCCGAACTGTGCAAAATTAATCACTTTTTCTAATGATTGGACGTTTGAGACGTCATAATAATAAAAATCGATATCAAAGTAAGTTAGATGAGCTCCAGTCACAGCACGCAGTTCAATTCAGTTATTGATATGTCACATCTGTCAAAAGTTAAGCTTGGTACCTATTTACAGCTACATTTTCGATGGTGGCCGTGGATGGCGTTGTTCACATTAAAGACTGTCGCTATAGCACTTAATTTTATTGGACCATAATACTTACGTAGAAACGAAACAAGTTTATGCTTCGAATGAAAAAGGCTAAACATCTTACACATATTCGAATGTCACATTTTACCAATACTAAAATATGCATTATTTTCTGTTTCGGCTTATATGAAATTTGTAGATGTCACTTATGCGGATGATCTTTGTTAAGCGAATGCCATATATGTCACTGGTTTTGACAGGTAAAGAAATGGACTTTCACCAAAGCAATCTTCAAAATTATGCGAGATTTATAGTCTCTAAATGTTACCATATGGTATGTATAAATCTTACAGTTGAAATGTGTAAACAATAGTTTACCAAATCTGACATTTTGCTGACGTTCTGACGTTGTTATAAGCATCGATTGACTAAACAATTTTTGAGTTAAAATTCTACAGATGATAAAGCGAGTAAAAAATAAATCGTAACCAAATATCTCTTAAGTCAGACCGGAAGATTTGTCGCTTCCTGTGTCAAAGTGACACTTGCATGCCAATCCAGTCTGTCGGCGTGTTTAAGGCTAGACTAGATTTTCGAACATTTTCAGTGTTACTCAAAGTCTACGAATCACAGAACAACTCTCCCATCACTCTTCTACTGTCACATTTGCTTTAAAACGCTTAAACAGTTTAAAAAGCCAAACTGTCATATTTGCTTTAAAACGCTTAAACAGTTTAAAAAGCCAAACAATAACTGACCCCTCCAAACCATGCTGACCTACTGACATAAACAAAAATTCCCAAACAATAAAACGACAAATGTCGCGACCATTTTTAAACAAATTGACATTTTCCCTACAGATCTAAGGAAATCCACATACAGCTACCTTGGACCAACGCTGAATCACTCTGTCATCTCATTAATTCCATGTTAATCTACTAACTAAAAAAAATAATTGAGTCCAACGATTGACCCTCTTCTGCTCTACATTAGAATACTGTCTCTGTTGCTCTGAACAGATAGCCTCTATCTAACTATTGACTACAATGGGAGGAAGGAACTTTCTTCTCAGCCAGCTCAATGTGTGACAACAACAGCAACAACGACAGCGACAGCGACAAAAATAAACAATAAAAGTAGAAAAAAAAATTATATATATATAACAACATAATTAATGGGTGAAGTTACGTTTTTTTCTCCCTTTCCTTTGCGTGCCTTAATTAAGAGCGGCGCTCATAACTGTTTTTTATTATATTAATAAAACATACTTACATACAATACACCATCGGGCAGAAGCAACAGAATTCATTAATATGTGGATTTTTTTCTACGTTTTTGTATCATATATGTAACACTTAAACAATGGGTCTCCGTAAGATAAAAAAAAAAAAAAAAACAGAACTGGAAACCCAACGGTTGAGCGATTCCCATCATCCTCACGAATGGAAGTGCGTTTCTGTTTTTGTTTTTTGTTTTTTTTTGGCTGCTACAAGTTGACAGATCAGAGCACGTCAGTCAGTGCATGGAAAAAGCTGCCAATTTTCGTGTGTCCAACTGATTATAGCTTGCTGGTCGGAGAAATGTCAAAAGTGTTTGGCAAAAAACTGTCAAATTTGAGTTGGTTTTTTTTTTTTTTTTTTTGCAAAGAAAGTAGTTGTAACCACCACTGAAGAGTGCTCCTCTTCTTTACCACGATCAGTATCGCGAGGGTGAGGGTGAGGGTGACTGCTGAAAGCACCACGAAGTAAATACCCGCAGCCACCACTACCAAGGCAATTGGCCGAATTCTTGTTGCGGAAAGGTTCGCCTCCTCCTTCCTATACTCGATCTTCTCCTCGCCCTCATCGTCATCATCATCATTATCATCATCCATAGTACCGAACCGATACTACTACCATGGCCTTCTTTGTAAAGTCGCTTTTAATCCAAGCAATTCACCGACCGCCGCCGCCGCCGCCGATCTCCTGTCGATCGATCGACTACGATCGCGCATGAAAGCGCAATCCAACACGCAGCAGCGCGCAGTGCGGTGGATGGGGGCCATCTAGTAGCAGAAGTATGCACTCCATGCGCATACCACTACAAACACTATAGATCGGCTTTAGACTGTAGCTGTACTATACTATACACCTATAGAGCAAGCAGCCGATCGAGGTACACTACACCAGTCGGCGGCATCTCGTTCCTCCACCTCTCGGCATGTCCACTCCAAGATTCAATGTTTGACCGGCGAATCGTATGCCGTGGGAAACAATTCGGTTTTCTTGAATTTTTTTATTCCTCCTTTTCGTCTTTTTTTCCTCTTTTCTGTTTCTGTGTTGTGTGTTTTTTTTTCCCTCGCTTTTATTGTGTGTATATTTTTCCTTGCCTTTTCATTTTGTGTGTTGTTCGTCGTCGTTTGGGTATAGTCTTGGAAGGTTTGTTCTTTTTATTTTTTTTTTATTTTTTATTAATAAGGTTTTTTCCTGGCTATAAACTTGAAATGAATCACGGATGCCGAGCCGATGAGCTAGAAGAGATGTGACGATGGAATTGTGGTGGGTATAGGGGGAGGCCGAGCCACCGTCGTCGCCACAGATCGCGCATAAAACAAGGTGTCTGTGGAGTTACCTACCTTTTGCGAGACCTAACACTATACTCGCGGCTACCTACCTCTTGGCAATATCTATCTATCCCCTGTACTGTTGGCCTGGTCCTCCTATATTGGTATCTGTCTCTCGTTGGGCCTGTCTTTTTGTTTTTGTTGTTTTTAGTTTTGAACTTTTTTTTTCAGATTCTCTGTGTCTCGGTGTGATCTGCTTTTGTTGTTCTACGGAGAGCATCGTTGTCAGATTTCACCACACCAAAGCTAGTTTGCTGGTAATGTGGTGCTCGTTTGATGTTTGCCAGCTATTTTGCTGTGTGCTCTCCCATATGGAAATGGAAATGGGAAGGAGTGGAGCACAGTGCTTCTTAATTGCATAATTTAGTTAGTGGTAGTGTCATATATTTTCTATATTTTTAATTAAGCAATTAAACGTTTGGAATGTGAGTTACCATCAGGGGCGGGGAGCAAAACGTCCACAGAGAGTAGTTGACGTAAAAGGGTATCTGTCAGTGGTTGGTGAGATGATAACAAGAGGTTGAGATTTTCTTCGACAGGTGTTGAGAGATCTCTCAAAAGTGGGTCATGCGGATGAAACGCAAAGAGTAACCAATTTGCTTCCGGTGATAGTCGTGTATAGGCAAATGTCACCTTTCGCGTTTGTTTCTTTTTGATCGCCCTATTAGGTCAAACTGTTGAGTCATTGGTGTTTCCGGTGGTATTAAGCGAGGTCATGCTGTGGTGGATTCGAAAGGCTGTGAGAATAGTGGCATTCAGAAGCATTTTGACAGATGTCTTGCGATAGGATCAGTGGTCTACTCGAACTTTGGCATATTCCTCTGGATTTCGATGGTGGTAGGTAGGTATACGTGCACGTTTTTTTAGATGTTGAATCTAGCTGTCAAATGGCATTTTTAGTGGGCAAATCAGTTTATATTTCGCTTTGATGTTGGATGGACAACATACGGATTTATTCATTTTATTTTAAAAGGGATTTTTTAAGCCGTTTAGGGCAGGAAGAACCCCTTCCAATATTGACAAACATTTTATGATGGTTTCGAATCAGACAGGTTATTTATTTCTAGATGTAGGTGTGTTACATTTCCGATTCAAGTAGGTGCCTACTAACGTTGTTAGCTAAGCGCCTTATTAGTAAAGCAATTTGCACAAGGCCTCAAATCTAGTTGATGTCAGAAAACGTCAGATATCATGCGATGAATTTTAGTTCCACGTTCCTTATTCCATGTAAGATCTGTTTGCTTTGTTGAACTGCAATCGCCGCTGCTGAAAAAACAGGACTGATCAAAAAGAAGTCGTTTGAGGTTAGAGGAAACAGCAATAATGCATGAACTCATGTCTTGGCACTTGGCCCATTGTGTCAGGTTCTTTGTATGACATTCAATCGAATTCGTTTGTATTAATGAAATTATTTTCTTATTGTCTTAGCTCTAAGTACTATAAAAGATATTTATCTTAATGTACCTAAATATTGTATAATAATAAAAATAATTGAATTAATTGAATAAAAATTGAATTGAATTCGTATTTTGGTATCAGAACTCAGAGCTATGACGGTATAAAGTGCCATTGTCATCGAAAATCAATTTTTTTTTTGATTTTTCTTTGCTCTGGCAATGACAATTACGTCACTAAAATCGCATTCGCTATCAAAAGTTAGTTAAATTTCCTTGATTTTACTGCAACTATCATCTGTAAAAAGCTATAGCGCTTCCATGCATTTTTGTAGAATTATTCACCAAACAAACTTGCCCTATCTAAACCTGTCAACCACTTGTGACATATCAATTTCAAAGTGGCTGCCAATAACTACCCACTCACTGGATTAACCGTCATAAATAATGTCGAGCATGAGAACGATAACTGTTTCTGTTCGTTTTTGCTCAGATTAACTGTCAAATAAAACAGAAAACCCATTCGCAACATCACAACTTAACAATTTTTATTGCTACGAGTTGATTCGTGTTCCGTTCTACAAAGTTTCCCACCACATCGAACCGCTGCGATACGAAATACTGCATAAAAGGTGATCCACGATGAACCCGCTTCACTAATTAATTCATTTGCATCGCTCCATCTTTGTCTGGCTCAGCTCTGTCAAGCAACCATTTGAAATCTACAAAAGTTCTTATTTATTATGACTTCAATAATTTATTATGCATTTTTAATTTCGTTAATTTATCGTTCACCAATTTCGAAGATTCAAAGATAAACATTGTTTATTTTTTTATTTTTTTTTTTAACAAACAAAACAAATCGAAAGTAGATGTCATAAATTTGCAATCATTTACCGCAGAAGTTCGTTCTGTATGTCATTTGTTAGATAGCGATTGGAGCGAGCTTCTCTTCCAAATTTATGATTGTTGCTGCCGCTGCTGCTTAGTGTCGCGAAACTTGTCCAATTTGTTTTTTGAATTAATTTAAGGCGATAAAGAAACGAACGACAAAAAAATCTTTTACCATATCCAGTTGCATTTCATTTTCACCGAATGATTAATGTTTGACTAGTAACCTGATCAGGAGAGTGTAGCGCTTAATGGAAGATACATCAGAGGCGCTCGGCGCATCCCCTATATATTATATATGCTCTGCGTCGGGCACGGGTACTACTCAACCGCTTTTTAAGTGAACTGTCCAAATAGTTTTTTTTTCCATCGTCTTCGGCTAAATACCATGATGAAAGATTTATCGTGGTGCATAATATATACTCCATGCGGACTGGTGAAGAGTAAACGAATGGCTTTTTAATTCGATTATCTGCAAGAGGATGGGGAGTGAGAACCGAAGAAGAAAAAGAGAAATCCTTTGGAATTTTCGTTCACTTGGTGGAATAGGAGCGGGCCTATCGAATAATTTACGAGTTGGCCACCAGGAGTCACACAGTAAGTTTTCATTGGCAGGAGAGCGCACCACTTCACAGAGGCAGCATATATGAATGGTAGTTGGTGGATTTATTTTTAGTTTTTCCAAGTAGCATGTGGATTTGGAGTTTGTGACACGCTTTAAACATTTATTATAATTCTCCCGGTCGCATGTGCCATGTCACCCGCACACCGCGAGCTGTCTGAACATCTGTGATGGGAAGGGGTTATTTTTATACAAAAAAAAAAAAGAATCTCTCCATCGATGCATTATTTGTTAGGAAAGGAAAGAAGAGATTTTGGGGATATCGAGCGATCCATTTGCAAGTGGCAAAATTTACTTTGTAATGTTGCAAAATATTTGACATATGTCAAATAGGTTTGAATTTGTCTGGCATTTTGTTTTGAGTGCGTCTTAAATCGAATGTAAGCCATATGGATTTTGAAGATCTGTAAAAGTTTTTGACAGATGTGCGGGAGATGTGACGTTTGGCCTATATTTTGGTTTCGTTTATAATCACAAGGTCGTTGCAGGCATTACTCTTTATGGTATTGCCAACACATTTTCCTCATTTTCCAGTTTTGTCTTTCTTTCAAGCAATAGCGTAAAGAATGATAATGATAAAATATTGCCCATTCTTCTGGTTCAATGTCATTTACTATGTCAACATCAAAGTTTACAACTTGGACTACACATAAGTATCTAGTATTATTTATATTGCTAGAGTTTAAATGTTTCTTTTTTTTTGTTTGCATTTATTCATATAGAGAAAGGATTTTTGTAGGTTATGCACAGATGTCAGATCTAAACTTGTAGCTGTCAATTTGCTCGATTAGTTGGTTCATTTCGGATCATCGTGGTAATTTCAGCTAGATTTGTTGGAACTTCAATTAACAAGAATACCGTTGATTGCAAACTATATAAATTGTGTATTAACATTTACAATTTGTGACAGAAGATGTTCACACTTAAAAATGTCATTTGACCGCTTAGGTAGACTGGTGTTTCTTTGACTCTGTTTTTCTGTTACAAGTCGAATGGGGGTAAATGTTTGAAATCATCTTTTAAACGTCAACTCAAACTCAGTTGTTACGTGTACCATCTAAACAAAGCCTTGCTGGAGATTTCCTAATGTTTCCCATGGTCCATGGTTTTCCAAATGTCAGGATTTGAGCGAAACTCGCACAACTGTCAGTTGATGAAGCAATTAGCTCGACGATATCTTTCTCCAATCGCTGCCTGAATCAGTTATTATAATCCAAGACAAGACAAATGAACAAAAATAACCAAGACGACACACTTCCACGCGATCTTGACAGCTTCCTTTGTCTTGGGACAAGAGAAACAAAACTGACGTCTCTAAAGGCATCATCCACT
Organism: Cheilosia grossa; assembly: GCA_963082955.1. Taxonomy (NCBI): domain Eukaryota; kingdom Metazoa; phylum Arthropoda; class Insecta; order Diptera; family Syrphidae; genus Cheilosia; species Cheilosia grossa. The sequence continues at coordinate 21,011,359 of OY720144.1, forward strand.
CATCTAGCGGCCGCAATATATGTAAATCAGAATTAATCTGTAAGCACAGCGCGCTTATAATTTCCATCTATTCACTCGCCGCATGTAAATCTGTGAGAATTAATTAATAAAGATACACCTAACTGCTAATAATAGCACTCTAGCTCTATAGCTCCAGCTGTACCTTATGCTAATTTTTACCTAAATGTAATTATATTTGTAAACCGTCGTAATACATAATAGATGTATGTATGTGTGTAAAAGTAACTAAATAACTCTTCTCTGTTGTGTCTATTCTGATTCTATAGGTGAACAGTTCCGGTTTATTTGAATTGCGGCTAAAATACTTCAACAATGACAATGGACGAGATCATGAAGGTCAGTGCTGTAGCGGACAATCCGATGCAAGCGGCAAATGCATTGATACATGTAAAACACGATTTCGTGTTTGTCTAAAGCACTATCAGGCGAAAATCGACACAACATCACAGTGTACGTTCGGCGATGTTGTAACACCGATACTTGGCGAGAACTCTGTGAATCTGATGAATATACCAAACCAAAAGAAGATGGGATTTCAAAATCCCATACAATTTGCATTCAATTTTGCATGGCCGGTAAGTTGTATACCCATTTATATATAATTTGTTTTTTTTTTTCCGGATAATTTACATATTGATTAGGTAGTTGCTTGATGAATAATAATTTGTTAATCGATTGATCGCCGATGAAGTTCACACGGTCTGTGGACGGTGTGTTTCATTTCCATATCTGACAGTTATTTGAAAAATGACCATGCATTCAGATTTGTCTATGACGCAGTTGTTTCGATTTGTCGAACTTTTTTAATGGATGCCATCTATTGCAGCTGTCAAATGGAGAAGTAATACTGCGCACCGATCGATTTCTGAGCAGAACTTTCTATTTGTGCTCGGTTTTCTTTGTTCTCCAACCGTGCTGTCAGAGTCTTAAAACAAGCTGACCCAATGGCTTACTTCTCTAAATTTAGCACATTTGCCGCAATCAATTGGAATTCGTTAATTTCTCGGTGCGCAGTACACCAGGAGTGTATCTATTTGCGCAAAAGAACCTGTCCTATTCTCCTGCATCTGTCAACTTTCGAACTCGGGTATATCACTCAAACAGCTGATTGCTAAATGCATCCATCTAATCGACAGGAATCCATCTATTTATTTACAAATGAAAACGACTCTCGCAAGAAATTGTTGTGCAAAACCATTGGCCGATAAAAATTCGAAGCGCTTTTCTTCCCCTCTATTTATAACTTCGCGTCTGCTGTCTGCAAAACACGACATATTATATTCGAAAAAAGCAGCCGAAAAAAGAACACTTGCTTGACTTGACGCGTAATCTAAAAATAATACCAACAACGTCGGGAAAAACGATCGTTAATGGTACACGCGAGAGTTTAGTTGCTCTTTTTGTTTTTGTTTTTGTATTTTGTGATTCTTCTGGAGATGTTGTGTGCGTATTTTTATCCCGATACGCTTACAATGATATTCGGAATGTCCTTGTGGTGGCCTCCCCTTCTATTTTATTAGCCGAATGAGCCTAGTGAGAGCGAGAGGGTGCAGAAGCGCGAGCTTGTCCCTGACTAATAAAACGAAAAACAAATATCGCTGCTGCTGTACTTTGAAAATGTGTACCTACGTATATTTTGAAAGGGAGTTTTCGATGTCGCGCCACTGCGAGTAGCACCCCATTTGTGTGTGCTGTATTGAAAAATTCATTTGCACCATACTTTACACAGCACATCTGTCACAAAGGTTTGCGTCAGTGTGTGCGAGTATTAATGCGCACAGTGCATGCTCACCTCACTTACATGTTTCTTTTTTTCTTTTTTGTGAAATTTTATGCTTCTTCGTCGCCATCGAAAGGACATTGAACTAGTTTCGTTGAAGGATTTCAAGAAAATGTAAGAATGTGTTGACATTTAAAACTGTTGCACACTTTTAGCGCGCTGCACTCACCTTGACTTTGGAGGATGTTGTGTGTCACTAGTTCAATGACAGAAGAGGTCGAGTTTTTTCATAAATAAAGCGGTGTCACTAGAATTGACAGATTCTAAACTGGTGGTATTCTAAAGCCCCTTCCTAGTAAGAAAGATATATCCGTGAGTAGATTCGTTGTTGCGTGGAGATTGTCACATATTTTTCTGACAGAAAAGATGACACATCCCAAGACTGTGTACGATTTGGTACTTTTCTCTTCAATGTTATCACAAAAATAAACTTCGTCCGAAATATACCACAGAACTGAACACACTTCGGACTTAAGTCAGTTTCTGACAATTTTGACAGCTTCAAAAGTGCAAGTCATAAAACTGTAATTTTTTTGGAATATTGGTCAAGGTCGGTTTAAAATTTTAAGCGCTGAATCTAGATCCGTGGCAATCTAGTAAAGAGGGACAAACCCTTCCAACTTGAATCCACAATCTTGAATAATTCATCACAAAACGTTTAAAATAAAATTCCCATCACTGCCTTTCATTTATGACAGATCATGCCGAAAACTGAAAGTCACATTAATCAGAAGCTGAAATGTATACCTACGTTTCTCCGAAAGTTCAACAGTCTTCACTCACCAATTTATCAACTAGTGTCAATAAGTTGTGTGCTTTTCGCTTCTGACATTTTGTCAGCCATTTTTTTAGTTCTTTTATTTTTTATTCATCTTCAATTTATCTGTCTTTTTGAATTTTTTTTGTCCGCACGTGGATTAATCCACGCTCCAGTGAATTAAGTGCTGTCCATAAATTATTACTTCACCCTGTTTCACTTAAAAGAACGTCATCTTAACCGTGCGTCGTCGTCGTCGTCATCATCGTCATCGTCAGTCTACCAAAACATAATTTGCTCTCCATGTCCGTCTCTAAATGATCGCGCGGTTTATTTCTTTCACCTTTTATACCAACTTGGACTGGAACGCCATGTTTTTTTTTTAAATTCGTTTTGTTGCTTGTTCCTCTTGAAATAAATTTACGATTACCAAAGTATATATTGTACTGCAAGGAAACAATAAAAAAAAAATGCTTGTAATCGTTATGCACAGAGGGGCGAAGAAGAATCACCCGGTGGTGGTAGCTCGAGTGGAAGTGGTGGTGGTCGGTTGGTTCGGGCTCTCCCTGCGTTTGCATGCGCTGGTGAGTTACTCTTTTATTTTGGTTCCTTATTTCCTCTGCTCGTCTTCGTACACCGGTGCGTAGAGTATTTTGTCGATCTTCCTCATCGTGTTAGCAGTTACCACCAAGCCTTATGGAAAACGGACGTACGTATGCACAGCACACACCATAGGGGTGAAATTAAAAGCCTGCTTGATCAGATGATGGTGGTTGTGAGCACAGGCGCATAACTACTACCTTAGGGGAAGTTTAACGGCAGTAGGTTTGTGTCAGAATGAACAGAAAAAATCGATAAGTTCGTTACAAAATATGCTGTATCTATGCTGCATGCATATGGAGTAGGTTAGTTTTTTATGGTATTAGTTTGACACAAGGGAAACAGGTTTTTTTTTTATTTAATGAGTCAAGCGGATCAGTCAGCAGTAGTTGACAAAAATAGCACAATGTGTAGATCTTATCGAACTAATTTGTGAACAAGTTCACTGATGATTCATCGGGAGCACGTGCATTAATGTCAGTGGGGAAAACAACAATGGCGCTTGGTTGTGAAAGTGTCAAAAGTTGGTTTTGAGACTCAGGCGATTGCACTTTTGGACCGTTTCTAGTTTGAAGAAGCTTACATTGTCATTGCAAATAATGTAAAAATAAATCTTCTGTCATAATCTTACATTTTGTTCAATTCCAAAGTGTCAGCTTTGAACACATTACGATCTTGACGTCTTGAAGGTATTTATGAACATACGTTTCTGAAATACAATTATCTGCAGAAAAACAAACTTCAAACAAACTTTCTCTTACGTGAAAACGAATCTTCTGTCAGATTCTTAAATAGTAAGGTAGGTATCTATCTGTCAAAAGTGGAATTAGGAAGTTACACTCTGTTGCGATCTTTTAAAATCACTGAGATGGGAATTTAACTTTTGTCAGTTCTAGACGTTTGACATCGACAGCTCTGACAGTAGGTATAGTTTGTAAAGTACTAGCTGAACAATGAATATATGTAACTATTCCAATGAAAGTTGCCCATCTCCATACGATTATAAGAAAAACGTAATTGTCAACTTGACTTTGACATTTATCCATCCAAAGTGGCGCTTTCGGTTCGAAATAGACTGACCACTGTCACAATCAGTTAAAAGTGAAGTATGTATCGCCTATTTGTTGAAAGCATTATAGTTTCTCTGCCTAAACACTTGAGAGACATCAGCAATACAATCTGACGTTTATATTTCTTGCAAAAAATGATTAAAATTCCTTTACAACGAAGGCAATCTAATCAAATCAAATATAATTTGATTATTTTGATTGATTATCGCGCTAAAAGATCCTCATCGGTCCGTTCCAAGCTCTATGCCTCCCATCATGTCGTCGTCATCGTGGAAACGCATACATTTATCTTTCGCGTCAAATCTCGGTGATTGTAGGTCAGAAGAGTTAATTAAAAAAGAAAAAAGGAAAAAAAAAAAACTCCAAAGAGGCCAGATCTACGTCGTGAGCATACCAATCAGGCCACGAAACAAAACGTTACAAACAACCAACAAAATAAAGGAAGAATAAACCCAATCTAACACTGAGACTGTCAGCAGAGAAGTTATGATATGTTTTTCAAAAATAGCATCAACACCGACAATTTCTGGACAAATTGCGTGTGTGTTTATTTGTTGAAACCTCAACGAGTGCATCTTCCCCCCATATGGCATATATACGCCCGTCTTAGCAGAGGAATCTCCAAGTCTACCATTCTTTATTGAGAGAAAACCATTACGATGTGTGATGAGTTTATTTCCAACATAAACACAGACAGATGGATGCAAAATGACGTTTCGTTCGTTTGTGTGTTTAATTCGCGCGCCGTTCCCTTGTGCTGCGCAATTAAAGTGCAACAGTCACCAGACCAAATGAAAAACCAATCCCCCATCTCACACACTGCTACCTACGAATATAATAATTTTGTTGAAACACTAATGTAACGTCTGGATTATTTCCTGCCCATCCCTCTGAGTGGTGTGGAAAACCTTGCTTCTACTATATGTGTATACGCAACTCTCTGCAATGATTGAGCAACACTTTGTCGGTTGGCTTGGGAAATAAACCTCGAAATGAAAACGAAATTTCATCTTCATCTATACGACAAACATGCACCCACATCGCTTCCATTGCCATTTAGTTTTTATTATTAAATTGTAGCTTTCAAAAGAAACAAAAAAGTTAACAGTGAAAACTATGAGTATATCCATGGGAACTCTGTTTCATATTTGCCACCTCTGCACACACGCCAGCACAATCATCCGGTCGTAAATTAACATAATCTTTAAGATACTAGTTATAATGTAGCTTAGTGGCATTTTTACGTAACATTTGCTGTTCGAATCTTTTAATTAATGCATTTCCTCCATTTTTTGTTTGTTTCATTTTAGGGTACTTTCACACTAATAGTCGAAGCATGGCATGATACAAATAACGACACCAATGCGAGATCAAACAGTAAGTACTTTATAATTTTGTCAAAATTTGACAGCTGCTGTCAACGAAAACACATAACTTCGATCTCTATTGTGTTAGAAAATTCATTTCCTTCCTGTTTGAAAACAAGATCCCAACCCGAACTGTCACATGATCCTTTTACATTCCATTTTTTTGTGTTCCTTCTGTCAAAAATGGACAAAAAAAAAACATAATGTCACACTTGATCAGTTTTCCTATGCGTGTGCTGTTTTCTGCGCAAGAATAACACGCTTACCGATCCTCCTGGCAAGGATATACTTATATCGTTAAAAAAGAATATAACAATATCCCCACACATACTTTGACACAGAATTGCATGATTTCCGGCATATTGAGTGGTTTTGAATGACATGACACTGACGCACACAACGTCTTGTCTTACTGGCGAGCTTCTTGTTTTCTTTTCCTTGTTTTTTTTTTTTCTTCTTCGGTGGATTGTATATTGTGCCAAAGAAGTGAATACAAAAAATTGAAAGAAAAAACAGAAAATTAACTATTGTTCTCGGGCAGATACACATGAACCGAATGAGTGCGGTGACACCACGAAGAGGGAAAAAGGATAAAGTTTGGATTTTGCTTTTCTCTATCTAAAGGTTTATGGTTGTTTGGGCTCGGATAAAAGAACGGAAGTTTGCTGTTTAGCTGCAAAAAAAAAAAAACATTAAAAATGTAAACTGAATGGAGGTTGATAGTGCGTGGATGTGGAGAGAGTCTTTACGTCTGACAGGTGGACCGATTTAGAAGCCAAATTCTGTTCGAGAATGAAGCTGTAGAAGAAAATGAATTGAAATACGCAGTGGCTGGCGATTTTTGAGAGGTTCGAACTAGTTCCACAAGAACTACAACAATTTTTGTGTGCGAAGTGTGTCTACCTTACCGACACTTGGTGAAAGGTCTATAATTGTCATTTCTGTTATCACTTCTTTTTATTTCTTGAAGTGGAGGAAAACACCGGAAATCTTTTTAGATATGCAGAGGGGAATGGTGGTTTTCACTTCCCATTAAAAAATTACACATTTGACAGTTGCAACGGAATATGTCAAACGATTTCCATCTGTCCTATATATAAATGCCAATGAGTTTATACAATTATACCACCTAATGGTACATTTGACATACAATATGATTGCTACGATTCAGACATTTCTGATTTTTGGCACTTCTGACAGTAAAAGTTGGACTTAAAAGCTCGAAATTTAAGCGATAGATCGAAGCAGTAAGCTACTGTCATCGATATTAAATGACAAAAGTCACTTTCCATTGGAACTGTGAAAGTGAAAAATTGTGGCAGTTGTTAATGTCAGACGAAAAAAATTGATTTTAAAATAAGACTGTCAATTTCTGATGTCTGACAGCTGACAGGTGTTGGTTCAAAATCGGTTATTTACACTTTTCTGTTGCCTTTCAAGAAGACAAACTATTATTATGCAAATGTGTGCTTCAGTTGAATTTCGAGTAAAATTTTGACGTCTCTCAATTTCACTTCTGCCAGGTGTTACAGTTTCAGATGATGAGTTCCGTTTCCTTTTTTGTAAGCAACCACCAACGTAACTAAGACTAGGTCTACAAAACGAGATCTAAATTTATAATCTAACAGCGTACTCTGTCCCTTCACACATTTGTGTACTTTCTGTGTTTCACCTGGAAGGATCAAAGGCTTCTTCTGCACGTCTTGGGAAAACCTCAACGATTTATTACTCCGAGACACCCACAAACCATTGTGACGGATTTTCTTTAAATCCTCCGACAGTTTACGATCAAATCCCGATCTCCATCCGACAGATGTCCAGACTGCCCGAGCTAATTATATACCCAATCCCTGGTCTCGACGTGTATCTTCCCATTGTAAAATCTAATCAACAAGTGATGTTACAAACCGATTTTCCATTCTAAACGGCTCCCATGATTTTCAGTTTTTTAATTGTTCCCACCCTACAGCGTTGAGAAAATGCCAGATACCTGGCACAGCTCTGGTGGATTTTTACTATCGACCCTAGAACAAAAAAAAAAAAAACCATTACCCATGGATAAGTGCAAGATTTATGACATCGAGTTCTTCCAACCTTACCACATGGCTGTTTCGAAGAAAAAAAAACTGGCTAGGCATTCCACAAAAGAAAGGACATACAGTGCAATACTTAAACACAATCAAGTAATTTAGAAGAAAAGCCATATCGAAGAAGAACACAAATGAATCGAAAAGAAATCCTTGAGAGGAGCGCACAAGACTTCCTCTCGGCATGCATGCCTATTGCCTTGCCTACCTGTGGTGTATGCCGGTGTCGTTGGCTTAAAAAAACATGTGAAAAGACGAGAAGGAGACATACTCACGCTGCTGGTGCTGCCGCCGCCGCCACCACCACCACCGGTATTTAAAGAGCCCAACCAAACACAGTGTTCCTTTTCAAAAAGCAAGCTGTTGATTTCAGACGTTCCCTTTTCCCCAATCCATCTTGTCGTCTCGTAAGAGCAGATAAAAAGATACATAGCACAGATTCCTGTAAGATACTTTGTGGGGATTAATTTCAAGACAATCATCCTTTTAAGCCCTATGCACAAGTTGGCAAAGGTTTAAGAAGGCCGCTGTATATCCCCAGTCTCTCTGAAATATGTATGTTGCACTGCCATCGAACATGGAAAGTCATTTTTAAAAAGATTATCCTTTTTTTCTGCAACTCTATACAGTATCCCTGTGGCCTGCTGATGACGGTGATGTTGTTGCTGCCATTAAATGCTGGTGTTATTTTTTAATACCTGTTTGGGTTCTTCTTTCTCTTCCTTTTTTTTTTTTTTTTTTTCTTTTGATTTTTTTGCTGTATAACATTTTGTAAGGGATCAAGTATAGTGACGGTGTATGGTGGCATGGCATACACCACCATCCGACGAGGCAGAGAATGGAATTTCATTTAAAAACATAAATTGCATCTGTTAGTCGGTGACTTGACCTTTTGCGCCCATGCTGCTGGTACCACCACAGTGCTTCTCTTCATCTCTCTGACTCGATTCTTTCCGAAGGTGGCTTCCAATTAATCAATGCCAAATGCATGCACTCTTCTTTGTCGAGTTTTATTTTTCACAAGTTTTGTTTTTTTTCGTTATTCCTCATTTTTATTTCTGTGTCATGCTATCGCGAGAGAGTGTAACTACAACACAAACCTGTCTGTTAGCTTAAAATGGGGAAAAAAAATTTAAAAGAAAAGAACACTTTTACGATTAACCGCATCGTAAAATACAAGCGATTTGATAGATTGCTGGGGTATACTTTGTATTCCATTTGGAGATTCACTGTCAATGTGAGGCTTTTTTTTCAAGTAACCATGGACACAGTTTATGTAGTCAGCAGGTGTATGGGACCTTTTGTGGGACAGTATGGCAATTGGAACAAAATTCTTTGGTCCTTTGAGCCAAGTTTTCTTGGCTTCACTTCGATTAAATGCATACGACGTCGAATGGGATCAGTGTCAGTTAAAGTTTATAATATATTTTTGTCATAACTGTTGTCCGTTTTGACAGCTGTCAGAGGACGTTTCCATCGCATTGGACGTTCAAACTTTGACCACAATTTGTCCCACTCAATAAACGTAAACAGCTCGCGAATTGTTTCTAACTAATTAAAGTTGTATGTCAGAGCTATGACAGCTCAAATGACAGCTTAATTCAGCTGTATTACAAATTAAATCATAAGAAATTAATGACTTCTTAATGAGATAGAATTTGCTGGGATATGAAACGTGAATGAAAACCCATTCTCTGCTAGACAGACCCTCCAATTATGTTTTTATAAGTTTTGGCGCAAGCATGTCAAAACAATGCATCTACATGATCTCAAAGTAGATCATTTACATTTTCGGTTTTAGTAAAATACATCAGAATGGCTTCCAGTAATGCCAAATCAAATTTTATAGCACTTATCCCGAATTATTGCTATTTTTTCTCTACAAAAGCTGTGTGTCAAGTACACGCTTTTTCCTATTACTTGCCTATTTATTGCGACGTTTAGTAACGTCAAATAATGTCAAGTGTCGTTGATTCTTTAGTTAGTTTACTGATCGCTGTTTCCTGCAGTTTCGGTCTGATTTCATTGTATGCTTTGCCGCAAAGGTAGTTTTCTGATCCATACGTCAGTGACAGCGGGTGCTTTTGACGTTTTATTACGATTTTCCTTGCTTGGTCTATTATTGGGTTATTAATCAATCAATTATTGATCGCTTCTGACAGAAGACACGTCAAAGTAGTGTCAAAAACCCCACTAAACGCGGTTCGTTTATTTTTTAAATTGCTGCTGATTGCTTTTTGTGCTGCATTTGAAGAGCATTTGTGATATTTTAGTTTTTTTAGAGTTGCAGTTTTTTTTTTTTTTTTTGGTTCGTTTATGTTTTCTGAGCGCTTTCCAACCACAAGTCCATCAGAATCTCCAACATTTTGGTTGAATGCTGATCCCTCGAACTGGATAACTTATATTAATTCGGCTTCACTGATCTTCAAGTGGAACAACATGCCAATATTTTGACAACTCTTCCTACACTTGTGTACCTATCCCGATCACCAGGTCGCGCGGCAAAACTTTCCATTTTTTTTTTTTGTAGATATTCCCGAATCAGCAACCACAAACCAACAACCAATCAATTTATTCACAGCTGTCCTTTGTAGATACGAGTACGTGCTGTGGAATTTTCGAAATACCAATGGATTCGGTTTATTTTTATTTTTTAGCAGCAACTTCTCAAGCAAGTTATTTTCGACAGCGCAGCCCGAACGTATAATAACTTGTCACACAACATGACCAGGCAACATTTTCCTTCATCTGTTGGCGTTGTGCTGCGCTGTTCCAAATGGGAACAAGTTGCATTTATATGCAGTATGCATTTCTAGTCAGAGGATTCGTTAGATTTGCAGGCGCAACGGATTTTCAGTTGTTTTACACTATCCATACTGTGTCATTTAGAGGATGACCTCTAATTGAAGTAATTCCATCAAAGCACTTGTCCTGTGTCACGACGCGAATTTATGCCACAGCCGAAGCAATTAAAAATGAAATTTGTAGAACCGCACGACGAGAGCAGGAAAATAATCAACAAAAAAAAAAGGCTACGCATGCTCAAGCGCCTATCGTCGTTCATCCGTTTTAGTGTGTGGCGTACAGTGTGGGTAATTGGTATACCCAGCTTGTGTACATGTGAAGCTCTTACTTAACTTGTAATGTATCCATCTGCACCACCCCGCTTGCCGCTGTGGCGATATGGTTACCCATCAGCCATCACCATCACCTTCATCTGCTTCTATTCCTTCTTCGGCTATACAAAATACAACTCGTACTTCCATACTCATTCCGCCAGTAACGAACCTCCAAATGTATGCTGCTGTACACAACACGCCGCCGCTCGCTCTGGGGGAGATTTATGCGAGTTTTTTGCACCAGCACCAGCAGCAGCAGCAGCCAGTCTTACATCAAGTGAAGTGAGAGACTCAAAAAAAGATACAAACACACTCATACAGAGAGATACGAGTACCCAGCCCCAGAGTTTGCGCTGGATACATGAAGCGAAAAGATATGCACCTGCAGTATTTATTTCTAAAAATATTTCAAAAACTTCTTTTTTTGTTGTTCGGTTTTTTCGTTTGGTGCGTGTGTGTCGCTGTCGGTGTATGTGCATTATCTGCATCAACTTCAATAATCCATATGCACTATGCTCAGAGTTTGGTTCGGTGTACCTCTACCAGCAGAACCACCATCACCGTCGCCAGCATTAGTGTAGTACCACCGTCGTCACCACCTGAAGAACTTGAAGCTGTCGCTCGCCGCCTGATGCCTGCCAACCCCCCCGCATATGGCTGCCTCATCATATCGGTTTGGTTCCACTGTATGATCATCGCCAAGCAGTTTTTCTTTTCGAGAGCATGGTGTGTGGATACATTATAGCCGCATATGCATTGCAATGTAATGGCATTCGTTTCGTCGTCGCTTGTTCCGTACGTGTGTACGACGGTGATATTCATTCACGAAAACCCACCAGTCCAGTTTCATGACCGCTTTGTGCAAAAAGACCTCTCTCGCCGAGTTAGCCACCTAGATTGAGCCCGAGTGGAAAACACACAAAAAGAAGAATCAACCAACCCAGCCACCAACACAATAGTAGACTGCAGCAAAAAGTATCTATTTATCTCTACCTACGTATGAAAAATGCATGCATCATCGTCAACAAGTATCTGGAAAGCCTAGGCATCGTAGTGCTACATCAAAGAAAATGCCATGGCAGCGATTTTTTTTCCACCGATTTTTCGGTGTGGATCATGCGAGAGTTTTTCGATGAATATCTGGGAGAGTAAAAAAGAAAACGGATTCCACTGCAGCATCCTGCCGGTGTGCTGCTGCAATTTAATTCATCCTAAGTTTCGTCCGTTTTGTGTCGCTTTGAAACAATTTCACCTATGCCGCCGCCACCGACGACGACGGGAACGATCGGCCAAACCGTCAGACAGACGTTCAGACACATACAGATGATCGGTGTGCTGTATAGTAGCTCCTCCACCTCAGCAATCCATCCATCCAGAGCCAGCTCCAGTCGAAGGAAATGCGATATTTTCAAGATAACTATCTTGAAAGATATTTGCAATGCACGATTATTTCTTACTCGCGAGAGGTACTCGTATTGAGGTGGAGAGCCCTCCGCGGAGAAGAAAAGCGTCGCAAACGTTTTGAAGTTTGTGTGTCGTCTTCTTTTCGTTTTTAGAAGAACGACGCGACAAACGAATCAAAGGTTTGTTACACGGCTCGAAGAAAAAGTTGTATACATGCGCGCAAGAGGAATTGCCCAGGATAAGAGAAAACAACTATAGCCAGATAGACAGCGTGCATCTGTGGAAGAAGAGACTCTAGAGAGATCGATTGACAACAATGCTGCTCTGGACGGGAGTTGGGCTTGCGCGGTGTGTGCCCGCTAAATGAAACCGATGTTCGCCTTGAACGATTTGTTGTTTTTTTTTTTTTTTTGTTCGTTGTTTGCTGGCGTACTCATTGAATGCAGTTTTCGTGGCCATTTTCTTAATTGTTATTGTTTAATTTTGCCTTTGCCTGATGGGATGTGCCGCGCAGTTGAGATGAGCAGCATGCCAGGCGCTCGTGACTGTCCAGAAATAGACGGAAAGGGGTTTGGTTTGGGGCTTTCGCAAGGAATGTCTAAATGTCTTCGAATTCGGACGGTGGCTGTATTTTCTGATCACCTCACCTTGATGGCATAGTAGGCGAAATTGCGAAAAATCATTGGAGTCCTGGGTCACTCTGTCACTGGCCAAAGGCCTGTTAAGACTTATTTCTAACCCAAAGTCGCTTGTTATACTATTTATTGTTGATAACTTAACAATACTGCACTCCAAATAAATCGGAACAAGTCTTCAACAACTTCTACTATTTTTTAATTTTATCTATGGGTTGATCCTTCGAGCCGGATATCGTTCGTAATTTTTACTCGTATTGCCTATCATTTCAAGACTCGGAACGAACGAACTGAACGTCCAAGTATCATTGAATGATTTTCTAAAATGTGACAGTGGTTCCCAAAAATCCATCCAGAAACGTCGTCACTGCAAACCTTAGTATTTCTAGCTCTATTGGCAATTCGCTTCAAAGCTGATTGGAACGTCTCTGTAGGTGATATCAAGGCAATAGAAATTCTGTGCTGTCAAATTGGTCCTTCGAGATTGCCCACCGATACTTGGATTCTCAATTACACTGAAAATATCTGACAAATAAATTTAAAGCGCAAGTACTTACCAGTTGAAGCGATGATAAAGCAATTCGGTCCTTCGAGCCGGATCACTTAAACCTTAACTTTGTCAGTGTTTCTCCTTGTATAACTGTATCGTGATCTAAACTGCTACTAAGAGAGTTTCATTTATTCCTCCCTCTTGTAAAAAGCACAAGTCATTGCATTTTGAAAGAGTAACGATTATCCAGCTCATATGTTTCTTCAAGCGTATGCAAGATTTTTCAAATGGACGTCGACTGTCAAAATAGAGCTATACAAAACGTATCATAGACTTGGGCAACTATCCTATGCCTTGGCTTGCTTGACCATAGATAGCTCAAACTACCGGACTGGTCCACAACAATTTAGCAGAAGTTACTCTCAGTTCGCGGCGGTTTTCGAAAATTGGATCTCTGTATTCCAGTTAAAATGTTTTTCCCGCCAATTGGCTGAAAACTCACATCAATCTGTCAAATATTAACTCATCTATCTTTCCTCGATTATCGGTCCTTCGAGCCGGATCGTACTGTTGGTTCCACTGCACTTTTAAACCACCTCACTGATTGCTGCACAATTTCGAATATATTCCCACCACTCTGATCGCAAATTTCAATTAGGTATTCATTATAACCGAAAACCACAAACCAGGTCGGAAGCCCCAAATTTGGTTTCCACAAGTATACATAAAACTCACGTGTATCTCCAAATATGCCATCTAAATTCATCTTCACCCAGTAAAGATTTACAAGAAAGAGAAGAAGAAAAAAAGAACCCAACTCTTCCCAAAGTGATCAACACAAAGACATGTATTTTTTTTTACCTCCCAAATTAATAATAATCTAATTAGCGGCTATTCCTTGGCTAAGCTGACTGATAATAATTTTCCATCTTCTGGCCATAACTCATCCATTATCTGCGCATAAATTATCCCATCCCTAATCTGTGTCTATCCTCTAATAGTTAATTTCTTTCTCATATACAACATAAATGGTTCTATATACTTGTATCTCATTCTTGTGTTTTCTTCTTCTTCTTCTATGTTTTATTTACAGGTTTATTAATCCAAAGACTATCGGTGCAACAGGTTTTAGAAGTTTCACCCGAATGGAAAACGAATAAATCGGAGGCTGCATACACATGGTTGGAATATGATTTTCGCGTTACATGTGACGCACATTATTACGGAGCTGGCTGTGCGAACCTGTGTCGTCCGCGTGATGATACATTCGGTCATTACACGTGTTCGGAAAATGGTGAAATAATTTGCCTGTCTGGCTGGCAGGGTGATTATTGTGAGAAAGGTAAGCTGAAGATAGAATTTTTATTTATTTAACTTCTATAATTATTGTATTGCATTTTTTATTTTATTTTTTGTTTATTATTTCTGCCCATTTATTATTTGTCATTGAAATGTCATGCAAGTTTGTTTTGCAGATATAGTTACAATTGGGCGCCAGTTTTGTTTTTTAGTTTTCTCTGTTCCATAGCTATTTGCGGACGAATGAGACTCTTTACTGTCGCTTGGTTTTAGTGTATTGAAAGAGAGTAATCCGCGTGCTTGAAGCCTCTAATTATCCGGCTCGAAGGACCAATAAATTCACTGTACAAGCGACAACTCAGTCGGACCCTTCATCTCCGGGAGTTTTCATGGAGAAACGTTCTTTTGTCGTACTCAAGTAGGCTCCCATAATTTATTTTCAAAACCCTTGTATCTGCCCCAAAGCTGGGCAACTTTTCAACCGTAGAGAAGATCTTTGGGTATACTTCTGTTTAAAAAAAAAACGTGGGTGAACATAGTTCTATTCCTTCTCATGTGTAATACTCTTGAAGCAGATATTGAACCAAGCGTCACAGTTCTTGCATTTACAAGCAACTTCCTGAAAAGTGCAATCATTAAATTTGAAGTCCAAGAGCCCAGCTCAAGAGATACCGATTTTATTTTGCGAATAACAAATTTGACTGACGGCATTAATAAAAACAGAATGAGAAGATGCGACTGGAAGGAACGCGCCGAATCAAGTGGACTTTCTTCTATAATGATAGATGCACCGGAACTGCCTCGTAGGAGAGAGACCCCGAAGATCTTTGCAAGTCTAACTTCAATCAGTTCGGACGGGGTACAGTCCAAAAAATGTATTCATCCAGCTCTCGATTGGAACTAAAAATCACTTTGTTTTATTAAGATCCACCCCTTAGCAGTTCAGTAGTTCTCTCAGTGGAACCTACGTGCTTAGACCGAATACGCTGATCCGGCTCGAAGGGCCGATCTGCAAACAAATTTCTTACTGCAAAAGCAAATGCCGGCAGCAATGGACTGAATTAGACTTCAACTGCCCACTAGCTGTGAAAAAGAAGAACCGGCTTGGTGCGATGGAACACAATTTCATGTTTTGTGAGAAACTACCACTCAATTATTACAAAAGATGCCTTTGATCCAGCTCGAAGGACCAAACTACCACTGCATCCATTAGTTTTCTGCGGACACCTTGGGACAATTTCATTCAATATTTGCGTAGAAGAAAAACTCCAAACCAACTTGCCCCCAAAGAGTTTTGCTTATCAATGACCACTCTTCATAGATACTTTTCATTTTTACTACTCATTCCTGCTTCTGCATACACTTTGGCTCAGCCCTGTCACACTTTCAAACATAGTGCCAGTGTAACCTGAGATGTGCTTTTGCAATCACCGACCTACACCCACCGCACCAGTAAACACACAGACATACACAACAAACAACAAACCGCAAAACCACCTGTTGTGTGTGCATCATCCACACTTTCCCCCCGCAGCTGGGAGTCGACACAAAGATTCATATATAGATACTCGTATCTTTGCCGATATTTTGCTCGCTGTTGCGGCCCGCTTTCAATCAATAACTATACCAATAAGTAAAATGAAATTTGAAAACATAAAAACAATCACACACAATCGAATTGAATCTACTACTTCCTTTCCAAGACCTGTTTGCGATTGCGACTGTTTTCCTGGTCATAACCACCAAGCAAACACCGTCATCATCATCATCAGCATCATCGACAACAGCATCTCACGGGTTTGGGGCGGTCGGTATGGGGCAGGGACTTTCTGAGAAATTCCTTTTCACTTGGATTTTGAGTCAAAAAAAAAATAAATAAAAAAAAGACAACCAACTTATCTCTCTCCCAAATGAAAGAAAACGAACCGGACGAGAGACAGGAAGACGTAAAGGAGCGCAGCGCACCGACGGAAGAAAATTATATATGTACCTTTTCATTATAAAAATGTGTTCGCCTTTGGTATACGGAACGGGAACGGGTAAGGGTACTTTAGGACGAATCGTCTTCCGTCTTGCATCATCCTGCTGCTCTTCACGTTGAATGAAATGCTTTGAACTTCTGCTGCTCCTGCTGCTGCTTCTGCTGCATCATTCATTGAAATTATTGGCCTGCACAACAAACGAAAAAAGAAAAGGGAGACCATGCCATCCAAACCATCATCAGATGTTCATTTTGAAAGCAGAGACCGGGCCTCATCGGCGGGGCGGGCGGCACAAAAATATGTATGCCACGGTCAAGAATCAAAAAAAGACGGAGCAAACCATCTCCGCAGCAGCAGCATCATCATCCAGGCGAGATCAAGTTGGGAAAAAATTTTCCCATGCCTTGCCGTGATGCACGAACACAAGAAGCAGAACAGCGAGAAGAAGAGGTAAAACGATGAAAAAAGCGGCCCAAAAACGACTATCGAAAGATATCTGTTGCGTTTTTTTTTTTTTTTTTTGTTGTTCCCCCTTTTTCTGCCGATCATCTTCGGTTGTGGATAGATATATCTTTGAGATACATTTAGAGAGTAAATCCTCATAAGATGAGAAGAAACAGCAATCACAGCCGCGATGTGTGGTCAGCGGCGGCGCGGAAGGCGATGGAAAAATCACAGAATCGTGAGTGGAATGCAGACACTCCCGATTCCCGACTCCCTATCTAACCGGATGATCTTGAAAGTGAATATCGAAAGGATTTGCTATAAAGTCACAGATACACTTTCACCGCCACCGAGCACCGACCTCTCATTCGCGAATTAAGAAGCCACTTTGCATTTCACTGTTCCGCTCGTCTCTTTTTGCTGTTCCTCTTATAATTGCTTCACTTATATTCGGCAGCTGGTTCGTGGTGTCCTCCCCGGACGGAAGACAAAGAAACGAAAAGAATGTCCGTCGAAAAGTACAAAAATCCAAACTGGAACCGCACACAGGAACATCTCCTCAAACAAGGTGTAATCAACATCCGCCATCACTATCCGTGTGCTATGCTCTGCACATACGAGGGAGCCGGGAGTGGGGCACAGAATATAGGCAGGTATCCCAAGGAATGGCCTTATGGGATCCCAAAGTTATAGACTATGGGGTCTAGGGATTTCATCCCAAACACGCACAAAGGAAACAAACGAAAAAAAAAAAACTACAATCATCCTCAAACAAGCGACTCACAAAAGGAGAGGCAAGAAGACTGAGCCGCCTCTCCGGTGCTGGTTGCTGCTTCCTCTATGCCAGGGAAGAAGGGTTATACCAACCACCAGGCGGCAACTATCTGTTGAATATTCACAACAGCAACAGTGGTATGGACGACTACAGGAGTTTCGGGATCAGTCATATGTTCGTTTGTTCTCCTTTAGCCATTGCTACCAATTACCACTATACACACTGTGTGTACGAGTGTGCTCGCTGTATATCTGGTTGGCCGTGTAAACGGGCGTGGGAAGATTTTTCTCATAGCCTCCAGAGAGAACCCATAACGTCTTAAAGGTCTTTAATAAAATATTTCCCGCTGATGTTCGAGTTGGCTCCTTCTTCTGTCGCCTATCTGCTCTTCTCTTCGCCATCGTCATCATCATCGTTGTCTTCGATGATCAAACAAAATCCCTTTTTGATTTAATCGGAAACATAATAGAGTGACGATGACACATTGGATTTATTTTTTTCTCTCCTCTTCTGTATGAATGAATCGATCTAAATTTGAATAATAAACAACACAGGGGGATCGAGAGTCGAACGAGCAATCAAAGTGGCCATAATTACTAACTGATTGAGTGAGCAAGAACGTGTACCCATACACAGATACACAAAGGAAATCGGGTTTGAGTTCTGATATTTGGTTGCTCCATTGTCACAGTATGATTGGATTTGATTCGATGATTTCTAAGATTCTCCTTCGCGCAGTGTGACCAGTTTTTGTTTGGAGGCCTCCTGCTCTTCACAAACTGGTCCATCACGTCATTAATACATATTTCATTTCGATTGTACCCGAGTGTTTTGTGGAGGAATGTCTTTGTCTGCTCCTTGGGTTGTTTGAGTTTCCGTGATGTTTGCCTTTAATTTTAATCTTATTGGCGATGATAATCGATAATGGGCAGGGGCGGGGGGGAAGAAAAGGATACTAAAGATCAGATAACTTGATCGCCGAATGGGGATTAAGTAAACATTTTTGTCGCATGGGTTTTGTGGGTGGGTTTTGTGTTTGCTGAGCTCGAATTTGGTTCAATTGCGAGGAAATTTGAATAAGCCGACTTAGGCGGTGACAGGTGGACTGGAAGGGCGATTCTATTCGAAATGACATAATCCAGCTTGGGAGAGAAGATCTTTCTTTTTGAAGCGTGAAAGAAGGCTTTGCCTAGAAAATTAAGTGTATCCGGCTCGAAGGACCGAAGAATGCATTTAGCGAGAGTCTTCTTCGATGGGATTTTTCTTGACAGAAATTGAAAGTATTTATTAAATGCATTGGGAAATGGTTCCCTTTTCTGGATCTATCGTATGTATACGATCGGTGATTCTATCAAAAGAACTGTAGGTACTTCAATGCAGATGGTATATGTTTTCGCTCTTCTCAGGGCATCCGACTCGAAGGACTGAAGTAACTAGTGTATATTTACGCCACTGAAGTGTTCGTCGATAAGTTGCATTGAAATGCTCACTTTTTGTGGTATCCACTTTCGGCCAAGGCCTTCTCTTCACTTTCGCTTACGTAGGAACCTACAGCCTAATGCGTCTGTTACTAGAAGCGATCTTGGGTTTTTGTTTCAAGATCAGTTGTGATTTGAAGCATCTTTTGTTTCAGAGGACAAGGAGTTGTTTAATTATTTTAACGGAGTAGAGGGTCTCTCTGGTGAATATTATATGTAGTGATTCCAATTTACCACAAAATACTTGAATACATACTTCAATCCGGCTCGAAGGACCAAAGTCTGAAACATTTCTGGCAAACAAACCACACCTTCTCATATGAAAAAAAGAGCTAATAGCTGCTGGTACCAACAGACCCCCTTCACATTAATATACTCCTATTCTTTTACACCTTCAACAATAACTCGCAACTTACAATAACTTGGCCTGTTTGTTGCCGAGCCAATTGTTTCCCAACATCCTGTACAGTTCTCGGAAATGACAACCAACTGATAGCATACTGTGCACAACCATTCGCATGACATTTCAATTCATAAATATTCTTATCGCCGAATCGATTTTCAATATGCCCTTTTGCTTCCTCTCTTTACAGCACGCTGCCTCAATGGTTGTGAACACGGACAATGCGAACACCCCAATACATGCACGTAAGTATTCAAATTTTACTACCACGAAGTGACCAACCTAGTTCCCACCGCCCATTCCCATGATTACCCACCCACTGTATGTAATACCTGTCACTCCCTGTAAAAGACAAAAAAAAAACAAATTAATTCCACTACTATGTAGTGAAACGGGCAGAAGCAAACGACGACGACGACGACGACAACTACCACACCAATGAGAGGAAAACCAAAAGAAAGTGTGTTACCCATTCGCAACGCGTTACACGCAAAACAAATCCAAATTAAATTATTCGTAATTAAAGCGAAATATCGTCATCTTTTACCCTATACCGAATTCGCCGGGCCCAAACACAATAAGCTTTCGTTTCGTATGCGAGCGCAGTGCAAGAAGTAACCCTTTGTGTGACTGGCTGCTCGGCCTCTGTGCTGTGCATGTGTACCCATCTAAGAGAAGTAGTAAACCTAGAAACTTAACCTGGACATGTATAATAAATTAGCTTGCATTGCACGATGTTACCTGATGAGCCTCAACCGCTAGCTGGGAGTAGATTCTCTGCTCCTCATACAATGGCACTTCGCACGGAACAGAGTCGCACCACCACCCCACCCCGCTTTACAAACAGAGATCGCAATGACTGCGACTACAACGACATCGTCAACGACAACGACGACGTCGACGACACACCTTCAGCAGTTATTTAATCACAGAAACTGAGCTCTGGAAAAATAGGAATACGTACTTACAACCGAAAAAGAACCAAACAAACGAAAAAAATAAAAAAATTTAAGAAACAACAGACAACAAAAAATAATGGAAAATGAGAAAATCCAAACGCGCCGATGAATAAAGCGCTGCACGAGCAGCACAGCAGAGCTCTGGAAAGGGCAAAAATGCCAGCTAGAGCCAGCTCCAGTCCAAATGTGCTCTGCTCCAAGAAGACGAAGAAGAAGAAGAAGTAGAATGCCTTTTTGGCGTTGCCCTGTGCATTCTCAATTTTTCCCACACACCACCGGTTCGGTGTTCGGATTTAGTCTTTCGGTTCTCGTTTTGTCTCGTGTGGTGTTTATTTTTTTTTTTCGTTCTGAATTCATTTTTTTGGAGGTTTTAAATTTTTGCCAGGTTCAATTATACAGCACCAGCGAGCGCCTCGTCATCAACATCGCCGTTGCGATATCATCATCTGGAACCCGACCGAACTCTTGATATGAGTCAGTCGAGTGCATGCAAAAAGGTGATGGATATTGAATGGTGTCATGAAATGAAATAGGACGATAGCCAGGGTGCCCAAGTGTCATCTGATTAATTTACCAGACGACAGACACGGATTAGGCCTAAGTGAGACAATCTTTTCTGGCATTTAGTCGAATTTCACCGTCTCAATATTAAATGGCTGACGATATGAGTTTTAGTATTGTTGCTGCGAAAAACGTGACATTTTCTCTCCGCCAAACAGATTTTAAGTGACAGAAGTTGGGAATTCCAATTCAACGGAGATAATTTGTCATATCGAAATGTGTAAGTCAATTGTTGATTGCAATTTGGTAGACGTCAAATTAAACAATTTCGAAGTCGTACCGATTAGGAATTCGCAAATGATTTTTTTTTTACAGCAAATGTCAGATTCCATACTTCATATAGCATACGCAAATTCGACGTTACTTACTGCTGTTTTAGTTGCTGATAACTTTGTCAGCGTCCCGCCTATACCCATTACAATGCGTACTACAAATTCAAACATTTGTTTGTTGTAAAATGTTGTCTGACGTCAAATATCTGCTAAACGAAAAAGTTCGAACATGACGTGTTTTAAATACTGACTGACTTCTGCGACACACAACAAAATGTCGCAAGTGAAAAATCGCAGTTTATGCGATTATTTGAATATCCTTTTATGACTTGAAAGTGTTTTTTTTTCTTAGTTGGCGTTTGTCTGTTGCGAAAACGCAGATGATTTGTGCATCGCTCTTCATAAATTTCGAACATCAATATGAAGACACCAAAAACGGTGTAACGTTCAGGTTCTGCATTGATAGTCTAGTACCTACATTAGCTCGCCAGTCTTCGAAATCAGAGCAAAACAAATAAATTCGCAGCAATAAGTGTGCATTTTCGAAGATGAAACTTCTAGCTTGCTTCGATAGTCAAATTATCTAGATGTCACTTTCAATTTATCATGTTTGACGGCCCATTCGGGTATGATGTTCGAATCACTATACGAAAAATTCTCCAGATATGGCAAAGAACATAAATACCTACCAAGATAGTGTTCAAAGATCCACTTAATGCCTACTTCGAATATAATTTTATAAGACATCTGTCATCAAATTTGGTGCAATCAAATTAGATATCGTTTTTGAACATCAAGACGTCGCGCATGCCACTGTTGCCTTCACTTGTTCTTCTATGCAATTAACATTTTTCTTTGGAACTAGATTTCATCCATTTTGACAGTTCATTTTTACATTCTGAACTCACCTGTGTCTGTCAGCAAACTTTGTCCGTTAATCATACCTGCCACCATTGAAACCCTCCATACACCTTATGTCACATTATTATCACAAAAAAAAACTGAAACTAAAAACCTAATCCCCCTCCTCGCACACCGGCACACATTCATTATATAAAAACATGACAATACAAGTTGCAATTCATCATCTCTTCGTCTGCTGCTGCCAGTGCCACACAATATGCACGCATTGCTCGCGAAGCACTCCAAATTCATCAACGAAAAGGTGAAACAGCAGCTCGCGCGCGCACTATATGACTGTATCGTCGCCATCGTCGCTATTTGGAAAATATCCACATTTAAAAAAAAAAAAAAAAAAAAAAAAACCAAACAATCCAAAGCAGACCTCATAAAACAATGTCATAAACTTTTGTATTCTGGAAGCATAAGTGTATGCTTGGAATTGATAAAACATTCCCACACATTACACCGTGCCATTATTTTGTTGTTTTTGGCTGGACAATCCTCCACCACCAGTAGTTGTCGTTGGGGCCGCCAACACCACCACCACCACCACCTCCTCCACCACCACCTCCTCCACCACTACACACCATGGTTATAGGAGGAGGTGCTGCTGCTGATGATGGTAATAATGTGACGACCGCACTTTGACGACAGCGGCGATGATGATTGGAAATTCAGTTTAAGAAAAGAATTTTTTCTTAGGAAAACAACATTTCTCGATCGTGCAACCTTGTCAATGGCTATGGTCACACAGAGTGTACACTACCTACTTAGGTTTTTTTTCCTTTCTACTTGTCTTTTATTCCGTTTGTACCTTCAACAGTGTATACCACTTTTAATATTCATAGAGGCCACCCGAAATGTTAATGAGCGCAAAATGGTTTCGATATTCGATTTTGATTGTATACGCGCATAGAGAAAGAGGGACACAAAGAGGAAGAGACCTACAAGTGTACCGGTACCGGGACGGGCTTTTTTTTTTATTATTATTTCTTATTAACAGTGAAACGCTTCAAAGAGACAGGGGGTAATCACCAGCAATTGTTCTAGTTCAAAACGACGATCGATTCCAGTTAAAACAGAATAACAGGCACACAGCAGAAAAACTACTTCCATCGAGCACTGTTTGTTGTTTGGAATTACGAGAGACAAAAAATAAAAATAAAATGCCAAACTCAAGTCGTCAATTGAATGTTTGTTCTTTAAGGTGTAATTGTTGTGCTGTACGCGCACACACTTGAAACTCTAAAATAGGAAAAACAAAACAAAAAAGCCAAGTGACAGGTATGGCGATCGACATAACTATAAATGGCAGCCATACATTAAACCAATCACCGGGAGGTTATTATACAGTTTGTGTGGTATTTTGAGGAGTTTTGACGACTTTTGGCCCGAAACAATGATTTAGTTGTTGACACAAGGAATTTGATTCGAACATTCCGATTGCGCCTTAATTGACAGATCAAATTTTATCACTGTTAACTGTCGGTGGAATATGGCGATGCGGCTTAGTTGATCAAATATGGAACTGCGGTTGGAATGTTTAGCAACAGAACTTGATGTATACGAACTGCTTACTTTTATTTGTCAAAATGTTTCTTTTCTTTAAATTATATCTTACCCGCATTTGAAAGTATTTTCGCACGAGAAACCATTAACATAAGCACATATGTCGAAACCCTTCCTGTCAATAATTTCCCAGTTCCTAAAATAAGTGCTTAGGCCTTAAACTGGCGGCTGTTTCTAGTCACAGGCTTTAAAATCATTGAATTTAATTCATAGACACAACTGTTGGTAATGCAGTTTCGTTCATTCGTTCAAAAAATGATTGTGTTAAATATGTCTCTTTTTGACTTGTGCAAGAAATGTGCTGGCCTTCTATTACTGAAAGGTCTCTATGACAATAGTTTTTAGGACTGAATTTGCCAATTGGAATGTTAAAAAGTGAAATTGTGTGCAGTGTTTTAAGTAAGGAAATGTCATATGAAAGGCAACCTCCCTCCGCGTGGAAATGTCAAAAGTAGAAAAACAGTTGGAGTCGTATAGACACTCGCACTCTTTCGTGCATCTTTATTATGATTGACATTTTCAAACACGTTGAACAAAAGGAAATGAATCCATCATGGTCAATTAATTGAAAATGTGGACGTTCGTAACTCTAGTTTACAAAGTCTGTCATCTGGCTGACGTGTTGTTTTTGAGCCTTTATTGGCTGAGATTGATCACGCAGAGTTATTTCGGTTAACGGTTTAAGAGCTGTAGCTGACATATCTAGTAGGTATTCTGCTCACAATCCGATTGTTGGTATATACCGTATACTTGACGTTGCAAAAGTTATCTAAACCTAATCAAGAAAAATCTAGTCGAATAGGTTTTTGAACGTGCCCGACGGGACATGATTCAAATCTGCGCTGTACTGCAGCATTTAGACGTGGAAAAGGTGTGACTTTTATAAAGTTGGCAGGTTTATACATACATACTTATGTTTTGCCTTTCATTTGATCATAGAAAGACAGCTGTCAAAAAAAAAATCTAGATGCGATTGCACCCGTCAAATTTATACCAACCCAGGACAGTCTCCGGTGAATTTTATTTGACTCTTGCACGGCTGCATGCTAATTTGTCGATCACCAGTCATACCCAGCCGATCAGAGGCGCCTCTGTCCTCAAAATTGACACATGTCTCTGCCAATAATCTCTTGAAGCTTCAGTTTGCATCACATATACTGCGTCTGCATTTATCATAATTTCCTCACCATAATCATCGCGCCGCGTACATCCTTGTGTACATTCGCCTTAATACACACAATCAGCCGGTTCTTCTGCTGTTCCTTTTGGTATCGAAGCCAAGCGTGAGAAAAACTTTTGCGCAAATATAATCACACACACGGCGCACGTACGCGCGATCACTACGTTTGGTTATTCGAAAAACAAAAACAACAACAGCAGCAATCAAATAAAAATACAAAAATTCATAAAAGAGAACATCAACAGAGACAGGCGAAAAAGCAAGAGAGAACAAATCAAAAGAAGCAGATTATTTCCAGCAACTGCAGCAGCACCACCAGCACCATCAGCACTCTCATCCATCTTCGTCGTCATATCACCTGTTCGTCTTTCAGTTCCAGGTTGTCCGATGGACAGTTAGAATACACACACACATGCACGGGTACAATCTGCAACAGCAGGAGCATGCACATTGCATGTGCCTCTGCCTATATAGTTGCATATGGCTGCGGCCCACAGCCGTCGGCGGCAACGAAACGAAAGCCAAGCAACCGGTGTCAGTGCCACAACACCAGTTAGCTTATTTGCATTCCTACCATTCGGCGGACCCACATTCACTTTTTTCCACTTCATCGTCATCGTCATCGTTGTTGTTGCCTCCCTGGAGGCTTTGATGGCGTGCAAATCTTTTTTTTCCCATCTCCTCACAGCTCCCCGTCCCGTGCCTTGTTTTGGAAGATCTTTATTAAATTTTTTTGTTTTTTCTTTTTCGCTCTTTACAGTTGCCAAGCAGGTTGGAAGGGACGTCTCTGCGACCAATGCGAACCCTATCCGGGATGTGTGCACGGCACATGCGAGAACCCCTGGGAGTGCCATTGCAATAAGGGCTGGGGTGGCCTGTTCTGCAACCAAGATCTCAACTACTGCACACATCATCGACCCTGCCAGAATGACGGAACCTGCTTCAATACCGGTCCGGGATCGTACACCTGCCAGTGTTCGCCTGGCTTCAATGGAACCGATTGCCAAATTCAAGTGAGCTCCTGCGAGTATCAGCCCTGTCTGAATGGCGGCACCTGTGCCGACGACACTGTTAATAGCAACTACAAGTGTGAATGCAAAAAGGACTGGACCGGACGTCACTGCGAGACCAAGGTGATCACATGTATGGACAAACCCTGCAAGCATGGCAGTTGTCAGGACACCAAATCGGGCTTCAAGTGCGTATGCCCATATGGATACAGTGGCGCCCATTGCGAAACTCACGTGGACAACTGTAATCCAAATCCGTGTCAGAATGGCGGAAATTGCATGGTCAGCAACGGCGAGAATTCGTTCAGGTGTCAGTGTCCATCCGGGTTTGCGGGCAATCACTGCGAAGAGAACATCGACGACTGTCAAGGGAATCCGTGTATGAACGGCGGCACCTGCATCGACATGGTAAATCAATTTCGCTGTCAATGTGTGCCCGGATATCTGGGCTTGATTTGCGGCGAAAAGGTCGACCTTTGTGTGACGAAACCCTGCGCGAACGGCGGAACCTGTACGAACCTGAACAACGACTACCAGTGCAATTGTCGAGCGGGATTCGAGGGAAAGGACTGCAGCATCGATATTGACGAGTGTGCGTCGCAACCCTGCCGCAATGGGGGAACCTGTGTGAATCGAGTGAACAGTTTTCAGTGTGTCTGCGCGAATGGATATCGTGGAGTTCAATGCGAGGAGGAGGCTTACTCGTCGGCGGCGTCAGCAACTTTTGACCGCCGTCAATACGAAGCGAATATTCAAGGCCGCAGTGACGGACTCACCGGCGGCCAGGTGGTCCTCATAGCCATCGTATCAGTAGCCATGCCAGTGATCGCCGTAATCGCAGCATCAGTGGTCATCTGCATGAAGCGCAAGCGCAAACGCGCCCAAGAGAAAGACGACGCCGAAGCGAGAAAACAAAACGAACAAAACGCCACCGCCAACGGAATGCACAATGGACACGGTGTCGGCGGCGGTATCGGTGGCGTCGGCGGAGCAATGGTCGGCATTGGGGGCTGTGGCGCTGCCACACTCTCAGCCAAACGTACTTCGAGCAGTGCCCTGGCGTTCGACAACACAAACCCGAACATCATCAAAAACACCTGGGACAAGAGCGTCAACAATGTGGCCTCGGTTGCAGGTGGCGGCGGTGACGAGTGTCTCATGAACACCAGTCTCTACGGCGCTGCCGTCATCTCTGGCTACAGTGACAATAATAACGCCAACAGTGAGTGCTTCGTCGGCACAATAACACCGCTGGCGCGAGCCAAGTCACAAAAACAGCTCAACACAGATCCATCGCTGATGCATCGAGCATCTCAAATACACAGTAGTCCGCCCAAAACCAAAGAATACATGCTCCAGCAGGACAGCAGTAAACGGATATCAGTCCTTGGTGATTCGGCGTACTGCAGTCAAAGATGGCCGGCGTCATCGCAGGGCCCGCCCCGGACAGTCGTCTGCGGGACACCGCATATGTAGTAATCCAGCACAAGACATACATTTTGTTTTTAAGTTAGAATTGTAAAAAAAAAAGAAAACAAACTGAAGGTTTATAGTTCCCTCATCATGTGTAGTCATGTCTTCATGTAAGCCTAAGTCTTCACTCACCCGTCAACCCTCTTCCCCGAACTTCTTTTTTATGAAATTTTATTCTTGGATAAGTAAAATTAATTAAAACAAAAACGAAAATATACACTGACTGACTGGTTGCTAATTGTAATCACTATCTAGGTTATCTTTTTTCTATAAACAAAAATCACATTACAACACAGAGATTGTAATGGTTTGCTATAAAATATCCCTTTAAACTGTTTCGACTTCGTTACTCCTCTGGCAACTCCCTTGCTCCCACTTCTTAGCGCTTAGTAATTTATTCCCAACGCTAACAATGATGATTGTGTTGTGTATTATAGCAAAGATGTATTTAAACAAAGTCTATACTTAGCGGCAAATTACTATAAAAAAAATGTAACGAAAAAATAAAAACAACATTGAGTTAAACACATAAACAACAAACGTGACTATAAATATAGAAATAGCTATTAAGTGTGCGTTATCAAAGTATATATAAAAATATTTTTTCTTAATCTATAAGGAAGCAAACGAAAAAAAAAAAAAAATCACCCCCCTGCCCCCTGAATGTGTACCTCTACCAAAAGTTCTACAATTTTGTACATAGCCCCCACGCATATATTATATATATTTATTCATTTAAACGACATTTTTTTTATTTAGTTTTTAGAATCAAAAAGCAAAACAAACAAACCAACAAAATTATATAAGCATTATTATTTTTTTTTTCTTTTTCTTCTTCTTTTGACAAATAAGTTTTGACATTTATTATTAAAACAAAAAAATGCATCTTATGCTTGCATTGGCCAGTTTCCCCTTGACCCTAGTCCCGTTTCCCCAACAACAAAATTCTCCCCCTCCCCATTCCATTAGGAGAACTTATGTATTTTTAATTCTTTTTCTTTTCTTTTTTATGCAAAGAAAAGAAAGAGAATGCATTGTGAAAGAAAGCGCTAAATGTTTGTAAATATTATCATATAAAAGAAGTGTAATGGAAATCCATTAGAATTATATAAATACTATATAAATATATACATACTATTTTTAAAACTAGTTAGAACGAACAAAACAAATATTATACAGGCACGATCAATTGATAGACAGACGGAGAAAACTACTTTAACGTGATCCAAATTTGTTTCGATTGTCAAAATTTGCATTGTTGTCATCTCAAACGAATGTTATGCACAAATATAATGTCACACAAGAACAACCAAATTATATATATTTTTCGTAAAAATATACTTTTCGCTTTTTTTTTTTTTTTTTTTTGATTTTCTTGTTTTATTTGACAATGAGTATACAAACAAAAATAAATGTATTATTATTTTTTCCAATAATAATTATTATGAATATAAAAAGAAAGAACAAAAAAACACAAAAAAAAACAAAAAATACTTTTTAAATATATATACAAAGTAGAATTTATTAATTGATAAGTTAACTAGTTAAAATTATATGAAATTAAAAAAAAAAAACACAAAAAATCAGCAAAAAAAAAACAACTATAAAAGCAAAACAAAATGAATTATAAAATGAACAAAAACGAAATGAATAATTTATTAAAAAATTGAAAACATAAAGAAAAGACTGCGGTGTTGTTATTTTGTTTGCTTTGACACATTGGGAAGTTTTCTCTTCACTTTTCAGACTTTTTCAGTTCCATCTGACATTTATGGCTACTAGATAAAAGTGAGTATATACGAAAAGGAGGAAGAGGAAGGCATCGTGTTCAACTGAGATCGAATTGAAACATCACTAATGGAGTCGAAGAAAGGAATTCGTATTGCGTGATAGAGTGATAAGGCTAAAAGTGCTTCGACGACTTGCAGCATATAAATAGTCAGAAATTACATTTAAAACTGTACTAGAAAGACTGAATAACACTCAGATGTCTGCCTGACAGATGACAAAGGCGAGAATTTCACGCCAAACTTGTATCGAAATTTAATTCATCAATCTACGAATTATAATCCAAAGATTTCGAAAAACAATCGTTTCTTTTGAGAGCTGTAGAATTTGAAATTGAAAAGTTGAGAAAATGAGCCAAATTGCTTTTAGTCGCTACATCATTTTACAGACAAATAATTTTTGGAATATACGGCATATTTCTATGAGATCGTTTTCTATTGGGTTTCGAGGCTGTAAATGTTTACAGTTGACACCAGCGCAGAAAATAGGGCAACGGCCTTAATTAACACAGTCAGGCCACGGGTTCATTTGCAGAGATTATACAGTAAAAAATGGGTAGTAAAACTCTTCCAGACTCCAGTCACTTTTGTGGTACATTTTGTGAAAGGTGGACATTTTGATGTGTGGCTCGACTTTTGTCCACCCCTTCAGGCATAAACTAAGTATTATTTCATACTTTGTTTATGCCTTCAGCTATCCTTCGGAAAAAATCCGATACGAAAGTCAAATCTGACCGGAACTCATATTGCGTTCGAAGTATCCGTTTCGGGACAAAGTAAATGAAGCATATAAACGCGATATTTTGCTGGTGTTCCACACTGGAGAAAGGATTTCCAATGCACTATGAGCTTTATTTAGTCTATTTCTGACGTCCTGGCCCGCTCCACCATCGAGTGACACATAACTATCCAAATAAAGGGTGATTTTTTAGCTGGTTTGGTTTTGGCAACACTGGTTTTGACAGCTGACGTGTGTTTAGTACCTTGTGTCACTGTCAAACAGCTTCAGTTTGGTTTGCAATTTAACCATGGATCGTCTTACAAATGAACAACGCTTGCAAATTATTGAATTTTACTATCAAAATTCGTGCTCGGTTCGAAATGTTCATCGCGCGCTGCTTCCAAAAATTGTGTTCAGCGATGAGGCTCATTTTTGGTTGAATGGGTACGTAAATAAGCAAAATTGCCGCATTTGGAGTGAAGATCAGCCAGAAGCATTGCAACAGCTACCAATGCATCCCGAAAAAGCCACTGTTTGGTGCGGTTTATGGGCCGGCGTCATTATTGGGCCATATTTCTTCAAAGATGATGCGAATCGCAGCGTTACTGTCAATGGTGAACGCTACCGAGCGATGATAACAAACTTTTTTTTGCCCGAAATGGAAGTTCTTGACTTGCATGATATGTGGTTTCAACAAGACGGTGCCACATGCCACACAGCACGCGAAACAATGGCGCAATTGCGAGGCGAGTTTGGTGAACAGTTAATTTCACGTTTCGGGCCGGTCAATTGGCCGCCTAGATCGTGCGATTTTACACCATTAGATTATTTTTTGTGGGGGTATGCCAAGGCTAATGTGTATAGGGACAAGCCCGCTTCGATTGACGCACTGGAAGCCAACATCCATGCATTCATTCGTGAGATACCGGCCGATATGTGTGAAAGAGTATGCCAAAATTGGACTCAGCGGATGGGCTACCTGAGACGCAGCCGCGGTCAACATTTGCATGAAATTATCTTTAAACATTAAATTGCAAGGTTCAAACTATCGATTCAAATAAATATTTCATTCATTTTTACGAATTTTTTGTGTTTTTTTTTCAAAAAAGTTCTAAACCTCTTAAAAAATCACCCTTTAGTTCAAATGCATGACCACCTCTATGGTCTCCTGCCTCAGGATAACATGCTTAGTTAAAATTGTTTGACTACAAGGTAAAATCTGTTTTGCTACACGCATGTGAAACGTGGATATGCTCCGCCAACATCTAGTGCTGGCTACACGCTTTTATTAATCGTTGTCAGCGTTACATCCGAAGGATCCTGAGGCAACAAACGATTTCCAACAATGAATTGTAGCTTAGGACGGGACAAATAAAAGTGGATGTTGACATCAAAAAGAGAAAATGGCGCTGGATTGGCCAAACAATCAGAACACTGAGGAAACCAGACGACAACATAGCGAAGCAGTGCTTCCAATGGAACCCTCAAGGTGTAAGGCGAGTTGGTAGGCCCAGAACAACATGGAGGTCCACTGTCATGACGGAAACTCAGTCCCAGGATTTGCGATCGTGGACACAGCTGAGGTATCGAGCTGCAAACAGAGAGGAAGATGGAACAACCTGATGGTTGTCGTCCTATGCTCCAGGAGGAGTTAAAGTATTCCTGTTAATAACTCCGGAATGAAAGAAGAAGAATCTTAGAAAGCCTTCCTTTGCATCACTGTTCAATCGCAAAAACGAATCTCTCGAACTATTCTGCAAAACATTAATTCTACACCACAAAAGTCCGCTTTTTGTATTTGAACCACCCAAATTTGTATGAAGTATGAACCTTTGTAGTTCTTTTATATATACATACACATATTGCAGTTACACGTGGCCGCCTATCGCATAGGCTCGAGTTAGGCCGCCATGACAACCCGAATGGCCTAGCTGAGCCCAGGCTCAGATGAGCCCAAGCTTAGGCTGAGGCTAGATTTGCCTCTCTCCCGCGTGGAAATAGCTCGTTATAGCTCGTTTGTCTGCCTTTACTTATTGATATTTTCCCCAGCGTAGTTTTGTTCTACTCAAATATTCAATATCACTCTTACGAATTTTAAGGCATGAGTTTTTTGCAGTGAATTCATCATTTGTAGAAACCCAAAATTCCATCTCTGAACTTTGTTCACTTTATTTCGTTTACAATCCATGTTACAGATAAACTAAAAACTTAAACAAGATGAGAAAAATGTACAATTGAACTCTTCGCGCTGAATTTTCACAGCTAATATCAACGGACAAGCAAACGTAGGGTAGCCCTAAATGGCATCAGCATGGATTACCTCGTGATCGATAGACAGGTGCACAGTGCACACCCCAATGCATAAATTGCTTGCCCGACTGCCTGAAATCTATACTCCTAGGTCTGGATCAAATATTCATCATTCACCGCTAACCACCACCCCTGCATCTGCCCCAGAGATTAAAGCACATTTTAATGCACATACCCAATCAGCTGCCATAACGTCTCCAAATAAAGACGCAGCGTCGCCATTTACATCATTAGCATTTAGTTTAAGCCTTTTTTTTGTTGTTTAGGTGGCACAAACAAAGTGATTGATGGCTCATTCATCTTACATAGCGTCCGTTCAACGTGTTGGGTCGCAACGCACTAAATCCTTCTTATCACGTACGGCCAATCTATCAGGATATCAAATAAATTCCCATCGAATCGTACAAAAAATAACGCAACACCGCGCAATCCTTGATGTATCTATACAAGAATTGCATCGTATAATATAAAATCAGAGCGAATACCTATTACCACTGTCCGGTCCGGTGAAGAACCTGCTTTAATATGACGGACAAAAAGAAGGAGTAAACCCTAAGCGGGAGCATTCAAACAACGCATTTCATTAATCTGTAGATGTAATTTCAGTTTAAATTGGGCCCCAATTGGTGGGTTGTATCTCGAAAGAGTCTTACGTGACCGGAGTGAATAAAAAACCGTGCAAAAAAGTGCAGCATAGGTGGTCATTATGAGGGAGAGAACATCGCCATCAGAGCCAGAGCTACACCCGTCCGAAAACCGAATGGAAGCGCTCGAAGAGTTTGGTTTTTCTTCTGGCCGCACCACAACGTAGTGTGCATTTTGTATAATATTTTTGGATGCAGGCAAGGATGTTGAAAGAGAGCGCGGCCTAATGTGGAGTAAAACCGAAATGATTCCCAGACTTGGATATGATGGCCAAAATAATGCGTTTTCCGTTTGAGCTTTTTTCTTTTCGTTTCTGATGTTTATATATGATTTTCTGTTAATTTGTTCCATTGTATTGGTGGATGGGAAAGACGGTCTGGAAGCGAGAGTCATAAGGAAATGGAAAGGAAATTAGGTAATTTTAACACTTCCGTTGATTTATGGTGGATTTACGACGTCACGCAAAACGATCACCGAAGATTAGAGACGCCCAATACACAATACTCAATAGGCGGCTGACTGAGAGAGACAGAACTACGTGACATTCAAAAATATGTGAACGTTTTTCATGTCGCTTTCTAACGAAACAAAATGGCTTCCGGTAAAGGAAGTGGTGATTAAGGTCTGTTCCCTTACTTTCTGGTTCGATATTGGCGAGAGAATTCGTTCACCGAAATAAAAAAAAAAAAAGAACAAAAAGAAAAGGAACGCGATGAAGCACAAATTTGAAAAATGTGAGTATTTACTAGGCGGGAATATTCAAATGTCAGTAGAAGAAAGCACAAATTTATAATAGGTAAAGACCAAGATTTCAATTGCTTTTTTCAACTGCAGAAATTAAAAAGTTATTTTCTTTTGCTCCTTACATCTATTTTAAACAAGCACAAAATATAAATGAAATCAAATAATAAGTCAGTTACAAATTAGCTTTTGAAAGATTTGACAACCATCTGTCAGCAATATCCAACAAGCACAGAGAAATTCCTTGGGCTAGTATTTGCAGGTTTTTTTATGGAGGGGAAATGTTTTATTCTTTCTTTGTGACTCTCTTCTGCCCAACTTTTGCGTAAGGAAAAGAAGTTTGACTAAGTTTGACTATGTGTTCGAGTGCCTTATCTTAAGGGAACAGATCTTATGTGTAGAACTTAAATGAACATTGAAAAATGGCACTCCAAGTACCTGCTTTGCAATCTCATTCTAACGCCTTTATAGTGTAAGACTTGCATGTGGATAATGTGAATGGAATATTAAAAATCTGAATAAGTACCAACAAGTCGACTCCTTTCTTCCATAGACTACTAAATTGATTATCGCGCTACCCCAATTTGAAGTAGATCTTCTTTCAGGCATCTAGTTTATCCAGCTTTCCCTTGTCGTTGGTATTCACGAGCCGATGCAACTGGTCTTGTATCATTACGAAAGTGAAACTTTTTGTCGCACTCCAACAACAAGTTATACTGACTAAAATTTCGCTACACTTTTGCACTTTATCTATACCCTGACGCTATTGTAACCGATAAATAAATAGAACAGAGTTAAGTGTAGCCTTGTCAAGTTGACAGTTCGCCAAATTCCTAATTCCTACTATTCCTAGCTATCGGGAAAAATATAGAATAGAAAATCCTCGTCAAGATCAAAAAGGATATCATCTTCGTCTTTACTCTCTTTACTATCAAAAATAAAAAATGTCAATATTTTTTATCTTTTACTTTGTGTCATATTTTCAACCCACATAATTTTATCTGCAGCATGTTCCAATAAACATTGAAGAACTTTTTCTTTTTCTTTTTTTTCGGGATAATAAGTTTAAAGCAATTTTTATACTTTAAGAACAGTTTTTTGTTTTCCAAAACAAATGTCAATTGTCAAACTGGATCTGTCATTTGTTTCAGTTTTGCTAGAGATGAGAAAAAGTGTGTTCACGATCTGTTAAAAAAATTAAATTTCGCAATTTTACTAGGTCTGTGAAGATCCCTATTCTATTTTATGTTTTTATTCGAAAAAAGTCCCACAAGCAACAGAGGGCGGTACTGTTTTGCAGCAGATAAAACCTAGTACGCAGCTGTTCCGGGACGAAAAATCCCATATAAAAGTGACACAACGACATCATGAACGAAAAATTTCGCTCTCTTTTTCGTTTTGCAGTACACAGCTGCTGCGAAATGATGGTGGAAAAGTGGGTTATTGTAGTAGATTGTAGTAGATTCTCTAATTGTACTGCTAATTAATTGTTGCCAGCTTTTTTTTTATAAGAGGTGTGGAAGCAAACTGAAAAATGTTGGGCCAAAAATATCCAAACTGAAATATGAAGATCAAAAATGTCCATTTTTTTACAATTCATAGGCGCACTTATCAACTCTGGTTAAATTGTTTTTAAGAACAACAATATTAAATTAAAAAAAAACACAAGCTCGCAATTGAGAGACTTTTCTAGTTTCCATTTTCCAATGTAAACAAAAAAAAAACTTTTTTCCTGGAAGGGTTCAACATACTTGGACAGAGTGTTTTCATATTCAAGCATATTTTGTGGGATGATTTTACTGCTGAGGTTATAGAGTCAGTTCAAAAACTCTATGAAAATGGAGTTGGCTCATTTACAATTAACTGTATAGAACTTTAGTTATCTATTCGAAAAGAGTAATCTCGCAATTGAAGCAATAATAAATGCCTACAGAGCCTAAAACTCGCCAAACTTTAAAGTAAATATCCGAAACTAAGATAGTTCCCAAATGACAATTTTAAGGAGCCAGTGAAAAGTTCGAGTATCCAAATCGGAGATAAATAGCCAGTGCCGGTAACACTGCTACTTGTGAAGCAGCTGATGAAACTCTCCACAATTTTTTTCCGCTGCCTTTTCGCTGTCCATTTGGAGACCACCGGAAAATTTTATTCCGGAACAGCTGCATACTAGGCTTTAGGAATGAGAAAAATATTTGCTTAGTTCCATTGAACGCTGGTGACTATAGCGACCTGCCAAACTCTATTTATAAATAAAATCTAACTAGCTGCGGTGGAGTTGGTAAAGATTGGCATCACTAGTTAAATGAAAAGTGTGTTTCTCATTTGTTGAATTATTCGTCAAAGTAGGTTTTCTATTTCAATGCGAATGTTACTCACCATAATTTTTGTAGGACAAAAATCGTATGTAGTCAAGCAGTACACCCTCAGTGGTTAGTTTTTAAATGGGCGAAGTACTAAAATTTGCATCACGAGAATCTTAAATTGAAGTTATCTTACCTAACAAAATTAGAGTATCGGGAAACCATTTCGGACACAAATGTATGCGTCACGAATACCATAATCAAAGTGACTTCCAATTTAACTTTATAAAGGGTGTCTGGAAATTCATGCGCACGATTTGAATTCGCCGAGATTTGTGCGGCTAAGCCTAGTATCCTTCTCGTGTTAAATTTAAGTAGAAGACGCCACTATCCTTTGTGTCGTGTAAGTTCCTATTTGCTCCACCAGCCCCGCATGTTTTTTTTCTCTCAGACATTCGTTTCACGAGCTTATTAAGTGGAGACTTCTCATCGGCCCATCTTTATGAAGTTAAGAATTAAGGCCAGTACGCTGCTCTCCAACTTTTCTCTCCAAACATTAGCTTAAATCCTAGCTGGAAGTGCCACAGAAAACAGCTGTTCTTTGAAAAACGCGAATGCCGATTTTTTGAGCCAAATCATCCTAAGCTATAAAGTTCTCACTCACCTTGATGGTTTCGTTAATCGTCAAAATTGCCGAATTTAAGATTCAGACATGTAATTGTTGAAAAGTAAACGCACCCACAATGTGTCACTCAGCACAGTAACGGATTTTGGTCTTGAGGCTCCATTGGACCCTATTTTTCTGAAATGAAACAAGTTACTAATGCTAGTGCTGGATATCGCGCCATGATAACCTCGTTTTTTCTGTCTTAAATGAATATAGATGTGGACGATATGACATGTCGTGATTTCAACGAGACGGTGTAACATGTCATACAGGTTACAGCCCGCAAAACAAATCAACTACTCCATGAGACATTTCTAGGTTCTTTACGCACTTTTTTGGGTGAGCTGAAAAGGCCCCCTATTTCACGCGATTTAACGCACCATTGGAATTGTTTCTCAAAATTGAAGGGTCTATACCAACAAGGTGGAGTATTCAACGCTCCATCAACGAAATTTAGCCACCCACAATTATCTATTCAAAATGGTCAGGGAAAATTCCGTCAAAAGTGCCAGGAAAGACGTGGATAACTTTGAAAACCTATCCCTTGCAATTATAAATTTTTTTTAACGTAGCCACGAATTGTCTGCACACTGAAGCTATGATGAGGACTAAGTCGGAGTTTCGATAGTATTTTTAAGTAATTTGCGCAACTGGAAAACAACCATTGCTACGTATCTGGTCAACGTATATCATGTGGATATGTCGAACAAAAGAACACTCCAATGGGAATACATAACGTCAAAAATGGGTCCTCAGAAGCACCTAGAGTAGTTTTCATCTAATTGAACTCGCGCAGATCGAATACGGTTCGTGGGAGGTTGTCAATGGGGCTAAAAACGTTCGACTTTCCATTCTCACAGGCGATCAAAAATATGAGACACTCAATAAAACTGCCCGCATCTCTATGCCTATTATTAAAAGTCGTCTCATTTAGGTACCAATTCGGAGCATTTCTCCTCCCCAAATGGCTATGGTGACGATTTCCTCAAAACATCAGTCGCTTCGAAAACAAAAGAGTTAACGTGCGAACTGATATAAAAAGACTGCTACGATATTTCACTCTAAAGAGTCCATTTCCCAACAGAATCTGGGTGTCTATTCAAATTTTCCACCATCAACATGAAATACGACGAGCAGGTAACTTTATAGAGCTTGTACCGATTTACAGTCTCAAACAACGCTCTGATTTAATAAATAAAATATGCGTACACGTAGATCCGTTGTATTCCAGCAATTTTTATGGTGTGAACATGTCTCAGCCTGCCTTGACCCCATCAACTAAGCACAAGCAGAACAAACGAACGAATGTTCTCCCCCAGAGAGAGGGAAAAAAGAAAAAAACTACAAAACTATACCCTCAAACACGTCAATAATTCAAAATCAAAAGTCCGAAAAAGTCTTGTTAACGTTAATTTACTGGTTAAAAATAAAGCACGCTCATTATGTTCTCCTTAACATCAACCTTTCGCCTTGTATACACGGTTTATGATGCGTGTTGGTTACTCTTTCGAGAGTAGGTATATACAATAAATACACCGACCATCGTCCGATGGCAAAATAGGAAGAACACAACCAACAAAACAAAACAAAGAAAGAATCTAACACCTCGTCTCACCACTTAAAGTCAAAACAAACTCAAAAGGCTAAAACGAAAAACCCCACTGCCGGTTGAGCCAGAGCGGACAAGGGAGCATTTTTGAGCTGCCTGAAGTTTGAATCTGAATTGGGCACATACCACTCGGCCGACCAACAACACCGCCGCATCTTTTCTTGTCGCTTGTCGGTCGATTGGTCGGTCAGTGTTGTATCTGAGCAAACAAATTACCTCACCGTAAATCGTCGCGTTTCGGTGTTTGACGCTGTGCGCGCACTCGTTCTCCTTTGTTCAAAAGTATCGAAATCTAATAGAAAAGCCGTTTTATTTTGATTTACAATTTTCTAACGAAAATGTACAATCTTTCTGTTTTTCTGTTTTTTTTTTCTGTTTGGTAAGTCACCTTTGCTGTTGTATCTATATGGATTTGAATATCGAATTAGAGGGGGAGAATGGGAAACATGGAAATATTTCCATCCATACATGGAGAAGCTGGTCAATGGATTGGGAAAGAAAGCTTTTGTGTTACAACAATGTATCTGTTCTAATTTGTTTGGAGATTAGATACTTTTTGTGTGTCTATCAGCGGACAGAGCGGCCAATCAGCACTTGGAGATTACGTTAAGCTCTGATTTATTGAGAGATAGAGGTGGTTGGGCAATTGGAATACCTGCCCGAACAAGGACATCAAGGGAATAGATAGTAAATGGATTATTGTGTGGAGGAATTTCTTTGGGAACTTGTTTACGTGGATCGTTTGGGGAAGGTTTGCTTAAAGCCGTCAAGAGGTCGTAGTAGAACTGGCTTGAATTTCCAAATTTTATATTGGAGAAATTATTTTATTTGTCTTATTTTTACAGTTATATTTAAATTGACCACCTTAGCTTTGCCGTTTGGCTAAGTGACCTCTTTTTGACCCTCAAGACCCTAGGCCCCCACTTTCTTAAAAGCTATCAAAATGGCCCCTTTTTTTAGTATAAGTAAGATTTTATTATTCTTCATTGGACGAAAAAGAATGAAAACATATGAAAAGATGCGTTTCATAGTGAATAAATTAGTTGTTTTTTTTTGCTATAAATAGGCCAAAGGGGACAGTTGTAAATTTTGCATTTTATTTTTTTTTTAATATTATAAATTTATAGTGTTTCAACCAGGTTCAACTTAAATTTAAATTCTTTCACCTTTTAGAAAAAAAAATAATTGTAAGTGTGTAATTTGTTAGTTTTTGGGAAAAAATTCGGGTTTACATTTTACCCACGCCCTTTTTTAGGAAAATGGGGTGAATGGAAGCAATTAACTTAGCCTCTTAAGGCTTAAGGTTAAAGAAAAAACATTTGGGGTAAAAATGAACTAAATCAAAATGAAAAGATTTGATGAAGAAAATAAATCGAAAGTGCATTTTTCACTACCCAAAAGAAAATGTAATAGGTAAGGGTTAAAATTTAGAGTTAGTTGCTTAGAGAGATTTTATTTCAACGATTTGTGAAGGACAGAAAGATTCTGTAACTATATTGAATCGGGTTATGTGTGTATTTATGGCGCTGAAATTGTCGTTTACTTTTGGGAGTGACAACTACATTTCACTATGCATTTACAGATTGCATAATTTTAGTAAAGGTGCTTTCATTGATGATTTGAGTAGTGTACTAATTGTGATTACGGCAAACAATCTGATTGTTTTGGGAGATATCAATATTGATATTCTAAATGAATTACACAAGGATATGGAGAATTATTTGTTTTTCATGACCTCAAATGGCCTTAAGAGGCTTATTAATGTCCCAACTCGTGTTACTGATTCAACTAAGACTTGTATCGACCACTTATTTATTCGTTTACACAAAAATAATAAAAGTTTTTTGAGTGGTAAGGTCTAAGATCTTAGACTAACAGATCATTGTGTGATCGCCCTTGATATCTGTTTTAACTCTAGTCCACTTACAAGCTGCAATCCACACAGAAAGAAGTTTTTAACGGATTATAAACAATTAATCGAGTGCTTAAAGTATGCATTCTGGGAATCAGTTTATTCGGCGGATAGTCAAACTTCTGCCTTTGATACCTTCGTTTCCATTTTGCAAAACCATATCAAATGTTGTACTTCGTTTTCTGTTCATCATATTAATAATCGAAAATATTTAAAACCTTGGAAGACTGATACT
Source organism: Cheilosia grossa (assembly GCA_963082955.1). Taxonomy (NCBI): domain Eukaryota; kingdom Metazoa; phylum Arthropoda; class Insecta; order Diptera; family Syrphidae; genus Cheilosia; species Cheilosia grossa. The sequence continues at coordinate 21,051,924 of OY720144.1, forward strand.
CTATTAAAGAAAGTTGAGAGGAAAAATTCGTCGTGCAGTAAAGTGTTTAATAAAACCGCAAAATAGTAAACTTAAATTGTACTGCGATAAACTATGTAAAATAATACATACGAGGGTTGATGATACTCGTAACAAATATTACTCTGATATGTTTGAAAGAGCAGGGGGAAATGTGAAACAAGAGTGGAGAGTGGAGCATCTAAGGAAAAGAAAAATCAAATCAAAACTCCAGTACCATTTCAAATAAATTCAATGAATATTTCACGGAAATCTCTGTAAAATTTAAACCTTCTTCGCAAACTCGTCACACCTGCAGTAATTCTACATCCTCGAATCAAATTACAAATAATATGCAATAAAATAGTTGTGTCTTTAATGAGATTACTGCGGGAGAGGTATATAAGGCAATTTGTTCTTTAAAAAAATAGACTCTTGGTCTTGATGGCTTATCAAGCATTTTATGGAAAAATATTGCGTTATTTCTGCAATAAGTTAAAGTAGCTTATGTCAATTTTGGTAATTGTAATGTGAGCAATATAAATTTATCTTTTGCTTTATAAATCAATTGTATTACATAGTCTCAATAAACTTAAGCTGTTCAGTTCTCTTCAAATTTAACGATTTTGAATGGAGAGTAAGTGGGACATGGACTAAAATAAAAGGAGATCTTTGTAAAGTAAAAAAACTCGAATTTGGCTTATGTCGACATAAGCTACTTCAACTTATTGCCACAGATTTTTAGTTGATGTCTTGAGTTATTTGTTTAACTTAAGTGAAATTATCGGTTGTTTTCCACATCATTTGAAACGTGCTGAGGTCTTACCTCTTTTCAAAAAACGCAATGATAGTGAATATACCCCAATATTTTTGCTATCATATATATAGTTGGCGCAACAGGTCTGTAGAGACCCAAGGCCTAGCTTCTCACAACCATTCGTTTTGTGTGAGTTTCATTTTTGGAACGAATGGAAGGGATCTACATTTTTATGCCGATTCCAAACGGCTAATTGAGAAGCTCTAAGGACAGTTATACTCTCGGAAGTTTGTCAGACGTTCGCGAGAGGCGGTGCAGTGGAAAAAACCCTAAGTTGGAATTTGGGTTTTTGCTATCAACCCTTTCTAAAATCTTGGAAAAATTAATGAAGTCGCGTGTCTTATCATTCTTAGACAAAAATAATTTCTTTTCAAAACACCAAGGTCAGGAATGTCAACAGAAGACGTTATTCTTAGGGTTTGTATAGTCAATTATATGAAAGTGTTAACTATAGTAACTTCACAATGACTCTTTTCATCGACATGACAAAAGCATTCGACTTGGTCGATCGTGACATAATACTAAGTAAATTGAATAGCGCTGGCCTTAGAGGAGCGATTTATGAGTCGTTTAAGTCTTACTTCAAATCGAGATAGCAACGGTGTAAATAGTGTACCGCGAGGTTCTGCGCTTGGTCCGCTTTTATTTTTAATATACTTTAATTCTATATTTAATCTTAAGTTGAACGGTGTCACAACTGCCTTTGCTGACGACAATGTCTTCACGTATCAGTCTCAAAATGTATTTGAAAAAATAACGAAGATTGAAGAAGAACTTGAATATTTAAGAGTTTGGTTCTTTGCTCATAAATTAATTATTAATGAGAATACTAAGCTAATGACTTTTAAAATATCCGGCAATGCCATGTTTGATTATAACCTTTATTTACATTCTCACAATTGTAAAAGTTTCTGCCTACCTTTGCATAGATGCGGTAAAAATAATTTCATTAATAGTATGCAATGCTGAACAAACTGCTTTAAGATTGAGATAGTGCAACATTACAAATATCTTGGAGTCTAAATTGACTTCAACTTAAATTGGAAAGATCATATATTATGGTCTTGCACATTCGAAGTTGCAATATGGCATCACTAGTTGGGGTGGATCATATACTAGCTCATTTCGGTCTCTTTTCATAGCACAGAAATACTTAATAAGAATTATTATTAATATTACTTAATAGAATTATTAGAATTATTATTAGAAATCGATTAGCCCACAGTTTACCCTCGTTTAAAAGGTTACGAATTTTACCAATGAGACATCTTTATGTTTTCAAAGTTTTGAGAGAGTTCTTTAAACAAAATGGAAAAATACCAAGCAGAATCTCTCAAATTTTCTGCTTACGTATAAACAATTTAAATCTTCTCAACGTACCAATCGCACAGAAAACCCATTTCGCTAACTTATGATGCCCCGACCATTTTTAATAAATTACAATTGTGCATCCGGATAAATTTGAGTTATCATTCGTTTATGAAAAAGTTAAGGACTGGCTATTCACAATTGACTAAGAGAATATTTCTAAAGACCTTTATCTAGTAATATTATTAATAACCCGGCAATTTATAAATAGTTTTCATTTTTGAATTTTGCTTATGAATATTGATATATAATGTACTTACTATTTATATGAAATAAATAGTCAATTAAACTAACTATTGTACTTACTGATGTTTACCCCACATCAGATTATTGTTACTTTTTGTTTTTTGACATGAATTTAACTGATGTGTCATTCAACACTTACTTTGATAGTTAAAGAATGAACGCTCCTATTCTTTTCAAATTAAGTGTCATTGTATATCACACTCTGTTAACATTGCTACTACTTGAAATGAATAAAAATTATAAAAAATAAAAAGAAAATTCTTTTATATATAAGTTTGAACATTACAATTAAAAAACTGGAACGTTTGAATTAAACTCAACAGTAATTTTTTCTCCGGCAATAGTTTTTATTGGATCTGGCAACAGTCCAAGAACTTAGTTGATAGAAACAAAAGTCTTATCGCTTTTGAAAACTTGAAACATTATTTTTGAGGAGCCAATGCTTATAGTCTCAATTTAAAGTTGCAATTTATCGCTTAAATGACTTGGGAAGCGAGTTAGTTGAATATTATTATTTATTTATTTATTAAATTATTTCTAAGACCTTCTTCAACGATTCTAACACTGATATGGCTAGAGTGACCATCGCAGAGAAGAACAGCAGTTTGGTCCGAATTGCATTTTTCAATGCGAAATTTTTGGACGTCAGGAATGAGCCCGTTTGTAACAATGATAAAATGTAGTCTCTTCCATTCAACCGTCCTTCGAAGCAATCTTTTGAAGTCCATCGTGCCTGAACAGCGCCGCTTTTGAAAACAATTAGTGGGGTGACTTATTTCCACTACACTGAAAAAATTCTCGTCCATAATATCAATGAATGCGATTCATAGAGCTGAAATCCTTACATTTAATTAAATATTCATTAACGCAATGTAAATATTCTTGAATATTTCGCTTGCTTTTATGACCACAACATTGCCTTCATGGAACTGGGTTCATTAACAATTGCGCTTTTAAATTGTTGTTGGAAGATTATGTGTCCGAATTTCAATGCAATTGTTCATAAGTGTACGAACGATTCCTAAAAGCGTCGTTTTGATGCATTATATTGATTGTGTCATTTTATGAACGATGACTTTAAATGATTGTATGAAGGCGACCATTAAATATTTCAGTATTTCATTGAACTGCAAACTACAACCGCTATGAAGAATGAATCATTTTTCCAAAACTGTACAGTTTTATTTCCAAATACTTAAATTGTAAGAATAAAATTGTTTGATTTTATGAATGGTTTCATTCGAAATAAGCATTTTTTTGTTGTTTGTGACTTTTTCATAATCCGCGTGAATCTTTTCATACATTGCTTACTTACTTTACTGGTTTTAAAGTAATATTTCTTTAAAATACAAACTTGAAACAGCCAAATTTGCAAAATCTACAAATTTGTTGCTGATATTTATTCATTCGTAAATCATTCAGGATAGAGTTTAAATGTTCGTTGCTTTTAGTTTAAAATTGTCTTGTACTAGCATTTTCTACAAAATTACTTGTTGGCCTGAGTATAAGCAGCGAAGTGGACATCGTTTGGTAATGCGAAATTAATATTACAACTATAATTACGTTTATATCTATTTTATATAAGATTGACAAGGACTTTGGAATTGTTTTTGAAAGTCGCCCAGGAATCCTTACGCAATGGGCCGAATAAGTCAGCCTTTTGAAGAAGTTCCTTTTAAAGGGAAACCTTTCACGAGACAAGCAATGATTTTGATAGTCGTAATTTGTTTTCTAATCTACATAATAGCTTCATCTAATACGGTACACATTGAACTCATATCTGTTTCCTTTTTTTAAATTTAGATAACGCAGCAGTGAAGTTAATATGGTGCCTGCACGCATATCTCAGCCGTAAAAAAGGACAATACTGGAGGCTTTCATGTTTTTGGGTACCAGCGTCCAGGAGATGCATGTCCATATTGATGTTCGAAGCAGATTTGTATTTTATGTTTAATAGACTTAATTATAAAAATAAAAAAATGCAAATTGATAATATTTTACTTCTAATACGGTTTTAGGTTCAATATTATTCATACACTTTAAATACTTTTGTACTTAAATGTATGGAAATGTACATAGAAACAATGAATTCGTTTATAAAGGCAATGAGAGGCTTCATGTACTTAAAGTCTTTCTTCATTATAAACTGTGACATTTTACATTCAATGAATTTGCGCATAAGTTCGTTGAATAAATACAACAAATACATAAATACAATTATGAGAATATTCATAATTACAATTATCGGATACATTGCATTCATGAAAGTCTACATAAGCAAAGGGGTAACTTTTTCATGACTTCTCTCCATTGCTTTTATGAACAAATCATGCTTCTTATGTAAAGTGACCATACGTCCCGCTTTTAGCGGGACAGTCCCGTTTTTGAGGTCTCTGTCCCGCGGCCATAACTGTCCCGCTAAATGTCCCGCTTTTCCTACGTTTGTTCAAATGTGTGTCTGTAGGTCTCTACAATTCTCAAAATGAAGCAATTATCTAAATATGTACTATTTTACATCACTGTGCATACAAATTGGCGCATATAAAACAAACGTAAGAGCTGTTAAAGAAAGAAAATGAGCCCATGTATATTCTCTGTTAAAGAATTGTCAGTTTTGCTTCTAGTGTCTAATGCTAATCTGTCATTTTTAAATCGGAAACAGTTTGCTGTGAAGTGAAGTATATTGGACGGATAGTTGTAAATAGAAAATCGGTACATAAAAACAACTCAAATGTAAGCACAATAACTAATAAAACATTTTAACTGATCTCTGTATTGTTATGAAGTCTGATTTTTTATTTTTATTTTTTAAATAAATGTGTTATTTGTCGTTTGTTTTGCGTACTTTTTTATGTTTTACTAAAAAAAATCATAATTTCTACTCCCTGCGAAGTTTTAAAAATGTGTCCCGCTTTTACTTCAAATAAATATGGTCACTTTAATCTTATGAAAGTTTCATACCATTATGAATATTTTCATACACGAATGAACGGAGGTACATTGATTGAATGAACTCCCACTTTAGCTGAATTTCAATGATTTTGTCATACAGTCTATGCATTTTTTCATCATCGTGTACCTTTTTGGTTCAGTAGCAGATAAACTAGCCCATAAACTAAGTGTTAGTCAGCTCTTCCAACTTAAGAGAGTTTGCCCACAAGCTGTTTTCCGTGTTTCTATGTGCGAAAGTATGCGTGCCATGTTAAAGTACATTAGACGCACGCATACAATTGCACATAGCAACCTGACAGATGACTGACAACTCATTCTGTGGTGACATTGGAAAAAATTCAAATAATTCAAATAATTGGCCGTCATCGGGGCGTGTCTAGAAAACGGTGTGTATGGTGTGGTGATTTTAGTAACAATTTCTATTTCATTAAAACGAATATTACAAGGACTTATTTTATTTTATCTAGATAATCCATACAGTACAGGATGCTTACATTGTGGTTGTAAACAATGGAAACCGATGAACTATAAGGATCATCGGCAAAAATAAAATAAAATCAGTTTCTACAAATAATTATTTGGAATTTTACCGATAGTACCTATACCTATACATTTTATTCCCGTACAGTATAAGAAATTAAATTCGTTTTCGTTGATTGTATTTATAAGACATTTTTGTTATTAAAGTTCAATGAAAATTTAGAAAAAACAAAAATTTTAAAAAGCTGAAAGAATTTTTTTTCGTCAGCCAAAGTCATTTTTTCCTCATGAGAATTTCTAAAAAGTTGTTTGTCATGTCCTATGAAAGTTGTATATCGTTTTGAAGGTAATATTTCGAAAAGAAATCTGCACCAAAATAGTATGAAAACCAACAGCCCAATGGATAGGACAAAAAAGTTATTTTCTAAATAAACATTATTCACGGCTGTTCTCGGCTGACTCAATTGTTTTCATTAATTACGCTTGCTTGGAATTTTTTTGCTTATTAAATTGTTGAAATTTTGTTATAATTTGTTTGGCTTTTTGTTTTCTGGAAAATTTATGAAAAGATTTTAACTCAAAACTGTAACCCACTCAGAAATGTTCAGGTCTCTGCCCTGAACCCCAACGAACCTTAAATTTTAATATTCCTTATCAATACATCCATTTGAATTCGTTGTCTTTTTTCTGTCGACATTCGCCGGCGAAATAATTTTTCGCCAAAAACAACAAACGAAAACAAAAGAATTACTGTAGGTACAAAAATGTATTATTTTATTCCTGCGAATGAATATTTCTCAGTTTATTTCTTTATTGATACGTTGATTACATTAGTTATTAACCATTTTGTAAAATAAATGTTTTCGTGGTGAAATAAAACAACAAATTTAAACTGTAGGAACGCATCCATCAGCTGATAGAAACTTACCAACTACCCTACTGTCAGTCACTGTGCTTAGCACTGTCTCTTTATTTTTCCCACGAAGCGTGGGCATTTTTCCCTTTTCACCGAACTCGAATTCCCTCGAATTGTTTATGAAAAAATGTTTCGTCTAAAAGTAAAATTAGTATTATTCGAATAGAAATTCACATTAAATTAAAATAAAAGTCGCAGTTTGTTAACATTATAATGATTATTTCTTGGTACTAGAATTTTTTACTAAAAGTTAAATCCCTTTTTTATGGACATTTAGTGTGTTGCAATGTAGTTCGAAGGTTTTTTCGTCAGATTCCTAATATTTCCACAATTTCGATTCTTAATTTCTCTTTTGCACGGAAGGTTTTTCGGACGTCAACAATTCCACAAAAAGGTAGAAATACCACGATGTTGGATGACTGCTCAGTGTCATTATTTGTTTATACCCCCTCCATTCAGAATGCTTTTTTTTTTGCTGCTTCACACGTATTCACGCATACGAAATTTAAGAGAGAATTTTCTTTTCAAAATTTGCGAGGGGAATCGGGTAGGTGCACGGGAGCTGGCGGTCTATTTAATACTTAGTTTATGTTGTTGACTCTCTGCCAGAACCACCAGAAACACGACTTAAGTGGGTACAACTTTTTCTCCGATGGCTCTCACGGCGAAACCACTTTCATCCGCGTTCAAAATAAAATCTGCCTTGTCTGGACCTAGCAAATTAAAATCACTGTAAACTTTGGTAAGTTTTCATAAAAGTCAAATATTGTGTCATAGCTTATCGAATATCTTGACGCGTTTTATGCAAGTGCTCTGGTTCTTCCAGTAAGAGGTTTGGATCTCTTGACATAAAACTACGGTCCCAGTCATCTCCTGGTTTTCCACTATTGAGAGGGACACCCAAGTTATTTGTTTACAGGTAAGTACCCACTAAGTTAAGGAGATTCTCCTTATCGCAAGGAGGCCGAGATCTTGAAGTCAGGCACCTTTTGATGGTGTCTTCCACATTTGCCAATAGGCTGGCTTTCTTCCTCGTGATAGAATGGCAGGATTTTTTTTCTACCAGCAATTTGAGCAAGTAATTCATATACCAAAACAGTTGGTGGCCTAGAGACCCGCAATATACTTAAAGAAAACAAAGACCAACAACGAGCTGTTAATCCGTAAGCGTTCGCTTATCAAAGGGGGACGCCAAAAAGGGTGATACCATTACAAAGGACCGCCCCTCGATGCCTCCGATAATTTCATTTCACAAAACGCAAAACCAAAAAAAAAAAACTCCTGAGAAACCATTGGCGTTTCAAGAAAACATTCTCACAGCCGCGTCGCTTCGCGTCGACATCAACGCGGGATGCTATTATCACGCTAATGATGCTGATGATGCTTTGTTTGCAGATTGTTTCCATAAATCGAAGATGGGTCAATATTTACCCCGCTCAAACTCGCAGCGACAACATCTCGCGCAAAGTGACTATCAATATACAGACCAACGGACGACCAGGTCCAATCGGCCAATCTATTTACCCAACCGCAGCGCTGCATACTGTCAACCTTTTGCGCGTCCACTTGGACCCACCGCACTTGCATGCGGCTTACATCGCGCGACATTAACGATATGGACACAACGAGACCAATCGACCGACCAGCCGACCGACCGACCAAGGAGTAGGCACCAGGTAGTAAAGGTAGAGTCTCCATCACCCAGCACCACCACCAATTAGGGTTCAGTGAGGTACGACGCAAACGTCGTCGTCTCGTCTCATTTTGTACGTAGTTTACACATAATCTCGACCAAGTCATCTCCTTGCGGGCGATGCTAAATGAGATTCTTCTTTAATTACCCCGGCGAGTGTGTCCAGGTCCACGGTGCATATATACATTCGAAAGGCAAATATGGCACGGGACGCCAGATCAGAGGATGAGCTGTGGCTGTGAGAGAGCTGCGCTCGGTAATTATGATCTGCGGCGCGGTTAATTATCGGAACCAAGGCTTTTGCGCACAAATACTCGCGACTGCGGATAAATTTGATATTTTTATTACCACCGGTTGGGCATTTAATCGCCGGTTAGAAACAGTTAAGACCTCTGCAAGATGACCATCGCATTGCATTCCCATGGGAGGCCAGCGCGCATGAGTCAATCAGCCACACGGTCTTTGATTTTCAATTTCCACTGGTCTTTCGATTGCCGATTGGTTTTCGGAGGAATTCTCGTTACTTTTGTTACGATTTGTTGTGCAGAGCCCGGCTCGTCATTAACTCTTTAGGAGGCACTCGAGTGTACTGCTGGGCAGCGCGTTGAGCGTAGATGCGTTAGAGAAGCGCGTTGGGTCCCTTTCAAGACGATGATCGACGGCCCAATATGAAGATGAGGTGGACAAACATCCTTTCATGTGTGTATGTGTGGCAAACAATGATTCAATTGCCGGGCATCGGCATATGGACTTGGGCTCGCACCTTTTCTCTTTGTTTTTGTTTTCATTGGGCGATCGTTTGGATCGTCTCGATCACAGTAGATACATTGATGGGATTTTCATTTGTTTGTTCGGTTTGTTTGTTTGTCGACGCATCAATCGCGCTTAAAGCGAGCGCAAACATCTCGTTGGTTGTGGGTTTTTCGACTTTTTTTTTCGAGAATAAAATTACCATCAATGGGATTTGGTGTCTGCTTGATCAGAGGGAAAGGCTTCGCCAACAGAGTGCGTGCAATTGTTGACTGAATGGAAGTTTCAAAATTTATTTAACAAACAGAACTTTTGTTATGGGACAAAAGGCACCTGCCTTGGTTGTGGGCTGGGTAATTAAGTGATTTGCTTTTAGTCAGTCGGTACGTCTGCGCAGTTTGAAATGGATGCGGCCTTTATGAACTGGTGTGGTTAAAAGCAGTTGCACGATCAAAGATCTGGGTTGGGGTCAAAATTTTGATGGTGTAAACTTTTTTTTTTTTAACAATTTCCCCTTTCAAAGCTTTTTTTTTAATTTTTATTTATTTTTGTTTTGTTTTTAAATTAAATTACGTATTTCTTAACTTGCCGTTTTTTCTTTTTTTTTAAATCATTTTTCTTTTCAATATTTAATTTAATTTCAACTATTTATTTTTAACTAACATATTTTTTAACTATTCATCTTTTATGAACCAATTCAAAATTGCTTGTTAATATCTTTGTTTTTTTATTTTTATATTTAGTTAGTTGACAAAAAACAGAATAAACTGAATTTTACTGCTTAAATTTTGAAAAGCATCTGTGTCAAAAGACAGAATTTCGGAATGCAGACTTTTGAAAACAGCATTTCGACCTGCTTCAGAGATCATCTTGCTCCTTCTGTGGGTTTTATTCCGAACTCTTATACATTTCGTATAACTTGAGTCGAAATAAGAAGTATCTGAATATGCTGCATTCAATTTATCCAACACACTGAATTATGCAGAATGTACAAAAATATGGCCACCTATATTCGACAGAGGCTGATTTGCATCAAAAGATGTCTTAAAAAATTGGATCTAAGACATGAAGTTCTATCCTAGTAAGGGATGATGAAATTTTTTCCGCTGAAGCAGTAATCGCCGAGACTACCAGGTATATTCAAATATTTAATTGAATTTAATTTAATTTAATTGCTTAATACAAGCGTATAAAAAACCAAACAATCTAGTAAACTTAAGACTAAATACAAACATAAATATTGACGGTAAGATCACTAACATAATACATAAACGCATAATGATTTAATATCTTGCGATAAGTCCTACCATGCAGTGTTGCAAGACTTTGAAGACTGATTTCCCCTAAAAATGCAATAGATTTCCCCTAAAGTCGAAAAAAGTTCCCTTTTTCCCGTAAGACAAATTTGCATTTATTTTCATAAAACAGAAAAATAACATAAAAATGTAGTCTTCCAATAGACTAAAAAAAAAAAAAACACTTTAGATTTAATTACATCGAATGATTATTAACAAAAAAAAAGTATAAAGGGTAAGAAAATAATTTTAGAAAAACTTATTAAGCTCTTTACTTAGCTGCTTATCGACTGACTTCTTCTTTTCTTAGATTATATAAAATACTTTTCTTTTCTTTTCATATTTCTTTTCTGTATTCGTGTTCAAATTCGAAACAATGAGACAACACAAGTTTTTACTTCTCGGTTCTACTTTATACATATAGACGAACGATGGGGCTTTCTTTCATGTTGAGTGTGAACACTTCATTCTGAGTAAAAAATTAACTAAAAGGCGTTTTAGTTTTAAACAATTTAAAGTTCCACAGAGATTTTGGATTTCCCTTTTTTAAACTTGTACCTTGTTGTTCCTTTTACATTATAAGAGTGCAAAAAGTAGCGTTCACATTTTAATTACATGGGTCGCACTGTAGATCGAACATGGATCCTGTTGCGTAATAGTGCAATACCTTATCCCCTACGCTAATTCGTATTATTCCACAGCTGAATGTATTAAGTACATTTTAGATTCTCGTTAAGACTTGCAACTATGTAACTTGCAGCTTACTCGAACGAAGTTGTTATAATCAAGACATTTAGTGTTACCTAATAATTTAAACATGAGCGGAAAGTGTTTATTTAAAAATACACAATGACGTATGTTTGCCCTCGATTGGATGAATGACAGTTTATTTTAAACAGCTGTAAAGTAACATACGACACGAGTATAAAACTAGTTTTAACCTTTTAAGTCTTCATAAGTATAAGTAAGGAGGAAGTTAGTGTTTCTATACAGCTTCTAAACGCAAACGCTTCTATAACGCTCCTCCGGTCTAAGGCTCTTCGACAATGCGTCGAAAAAGAAGTTTTATCAAAACAAATAACTTTTCATACTTCTCATTTTCAGAAGTCTAATCGAGATTTTACCGAAACTTACGCAATGTACCGAAACTTAATATCCCTCCATGAAACCTGTGGATATGCCTTGCAAAAGTCTTAGGGAAGTTATTATTATCGAAACTTCGAAATTGCTTCACTTCGGCTTGGAAATACTATAGAAGTCGAAGCTGTTGCCTACCTATTGAAATTACAAATTTGAACTTTACCGAAGAATAATTATAAACTTGCTCGCGAGCTTTGCGGGCAAAATTGACAAGACAATTATAAGATTGAAGCAGTTCAGAGATGATACTTCCGGAACAACGTACGAAAATGCTACCAAAAGGTAAAAGGGTCTTCCAAAAATTAAACTCTATATGTAAACGGCTAGATAGTAAGTTCTATGGCAGTCTCGTGTGTTGGTCGTCAGCCAAAATGGCTACTTAAGTAACAGCTATAACAAAAGTGTAAGAACTGCACAGAAAGAATTTAAAGATCAAATCAAGCAAAATAAACACAGAATCACGAAAAAATTTACAAGTTTTAGAGCTCAGTTCAGGATTTTAGCTCACGATTTTTCGTTCGCAGTTCTAAAAATTGTACGAAGTGAAGATATTGACCCTCAAAAGTCTTAAATCAACACTTCTCATTGTCAATAATGCGATCAACCGAGAAACTCATGTTGCCATAACCGATCGCAATTTGACACAAATAATTATCGGTTTCTTATTACTATGAATTGTGAATTGCAAAAACAATTCGTAAATTACCAATTTTCTGTTGTAAATTACGGTTTCATCCCTTAGCAAATTACAAATAGTGTTGATTTGCGAACAAACAGGGGTAGATTTACATCTTCAGTAGGTAGTTACAATTAAGAAATTCATATTTTTATCAATTTGCAATTTACGATTCTTGAGTAGTGATTTGAGGCATCACCGTATTAAATTGAAAATGTCTTATCGTGAAATTCGAAAACTTTAGTCTCAATTTACAACTTATTTCTTGTGATTTAAAAATCAGAATTCATAGTAGTAGGGTATAATGGGTCGGGATATTTTCTCAAGCTAAATTTTGACAGATCACTCTGCTCTGTTTGTTGTCTTCTAAAGATGACTGAAAAAATATAAAACGTCGAGGAGAAAAAAAAAGTCCCCGATGGAGCAATATCCATCGATAGATACTATAGTATGTGTTTTTTTTTTTTTTTTTTTTCATTGCAACAATCGCAATAACTTGCGCAGCTGCACAAATGTCAAGTCTTCTTCAATTTCATTTGTATTCATACTTGTAAATTATGGGAATTTAAATGGTTGCTCAGTTGAAATTGAGGAAGTGAGAAGCTGTTTTTTGTGACATTGATCCAAAGCGCTCTCTATGTTAAAATTTGGACAGGACCTTAGCTGACGTTTGGAGACCAAATAAAATTTAGTTAAGCTTGAACAGCTCAATAGAGAGATTACATTCTGAAAAAAATACAGATTTTTGTACAGACTTCACCTTTTTTTTTATTATTCAATAGGTACTTATAAAATCTATTCCAGAATGCTTTGCTTAAAACACTCAATCTTACTGCGTTTAGTCTTTTGTTATTATTATTATCTGTTTCGTAAATAAAAATTATTAAGAAGATATTTTTTATGTAAGAATTATTATTGTAAAGCCTGGTACGCAGCTGTTCCGGAACGAAAAATCCCATACAAAAGTGACACAACGGAATCATGAACGAAAAATTTCGTTTTGCAGTAGGTATCTACACAGCTGCTGCGAAATGATGGCGGAAAAGTGGGTAATTGTAGTAGATTGCTTGGTACAATTTTCCACTCTCTTTTCGCACACGTTTATTGTCCGGGACATTAATTGGTGGCGAAAATTTGACATTTGTATTGCGGTGCTGCCAGCTTTCATAAGAGGTATGGAGGCAAATTGAAACATTTTTGAGCCAAAAATACCCAAGCTCAAACATGAAGATGAGAAATGCGCATTTTTTTGTAATTCATATGCAAACTTATTTTGATCAAATTGTTGTTAAAGCCGACAATATCAAATTAAAAAACAACACAAACTTTTCTATTTTCCATTTTAAAATGTTAACAAAAGAAAGAAAACATTTTGCTGGAAGGGGGCATACATATAGCAGAGTGTTTTCATATTCATGCATATTTTGTGAGACGATAGTCTGTTCAAAAACTGTATGAAAATGGAGCTGGCTCATTTAAAATTAACTGTTTAGAACTATAGCTATACGAAAAGAGTACGATCGCAATTGAAGTAAGCATTTTATTTTTTGTAAATAAAGGGTCCGCCATCTAACTTTTTTTTTTCAACTAGTGCTTATTTCGCGAATGGTAACACTTAGCTCATGTCTGATTTGACAGATAATTAGTTTTATCCTTCCGCTGAACGAATATGGTTGTGTATACGCTTGAACAACGCTGCGAAATATTGCGACATTACTTTGAAAATCGACCTAGAGAAGATGCCGATTTTGCCAAAAAAATCATCTTTTCAGATGAAGCTCATATTCATCTTGGCGGGTATGTAAACAAGCAAAATTGTCGTATTTGGGGCACAGAAAACCCGCACGCATACATTGAAAAGCCGATAACCCAAAACGAGTCACTGTTTGGTGCGGAATTTGGTCCAGAGGCATTATTGGGCCATTTTTCTTCGAAAATGAGCAAGGAACGGCCGTTACAGTCAATGGCGATCGTTATCGGGCCATGTTGAACGAATTTTTGTTCACAAAAATTGAAGAGGAGGATATTGGCAACATTTGGTTTCAACAGGACGGCGCTACGTGCCACACAGCCGAAGCTACACTCGATGTTTTTCGCCCTGTTTTTGAAGATCGCATTATCAGCCGCAGAGCTGACGTCGTTTGGCCACCTCGGAGCTGCGCTTTGACACCGTTGGACTATTATTTGTGGGGTGCCGTAAAAGATAAGTGCTACGCCGACAAGCCAGAGACAATTGACGCTTTAAAGGACAATATTCGTGAAGCCATTGGTGAAATACAGCTGCACACAATCGATAATATGCTTAAAAATTGGACCGATCGTGTAGGCTACTGCATGGCCAGCCGAGGCAGCCATTTGAATGAAATTATTTTCCATTATTAACCGGAAGGATTGTACTTTCAAATAAGAAAAGAAATAAGTAAGAAATTAGAAGAAATTAAGAAAGTAGTTTTTTATAGTATTTTCAAAAAAAAAGAAGTTATTTGGCGGACCCTGTACCTAAGGAGCCTAAAACTCGCTAAAACTTTAAAGTAAATAGCCTTAATTGGGATGATTCCCAAATGACAGTTTTAAGGAGCCAGTAAAAAGTTCGAGTATCCAAATCGGAGATAACCAGCCAGTGCTAGTAACACTGCTATTTTTTTCCGCTGCCTTTTCGCAGACGTTTCGCTGTCCATTTGGAGACCACCGGAAAATTTCGTTCTGGAACAGCTGCGTACTTGGCTTAAAGGTTAACTATTTTGCAACACCAACTCGAATTCAATGTCATAATTTGTGGAGACTTTTGTCTGCTTCTTTTGCCTTACGCAGTTTCCACACATACTTGATTGTGATCCCGTTGTCGTTTTCGACTGTTGCTAGTAAACGGTGGCAGAAAGTATATAAGATCAATCATTTGGTTTTGTTCTTTGAGAGCTGAATTGTTCTTCTCGTTGTTGCCACTTTGGTGTCCCCTGTCGTTAAAACCTTTGCCAGTTTTTTTTTTTTTAAATTTCAGGATTCCTTATATTGAATATTTATGTTTTTTTTTTTAAATAAAATCAGCTCACAGCGTTGGATATTTGTTGTGGTGGTGTAACTTCCCAGGTCAAGCCTAGCTACCACGGACAAAATCATGAACTGAGGTAAATCCCCAGTCTGTTTTGTATGTAGCACCGCCGTAATTAATTGATTTCAGTACTTATATACAGGGTAAGGAAAAAACTTCCTCATCAGAGGTATCACAATGAGTGAGTATTGACCTTCGCGTGGCACGGAATTCTCCTCGTCAGCCCACAAACCCGTAGAGCAGACACCCCCAATTCTTCGCAACCGCTCCTGCGACACTCTGTAAATTAAAATGTATCCCTATCTTAAAATAACCGTCACCTTCTACTGTAGATATATATGGGATATGTCATCCACATTGTTGCCTTTTCATCAGTCCACAGTGAAGAGGCGAGTCTTGTCTTGTTACGTCACTTATCGCTGTCTGTCACCATGAACCGGAACTCATCCCCCCCTGCACTATGGTCATAGTTCATTGTTCTGCGCTGATGATGTAACGACCGCATATTAATCAAAATTATATACTTACGTTACGAAACCGCGACAAGACTTACACACAAGTCACAACTCTTAAACGGTTCTCGTCCCTTGGAGAACGTCACTCATTCTTTTTTATTGTCCCGCTGATTGATAGCCAAACAAAACCGTCTGCAGGTCTAATAATTTAAATTAGTTACGGAAAATTCACCATCAACGGGCGGCAAGTGCACACACTTGTTTTCCCTCAGCCAGCTCTACAAGTTCTTTGCGCAACGATGCACAGTGCACGGGCACACCATCAACAACTGTGCTCCAACCCTACCCTAGATAGGTATTTCACTCGTTTTTTGCCATCTTCTCCTCGTTTATTAGTTCAAGGTGTGCCACATACAGAGTTTGTTTGCAAAACAAGAAGAAGAAGAAAAAAAGAAAACGGAAAATATATATGAACCATCAAGTCTTGGCAAAGGGTGGGGGCCAACAATAGGAAGAGCATCACATTTGGAGGAGTTTGAGGTGGCCCATGGAACAAAGAGCTACAAACACCCCGCCAGCCGCCAAAACGAAGTCTAGTGGTGGTGGAGTGTGTTTGACTGTCTGCTGCACCGACCGACGAGACATTAAACAGTCAACCACTTTCCAGTTTATCAATGTAGGTGCACACACCGCGAGATGTATCTAAAGATAGGTACTCGACGAGTACGCGGAGTGCGGTAAGAGCATGTGCCCCCGTCTTACAACCCCCCTGCCAAAAGTTGGCATCGCCGCCAGTTCATAGAATACTCCACCTCTGTATATCGATTCACTGAACTGAGGTGTATACTGAGCTAACTCATGCCAACCCAAATCGAATGGGATGCAGTCGTTGGATGCGCTTGGTGTGGTGAGCTAATCGTTTCATTTGGACAAATGATTCATAGTTAATCGGCGTCTCGTCTTCTTCCCGCCCCGATGCTGCTTCTCCCGTTCTCCGCCTCCAACAGAATGTAATTGCAACGCGGATGGATGGGGGCTGGGTGGGAGATTTTCCAATTTCCACCATCGCACCGGTCGGAGGGTACTAGATACTTATATCTAGAAAAATGATTTCGATTAAACAATAAACGTAACTTAGGCGGTTCTGAGTTTGAAATGTCAACCACCATACTGGATGGCGGGCAGACGCCTTCGTCTTCGCTCACTCGTGCGTTTTGAATATTGGGAAATAATATTTGCGAGGTGATTTATGTTGATTTCCGCGCGCGCAGATTTCCAAGATTTCAATCGAGTCATTGTTCGGTTAGTATGAAGTAGCTGCAGTAACATTTGACGATGCACGGAATGCGCACTGCACCTTTTGGCAGCGATATTAGCAGAGATTAGCCTGAATGCCGAAGATTCTAAGGGGGGTTGGGCCGTGTATGAAGGATGATATATGGCTGCCCAAAAACGGAAGATGAGAGCCATGGAAAGACTTTGACTGCTGCTGGTTTATAAAGACGGTTTTCTCTTTTAGACTGATGTGACATTCTTGGGAGCTCTTTGACAGTTGCATTCAGTATTGTTTGACAAATTATTTATAGGCTTATACCCGGAGAAAGTTTCTTTAGATATATGTCATTCAAGCTTATTTGGAAAATCGGTCGTTTTATATCGAAAACAATGCGTTTAGTGACAAGGCGTACTTTTGGTTCGACAGGCCTCCTACGAACTTCAAATTTACTATTTGTGGGTGGTGAATCTATAAATAACATTCAATATTGGACTCGCACTGTTGGGTGTGGGTTTCACGCGTGTGGCATCATTTGGTTTTCCGGAATCAAAACACAAAAAAAAAACCGGCCAAGTGCGAGTGTCACTCGCGCACCGAAGGTTCCGCACTTCTTTAGAGTTGGAAATTGCGAACAAACAACAAAGAACAATATAATGTTCGGATGAGAATGAGTATCAATTGGAAAAGTTGCAATGAGAATGAGTTGAGTTGAGTATTCATTGAAAATTCCAATAAAATGGTTAAAAGGAGCGAACTTTATATAGTGATTGACAGTTTTGTGTAAATATCTTTTAAGATATTAACTTTTCCACAAAACAGTCCTCGGCACATAACTACGAGCATTATCTACAAAAAGGATATATGTACATAAATTTGTTTGTAAATCAAAAAAGAAACAGCTTTTTCTGCGAATGAAAATATTTGTTTTCACCAAATCACATATTACTCTAAAACCAGTCGGTGTATCGCTTCGTCAATTAGTTTCTGAAATAGACCTAGGTACAAAATTGGTTTAGTGGTCGGACAGACGGACAAAAGCGAAACCAATAAGGTTCCGTTTTTCTTCCCTCTGGGTACGGAACCTCAAAAAAGTATCATTTAAGAGACGCCTTATTTAATACTCAAAAAGCTCAAAGATATTTATTTAAAGAACTTAAAAATGAGTTCACATTAAAATAATTTCCAAGCACAAAAATTACGATTTTATCTGCTTTATTCAACGGCCAGACTAACTCTGCCCTCACCCTACCGAGTCGTCCGCGACTCGCTGGTCCTCACTAGCCGTCTCTTTCTTTCGTAGCAATCACTAAAATCGGCCCAGCGGTTATCGAGTTATAACCACGGTTGCCACGTTGGTCATTTGTGACCAAATGTTGTCACTCATTTTTCTCTTGGTCTTATTATCATTTCTAATGCCGTTTGGTCATTTTCTTACGAAATGAAAAAAGAAACTTGACTTTAATTTTCATGCAACTTAAAGCGCCTTTATTTTCGTCTGATTGATCTGTGATTACAAATATTTCGGACTTAAGTTTTTTTTTTGTCATTTTTAGTTACAGTTGATCATTTTTATTTTCAATTTTAGACACAAACTTTATTTTGAAGTGGCAACCGTGGTTATAACAGGCTTGGTTTTTGAGCTTCGACCTCAGCAAAGCAAAGTGAAGACGAATTTTCAGCAAATGCAACCTTTCAAAACCGTTTGTAGATATTGTGTATTTTTTTTGGTACTATATATCCAAGAAAATTACAAATGAAGCCCTTACCTTAAGTAAAGTTGCAGATTTCCGAAAGAATCGGGCTTTAAGTGTTTGAACTGTAACTTTGCTTGTAAGGGGTGTCCCAAAATTAATAATAAATAGTAAGATAAGTGGCAAATAACCTCCATGGCTTTGCCGGCACAAACGCAATCTTATGTCGAAGTGACCATTTTGCATAAATGTGGTTAAATTTTTATTGATGCCTACCTACCTACTTCCCCTGTAGGTAGGTATCTTAGATTTAACTCAAGCCGCTCAGCAAGCATATTTGTTTCTTGCTTTTGCGAGTCACTAAAGCAAGACGATCGACGAATTGTTTGGAATCCATATTCAAACAATTGCGATACAATTGTGGCTCCTAAGTTCTCAATTCAACGAACAATTTTGCGTAAAGTCCCTCCTGCTGTTGGTCGGGCCACGCTATCCTTCGTGCAAACACGCCGACGTTTATGTGGCAATTCATCCTCGCTGCTCTCAAATACGTAGACGGCCAAAACAATCTCAATTGCATCTTTTTGTTCCATTTAATTTTTGTTTTCTATTATTGCGTGCTTCTTAATCAAGACTACACCACCGAATGAAAAAAATTTATTTGTATGTCAACGCCTGCGAACGGAGCTGCAACTATTTTGTAAACAAACATCTGCCAACCATGTGACCTGACAATTTTCTACCTAACAACGTTGCCAGACAAAATTATTTGCAGGCAAACCATCGCAAATGAAATGGTCGTAGTTTGGGACAAAACCTGGCAACCGTGTGAACGGGCAATTTGGTACTGTAAGGTAGTTCGCATTTTTCAGATCATTTGCTAGATCATTTGTAGACCCGACAATATTGGCAGATCTGGCAATCGTGTGAACATAGCTTTACACTCAATGTGCAGGAAACAAAGACTTTGCTGTATTCCTTTGGTTCGCCGGTCACGAAGCATGTCAGGGACCTGGCCGACCGCTTAGATCTGTCACAATCCACAGTGAGTGTATAAATAGAGCAATTATTTTAATTACCAGTTTGGGTCCAAGCGTTTCCAATAATCTAATGAAGAAGAAACGAAAAGAAGCGGTGAGTTTTTCCAAAACAAATCTGGATTTCCGAAAGTTAGAGGTAAATCAAACGAATGTCAAATTCTTAAATTAATTTAAAGGCTTTCAAAAATGTATAAGACTTTTGTCCTACTTTGTAAGCGATTTTGAAATAAATGGTTTCTCTTAAATATCAGCTGACGTTGTCATGCTTTTTAATCTAGGAGCAATTGACTGCACCCACATCACAATCGATCCACCGAGTTCTGCCAGAGATGACTATTTGGATCGCAAAAGGGATATAAGTATTATCTTTCAAGTTATATGGTATGAAAAGAAAACATTTCTGGACATTTTTGTGGGTTTTCCTGTAATCTTTTCCTTAGTATTTGAATATTACCTGTAGCGCTACTAGCCCCAGTACCAGTTTCTTCAATAACTTTTTCCTGGCTACTCAGACCTGCTTCCGCTAGTAGATCCCGTCTCGTGCAGCTTCTGGCGTTTCCAAAAATGAACTCAGGAAACATGCCCCTGATGTAATAAACTAATGAATTCAATTTTCAATAAATAAAACATTCAATAACCAAACCTTTCAAATGCACAAGTCTTTCTTTTTCTGTCCCAGTTTTTGATTCATGATTTTTTATTTTTGTTTAAATTTCCTTCAAGGCCACTGTATTTTACCTCAATTTGGGATACCATAACTGTATACCAGTGGCGTGGCGTGAATATTTTAAAATGGGAAATCGAAGCAAAATTAATCGCATACATATATAAAAAAACTTTACACCTGTGTACCTTGAAACAAAATCATTCATTGTACATTTGCAAATTGAGTTCACAATGCTAAATTCACTTATGCACTGATGCAATCTGCCAACTGAATTTGTAAACCAAAACAATTACACTTACTTAGGTACCTCAAAATACTACCTGAAATTCTCCACACAATCAGAAAAGAAGAAGTAGAAGTAAATCGAATAACTCGAAGCGTGTTATTTTGTTCATATCATAACCAAGCGGGTGTCAATTTGTCAAACACAAAACCCGACCCAGTACTAAGGGAAGAAAGAGAAAAAGATACAAACAAATGTTCACTCAAAATCAACTATCAAGTGAAAGACGAGACGATGACAATGTTGTCCGCAACATAAAAATAAACCTGCCTGACGGATCACCACTCTCAACCACAAGCTAAATAAAGTATCTTCGAGTCAACTTCAACGAGCGACTTAGATTCAACCCACACCTGAACGCTGTTCTCAGGAAGGCATCACTTGCAAACTCACACAAAACGAATGGTTGTGAGAAGCTAGGCCTTGGGTCCCTACGGACCTGTTGCGCCAACTATATATATCACCGAGTTTACCCGCTAATGAAGAAGCAAAATGGACTAAGTAGAAGAACAAAACTGCTGCTCTACAAGCAACTCATAAGCCCGGTAGTAACCTACGGATTCCCCATCTGGTTTACCGTTTCCAAGACATATATGAGGAAGCTAGGAGTATTCGAAAGAAAACTCCTGCGGATATGCACAGGACTGTACTACGATCCAATGTGGATGAAAAACGTCAGGAGTTCAAGACTCTACGAAGAAGCCAAAATATTACCGCTGGAAAAGTATATGGTCACACTTTTCCAGAAAAAACTCGGGAACACCTCCAAACCCACTATTCCGAAGGATTGCGGACTTGGCACACATCCCAGAGCATCGGTATCTTCATGTACTGGCTCTGCTTAACGAGGAGTTATTCCCTAGCGACACAAAATCTATGACCGAGACAACCCACCCTCGAGGATAAAACCAAGATGACCAACCACCCCAAACCACAAGAACATCAACACCCGGACAACCCAGACAACGATGCATACTACGAGTATGAATCCGA
Source organism: Cheilosia grossa (assembly GCA_963082955.1). NCBI lineage: Eukaryota > Metazoa > Arthropoda > Insecta > Diptera > Syrphidae > Cheilosia > Cheilosia grossa. The sequence continues at coordinate 21,073,708 of OY720144.1, forward strand.
GAAGATAACCACAGTTTATATAAAATAGATTTAAGAAAACAAACATTATTGTATACCGTTGGGCCAAACTTCCAGGTCTACATTCCCACCAGATCCTTCTGGGAGGAGGAAGCATTCCAGGGTGATGAATCGATCCACTTCTTCACGGATGGTTCGAAAAATGAGGATGGTGTTGGTGGTGGTGTCTTCTCCGACAGACTAAATCTAAGTCTCTCCTTCCGTCATCCTGATCACTGTAGCGTTTTTCAGGCGGGAAAGAAGTCTTATCTTGGCTGAAAGAAAACGTGATATCTGTTAAAGATATCCGTATCTTCTCGGATAGTCAAGCTGCTATCAAGTGCCTGGAATCAGTCTCTACAAATTCTATAGCAGCCCAAGACTGTCGTTCGTCTCTCAGAGAGATGGCGGAGCAGTTCAATATTCACCTCTGTTGGGTGCCGGGGCATAGGGACATCCCAGGTAATTGAACTCGCCAAACATGGAACCACACTACCTATTCTTCCAGTTAAGGATTCGTTAGGTATTCCAATCGCTACTTGTAAACTCATAATAAAGCGGGATGCTATCAATAGAACAAATCTTAGATGGACAACCGGCTCGATATGTCTCACGACAAAACGGATTTGGCCAAAGCTGGATCTAGAACGTTCTAAATACTTGATCTCCTTTGATAGGAAGCATATCAGTGCTACAATAGGTGTCATCACAGGACACTGTCTCATAGGCAGGCATGCAACAAGGCTCGGCGTATTTGCTGTCTTGACGAGGAGGAAGAAGAAACTATTCGCCATCTCCTCTGTACTTGTCCGGCCCTCTCACAAAGACGAAAACTCCATTTGGGAGCGTTCTACTATTATGATCTGAACGATATAAAAAACACAGACATTCGGAATCTCCTACGCTTCATCAGAAGCTCCGATTGGTTCAACGAGTGGGAAGAATTTAATTTTAGATTCATGTGGTATCACAAGGGACCTTACAATGGTCTAAGTGACAGCCACTTCAACCTAACCTAACCTAACCATACCGTTGGGCCCCTATTGTTGAGCCAACGCATTTAAATATTTATTATTCACCACCATTTGTTACCCAGCCTTGGGTCAAATTGTATATACCAAAAGTTTTATAAAAGCCAATACAATGATGGATGTTGTACAACATTTATTTGATGGCTTATGTGTGGAAACCATTTTGTAAGTATTCAAATTCATTTGGTAGTGTTTCATGTATATTTGGTTTTTGGTATAGATAGATCGTCTTACCTGGTGGAGAATTAAAAAGGGAAGTCAGTAGGAATCGGGTTATATGAACGCCACGCCACTGCAGTATACCCAGCGCTTGCCATCTCATCCCCAATGTGCATCCACATTTCCTTTTTCTTTGAAATTTATGGGACTTTCACAACTTTTTTTTGCAATTCCTGAACTTAAACCAACATAATTTTAGTCGGCGCTTCCATACATATGCTTTTCGTGCTTTCATTTACCGACGAGAAATCGAAATGGGAAGAAGTGGTAGTAAGTGGACCAAAATCAGTTCTTAGGCTTAAAATTCCAGGATCATTTACTCTGCGGCTCAGGCGAGGATTTCCTTCAATGAGCTTGAATTCCAGTTGCACATGAAAGAAGAAACGCTTCTCCTACTCCGATCTGTCCTTCGATGCACGTTCACTATCAAGGAAGCTTTTGTTCGAATCTTCTTTAGATTCCCTGCCCTCGATATACATCTTCCCCAACAACCAATTTCCGCCTGTAAAAATATCGCATTTCCAAAGCTTGAAATTCTCTCCATGACATTTCACAGGCGCACTCATCACGATCTTGACTCAATATGACGTCTCTCTAAATGTCCTGATAGCTGGCGCTCACAAAATCACTATTTATGGAGTGGCGCTTTCCACATATCTCCCATCGTCGGTCGGTCGTCGTCGTCCACGCCACACAACCGAAAGAAGCACTACAAATCGAACGCTTCACAGTGTGAATTTCCAATTAATACGACACATCATGTCGCATTGCCCGGCGCATTGCACACGTACGTGCGGTACACTATGCGCGCTTAAAAGCCAAACATCCGCAAATGCCAAGCAACGCAGACGAAGCGATGTCCACCAAACCGAAAATCATGTGTCGCTGTCGCTGATGATGGCCAGTCCAGAAAAGGATGTCGCAGTGATAATATGGTCACTCGGTTGCCCCAAATATAGTCAAACGAATCAATTTGCAAGCTCCATATGGGTAGGTGCCCGCTGCTGACAGATTACCAGTGCCACTATCCAACTTGGAATGTCTCTTAGCGTCCACTTCTTGGTCGCGTCGTCGTCATTGTCGGCTGCGGCGCAGTTTCGTTCGCCAATGGAAAGTGATAGCAGCCGAAGCGATAATAAGTGTTCCAAGTGAAATCTGAAATCACCCGGACAAAGGGTAAATCGAATCACACCACACGGATGATGTCGGTGGTGACAGCAGCTGCGCCGGCGAATGCGCCGAGGAAATGTATCTTAATTGACGTGAACACCGATGACAGGCTAAATTGAGCCTTTTTGGATTCAGCGTGTGAAGGCGACATAAATTTGGTTAAATCGCCACACATGCTTCATCGTTATATCTGTCAAAGTATGGCAGAACGTGTGTCTGTTTGTATTGCTTTTGGGGCTGTGTTCTATTATTTATCTAAGTGACAAGTGCTGGGACATAGCAAAACCAAAACCGTGGCTCGCAACACTCAGAGCGATCCTCATTAGCAATTCTTCCTGTGTCCTAGGGTAATTTGCTTAATTGGCGCCTCGGATCTTGGCCGGTTTCTATTCACCAGTCGTGTCTATTCTAACAAACAAACATCCCCGGGTATCCGCAGTGTGTGTGTGTGGACAACTGAAGTCGTGTTGTGATCTAGAAATCGCCGAGACACATTTCGCTTCTTTGACATTTTCTCTTCGATTTACTTTAAGTTCTTCTTTTGGACAGAGTGGTTTGCTGAGAATGATGCTCCGCAGGGACGGAGCAGGGTTCTGATTGTAGTTGGGGCGGTGTTTTGGGTCTTAAAAGATTTATTTCTCTAGCCACTCGTTGTTAAGAGTTGACGTATCCTTGCAGGCAGTTTGAGCGTCATCAATGTATACTTCTCGTAGGTTCACAATGAATTGAATGTACTTAGAAGATCAAGAACCTGTTTGATGAAATTGGCTCAATACTTTTACGGGTTTCTAGAATTCACCCACTCATCTGAAAAGCAATAATCCGGATTCGGAATGGCATGGATTCTAGAAAATGTCCGGTCCACAAACAAAAGTCAAATTTGTATAATAACCTTCTATGATTTCGAGGCGTTGTGTAGTCGCATAGGAAAAATAGCGACTTTTATGACAGGCTGCAATGACAGTTGAATATTTTTAAACTTTGACGCCAGCCGGTTGTCGAAGCTGCCACCAATCTGTGTATTTGTATACTCGGTAAAAAAAAATTGTAACACCTACCAACAATTTTCGTTGAACCCAAACATAAAAATTATTAATCTAAGAATGAATTTGTTGGCAATGATGAAAGAAAATAGCTGTGGAAAGAATATTATTTATAGCTTATTATAAGCTCAATACTTGATTGTTGAAAAGTTTAAAACGAGTAAATTGTTAAAACAAGAACTTTTGGCTTATAATTTTTTTTTAACTCTCAAAGTTGTCCTTTTCCGGTAACGACCATACTTGGACATGTTGTTGATTACGTACCCTTGACGGTAAACGGTTCAACATTTAAACAGGATGGGGCGTTTTGTCCCCTTATTCAAAATATTAAATACTAAATTAAATAACTCGATAGAGACAGTTCAAATGTCTTTATAAACTGGGAACACCCAACGTCCAAAATTTAACAACAGTCTTGAGAAATGTTAAATATATTTCGTGGACATTGACAAGTCTCGATTTACAATCGCGAAATCAGTTTACTCGCCCCATGCGCCATGCTGTGTATTTATCCAATTCTTCACTTTTACACAAACAGTGTACCTGTTAGGGTGTCCCTTATTTTTCTACTTTTTTTTTAACGAATATGTCCTTATTTTATTTATTTCATTACAAAACGCAACCAAACAAAAAAAAGTTACACTGAAATAGTAACACTTGCCTAGACAAATTTTTATTACATTTTTAGTTTTTAAACGGGAAACACGTATTTTGTAATCGGTTAAAGATGTCAGTGCAATTAAGAAACAATGCAAAAAGCATTTATTTAGTGGGAGATGTAAACTACAAAATAAAGGGTGCTAAATTACCGTCAAATCGACAGTTTTCTCTTTGATATGCGGGAAGTTAAGTTGACAGTCAGCGAAGCTGCAAATCATGTTATTCGCGGGTGTACTATTTTTTGGGAAAAGGCAAGCATCCCTACAAAACTATTACCCAACTCTGTGAAAAGGCTCATAAATTTGTATCAAGCTTAGAGAGAATTACAAAAAAGTTCAAAAAAAAACCCAGGAGGTCTATAAACGACGAGAAGCAGATTTCCAGGAGGATTTTGACAACATATTTGACCTCAAAGAGCTCATGCTGATGCGCTTCAAAAGATTAAAGTAGAAGATGACAGAGTCTTTTTACAGCGTCTGAGCGAAACAGTACGACCGGCTTAGCGGGGGTTGATAAAAAACAAGCTGAAAAGGAAGAGAAGTTAAGACAAAGGGGATTAAAGGAAGAACAAAAACCAAGTAAGTACATGTCATCGCAAATACCATCTAAAAGGTCCGCCAACTAACTTTCTTTTTTTCAACTAGTGCTTATTTCGCGAATGGTAACACTTAGCTCATGTCTGATCGGACAGATAATTAGTTTCATTCTTCCGTTGAACGAATAGGGTTGTGTATACGCTTGAACAACGCTGGGAAATATTGCGACATTACTTTGAAAATCGACTTAGAGAAGATGCCGATTTTGCCAAAAAAATCATCTTTTCAGATGAAGCTCATTTTCATCTTGGCGGGTATGTAAACAAGCAAAATTGTCGCATTTGGGGCACAGAAAACCCGCACGCATACATTGAAAAGCCGATAACCCAAAACGAGTCACTGTATGGTGCGGAATTTGGTCCAGAGGCATAATTGGGCCATTTTTCTTCGAAAATGAGCAAGGAACGGCCGTTACAGTCAATGGCGATCGTTATCGGGCCATGTTGAACGAATTTTTGTTCACAAAAATTGAAAAGGAGGATATTGGCAACAATTGGTTTCAACAGGACCGCGCTACGTGCCACACAGCCGAAGCTACACTCGATGTTTTTCGCCCTGTTTTTGAAGATCGCATTATCAGCCGCAGAGCTGACGTCGTTTGGCCACCTCGGAGCTGCGATTTGACACCGTTGGACTATTATTGGTGGGGTGCCGTAAAAGATAAGTGTAACGCCGACAAGCCAGGGACAATTGACGCTTTAAAGGACAATATTCGTGAAGCCATTGGTGAAATACAGCTGCACACAATCGATAATATGCTTAAAAATTGGACCGATCGTGTAGGCTACTGCATGGCCAGCCGAGGCAGCCATTTGAATGAAATTATTTTTCATTATTAACCGGAAAGATTGTACTTTCAAATAAAAAAAGATATTTGAGAAAATATTCAGTAGTTTTTTTTTATAGCATTTTCAAAAAAAAAAAGTTATTTAGCGGAGCCAGGATTTAATCCCTGAAGAGCACGACATATTTACACGCTCCGACGAAAGCAGCGAAGGTCTTCTCACTGCTCCTAAACCGTCATCTGAGGCAACCTCAAAACGAGGAAGAAAGGACTTTGTAGCTTAAAAATTTGTTTCTGCCTTAGACAGATGTCAGTTGAACACATCAAGAGACTCTGTTTATATACTTCAGGCTACAGTGGAGGCTCTAGAGGCTTAACTTTGAGGATTTTCCAATCAACAAGTCTTCGATTCAACGCGTGCGGACACGGATTAGAACAGAAGGGGCAGAAAAAAAGACGGCGCTGCGTGCCACACAAGCAACGAAAGCATTGATCTTTTACGGGAAAAGTTTCCAGACCGTGTTATCTCTCGAAGAGGTGATCACAATTGGCCACCGAGATCTTGTGATTTAACACCTTGCGACTTCTTCCTTTGGGGCCACGTGAAAGATAAGGTCTACGCCAACAGCCCAGCGTCGGTTCAAGACCTCAAAGATAAAAATTCGTGAGGCTATCGAGGACATAGGGCAGTCACTTTGCGATTTGGTTATGGAAAATTTCATGAAAAGGATATGGTCCTGTATGCGTGCTCGTGGTGGCAGTTTGGCTTATGTTGTATTTCATTATTAACGGCATACCTTCCTCTTTATTATGAAATAAACATCCGATCATTTATCTCAAAAAATGACATTTTTCTTTGAATACCAAAATAACACCTCTTATTGGAAAACTCTTTATAACCAAAAAGAAAAAGATCGCGTTGAACCACAAATTTGAAAAATTTTAACTTTTTCAATGCGGGAATATTCAAATACCAGCAGAACAAAGCACAAATTTATATTTAAGAGCAAGATTTGAATTCCTTTTATTGCAGGAATTAAAAGTTCAATTATTTTCCTTCTTGTTCTTACATCTATTTTATTGTTATATATACAAGCAAAAATATAAATGAAATGACAACCATCTGTCAGCAATAACCAAATTTCTTGGGTTAATACATAACTATTTGCAGGTTTTTTATGGACGGGAAATGTTTTATTCTCTCTTTTTGGCTCTCTTCTGCCCAACGTTTGCGTTAGGGAACGAACTTTTACAAAATTTGGCTAATGTTTTCGAATGCATTATCTTAAGGGAAAAGACCTAAAGTAAACATCTAAGTTCCGTCTATTCGATGTGGCATAATTTTGTTTCTGTTCCTTTTTGTAGTTTTGCCAAACTTGTCGAATTTGTTTAGAGGTACTTTTTATGTCATTCGGCACATTTTTTTTGTTTTGCTTTTGTTTTTGTTGAATATTTCTCTTATCTTTGCTCTTGAAATGTCAAAAATATTGAAAAATCTCGAAATTTTTTTGATAATTTGGCGTTGACAATTTTGCTTTCAATAGCCATTCATTCACAAATGATTTTGTATGATCGTTGGCGCAAAATTCGCCTAGTTGAAGTCTGCGAAAGCCCGACCTCTTGCGTATACGGCGAGGAATTGTCTGCCCCGGGTTCTCCTGTACACTTTCAGACACCGTGACAATTTTGTCAGACGATTTGGCTTTCCTTTGTTTGAAGTATGTCTGTAAGCTGATGATTTACCGAACCGGCTGTCTTGAATTTGGCCCCCAAACGTCGCAGAGTCAAATTTGAAGGGCCATCGCGTCTACAGAAAAATGGGCCGACTAATAAACATCAGGTTAGACAAACGCCACCAAAACAACATGGCCGCCACAAGCTACCAACATCGACCTGTCGAAATTAAAAAAAAGAAACTCTTTCTAATTTTATGCCCCCTTGGAAGCATTCTGAAAACATACTCTCGGATAGTATTTGTCAGACATTCGAAAAAGGTGGTCAACAAATCTTTAAAGGGTGATACCTAATTTTGGGCAACCTTGGCTTACTAATGGAACTACGCTTGCAGTACAAAAATTATCTAAAAATGCCATTGAAGCAGAAATCTAAACTTAAGTGTTTTTATTCAAAAACTGCTACCGCTAGGCGGTTCAATTTCCGACACTCCTGAGTGTTTTGAATACTAAAAAGCATTTCCGCTTACAGAGTGGCCAACAAAGGGCGCTACAAAAATTCTATTCAATTCGCTCCGCTCATGTGCTACCTCCGGTAGCATCCAATGTTTGTGTTCCAACCAACTGCAGGATGCTATTCAATTCGCGACAATTCTCTTGAATCTCAATCAGTGCTAGACTGAAACACGGATTCTATAAAGCCCTCCGCCGCCGCCGCCGTGTACAACTCCGCATTATTGTGGTGACAACGCCCAAGGCGGTGTATCCCAACCAATTCGTATATAAATATTCCAGCAAATTGTACCCCAACAATGGAACCTGTTCGCTTTGTTGATTCCAGTATTTTGCCAGGAAAATTGTGCAAAAAAAAAGACGACCAAATGTTCCATGAAAGAGTTCTCTTATCTCATGGCTGTCCTCATCGTTGGTTTGCTTTTCCATCAAACGTGAAACGAAACGTCCCCATTTAATGCCATCCATCGCCATCCCGATCCCGACGCACAGTCGTCGCTCGCCTAGCTATACATTTCGAATAGATGAATGGCAGTCAAGACGACAAGACATCCATCTCGCCATTTCGCCAGAAGTGTGTGATTTATTTATAGAGGTAACTACACCAGCACCAATCCACAAAAGGTTGAACGAAACAACACAAACACAACGGACTGTGGAGAGAGCTGCAGGGTGCATTCTGCATTGTGAGCGCTCATCATTTATGCAACGCTGCACAGCACTGTTGACATCTGTTCACTTGTTGCCACAGCATTTAGCAGAAATGAAGTGCAATGCGCGTTTCTATGGACTGAATATTCATTTGCATTTTTGCATAATGCCCCTTAAGTGAGTGTGATTGATAAGGACGAGGAATGATTGCCTGGCCTGGTGGTTGCACGCCTGATTATCATATCGCTCCCGTGTGGAATTCTCGCGTGTTAACAATAATGGCAATGTTTACCTGGATCTTGTTAATGGAAGGGGGGGTAGAATATGCCCTTATTAGCCAGAATTGACAGAACGAACGTTAAGGGTTATATTGTCCCGTGCATTGCCTCGCAACTGATGGCCCTTGTTACATGTTTCAAAGTTCGAAGAAGAGTTTCTTTCTTCCATACGTTCGGTGGAACTTTTAGCATTGAGCATTGACCTAACACCTTTCAGTGCATCGGCTGCGTTACGTTTTGCTTTGATCCTGCTACCCTTCTCGATGTGTTTTTCGTAAATCACAGTAGTAAGATCCTGTGTTACAGTCAACTCACAGCGCCAGGTTTCTCCAAACACGATTTGATCTATCTAACCTATGATAACCTATTGGACGTAACTGACAGTGTTATCACATGCAGAGGTTTTAAAAATATTGATTATTGATTGGGACGAACTTTATTTTATCACTTTAGTTAATCAACAGGTATCCTGGAAAACAATATAAAATCACTTTTTGATGTAAAGGGTGGTTAAATTTTAAGGGCCGATGTTGAATGTGAACCACACCTAAACGTCAAGTTTTTTTCTGCATTTCATTTGACATTTCTCAATTTCAGACTCACTCAATTGGAACCATGGAAAGATACACAATCGAGCAATGCGTTAAAGTTATTCAGGCTTAGTATGAAAATGGGCGATCAAATCAAAATGCATATCGTGCACTTCGTGACTTTTTCGGTCCACATTTTCACCTCAATGGGTTCGTCAGTAAGCAGAATTGCCGCATATGGGCGAATGATAATCCAAGAGTGATTGTCGAAAAACCAATGCACCCACAAAAGGTGACTGTTTGGTGCGGTTTATGGGCTGGCCGCATCATCGGGCCCTATTTTTTCCAAAATGAGGCCGGTCAGGCAGTTACTGTGAATGGTGTTCGCTATCGTGATATGATAACGAACTTTTTATGGCCCGAATTGGAAGATATGGATGAGGACGATATGTGGTTTCAACAGGACGGTGCCACTTGCCACACAGCTAACGAAACAATAGCCGTATTTTATTATCAGCGTGATCTGATCCGAATCAGATCATGAAAATAAAACAATACGGATCATAGAAAAATTTTATTTTCGAGTTGTGGCAACAGTTGCTTTCAAAACACAAGGGGTAATGTATGAGCATTACAAACTTCATATTGCCACCAGCCATATTGCAAACTTTCTGTACAACGTGACGTCACAATATGATGACAATTGACATGACATTTCATTTGCTTGTGGAGGGTGTTACCATATGAATCAAATTAATAATTTTTATTTTTGGATATTGTGTTTAAGAAAAGTAATTTAAAATTCTGTGTTAAAAAATGCAACAAATAAACAATATTTTGCTGCTGTATTTCGGTATTTCGGTGTATTCATGCGAGCGAATAATTTTTTTAAACATTTATGAAATGTTCTCGATTTGCTTCAGAAACATTTCATAAACATTTGTGAAACATTTCTGTTTTTGCCGGTGTGTACGCCAATTAAGTATTTATTAAGCGTTTATGAAATACTTTTTACTGTCGGAAATTCACGACCAGAGGCTCGAAGACAACAACACGGCTTCCGTTATATGGTGTGTTTTGCTTCTAAAAGGTAATGAGTTTACCTACAATCAGTTCGAAATATAATGGAAATCTTAATGCAGTTTGCACCTCTGGTCCGCTCAGATTGGAATTCTTAGACAAAGTAAATGACAGCAGTTTAGGCACGAAATTCCAGAAGAACAAAAAGAAGTTAGAATTCGATTTTTCTGTGATAAAAAAGAAGCGTGTTTCCCTATAACTAGGTTCGAAAACAATTTAAATTTATGCAGGTAGCTTGTTTCGATTTTTTATTATTCCAAGATTTTCTGGACATTTGTATTTTATGTTAAAAGAACAAAAACACACCTCTGAAACAAATTATTAACGAACTGCGAAACATTTCATAATCATTTTTTTTTTGTTAAATAAATGTTTATGAAACATTTACTTAAATATTTCGCTGGTTTGGACATACCTTTATGGAATGAAAAAGCAAAATCATCTCGAAGGCGGGAAATGTATTCGATGTGAAAAAAATGCTTTTTGATTTTTTGTGTTGTGAAGGGTGTTGAATATTTTAGTCTGGCAACGTGACTGTGTGGCTTGGCTAATGGCTACCGTTAACAGGCACACCAACATTGAAAAATGAAACGAGCCACCTAGTACAATACATTTTCAGATCATGATTCGTGATCTCGATGAATATCAGGATCATGTGCTGTTGTTGTAAGTGCATGTATTTCGATGATCTATATGGATCATGGCTGATAATAAAAAAGGGCTAATGTCTCTTTTGCGGGACAAATTCAATGGCCGTGTTATCTCACGTCGTGGCGATGTTAATTGGCCGCCACGACCATGCGATTTGACACCGTTGGACTTCTTTCTTTGGGGTTATTTGAACGAAAAGGTGTACGTCGATAAGCCAGCAACAATTCAAGAGCTAAAGGATGAGATAATTCGGCACATTAACGGCATAGAACCTCAATTATGCCTCAGCGTCATCGAAAATTTGGACCATCGGATGGAGGTGTGCCGCCGATGTCGCGGCGGCCATTTGACCGATATTTTGTTCCATACATAATTGAACCATACCAATATTATCATAATAAAAAGAAATGACATTAGTTTCTTAAATAATATGTGTTTTATTCAAAATCAACATCGTCCCTTAAAACTTAACCACCCTTTACATGTTCCCCACCGACGAAGGATAGGTATATCCAATTCCCCGCCTTGGCTTAATAGACATTCACTAGATTTGATGCAAAAACGTGATATTGCTTATGCCCGTTGGAAACGACACAAGCAAGAGAGAAATTTTATTATTATTAATGATTGCTGACTAAAATTTGGTGGGTTCACTGGTGACTGGTCAATTATTTAAAACTTTTGATTAGCATACCTTATTTCATTCTAGTACGTTTGTTCAGCTCTGTTACCTTCTTTAAGAGTTCTTTGTTTGGTATCATTGTTTTTATGTGTTCCTCGTTAAAATGTCAAAAATCATAGAACTGTCAAAATGTATGTAATCAATATTTATTGTTAAAAAAAGAGCGATTTATAACGTAAGGTGCGGTTTTACTTTTGCTAACGAAAGTTCAAGAAAGAAAAGTGTAAGTGTCGTCGTTTTTATACAAAAACCTTTCGAATAGGGCGTAATGAAAAGAAAATTTGCCAAGTAAGTCAGTTATAATTAAATAAAAAAAATGTCTCTCTTAAATTTTAGTTATTTCACTATTTGGTATTAAACCTTCATAAAGAAAGAACTTGGGGTACTTTTAGATCTCCTCAGTACCTACTTTTCACGGCTGACTTGTAATTTAGATATATAAAGCTTTATCTAGCACCGAAAGCTATTATTTTCATAAATTTGTACATTAATATGAATCTAGATATTCGTTTTTACAAATCCAACAACACATTTTTTAAAAGATTTTAAGTTATTTACTGTCTTATTTACTGAGTTCTAAACCACAATTTTGTGCTATCCTGACACTCTTCACCGTCGAGTGATTACCAATTTTATCTGTCACTTAGGTTCTTCATAGTTTTTCAACCCTTTTCAGCTCGTTCTGAACGCTTCTTATAAAGAAACAGATCAGTCACCGCCTGTCCCAATCGGGACAGTTTTGGATTTTTGTCCAGTGTTTGAAAAGATATTATGGCACAGTAGAAAGTGGCAAAAGTTATGTGTTTGTCTGACCTGAACCCATTCGGACAGTAGCTTAGCGTACTAGTCACTGAGCCGTTACGGGCATAATTCTGCCCATTGCAATTGGCACTCATGTGACTTTACTGTTAGTCTCCTCGAAAACTTATAATGCAACAATCTTCTGGGTCAACGTGCCTTACGTCGCCTTGAAAAATCGAACAAACGAAAATCTAGCCTGTCCGCCATCAGTGGGTAGCCTCTCAGATTCTCGAAATATAGGTATTTCGAATGGAATCTGTGAATATTGAATTGTTCTGAGTCAAAAATGTGGCTCCCAAAAAAACATCTCCACTGGTCCCAATGTGCCAAATGAATTTTCGTTGGCTGTTGGCTACAGGCCAGAATTATGTTGAAAACTTTCAACGATATATCAATTCGAAAGAAAAACAATATCTGACAAATGTGTGTTTATTAATGTGCACCATGACCACCCCTTTTAGAATGAGATAGGAAAAATCTTCTGAAGAATTTCCAGACAGACATCGCTTAAAAATTCCTCCATGAACCGTCGCCCTTATGCGAAATCAATTGCCATCGATTGCTTACATTTTATCTAAATTCCATCATTTGACGTTTCCTTTCACGTTTAATCGATCATTCCAGCGCCGCACTCATAATACGAGTATACATCACCCATTCCATTTCAATTTACAATTCACGTTGCGAAAATAAAACTAGCTTCGTTTTTAGCGCGGGAACTGTGTCATTGTGCGTAAATGTAGCTTCTAAAAATATCCCCCGCTTGTTATTGTCATTTCCCACGCAACACTTTGGCCTGATACTTCCGATTGATGGGACAGCAATAAAGTCTCCTCTCTCCTGCACTTCACACTTTCGATTCGTTCCAACAACTTGACACTGCAGTGTGATTTAACCAGCAATACACACCGTCTCACCGGTCACCGCGACAATGACGTTTAATTGAGGGAAAATATTTCCCAAATCCCCGCGAACTGGAAAGAGAGATGTCCATTTCGACTGGTGGTGGGCGCACGCCCGAACAAAAGACGCAGCCGCATATCGCCGGCTTATTATGTCGTCTTCTTCTTCTTCTACGTTTAATCTTATCACCTCGTCATAAAGTAATCCACAATTAAATTGCCCCAATCCTAATTGAGTGTCGAGTAGGGTCAGTTATACCCAAGAACCGGTTGCTCCAGGGTCTTTGTAATGGAAAATGCCATTGTGGGGATTCTCAACACCTCGCCTCTAAGTCCATTCTTTACGCACGCACACTCTTGTCTGAATGGCCGATTCCTTTATCACAGTTAAATGTCAAGAGGAACATACTGACTCACTGGGGCCTAAAATAAATTCCACTCGAAAAGGAGGAACAATGGAGACCAAGAACACGGATGCAGACTATGCAAATAGAAACCACCGACAATTACGTAATTCCGGTCAAAGGAGAATGCCTCGACCGACGTCATAACCACTAACCAGCTGCTTAGTGCTTAGTGCATGTGCTCATCAATATACCACTCAGGAGTGCGCTTTATCCTTTTTTAGGCGCCCGTGTGTATTGTTTTTAAATTTATCACAACTACCCTGAAGGTGGTGTGGGCGGGGGAGGGGTTTATATATATATATTTTTTTTTTCACCAACCACCTGGTGTATCATTAGGAACACTCCACCCCGGATACACACAATGAGGTGCTGTGTGTTAATCTGGCATCTGTCCTTTGGCCAAGGAAAAGGGTCAAGAGGCACACAGCTTGTGTGTAGGTTCAAAGGAGTGTTGTTTGTGTTGCTGTGCCCATCTCCTTGTTCTTGTTAATTATTAGTTTATTAATAAATCCTGCGTCATGAGACTTTTGTCGAGCGATGTGAAAGGCCAAAAGGCGGAAAGGAATCATCGCCTTCCCTTAAATAGCACGCAGGCTGTGGCTATACACATCACACGATGGCCTCGTCGTCATCATCACTCATCGCTGGTGTTGTCTGTTGCTGGATGTTTTAATTAATGGGTCCCCGATATACGGAATACAGATGCACAGACACACCGATTGAATTATGAAATCAATAAAAAGTGAATAACATTGATGTATAACGGTGTGTGAACTGTATACTCACGTTACGATGCAAGCTGGAAATCTGTCTGTTTCGAGGGGGCATAATTCACACCCACGTGGGGTTTTACGTTAATGAGCTAATGATATGGTAGCGCATAGCGGTGGTCATTATGGAATCCTTTTTGATGTTGTGTGTTTTGTTCTTTGTTACATGAAACGTCTGTGACGGCATTTGTGGCCTTTCTTTGTAGATATGGCCGCATGTGTGCAGATTAGATCAGTAAGGTTAGGCTAATTATTGGCAGAGCTTGTGTTCTGAAGGTGGTTCAAAGACTTGCAGTTAGAGGTTGTTCCTTGGATGGAATTAAATGAAGAACGTAGCAGATTTTTGAAGGCTACTATAAGGGGTGTTTTTAATTTTTAATGAGCAGAGTAAGGTAAATAAGAGGTGTTATTGTGAATGACCCGCTGTTTCGGTAGCTGCCACTTTTGAAGCTTTTATTCTTTGACATTTGACAAGTAGAAACTACGCCATTAATAAAAATGGAACGATACAAGCTTCAACAACAATGCGTTTTATTAAAATTCACTACAAAAATGGTGCAGTCACAGTTCGCAAAACTTAAGCATTTTTTGGTCGTCGTGAAGCACCTCGTCGGACCGCAATAGAGAAATTGGTGGAAAAATTCGAGCTGTTGGGACAAGTTAGTGATGTGAAGAATAAAACCCGTGCACGTCGCTCAAGAACAACTGAGAATATTGCTGCTGTAGCCCAAAGTGTTGAAGAAAACCCAGGTTTGTCCATTCCTCGTCGTTCTTTGGAATTGGGCATTCCACAAACGTCATTACACCGTATTTTGCATAAAGACTTGGGTCTTAAGGCTTATAAAGTTCAGTTAACACAAGAACTCAAGCCGGCCGATCAACAGTAATGCCAACAGCCGAGCGTCGATTCAAGACCTCAAAGATAAAATTCGTGAGGCTATCGAGGACATGGGGCAGCCACTTTGCGATTGGGTTATGGAAAATTTCATGAAAAGAATATGGTCCTGTATGCGTGCTCGTGGTGGCCATTTAGCTGATGTTGTATTTCATTATTAACGGCATACCTTCCTCTTTATTATGAAATAAACATCCGATCATTTATCTCAAACAATGGCATTTTTCTTTGAATACCAAAATAAAACCTCTTATATGAGGAGGGGACAACTGTGCTAAGCTTGAAACTGATATTGTGAAGTTGGATACAGAGGCCTACACATTGCATTCGCATATTGGCTAGTAGATATCTAGTTTAACTTCTGACAATCCATTTCAGGAAAATTTTACAATCTAGCAGAAAAAAAACAAAAACCAAATCGTTCAAACGTTAACAAAATAAAAATAAATATAGTGATGGCTCCTAAGTTCAGCCTCAGTAGTAAATACCTTTATCTTGCATCCAAACAAAAAATATTACTATCTTGGCTAACAGTTCTTCTCTCTGTGTGGAAAAAATTGGCACAGTCCAAGTGCTACTTCGTGCGTAAAAAATATAACTCTGCATAGAGTTTTCGTAAGTGCAGGATAGTATTGGTAAAAGTGGTATAATTACGAATATACTGAAAGCCTGTGTATTCCATGATTTTTATTACGATATTGACACTTTATTTATCTTGTTTCTTAACTTAAAATGCTAAAAATGTTTTGGAAATACTGTGAAAATTAATGAGCTTGTTTGCTCGGAGTTCGGATAATGGAAAAAAAACAAAGGTTCGGATAAGCGCCATATTCGGATTACAGGGGGATCGGATTAGCGAGACAAGTGTACATCCACAAAATTTCATTGAGATCGGTTGAGCGGTTTCGGAAATCGACGACAGCGCCACCTATCGGCTCCAAAAGTATCCTATCTCTTAAGTCGGCATAAACCTGAAATACAGTTATACGAACCAAACAAAAGAAGAATCATAAAAAATTGGCCCAGTGGTTATTGAGTTATATCATCATCGAGTTTCACTCCGAAATAATTATATATCACTCAGGGAAAAATTGTAAACTAAAATGTAACATGATCTTTTTGTTTTACGTTGAATAAACTTTAACAAAGAATATTTATTTTCACGCTACAACACATTTGATTTGAGTACGCAATGTAATTTTAAATAATGTCACCCTAGATTCAAAGTGAAACGTATTCACTTTTATACGTCATTATGACCCCTTTTTTTAAATATTTAAACTACTCTCAACGTTGTTTTAAAATGCAACATGATAATATTTGTCTAATATTAAGTTTCGCAATGACATCTACGCACATTCAAAATGTTGCATAGTCAATTAGAAGTTGCTTTAAAACGTCGTCCACTTCAAAACGTTGCGTGTTTATAACTATGTATGTCACTTTCTTCACACAATGTGGCTTCAAACTTGTATGAACGTTAATTTAAAATGTTGCATTTTGATTTTTAAGGGACAATAATTTAGTATCAAAGTCGAACATATTCATTCTTATATTGATGTTATTCTTTAATTTAACGATCAATATAATTCAAAGGGAAACATGTGTATCCTTAAGTTCCGCTAACTGTCGCGACGCGAAAGTCAGCTAGTTGTCTTTGTTATTCTCGTTTCTCGTTCAATGTACATAATGTACAAAGATAAGAAAAAAACAGTCTCGTCAACGAAAAAACAAACAAAAAACAAATTTTAAATGGGAAGAATATTTATATTGCTAAAATGTGACTTTTATGTGACTAAATTTAATTCCCGGTACATATTTGAATATTTGGAATAAAATTAAGTGCATTGAATCGTAGACGAAACCTACAAATGAAGTGTAAAGTTAAAAATGTGTGGAAATAATTTGTTAAGAACAATCTTGTGCAATTTGACAGTGAAAAAAAAAATAGGTACTGCTTTAAGTGGTAACTTTATATTCTCATACATAAGCCTCCGAAGAAAAAACACATTTTGTTACAAGTGTTCGATTAGAAATTGATCCATTTGATACAAAAAGGTTAATTAGTGCTTTCGTGATTGCAAACCAAAATTATTTCCATATAAGTCGTCTAAGGATTGCGTTTAATTTGAGTACTATTTGTTGGTAAAGGGTTTTTCCTTATTAAAAAAGAATTTTTTTTCAGCCTAAGGGAAAACTTTCAAAAGACGAATATATTTAATACACGGCCAGCGAGCAGAATTGAGAGTTACATTATTTAATTGGAGAAAAACAGAGGTAAGAATTATTACTAACAAAATTTAATCTATTTATAACCGGAAATTAAATAAAATGCATTATAGTTTCCCACTGAAGACGATTCGGATTTCCTCCACTCAAATGTCCTGAATTGGTAGTCCCAGAGTCCATAAATTCTTTACATTTATAGTAAGTAAATAATGAGAAAACTTGTATTGTGGAAATAGTGTCACTTTATCACTGGCACTAGTGTTCCAGGTTCCAGCACGGGCGTTCCTTCATCCGGTATATTTTGTGCTAGACGTATAGCCGGCAACGGGGCGCTACCAATTACTTACTCTTTTTTTGGTTTAGCTGAAGGGCCTCTGACGGACTGACATTTAAATATTTATAGTGCATTACTTACCTCTACCTATGTATATATATATAGTTGGCGCAACAGGTCCGTAGGGACCCAAGGCCTAGCTTCTCGCAACCATTCGTTTTGTGTGAGTTTTTTTATTTTTGGAACGAATGGAAGGGATCTACAATTTTATGCCGATTCCAAACGGCTAATTGAGAAAGCTCTAAAGACAGTTATACTCTCGGATGTTTGTCAGACGTTCGCGAGAGGTGGCGCAGTTGAAAAAACCCCAAGTTGGAATTTGGGTTTTTGCGGGATTCGAACCTGGGACCCCTCGCTTAGTAGTCCAACAAACTAACCACTAAGCCACAGCGCCTACCCTATGTTGGAGTTTAGAAATTTTAGACTTTAGATTTGGAAATGTTCTTCAATTATGCAGCTTCGATAACGGAGGCCAATCGTTGCGTTTCTATATCCCACCCCAGTGTTGTTGCTTGGTCGATTTAGGCGCAGTTTAATCTTTGCCAGTTTTTCGCGCTTCTGAGAAATGGCAAACAAAAACCAGCTCAAATCAGCTATCAACTTTTCTGTCAATTGAAAAAGTGTTTCCAATTTGTTGAAAAACAATCCTGTAAAAAATACTTCGTTTAATAGCAGCTTAAAATTAAAAATAAGATTTAAAATTTATAACTAGGCATAAGGCCGATTTTATTAAAAATGGTAATTTTTGTGTTTACCATCGTTGGAGCCATAGGATGTGCGGCCACAAAGTTGATAGAAGATATGGTATCATCATAAATTACGAGCTTATGCGTTAAAGAAGGTAGATTTGTAAAGAGGCGCGTGTTGATAGAGCCTGAGAGAGATGGATGTATGAAAAGAATATCTGAATGTATCTGCGGTAGAGCTTCTCAAGTTGCTTAGTTCGAACCAGATATAGGGAAGCAGAATAGTGGGATCGATCCAAGAAAGACCGCGAAGAGCAAATCTAAGAAAACATTTTTGTATGTTCTTGATTCTGGATAAGTGCACTTGCCGAAAAGATGACCATACTTGGCTGGGGTACTCAAGTTTCAAGTTTCGACGATGAAAAAAGGATTAGTTCATTTAAAGAGTTTACACATCAATTTTCGAACGGAAACTAAGCTGACTGTAGCGCAAGATACCAAGATCACGATGGATATCTATCTATAGGTTCGAAGCTAAGAAGGTAAAGGCAGAGACGCGACTTCCTTGA
Organism: Cheilosia grossa; assembly: GCA_963082955.1. Taxonomy (NCBI): domain Eukaryota; kingdom Metazoa; phylum Arthropoda; class Insecta; order Diptera; family Syrphidae; genus Cheilosia; species Cheilosia grossa. Next base: position 21,092,859 of record OY720144.1, read on the forward strand.
CTTTCGTGATTAGGTAATGGATTGATATTTTGTAATATGTCTGTGGCAATAAGTTGAAAGAGCTTATGTCGACAGAAGCCAAATTCGAGTTTTTTATACATAACAAAGATCTCCTTTTATTTTAGTCCAGGTCCCACTTACTCTCCATTAAAAATCGTTAAATCTGAAGAGAACTGAACAGCTTAAGTTTATTGAGACTATGTAATACAATTGATTTATAAAGCACAAGATAAATTTGTATTGCTCACATTAAAATTACCAAAATTGACATAAGCTACTTTAACTTATTGCCACAGATGTAACAGGTAGAAAAACTAATCAGATATTGCTAAAGCAAGCGGGGGTTTTTTGTTGAATAAATTTGTTTACAAAATTTGCGTAGAGAGAGAGGGAGGAGCGTTTAATGGGACCCTCTGAATCTTTTTCAGTTGAGATGAACAGAAAGGGACCTAGATAACTGTCTTGTGGTACACCAGAGATGGACAAATAAGTCGGACCCGAAGCGAACATTATAAAAACGGTTAACTAGGTAGGAAGATTTCCCTGTCAGGAATATAGTTTCAAGGACAGAAAATGAATAAAGGGATTCAATTATGGGACATCTTTTGAAAAGCTTTACTGAAACCATAGCTGCAATAACCTCATCTGCGTCAGAGGACTCCGGGTCAGCAAGTCGTTGTTGGTAATCATTTTAGAAACCCATGTAAAGGTCTGAGGAAATTAAAGACTTCAATTGAAAGCTTAAGGATTCGTTTAGAATACTTTTGAGTATTTACTTTCGTACAAAGTAAAAGCAAAAGCAGCTTATTAATTTCGCTCTTTAATACCGTATCAGATGATTTGAAAGATGACTTCCATTTCTCAAATGATTTCATTCAGAAAGCAACAGTCAAAACAGGTACGAAAGGGGGGTATGAGAAGAATGAAGAATCACTTTTTAAGAAATACAGCGAGAAAATCATTTCGGCCAAGTTAGTATTGATCATTGTTCTTCTAACCTGTTTTTGAAAGCAGTTACTATGCAAATCTGTCCCATGTTCGATTCACAAATGAACCAAAATCCCATCTTATTCATTTTTGCCCTTTAGCGAACGTCTGACAATCATCCGAGAGTGCAACTGCCTTGAAAGAGCTTCTCAATCACCCATTTGGCCTCGGCATAAAATTGTAGATCCATTCGTCCCAAAAATGAAACTCACACAAAACGATTAGTTGTGAGAGCTAGACTTAGGATTCCGATACGGACTTGGAGCGCCAACCATTTATTTATCTATTTCAGAGCCAGCCTTTTGAGAAAGAAAGCTAAGTATGAAATCCATACTTGGGTCTTTGGACACTAAGAAAGCAATGAAACTTGTGAGATACAACCTTGATCTAAAAACCCATATCTTAATAACTGACAGCGCATATTCTCTTTACTTAGCCTTATTAACTTTCTATGCTTCGAGATGTCTCACATTTCCGATAATGTCTTGATCATCAACGTCACAATGATTAATCTAGTTGCTTCAACTTTGAATTGAAGCTGTCAATTCGACGTGAACCGCATCCAAATTTAAGAAACTCCTCAATTTCACATAGTGGAGAGAGACCAGGCTTATGGGTTCCCAAACTCCTATAGACGTAGTCCAAATCCAATATGAAGACGATAAGAATATTGCGGCAGCAGAGAAAACCGCCTGCAACCTTGTATTTTCGAAAAATGACTCCTCCAAATCGATCAATGACTAATTCATCGGAATAATGTGTAATTAACGGCCAGTGATATCAGCAGTAATCGCATACTTACATCATTAACTCTAACACTTGATCTACCGGTCGGTGGCTGCGGTGCTGCCGCTGCGGCGGCGCACCTGACAGTCATGCACCTATATACGTATACATATGGGAACAGCGACATTTGCCACCCAACCCAACAGGTGATGCGGAAATTCATTAATCATTTCCCTATTATTCATCAAGTTCCACACAATTTTTCATTCGTTAGACGAAAATTCCATTAGACGATGTTCACGACCCGAACCGGGGGGACCACCGATCACTGCACACATCACTGCCAAGCATTTGGAAATCTTATGTACAATATACCACCATCTGAGACGAAGTCTTGATTGTGACTGTGAGGCGTCTCGCGTTTGCTGCAGACGAATGACAACAACTGTATATGCGACTAGTGGAGAATTCAGCGGCGACTAGCCAGACGAATGAAGAGATGCCAGCCTGCCTCCCCATTTGTTATTTTTTTTTTTTTTTTTATTGAAATTCCTGGTTCCGTGTGGAACCGCCACAGTATAGTACTCCAACCGATGAGACATTGCGTCTTTTTGCGGACTAGCAAACAAAAAATGGAAAACACACGAGTTCATGGTCAATTGGAAATGGCAATTGCTCATCCGTGTTAACCGTGATTACCGTATTCAGCATTTTTGCTGCGCAATGGATATATTAATCAAAGAAGAGGAGGCTTTGTCAGATGCCTATACTGAGTATGGATTTGTATGCGTTGGCCTTTAAATGAAGTGCAGCACACGTTGCGATAGTTAACTGAACTACGAAAAGCAGTCAAATGTGACAGTTGGTATTGAAGTTTTGAACAGGAGCGACAGGCCAGCTCTGCAGAGGCGTAAGCGCAATTGACCGTATTATGGGGGAGGCTGACATTATGTGAAATGAAGCAGCAAAGCCGTAATCAGTCTCTTCATTGACCTTTTCGCAATAAGTTAAGATGGCGAAGCTTTCTGTTTCTATATTCCATTGCATCCTGGCATTACTCCACTTGGGAACTATATTTTAACGACATTTACAAATTTACTTAACAGTGCCGCCCAACAAATTGAAACGAAATTTAAACAAACTAGCACGCATCTTCTTTTACATGTTTTCTTTGGGTATTTTCTTTAGTTCTTTGAATGAGCCTAGTATCCTAATCGTACTAAATTTAGGCGTATGTCGTCTCCACTTCGTGACTCCACAGTCCACACCAAAAATAAATGGTCGCTAAACTTTTAAACATGGTATAGAACATGGACATATGGACACAACATAATAATGTTGCAGGTAACATTTCGGCAATAGGAAACAAAGACTTGGCAATGACAATTGGCATAACGAACAATTTGAAAACTAGATGCGAAAACCAAAGACAAATCATACTGAAGCTAAGATTATACGTGTCATTTTTCGTGGCAAATTTTGACATTCTGTCGTCACAAAAATCAAAAATTCGCTCTTTCTATATTGTCACTCGGGTGGCCCTCCTGAGAGTGTCACTGGCGCTTGACACCCAATCACACGGTGTCAATTTTACGGCCACTCGTGCGATGTTTTGTCCCAAAATAAATCGAATTGCCATGCCGTGACAATGTTAAGTGACAAAAGCAAGTGACAGGCGGTCACACCTTGTGCCACCGTGACAAAATTAATACTCATGACATTTTTGAGCGTTTTCAATTATTAGTAACAAAATTTACTCAGTTGAAACAAAAATATTTCTTCAAATTTATTTTTTTAATCTCTCTGTTTATTGTTGTTTGCCTTTGTTTGGAATACGTGTAGCTGGCAGGAACTCGTGTATGTGTTTTCCGTAGGAAGCTGAAAAGAAACCGATATTCGGGGAGTGCTATCAATTCCAAGAAAGATTGAAATTGTTTTTTTTTTTTTGTACCAATCCAAAGCAAAAAACCATGTAGGGAAAGAAAAAGTGCCTGGACCAATAAAAATTTTTAGTTTCGATCCTAAATTTAAGTAGTTCACAGTGGCTGTATTTTCCATACAAATTTCGCAATTGTGAGCTTCCGCAAATTTAAAGTCGAGACTAAGATTTGTTATTAGTACGGCGCTCTATTTCATAACACAGTACAAAACTACATGGTTTTGTTTTTCGAGGGTTGGCGGGAATCTAGAAAGGTAATTTCCTTATTATTTATTATTTGAACAAAATATTGCAATTCTATTACAATATACATTTGTAATAATACAACCTACCTTTTGCGAGTGACGAAAAGAGACCCGACAATATTGGTCTGATTCGAATATCTCTATAAATCTATATTATATTATACAAATACCTTTTGCGAACTTTGAATAGTTCTTCAGTTGTATTTATTATCTTCGATACGTGGACTTTCGACATCTTAGAGTTTCTTCAAACTCATCCTAAACTTGAACTTTCTCTGACAAAGCCCCAAAGACGTTTGCAGAGCTCAAAGAAACCCGAGCGATGTCATTTGAGTGAACCTTTCCTCTCGGCTCGGTACTTAAAGTCAGTCCAAATCTTAAAACAATAAGTAAATAAAGTGATTTATACGACACGAAATGAAAATAATTGTGAATCGATGAACAAAGTCCGCGATGAGATCTTGCTGTCTTTTATATAAAAATCCGTGAAAACTTGTTGTATTTTCATTCAATTTTATTTATTTCAAAAATCAGATAAAAAAGTCAGAGCTGGACGACCAATTTATTATTCTGTCCGTCTGCTGACTAAAATATGACTGTATCTTATTTGATTTTACGCTCCCCTTTCATACCCAGAATTTTACAAAAATGTGACAGATAAATACTGGCTATCTTGCATATAATTTAATATAGTAGGATAGCTCTTACAAATGGAAGAAATTAGGTACCTTCCTCCATGTGAGTGCGCTTTTTGTAGGCACCCCATCTGCATTAAGAGCTGCCGACAAATCAGTCCACATTTTGCTATGGCTGTTGGGCAAGTCCGGATACTCATCCATCAAAGCAATTAAAATTGTTATTTGCTTTGGTGTAACTGACTTATCAACAATAGTTTTTTGGATATTATTTGTTAGTTTTAATAAACTAAGGGACAAAGATGAATTACATAGGTAAATTTTAAAATTTTCTATTTTACCGGCACCAAACACATAATTGGTGCAAAAATGTCATTTATCACATTTTAGACGACGTCTGATTGAAATTTCATGAGGGGTATTTTCTTCCTTAACTCTGATTCCGCTCCTTTTGTCTCGATGTCAAACTGTCTTGATAAGTGCTGTTGCAGATTTTTGAATATGGTAAACGTTAAAAACAAATTTAAATGTATTATGGGAAATGTATTATTGTAAACACTTAGTGAACGCACTCTTTTGCAAACGTCAAAAACTAAACCACTGAACGATAACTATTCACCACTTCGGTTTGACAGAACATTTTTTATTCGACTTTGCAAGGGAGTGGACACACGAAAGTGTAAGTATAAAATTAAAATCGTTTTTCATCTTTTATTTTAAGGTTTCTTTCATTAATTCCACATAGGAAATAAAACGCTTTCATGTGAATCATTAAGGACGTGTTTTTATTTGTCGCCCTCCCTGAAAAGGTCGAACATGTGGTATCACTCTCGATTTGGTGCTTAAGAATCTGCTCTATTGTGAAGGAGTTCTCAGTCGAATTTCTGTATGTAGATGATAAACATAAGTTTAATTATATAGGTACTCGTATTATGAACATGTTTGATTGAAAACCACTTACCTCCTGCGAACCTTTAAACACTCCTCAGTTTTATTGGCTTCCTGAAGCCGCACTGAACTTTCCACTTAATTAATTAATACCAACCAAAATAAAAATAAATTGTTCCAATTACCTTTCTTCAAGATGTCGCGTTTTTTTATGGGCAGGCTATCGGCATTCGGCATTTAAGACTGCAGCCAATTCCTTCTTCATTTTATTTAAGTGGTTTTTGCCTTGCACATCATTTGTAGCCAAGTCCGGATGTAACTCCATAAATTCAATCAAAATTCCCATTTGCTTCGGCGTAGCTGACCTTAATCAAAAAGTATGTAAAACGTTTATTGTAATTAATCAAACAGATAACAAAGATTAATTATGTACTAACTTTTTGCAATTTGGGAATTAATTCGCGGGAACTAAACACAACAACCGAAATAGTTTAGCAAACATCATTAATGGCAATGACTTTGACGTCTCGTGCTTATTACAAATACAGTTTGTGAACTTCTCAGAGATACCGAAAGTTCTAAAGGGATTTTAAGGTCTGTGATGGGAAATTTCACTTAATGCGTCTGGCAACATTAGTACATTGAAATAATTCCTATTGACAGCTCTCACGAAATGTCAAAAATTCACTTTCCCGCATTAGCACCAAATAAATTGTTTGTTAAATTAAAATTAACTGATGTCGTTCTTTCTCACACTGCTTCCAAATATCAAATGTCTCACACAGGGAAGAACTAAGCGCGAAAACAAAATGGCGGATTCCATGAAAAACCCACTAGCGATTTCAGTTCTTCCAACAAAGTGCTAAGCTTTCTGCAAAATGCAAACATGTTTTTTATTTTTTAAAGTCCCATGCCCATCTCTAAATGTATAAACATTTCTTTATCTTGTTAAAAGAAACAGCATTATAAGTTCTACCGCATTAGCCGCGCTAAACATTCGATCCACGATTTGACTGATTTGCTTTCAATCGTTTCAATTGGCATGCGCCAATTAATCATTTCAGCCATCGGAACACAACAAGTTCCATAATTTCTCCCCCTTTGTGTGTTGATTTAATGCTAAAGATTTATCAATAGTCATGAGTTAGCCAGCATTGAGAGTACACAATCGAAAAGCCGCTTAAACGAGACGTCAAATCCTACTTAACTAATGTATGGATTGGTTGTTCGGGGATACCCTTTCAGCTTGTAGCTGTACATCAGAATGGCTGTATGGTGGTTCTGGGATGATTGAATGATCGAAAACGAGGAATCTACTGTGGCTAATGAAGGAGTAATTCTGCGCGAGAACTCGATTTTCCAAAGAGGAATAATTAACACCAATTAGAAATTTCATTTGGGTGGTATTTTAGGTATGAGAGTGTTTTCGAGTGAGACCTTTGCCATTTCGACGGACACTGATTTACGTAGGTATGGACTTTCACATTTGGAAGAGGTAAAGTTTTACCAATCAATATTTAAATGCTTGGCTACACAGTCGAATATTAATCAAATCGGAAGAGGGATATTGAGTCTCCGTTTGTGGCAAGATAAGGTAACCAATCACGTTGTAAACGAGACCGACCCAAAGGATTTTTGTAGGAGATCAGAGGAGGGATGTTTCAAATAAGTCCGGTTTAATTCAGTAAAGGTTTGGGATCGTGTATGGACCAACTCTGCAATCCTTTAACCTTTAAGTAGCCCAGACTAGTAAGTGGTACTTGGATTTCAACTTAAAGAAAGGACATGAAACTGGTACATACATAAATCAGGTTTCTACTGGGTAAAAGCCAGCTGGCTGCTATGATGTGGAGGAGACTATCCCGGGAGCTTATGTCCCTGCGCCTTGGCTTCACGTACGGTGATTTTCAAATTGACTATCGCATTCCTTCCACCGCTTGCTTGTGACAGTTATTTAGGTGTCGGTTTTCATACATTTTGTGTCGTTTTCGTGAGCAATGTAGGTTGGCTCGGCTTCAATACCGCCAAAAAATTTTTTGTTTTGTTTTGTGGAAAAAGTGTTTCAAAGTAAATAAAAAAAAAACATGTTTAATCTTAGCGAAATGTTTACTTCAACGGAATTATTCTATGCCGCAGCGAGAAATGAAGAAAATAATTACAAAAAAGTCCGTTTGCTCAGAATTTACTTAAGAAATAAAGCCAATATTCTGGAACTTCCTGACCCAACGTATGAGATTTTTTATGGGTATTCTTTAAGAAGTTATTATCAACACATAAATTATTTATTTTAGATTCCTGAAAAACTTTTCAACTTAAGAAGGAAACGTTCATGTTTGTTTTGAGGCTGCTGGATTTACCATCAGAAATAAGGTCAACAAATATTCCACCTATCCTTTGACTGACTGTAACTTTAAGTGTTCTTGGTGGTGGTGGTTACCAAAGACAAGTTGGGGCTGATTGGGCTGCACCGATGGCTCAAAGTATTGTGGTGGAAATAAGTGCTAGAGTTATTAAAAGAATGCAGACAATTCTCTGTCCACAATGATTCAAAAGTGTGTTCAATATTTTGTTGTGACTCAAACTTCACAATTTTATATTGTCTACGTCGATGGCGTATAAATATTCCGGGAGAAAGGAAGTGCAGATAGAAGCCGAATGTCGATGAAAGAGTCAAGAAAGCAGCGAATGCTTTCCACGCATGCAACCGCATCTTTGGCAGGAGTTGGGGACCAAACCCCAAAATAATCCTCTGGATGTACCTATAGTGCGACCAATACTGACATATGGCAGTGTAGTCTGGTGGCAAGACGCCAGCAAATCGACCAATCTTAAGTCTATGACTAAAATAGAAAGAATAGCATATATAGGGACAACCAGCGTAATGAGAACCACACCTACAGCTGGACTAGAGGCAATTCTTAATCTGACAGCTCTAGACATATAAATGGAAGAATCTGCTGCCAAAAGTGTCTTAAGCATCAGCCAAACTAACACTTGGAACCCTTGCGATTTTGGGCATGCACAGATATTAGGTAAATACGTAGGGAACGTTGTAACTTCTGAATTTATGTCTCCCCGTTTGGCCTTTGACAGACCATTCACCTGCTCCTTTCCGAGTAGGGAAGAATGGAACGAAAATGAAAATCAATAACCTGCACAGATGGTTCAAAGATGGACTATGGAACCGGTGCCGGCATATTCTCTGAGGAATTAAATATACCTTGCTCCATCAGACTTCCTGTACGTAGTAGTGTCTTCCAAGCGGAGGTTCTGGCTATCGCCGAAGCGGCCCGTAAAGCGTCAATATTGGCAATACCTCTCAGCGATATGACCATCTTCACTGACATTCAGGCAGCGATAAAAGCAGTTTCTGCTAATGATATAAAATCCAAACAAGAGCGAAGAGCTCAAGGTTCTTTACTCGCAAAATACACCGAATCTCTGCTGGGTCCCTGGACACAGAGACAAAATCGGCAATGAGAGGGCAGATGAACTGTCTAGAAAGGGGTCTGTAAAGGATTTTGATTCAATCGATCAAGCCCCCACTTTGTAGTCTCAGAGAGCGAGTGGAGAACAAAATTCGAATGAAAACCAACAACAGGTGGAAAGAACTCACGACCCGGGAAATATCACGGAAGCTTTGGCCAGAATATAACAGAGGTCGGACCAACAAACTTCTACAGTTTGATAGGTCATCGATATCTAATTAGTGGGAGCTCTCTGACTGGACATAACTTCCTAAGAAACCACTTAATGAAATTAAATCTCAAAGATGACGACATATGTAGAGGCTGCGAGGACAAGGAGGTCCACGAGGACGCACCTCACTTCCTTTGTCATTGTCCAAGTCTCTGTCACTTGAGGAACAGAACACTTGGAAGTTATTACTTCCACGACGTACATGCACTTTCTGATGTCTCTCTGTCTGATCTTTACAGGTTTCAGAGGACATCGGGATGGCTAGACAGCGTCCGATAACCACGAAAGGAGGATGATGGAGACCGCCAATGAAAGACCAACGGTTAACCCCAAAAAAGTGCATCACAATGGGTCCACGAGGACCTAAGTGAGGTATTGCAGGGCTCAACCTGCTCTACCTTCCCATTTACCTAACCTAACCTGAGTGCCTAGGTCTATTGGCAGCACCACATCACAACGGACGTTGCAACTTCTCCAGCAATGCAAAGAATATTGTCAGCGGAAAATCTGCATTCATACTTATGCTCGCCTGTCCCCCCATTGCCACCCCGGTAGTCGTACCGGCACCGGCATTCCTACACACAGGACACACCGGCTGCACATTCCATTACCATAATCGATTTAGTGGGTGTTAACAGCCATTCGCGTGTCCACTCGTGCGCCCTCTCTATCTTTCTCTCGCTCTATCTATCCCTGCCCGCCGAGCATCACTCTGCATTCATATGCGACTGCTCGTTAGGATCAATTGCGGTCGTTCTTCATTACAGAATAGCGATTCGAATCCCCGTGTGAATGCTTTTCCGGACCAAAAGAGTCACTTGTGTACATATGCGTTGTCTGTACGCTTGTCTGGGCAAAAATTGCAAATTGGCAAATCCGTCATACAGTAAAGTACTTGTCTGACATGCCCAGAATTTACTAACTATCGCGATATCAACCATCAGGAGCAGCAGCGCAGCAGCATAGTTGTGTAGCTGGTAGCGCTCCTACTCGTCAAACGACAAGAAATCTGCTTTCTGCTGGGCTGTCGACAGACTCGATGTCGGCGGCGTCAGTGAAGGCAGCAGTGCAGGCGAGCTGCAATAATCATATGCACACAACACGGACACTCCGAAAGCTCCAGCGAGTGGATTCTCATTCAATTATTATTGTCATCGGGACGACTGTCAATGATTGACAGCTGAATACGAAAGTTTGGTGACATTTTCCATATTTGGTTCGGTGGGGGTTTTCTCTGTTGGTGCATAAATCCCCCTCTCTATCGCGCTCTCTCTCTCCCTCTCTCTCTCTATGCGACCAAAAGAATTTCCCATTTCGAAGAGCGCAGCTCCGTTCCGGCACTTTATGATGTATCTCCAGCTGATATGTTGATTAGCCAGACGGATAACACAAATAGTTGCACTGTGGCAATTAATTTGCTTGGCATTTAAGCAGCACAACTAGAATCAACTCTACCTATTCGCCGACAACTTTCTTTTTATGTCATGCCAGCCAGCGCAGCGTGTGTATAAATGTTGTTGGGGTAACCCCAACTGTATGCCGATGATTCGAACCATCGCGTCTGGGAGGCGTTCCAATTCACCAGACCCAGCCGAGCGAAGTTTAACTCGTGCAGTTGCATGGCGATCAATTGGCATTTAGCTGCAGTAGCCATAAAATTATGGCAAAACCTAGGCATTGTGTGTCATATTGAAATGGAAATGGAGGTTATTACTAGGAACCGTACCGCTTTGGTGGAATTTCTCGGTTAGTTAAGCGCCGAGAAGTAGCAAATTGGTAAAGTGTTCGAGTGGCGTATAAATAAAGGTTCTGCAGCTACAGCTTCTAATTAAGCTTGAGAGAGCCACGGGCCAATCAAAAAAAAATCAAACAATAAGGCAGCATAGCAAGGAATCTGATCCATTCATGTAACTATTTCTCTGGGATACCTACTCTGATGAGTTATACGCCTGCAAAGTGGGTAAAGCGAAAGAAATTTGTGGCTCAGTGCGACCAAAAGGTTTATTCAAATACCTGTCCCAATTTGTGGCACTTCAGTGTGGATATGGCTATAAATATAGCTTTGCATTCAGACAATTAGATTAAATGTATGCGAATGTGCGCCAGCAAATCAGTGGGCAAAAGCGTTCTTGCCATATGAGAATCAAGAGCGAGAAACATACAGAGATCTTTTCGATTTTTCGCGTCTCCATTTTAAAGTTTGGCGAGGTAGGTAGCTTCAGATTCAAAATTTAAATACCAAAAATCACCTTTCATTGAGTCTAAATTTCATAAACATCGCTTCAATCAGTTATTTATTTACAACCGCGTTCATCATACTGATTTTTACTACGGAAAATGTTATTTGATGTAAGCGTTAATCTTATACATGAACTGATTGATGAACAAATTTAATTCACCGTTACATATATCAAGCTGATGAATGGAATCATCATATTGATAAATTTCTTACATCGTTTTCTTCAATGTGATGTAATTTAGAAATGTCTTCATATTATTTATGTTTACCTTTTAATTATTGTTCCCCAAAAGTATTAATTTCTATTTTAAATATTACATTGAAAATTGTTTGCGGTAAATGAACTTTTTTAATTTACTTTTACTTTATGCGAAGAGGTGCCTCTCAGATTTTCACGATTATGGTAGGAAGCAAAATGAAAATGCTAAATAAACCGCTGAAGAATAAATTGGAAATCATTAATTAAGTGAGCAAAAATTATTTTTTTAGGTAAAGCTTAGTATGCAGCTCGAGCTAAATTTTCGCTCCCATACAAAATTCTCTGCAAATTTTTGCTACGCTTAATTGAAGCGAACCCATTTCGCTGAGTGGTACGCAGCTCGAGCTAAATAATCAAACTTTTGTTTCAAAATGTACTTCATGTATCTGTCAAGATTTAGCGCGCCCATTAAATTGGTTGGGACATTTTCTGAAGCTAAATTTTGACAGATTGTTGTGTTCACTTGTTTTTATTTTGCGTTTTTGTATTGCGAAAAATGGGAGAAGTAAGCAAAGATGAATTTTTTGAATAAATAGCTCGACGAGGAATACATAGAATTGGAAATGAATGAAATCAGAGAGAGTTGCATTTTTTAAGTAAGTTATTTTCCAAGAACAGCTATTTTATGTCACATTTATCCACAGCGCTCTCTATGTCAAAATTTAGCTACGACTTTAGCTGATGTTTGGAGAGAAAAATTGGAGACCAGACACAATTTAGTTTAGCTCGAGCAGCGTACACAGCTTAAAGTATTAAAATAGCTATAGTCTAATTTCGATTATATCAAATGTTGTCAACATTAAATAAAAACACATAACATATATATAATTGACATAACTCTAGAAATGTCAGGCAATTTCTACACCAAGTTGTTACACCGAATTACTTTTCGGAAGAATATATTGCAATATCGATAACAATGTTTATATGACGTACGTATATATTTATAACGTTGTGCCTTCATTAAAATACACAAATGTCAATATGTCACCTTTAAGAAACCACGCCAAGGCGCTGCAGCACCAAAATTTAAGGCGAAAACATTTTAAAATTTAAAAATTCTGTGTAATATTGATTTTACCAAACTCTTGTTTGGTAATTAACATGTTCGAATGCTTTATATTTATAAAATTCTTTATAATAAATCAATTAAATATTGATTATGACTAAATAAACACAAAATCAAAAATACAGCATCCTCAATTTTTGTACATGCATCCTCTGCCCCTACCTAAAAAATGCATATGGCAGACAATTGACCATTTTCGATTCTAAGAATTATTATCAATGAGATAATCCCACAATTAAAATTTTAAGCTTATTTGTTCTTTAAATAAATATATGAGCTAGATAAATAGACGAGGTAATACTTTTAATCTAGTTTTACAACCATTGAAACAGTGGCGTAGCGAGAGGGGGGCATACGCCCTGGGCGAATCTTTGCTAAGTAATCAGACATTCCTTGAGTTGCTTAACAACGTTTTCTCACATAATAGGTCTCTTCCTTTACTTTGAAATCTTATGAATTTTTACTAAATCTTACGAATTTTTACAAATTCTTACGAATTTTTACTCAATTCTCAATAACTCGAAAAATTCGTAAAAGAGAGCGTCTTCGAGAGAGCGACTTAATATAATTACCCCTCCACTGAGAATCTTACGAGTTTTTACTCATAAAAATTTCTTGGTGTAAGAATTGGAAAGACTTACAAGAAGAGAATGACGAATAGATATATAAGTGAGTTGAAAATGGATAGGCTTTAATGGTATAACGAGGAATGGGTGGAATGGGTCATAGAGGTTCGATTGAGGGAGTTGCTATTATAGGGAAGAAGGTGTGTGGCATAAATATAAACTGGTTTGTGAGATGACGTAATCATCTATTCTAATATTGAACAGGCACAAATGCCTGCATTTGTTTTGATTTTGTGCGTATTAAAATTTGATCAACAAGCGGCAAAATAAAACTGAATGTTCTCCTCTAGACTCTTTTCGAAAGTGGCAACGAAATTCTTCCTCGCTGTAGCATGGAGCAATCTCCACAATGTAATTCATAATGCAGTGTTGCTTTTTCCTCTTCTCGAATGCTTGCAGTTCAATCAGTACAAACTAGTCCACAAACTCGGATTCATCACGAAGACCTTCGATTCATTTCAGATCACTTCCATCGCTAATTAGATGATGAAACTAATTGTCTTAGTATATTAGCAAATTCCTCGAGTTTATCAGACTTTACGTACCACTTTTTTGAATGTTTGAATTATGTATCTGTCATTTTTCATAAGTAACTACATAAGCGTTCCTTAACTTTTTCGTAAGTGTCCCTCTCTGTGAGAGAATTTATCCGTACCGCTTCCATTTTGACAGTACCTATTTTCCATTTTTACTACGGACAGTTAACATTTTTTATAACAAGAAAAAATAGACACATATGTGTTTAATTTGAACAGTTCACTTGGGCTTGTCCATGTTCTTGTGTTTTTTGTTTCTTTTATAATATCTACAAGCATCTATGTAGTTGAAAAAGTTTTAGGTGCTTCTTCTCTAAACTGACAGTATTTTCTTAGTTACTCTTTTCTAAGTTCGTGTTTTTTTTTTTTTATTTGTAAAAGATATCGAATATAAAAAAAAAAAATGTCCTTATGAAAATAAAAAATAAGCAGTTATCTCGTGTTGTGTCGACGCGACATGCCGTGCATAGAATATCTTAATTAAATTATGTACTTTTAGTAGAAACTTAGTAAAATGTAGAAATTTACTGTATTTTACCAAGTTAAGTGACATACATAATATGTGTAGGTAAAACAGGGGGAGAACCCCCAAAGTAGCGACCCTGATATGTTTGGTATCTGATGAGACATGACAATCATCGCAAAGAGAATAAAATATATTATATTATATTATTTTTTTGACTCCATTATTCCTAAAAAAAAATCAAAAAAGGTTTGCAGTGTTGCTTTGAGGCTGCTGTTTGTTCCAGTGCCTTGATTTTGTGCGGTTTTTTCCGCAATGACGGTTGCGGAAAGGGTTCACGTATGGGCGGATTCTATAAAATTGTTTCGAACAAAATAAATTCGACAACTGACAATTTCCAATATTTCCTGTTCTAATGTAGACTTGTTCCTGGAAATTCCAGGCGAGCTTTCCCACACGCAACCTATTTAGGTAGCGAGAAGGATGTCGGATGCGAACGACTGACAGCAGCGTGGCCGTTGTGCAGTAATTTTGTACTTTTTTTGTTCTTTTTATTAATTGGAAACGGCACATTTAATTACTATTCACATTAGAGCTAATTGCGAACTGCGGACAAGCGAATATTCTTAGTTTTTGACTCTTCATTCACATGAACCATTTTTTTAGTATCAGATACTAAACTGATTCGCAGCAGTTTCATTGTTCAAGGTTAAGTTCGAACGAATTTTTCATTCGCGGCCTTGTGAATCGCGACTGATTTATTTTATAAAGTGTGACAGCTCGCGGCAAGAATTTTAAATTCGCGGGAAAGTTGCTGTGGTTGTAAATTTAGCTGATAGACAGCCACGTTACATTTAAAAGATATTTATTAGGAAATCACAGTTTTTGTAAAATTTGAGAAGTGCCTTTTCAGATTAAAAAAAAATGGAACAAGTAGCAACAAATTGTGTCAGGATCCTCGAAAAAAGTGCCAAATTATCGCACAACGGTCACGTTGGTCCCAGCGCGGCTCACTCAGACATGGACGCGATCAGGATGGTGACCAATCGATGAGATTGCTCACCACCCTGATTATAGGTAGATTAGATTAAGTAGCTTAGATAGTTTTTAAGTAGTTGTAAGAAAAAAATAATAAAAGAATTCAAGTTTTAGAAAGTTTCTTGGAAATAAAAAACAAACAAAAATAAATACTGATAGATTTAAGGCCGAAAGGCAATAATTTTAAGGATATAGTTAAGTTTAGAGTGCTCGCTAAGAGCCAGTAAGCTAGAATTAAGACAAATGTTAGCTTTAATTTAGATTTAATCGTTTTTGTCTAGTATTTAAGTATAAATAATAATAATAAAAAATGAATTTAAAACTAAAACTAAGCGGCTCACTCAGACATTCGAATCCGATTCGGAACGTTCCGTAGCGACATTGCGGAAAAAAAACGCACAAAATCGAGGTACAGATTTTAAAAACAAGAATAAAGGATGAAAAGGTAGGCAAGAAACATATTCTTATTTAATTTTTTCAAATGTTTAACAATAAAATCAATGCAAATATAGGTATTGATCAAAGAAAAGCAAATTTAATTGACCTGGGTATAAGAAACTAGTGC
The DNA here is from genome assembly GCA_963082955.1 of Cheilosia grossa. NCBI lineage: Eukaryota > Metazoa > Arthropoda > Insecta > Diptera > Syrphidae > Cheilosia > Cheilosia grossa. Next base: position 21,108,773 of record OY720144.1, read on the forward strand.
ATTTAAGAACGACTTATTTTTGTTAATAATTAAATAAAAAATATTTTTACTTAAAAAAATAACTGTTTTCATTTTGGACTGTTTTTTTGACTGGATTTTTTTTTCAAACGTTTGGTTGTTTTTTGACTACATTTGGAGAGAAAAAATCCAATCAAACAGTCAAATTTGACAGGATCTTAACATTTTGACCTGGTAACTCTGCGTCATACGTCAATACGAACTTTTTCCAACAATTCGCAATACCTTAGGCAACCAAGATAGATATTTGCAAGATACTGCAGCCATTTTGTTACCTTCAAATAAATATAAATTTTTTTTTTGAGGAAGTTAAGGGGAATAAATTGTTTTCATATTTTTTAAGCTTTTTTTATTTTTTTTTTTTTTAATCAGACATTGTTTAAGTGGTTAAGCTCCAAAATCAATGAAACGAAAATATTTTATCACTTTAATGCGATGCGTGTTGCATGTAAATGAGCTTTATCTTAACCTTTTAGATATCAAATACCCCCTGCGAGTCCCTCAGAGCTATGGCTATATGCAAACCCTTTTCCAATCAAAATTAATTAACAAATTGCACAAGGTATGAATTTGTGTTCCGTCCGACGTTGAGGCCAATTTTGAGCTCCCACTGATTGACTTGTTAAAATGTTAACCCCACTGTACAATGAGGATGGCGGCGGCTTATTAAACCTATTATTAGCCTACAGCTACACTCATACCTGCAGCGCGCAGCGTCCTTACAGCAGCAACCAGTTAATGACTCAAACCACTCACAAGACTTCACAGTTCACGCCGTGTCGTCATCGCTTCGATCGACACAAAGTTACAGCCGTTTAAAATATTTAATACAAATAATTTTACATTTTTATTGCCCAGCTACAAGCATTGCCCACGACCGTGGCGTCGTTGTCGTGGTCAGCGCGCAGCGTATAAGCCCGACTTAATTAATGTCCATATAAATAGCACCGCGCAGTCATCTGTCTAATGAAATCTCAGGAAGAATGCGCCGTGTCGCTGCAGTTCCTGGTGCTGTTGTCGATCTGTGCGCGCTTTGTCTATCTCACTGTAGAGTAAGTAACACGCGAGAGCGTGTGCGCTTATCGCGATAGCCTTCGCTCATAGTACACATCCGCCAGTGTGCGCTGCGCTCCACTGTTGATGTTCAGACAGTGACAAGACACCGCTGATGATGCGACGCGCCTTCAGGTGAATGCTAGATCCACCTGCATCCATGTAGCACCATAACCGCTGCGCACAACATGCGTAAGTAAGTGCATAAGCACATCACCCTCCCGGACCCAGAGGCTGTTCCGTGTGCAGTGTGTAACCGTATCTGCAACTACTCGCTGCAACCGAAATGCGTGAATATGAAAAATTAATGGCGTATTTATGCTACACGCTAAGTAAATGAATTTAGAATGTACCGCCGCGCCGTAGCTGGAGAGCAAGCAGCAACCAGCGTAAGGGGGATGCCGATCCACCAGATTGATGCAATTCACAGATAATTAAATGTAAAAGTTAGATTCAGCTGAGAAATTTATTGATGATGTCTCGGTTGCTGTTGCTGTTGCTGAACTGGGACCAGGGGAGATATACTCTTTTGCGTGTTACTTTGAACCGAAGGTGAATGCTGTGCGTCATTATGAATGCAACCAGATGCATCTACAACAGGTCGAGACTGGGAGAGATAGGATGTGGTGACGGTGCCGTGTGGGGTGGTTTTGGTTAAATTTTTGTATAATCATCTGCGAAGCTCTTGGTTGCATACTTTTTAGGCGAGAGTTGCGCGTAACAAGTCAACTTTCTATCCTTGTGCCATTTTGTAAATGAGGCTTCAGCATCCACTTGAGTGTTTTCGTATCTAATAACTTTTCAGTCTCATCTCTCCCAGATGATGTAAGTGCGGTGTTTGCATGAAAGTGTGCCTATACGTCTTCTGATTGAAGTTGGAACTCAGGTGAGATGAGAGGAGAAAGGAGTGAGCATCAGTTGCGAGCAGTATCGCCCTGTCGTTGAAGCAACAGTTTAGGTGAATTCAAAGGAGCAGGAGTGAAAGTCTTCGGAAGGCTCTGTCTTTTCGGAATTGAAGTCAGAGACTCTAATCTTGACAAAGTAAGGTGCCCACTTAGGGAACTGGCAAAGAAAGTGGCATCTGTTCAGATGTCGATATGCTTTTGGGGTTAAGCTTCATGAGGCTTAAGAGCTGAACATTTTTGTAAGGTAAAACAAAAAAAATATCTTTGTGTATTCTTCGCATGTGCCGAGAAGCTACCTAGGTGGTGAAGTTATGTAGAACGCTTGGTAGGCTGCTATGCACTAAGGCTTCTGGCATCTCGAGTTGGTCAAAAAGTCGATTCTGTCCATTGTCTTTTCGCGGCTTTAGTCAGAAGAACCTGCATCATGCGCAAGAGAAGAAATTCGACGATAGAGAGCTTAGAATACTTGGAGTACACAATGCCTACGAGACTCCAAGCCATGCGCGGCAACAAGCAGTAAACGGAGATTCTTAAAAAATCTGTCGCTTAAAAAAAAAGGTCGTAAGGTCTGCAGATACGTAAAAGCGATGCAGTGCAAAACAAGGCCAACATAGGAAAGAGTATCATGCTAGGAGGAAGCCATCTCCCATCAGCTCAAAAAGTTTGAAGATTTTTGAAATAAGAACATCAGTTAGAGGTTTTATCCCTTTCCCTCCACGGACTCACAATTGTGAGTTTTCGAATTCTCTCTGCAAATTCAACTGAAGTTAATTTCCAGTGTTTACACCCGCACCACACTATTGTGAACTTTCTATCTCATAGTAGGCCTTTGTGCTTTGTAGACGTGAGTTTTTCTTCTTTTGAAAAGTGTCAGTTGCAGGTGTTACCAAAGAGGATCTAAACTAGAGGTCCAACTAAGAGCAGAAACGGCACATTTGCCTACAAGCTGCTTTTCCTGTATAGGAGTTCCTAAGTATTAGTGCCTGTACAAATCGAAGGAGCGCCATTCCTGCCGCACGCATACTTAGGAAATCCTATGCAGGGACTTAATGTCAATCAGGAGGCCAATTTTTAAGTGGGGGCGACTGTGTTCGACATTTTTGGTACGCTTTAGTTCAGTTTAAAAGTTCTAATAGTTTATGAAAGTGTTGGAAAATGGAATTCCTGATATAATTTCGTCGCAATGCCAAATACCTTAATTAAGGGTTTTCCAATGAGAGGTGTTATTGTGAATGACGCGCTATTTCGATAGCTGTCACTTTTGAAGCTTTTATTCTTTGACATTTGACAAGTAGAAATACACCATTACTAAAAATGGAACGATACACGCTTCAACAACGCATTGAAATTATTAAAATTCACTGCAAAAATGGTGAAAATCTTGCAGTCACAGTTCGCAAAACTAAAGCATTTTTTGGTCGTCGTGAAGCACCTCGTCGGACCGCAATAGAGAAATTGGTGGAAAAATTCGAGCTGTTGGGACAAGTTAGTGATGAACGTCGTGTCTTTGCTGATTAAGTCCTTGAAATGCATGAAAATGATCTGGAATTCCATCGAAAAATCATCTTGACTGATGAGGCCCATTTCCACCTCGGTGGCTACGTCAACAAGCAAAGTTGTCGCATCTGGGGCTCGGAAAACCCAAGAGTTATTGTTGAGAAGCCTCTCCATCCTCAACGTGTGACTATTTGGTGTGGTTTATGGTCCGGCGGGGTCATTGGACCTTACTTTTTCGAAAATGAGGTTGTATCTATCAACAGTTACGATGAATGGATTGCACTATCGAGAGATGATTAATGATTTCTTTATGGTCGGAGGATGGATGGTGATCTGGACAGCGTTTACTTTCAACAAGACGGCGCTACGTGCCACACAAGCAACGAAAGCATTGATCTTGTACGGGAAAAGTTTCCGGACCGTGTTATCTCTCGAATAGGTGATCACAATTGGTCACCGAGATCTTGTGATTTAACACCTTGCGACTTCTTCCTTTGGGGCCACGTGAAAGATAAGGTCTACGCCAACAGCCCAACGTCGATTCAAGACCTCAAAGATGAAATTCGTGAGGCTATCAAGGACATAGGGCAGCCACTTTGCGATTTGGTTATGGAAAATTTCATGAAAAGGATATCGCCCTGTATGCGTGCTCGTGGTGGCCATTTGGCTGATTGTGTTTTTCATACTAACGGCTTATGAAATAAACATCCGACCATTTATCTCAAAAAATTTCATTTTTCTTTTTTTGTCAGTATCTAGCAAAAATCTATCTCATGATATAAATCAGAGAAAAATCAACATAAACGGTTCTTGCACTTTTCTTAAAAGATATTTGGTAACTTCAAGCTTTTATTGTAGGTATACTTTAAAGAAAACGAACTTGTTTTTCATCGATTTTAATGCTTTTCATTTCGAAGTCATAAATTGAAACAAAATAGATATTTTATCAGAGTTTGGGGAAAACGTTTTTTTTTTATTGTGGAGAAAAAGATATTCTAATTTTAGCACAACTTTTAATCTGTAAATGGTACATTAAATGCATACTTGCACAATAACGTATTCAAGTATGCATTTGTAAAATTCGATATTTTTTTACAGTTTTCTGGTAAAGCCCATGATAAAAAAATTCTGTATCGAATTAAGAAAGTACCTATTGATAATACAACACACACACTTCAATTCAATTCCTTAGGGACTTTCTTACCACGTCTGCTTCGTAAAGATAGTAAGCTCAAATTGTGTTTGCACCATAAACATTTAATACACATCTGTTCCTTTTACTTTTGCCTTTTGCTCTTGAATAAATATATCTTAATTGAGTCGGTCGAGTATTTATTGTCTCTGGTGATTTAAATCAATTTTAGCTTCCGTTTATTTTGTCACCCCATCATGCTTCCTTCCAGATCGCACACCAGAATGCCGAAATATTACCCTTTCCCATTGACTTCCCCTTTGACACATCTCTTACTCTTTCTAAATTGCTACAGATTGCCCTTTATTTATGTGAAATATCACTTTTTGCACTTGTTTTTGTTAATTAATAATTGAGAGAGGCTTATAAAAATATCAGTGAACATTTCAAAACACAATGTTATAAAATTTGCAAAAGCACTTTATCCATAGAAATGCAGAAACTAAAAATTAACAAAACAATTTAGATTCTTACGTTCGATTGAATACGGAAAATCTGAAATCGGATCAAATTAAACACCACATTATATTGTCTTTTTGTTAGCAGTTTAATCATATGTACTCGAGAATAATATGAATAAAATTTCCGCTTTTGCTGTTCCTAAGTAACATGAACACTGTTCACCACAGAATTCCCAATCATATTTTGATTTTGTACAAATACGGTGCTAAAAAAACAAGTTGAAACATCCACCAAGCGTAATAGAAATTTATGCAATGTTTGCGAATATTTTAAGAAATTCACTTTTGGCCTAGCGAAAACTTGGGCTTAACTTGCATGGTATTAACCTATTTTTGGAACAACTCCCCAAGGAAACTTCATGAATTTTGCTGTCAAAAATTGTTTTCATGGAAATTTTTTTTAAAAAAAACCTGAAATGTGAATGGATGATCATATTTTGCCGCATAAGATGGATAGAGAACAAGTAAAGCTATCTAAAAAACCATACTCAACATTTGTTCCTTTTACATTTATTGCTATAAATTCATTTACAAATTTGTTGTCATTGGAAAAGTTCCCCTCGGCGGCCATCAATAACACGTATTCACAGACAGGGGAAAAAAAGAGCGCGCGAGAGAGGGCTGTCATTCAAAATTTGCGAGGAAAATCGGGTGCACGGGAGTTGGCCCTCTATTTTAGATCCTCGTTGGGTGTTACGTTGTACAAAATTGTTAATATTTTTTGCTATAATCAAATTTTTAATTTTATTCTTCTTTAAATGTATGTTATTAGTTTAGTTTACTTTTGGATTGAAATTATACAATAGATGTGTTTTTGGCATAGATCAATTCTATTTTAACAATAATTGTGAGCTCCAGTTTTAAGTAATGCCGGAAAGTGATTATTTATCTGTCAAATTTTAATTGTTTCCGTTTGTTTGAAAAGAATGGCGCGAAGGTTTATGCTTGTTACTGATGATGTGTTGCATATAGAAGAAGAGGAAGAAAATGAAGAGTATATTTGTGATGGAGTAGATATCGAGTCCGACCGTTTTGATTCTGAAGATGAGGTTCCTTTAGCTCAGCATCCTGAACTTTCAGGTCACGAAGGTTCCACCAGTGCCATAGGTTTACGGAAAAGAACGTTTCAATGGGTCAGAAGGCCATTTAAGCCTGATATATCAATACCCTCTCATTTTCCAGAGGAGATACAGGTAAAATTGCTTTTTTCATCAGGTAGTGCTACTTTTTCAGGGTGTACTATTTTTCAATAGGCTGTTAAAACACCATACGAATATTTTTGTCAATATTTCACGGCTAAATTGATAGAAAAGGCGGTTATCTATTCGTCACAATACTATCTATCAACAACTGGGCATGAGCTTAAAACTTCTTTCGAAGAAATGTCAGTGTTTTTCGGAATGCATGCAATAATAGGATGTATTAAAATCCCACGCATTCATATGTTTTGGAATTCAAAGTTTCGTTTCAATTTGATTGCCGATGCGATGCCGCGTGGTAGATTTTATTTACTGCGTGTTACTGTCCATTTTGTGGATGTGAACGCTGCATTCGAAGAACACAAAAAGACAAATTTGCCTTGGAAGGTTCGTTCAGTGATTGACTGCGTACGAGGCAGATGTTTGAAAATTGACAGAAGAGTTTTCAAATGATACCATTTTTAGGTCGATGTGCTGTCCGGCAATATGTAAAATATAAGCCTAAGTCCAACAGGAGACTAAAGAACTTTGTGCTAACGTCATCTTGCGGAATTGTATTGGACTTTGAAATTTATCAGGGTGCAAAAACGCCTCTTAGAGATAGAAGTATCGGCTTAGGGCCGGCAGCTGTCTTACGGCTTGTGTATATTTTGATAGATATTTTACAACGTTTGTTCGACTTAACTATTGTGAACAGTTTTTTAGAATATAAATACGACAAAACAAATACGCAAGGAAAGACAAAATGGACTTCCTGGAGCTTAGGTTGCAAGTGGGAGGATATTTATTCGGTGGTGTCGGTAAGAAAAAGCCAATGAATGAAATTGATTCCGAAATCAGACGACGAAATAATTCAAAAGAAAAGGAAAAGGTTTTCTTCATTACCTGGGCAGGATAGGTGGTTTGATGGTTTCCACCACTGGCCAGTGGTTGATAAGTTAAAAGCACCACTCAAATGCCGCTTACCTAGTTGTACAAGCCGGTCGCGTACTAAGTGTGAGGAGTGCGATGTATTAAGATACTTGTGATTAAGTACTCACTATGCTGTTGCATACAAACCATCCTGTGGATTAGATGAAGCTCATTATCTTGTCTATTGGTGTGCTGGAAAGCTCGTCTAGCTCGTGGAAGAAGTGTCTACCTAGGAATCTGTGCCTATTGTGTTGGAGAATAGGGCAGTGGCATAGGAAGTGGGTTGTGTTCTCAAGCGCTTTTTCATCACCGCAGCCTCTACAAAGTTCTTCTTCTGTCAAGCGTAGTTTCTTCAAATAATACCGCAGAGTGTTGTGTCCCGTTATGTTACCTACGAGGATGGACAGAGATTTCCTATCCTTTCGTATTAGACTCTCGGCTCTAGATTCATGAAAGGTTGGCCATAGTATTCTTGTTGTATGGCAGGTTTCTAGTGCGGTCCATCTAGCGTTCGCCTTTCTTCCTGCTTCAAGCTTGAGTGAGCAAGGTGGGATATTCACCGAGGGATCAGCTTGGTCTAATGCAGCTGTCCAACTTAGTCTAGCTACTGCGTCAGCTTTCTCGTTTCCTGGGAATGCCTTCATGTCCCGGAACCCAACAGAGCAATACCTTATGCTGAGTGCCAAGAACCCTGAGTTCTTCGCGACAGCATTTCACAAGTTTTGATTTTATTTTTTCGGAACTAACTTCATTCCAATCAATTTTGTCCTTTGTAGTTACTGGTGAAGTAGAAACGGAGAGTAGTTGCTTTAGTTCGCTTATGTAAAGTGATATTTTCTTACCAATAAGATTTATTTTCTTCATGCAAGAATTAATGTTTAAAATCAAAATCGAATTGATAATAATTTTCTCGATTCAAGAAACGAAATTTCGTTGTGTAGAAAATAGTTTTCTTTCCGTGTACAAACGTGCATTTGACTATGGGAAGGCTACCTATTGGACGAAACACTTTAGAAAAGAAGGTCTTCCCTTTGTTAAGTTTACACTCAGAATGTACTGTAACACCGCGGGTCTTACTCCAAAGGATGCTTTTTAATAATAAGATCCGAAACCGAGCATGAGTTTCTTTTGTCAGAATTATTTTTAGGACACGTGAAGATATATTTTGAGTGCTAGAGGACTATATAGAACGCTAGGCTTAGCCTTTCACAACTCCTCCTTTGTGTTGTATTTTCGCAGTGGACGTACAGTTGACCTTCCCAAGAAGTTGGACATTGTAAATACAGTCAGCAGTTTTGTGTCCGGGTTTAAGACTCTCGTCCAACAAACTTCCCATTTCCATGGGAATACCCTCGAGTTTGCGTCGATCCAGCACCAACTTAACAGCACTTACATCAGCTTGTTAAAAAATATGCAAAAGCATACACCTCTTTAAATTGGCTGGCTATAACTACCTAGGTATGGCAAAAACCAAATGAGTCTGTTTGCATTGTCTAACCAAACAACCATATTCGCTGTCATCTCGTTACACCACCTGTTCAAGATACAATACTTTCCATAGCAGCGCCTTATCTTCGTCCATCTCAAGCCTTTATGCAAAAAAAAACACAGTTTAATCTGGTACAGGTAGTAGTTTTTCGATCTGCGAATAAAAAACCCCAAGAGCTTAGACCTCAGCAGTTGCGGTCGCTGAATATCGAACATCATCAATTACATCGCTTTATTATATACCCAAGAGTGCGGTTAAAAATTAAAATCGATCGTCTAATTAACGCATTTTGACAAAGACAGAGAAAAAAGCAACTACAACGACTCGTAATCAAATTAAGTTGCTCCAAGCAAACACCGAACACGGCTTCGATGACGACGATTACCCGACGCAAACATGACAATACCAAGATGCAGATACAACCTTATACTTCGGGCAGATACACCAAGTAAATAATAATAAAAAGAAGCGGTATCTCATCATCTTCACAGGACTGTGCAGTGTACACTGAACCGCTGCCCATATAATTTCCAATCGAATTTATTTATACACTGATGCGATGCATTTCAATAAAAAAAAACAACCCGAACTCATTTTCCAGAGGGGTGTGGGCCAATAATTTATTGAATTATCTATCGCAGTTTTATTACACGTCATTTATGTGAGATAAAATCGGGCTTTAGTTGCTGTATAGCGAAACCCACTTATCAATCAGTAAACACATCGACATCGTGTTTTATGGATGCGTATTTATGATTCCCACGTTCGATACTCGTAATGCACTTTTGGGGGGGCCTCACTTTTGGGCGTTGGACCCTCGAAAATGAAAAGTTATCTCTGTGCAACAGCAAATAGTCAAAGATTTATGATATCAGAACTGAATTCAGGAGGGGCATTCCTAGCTGGGGTACAATTTATAGATGGACTTCCTGAACAAAGTAATATTCTCTCGTACGAGTATCTCCGGCAGTCAGTGTTTGTGGTGAACTTTGTATATTTACGATATTCGAAATATTCCCGGGGTGGGCATTATTGTAGTAGAAGGTAGATTTTACTGCGATTACAAAAATTCCACAAAACCTATGCGGCTATGAGTGTGCAGAAGCATTGGAAAAATAGCAAGCAAAAAAAAAAACCCACACATTTGTGGTTGAGTAAGAAAACGCTACTGCCTTGTAAGACAGCTTAATTGCAGTGTTTTTAGTGATTTTAGCGCGCATCTGTGGTGGCCTAGGTAAACTTTAACGTAAAGTACAATGGTGCGGACCTGCAACGTGCCTTGCCTGTCTGCAGCACATTTCAAGTTGAATACTTCGACGAAGTTATGTATTTTATTAGATGCTTCTTTTGCTAAAAGCTTATCTTTAGACAGATTTTAACACTTTAAACTGTCAGTTTTATTTTTATTCAGTAGCAAAAAAAATTCAAACTATCACGCTTCAAAAGCGTAACCAAATTTCGTTTCAAAATAGTATTTCGGGGCATCATAATTATGACAACCCACCGTTGATCGTTTTTGTATATTTTCTGCCTCTTGCAGTGGCACCGAAGCGTTGCTCGATATATGTCGATAAATGTCGATAAATGTCACAAAAAACCATATGTTCTTGGAAAATAACTTACTTCAAAAATTCAACTCTCTCTGATTTCATCCGTTTCCAATTCTATGTACTCCTCATTGAGCTATTTATTCAAAAAACTCATCTTTGCTTACTTCTCCCATCCTTCGCAACACAAAAACGCAAAAAAAAACAACAGAAACCAACGATCTGTCAAAATTTAGCTTGAGGAAATGTTCCGTCCAATTAAATGGGTATGTCAATAAGCAATGCATTGAAATGCATTCACGGCAGAAGGTGACAATGTATATTTCCACTGTTAATGTAACACCACTCTGAAGCCTAGACGATATCTATACCGAGACCAGCCACAAACTGCAAACATCCAATGGTTCGAGTATATTACCAGCAAAAAGTCACATTTTGACTGCAGATTCTCCTTAGAAGAAGTCCACACATACCATTTTTGCATTCCTGCAGTCCGGTGAAGCCACCTAAGGCGTGGCCCCTCCGGGTTAGACTCCAAAACTGTCGTTTTAGACATCAAATAGTTCATCGTTCTGTCCCCTCCTTCAACACCCGTCAAGGCAAACGGGACCAAACATTTTTCAGAACCGAGTTATATGTATCCATAAAACGCGATTGCGATGATCAAGGTTTTATACATAGTCACATTCGTCGTTCGGGAAAGGTTTCTCTTATTAAATTAACTTCAATTCAACAATTACAAAGAGCGCGGTACTAATAATCGTGCATCCCTTCTGTAATCCATCCAAAGTTTGCTATTCTATTGGGGTGAACTGTCAATCCAAGAACTGGATCCGACGAGCGTAACTAATCTCAGTCTTTGAGAAACCACTGTCACAGTCGGTACATTCAAAAATGAAGACGTTTTTGGATCTGCATGGAAAAATTATTCGAGAAATGCCTCGAGAAACGCCCCAATAAAAGATGCAGATAATGGTCCAAAATTGGACACGAAAACTTATCAAAAAAAACCTTGAAAACGTCACAAAAACTACCTGAAAATACTTCAAAGAAGGCTGCGAAAAACTCTCCAAAAAAAATATTTCCAAGAACAAGCAGCTAAACATAAAATATATTTTCAAAGAACGCCCGGAATAAGCCTCAAAAAACTGTTCTGAAGACAATCCAAAAATATTAGCATAGCTATCATAGAGAGGTGGTGAACTTATATCGATCTGGGGTCCCTGTGACTTTTCTGGAGTATCAAAAATTGCTCGTTGGTTGATTTTCAAGCCCTTAAAGCGGGCTAATATTGGCCGATCAGGTTACTAGCAAAATACTAAAGCGTTCACACGAAGGGATTACGCAAAATTCAAGAGACAATTTCTCCGTAGTTGGCGCAGCTTAGAATACCTCCTTTCCTATTGATGGCGGTATCTCCACCTGCTTTGACGGGCTCGCTGCCTGTAGCCCCTCCTTTACAATAACCTAGTTGTATACTTGAATTAGGATATCGATATTCTCAGTTTGTTTTGGTCCGGTGGACTGACATTTGAATTATCAGCGGTCAGGACCATATAGTTGTCTTTAATTGTCTGCTTTTCATATTCTCTATACCGAATGTAAATCTATCACCTTTGGAGGTTTCTGTGTCGGCGTTATATCCATGAGCTGTAGCCGCAATATCGCTTATTTGTTAACAGTCAGCTCTTGCAGAAGCTCTACGGCATATATATTCCGTTATATCTTCCGATGCGCCTCTGAAGATACTTTGGCGGAGCTACCACTGAAGCTGCTGTTAATTGAGACAGGGTCGGCAAAAGTTCCGATGGTCTCTTTCGACAGTGGCAATATGTGTATATATTGACACCAACCATTCATAAAAAATAAGCGATTTTGTCTATGGAAAGTATGGTAAACGAAAAACCCGCCGCCGAACTTGAAATATGCTCCGATACCTGCACCTACTTGGCCTACAAGTGCGGTTTAGCATAACGAGAGGAACGCGCAGAAGAAAATCCCATAAAGATACACCACATTGTGTGCGCGCATGCGCGCTGTATATGCATCTGTGTGGCTTTGGCAAAGCCACAAACAAAGCGAGCGATGCGACCGACGTCGACAGCTTAGGCCTCTCAACGGCGCACATATCGGCGTCGTCTTGTGGCTCAAACGCTTAACGTTATGAGTGTATTAAAACATCTTCGGCCAGTTAATTGTTTGTCATTAATTGGTTTTTGCATTCAGCCGGTTAACGTGTTCTTGCTTTTTGTTTCATCCCATAAATGCATGTGTGTATATGTGTGGGTTATCTGCGATGAGATGAGATTGTGTAGATGAAACTAGATTGTTGTCTGTCGACTGCGGTTGAGACTGTATTTTGGGGGAGGGGGGGAAATAACTTTATTATCTGGAGATTTAATTCCGCAGAATTCCATCCATCCCTCCGTTATGGATATTCGTTAATTTTGTCTGCGAATACCTTTGTGGTTACGTCTCCCTCTCCTACTAGGTGGTCCTGGGCCTATACACGAATATATAAGATGTCTAGTTGCAGCGAACTTTAAATGTGAACCGCATTACATTTCTACAGTTGATTGTGCAATGTGCACCTCAATCCAACGATTATTTTATGCAAATTGCATCCGCTACACATGAAATGTACCGTCGTCGAGTATAGATAGCTGTTTCAGGAACTCCACAGGGCACAAAGGCTAACCGAAGGAACAACAAGAAGAAAAAAACTGTGACAAAAGGCGTTCCCGAAAGTTTTTCGTGGCTTTTCTCCACCCTCAGGATCTCAGGGAAATACAGTTCGTTCCCGTGATCTACTAAGCACATTGTGCATTGTGTGACATCAGTGTACGGTACTGTAGCTAGCCGAAAGTAGGCGTAGATACATTATATCAACTCAATTCTGTATGCCAAGTCGTTGCGCTTTTCCTTCATGTGGAGTGGATTGCATGCGATATGACATTATTGCCAGCATGAAACAAGAAAACAAAACGAAGCGCGAGGACAAAAAGTTTCCATCGGCATCGGCATACATAATATGCCACCACCACGACAACGACAACGACGACGACGAAGAGCGATAGTGTAGGTGGTGCCATGACGCGTTCGGTCGCAAAAGGATTTACTGCCTCCCATGCCAAATCACATTACCAGCCAAATGGAAACCGCCTCTAGGCACCCGGTGCATCTGTGAAAGGTGTTTGCCTATCTTTCGCTATGCATTATGCAGATGGGACATTTTCCTATGTATCTCTTCCGTTTATTTCAATAAATAAATAAATAATTCTTAAATGTAATTAGACACAAATTTCTTGTTTGTACGTCAGAAGGAATCCTCGGCCCACATAAGCGCCATCTGTGCGGAAAGCCAGTACTATTGGCCCGGCGAATGTGTCGCGGACGTCAGCGCTCATGGTGAAGTCATCGATTTCGCTGCCGTCGTTGAGTCTTTCGCCGCAGAGGCGAAGTTGGTTGATCGCAAGGTAATCGGTGGGACAGTTGAGGATGCCAGCGCCCGCCTGGCCGTCAGGGACAATGTCGTTCTCATCTAAAAAGATAGGTTGTTAGGAAAAATTAATTAATCAAATTTGCAATAAGTTTTACAGTGACAACCAATTTGACAGAAGACTGCTGATTTTAGCACACTTTAGTTTTCCATTTATTTCATTTATAAGTTTCACGGTTATAGACTTTCGAGACACGTCCCCAGCTATAGGCGTGTTTTTTTGATCTTCGATCTCAGCAAAGCAAAGGAAAGTAGGATTTTCAGCATGCAACTAAATACAACAACCACGCTCTACTTGACACTTCGAGGATTCACAGTACTGTTTGCTTTCCTTTTCGTTTTGCAGTACGCTGCTGCTGCGAAATGATATACGATATGATACAATTCTCCACTCTCAATTCGCACGCATTTATTAATTGCTTGCGAAAATTTGACATTTGTACTGCTGTCTTACCAGCTTTGGTAAAAGGTATGGAGCCAAATTTGAAAAATCTTGAAGCCAAAAACAGCCAAACTCAGATCAAACTCTGAAGATCAAAATGTGCGAATTTTTTAGCAATTCTTTAGGCGCACTTATTCTGGTTACATTGTTCTTAAGGGCGACGATATTAGGTAAATTAAAACAACACAAAAAAAGCAGCACCAACTCATAATCTAGTTTCGATTCTCAAATGTTAACAAAATAAATAAAAACCGGACAAGTGCGAGTGTCACTCGCGTACCGAAGTTTCCGCACTTCTTTAGAGTTGGAAATTGCGAACAAACAACAAACTGCAATATGTGTGGATGATAATGTGTGTCTATCATCAATTGGAAAAGATGCAATGGAAATGAGTACAGTTGACAATCATTGAATATTCCAGTTGGTTGGATTTGAACAGAGTGAACAATGTTAAGTGAATAGACGTGCTTGTAATCGCTCCGTCATTAAGCAATTGTTTGCCCATTTTTTCTCCTTTCTTGTTTGCTAAAAAGCGAAACAAAGTGGTAATAGACAAAATTCTAAAAAATACTTAAACTGTATGCATAATCTTCGTCAAAATATACGTACAAAAGCGTTTAATTATTTTGTGAACTGCGTTATTGCCCATTGAATCATGTCAACTACTCGTCAACAAACACTCAAAATTGGGGAAGATGGAATACATCTACGCTTCCTAAAAATGATACCTACTTCCTCAAATTGCAAGTTGTATCACTCATTTGTTTAATTTTTGCATTATGTCTTCCACTTTCCCTGATTGCTGGAAACAAGCTAAGGTCATTCCGGTGCCAAAGAATAATAGTCCCTCATCGACCTGTGACTATCGTCCTATAAGCATCTGACCATGTCTATCAAAGGTTTTTTAAAAAATCATTGCCAAGCAGATTTCAAGCCACCTTAATCATTTGAATTTATTGTCTCCAGTGCAATCTGGTTTCCGTGTTCAGCATAGTTGCTCTACGGCTATGATTAAGGTTCTTGACGATATCAGAATTGAGTATGCTAAGGGCTTTCTTACGCTGCTGTGCTTGCTTGACTTTTCAAAAGCATTTGATTCGGTCAGCCATGACATTTTACGCATGAAATTGAAGCTTTACTTTGGGTTGAGTGAATACTCAGTGCAGCTTATAAGGAGCTATCTTACGAATCGTTCTCAAAAGGTTTTTGCTGAGCAAAAATATACTCGTCCAAAAAATGTTTTTGCTGGGGTACCTCAGGGTTCGATTCTTGGCCCTATCCTGTTTTGTCTTTATATTAATGACCTTCCACGAGTATGCCGCACTGCATCTATACATCTTTATGCTGATGATGCTCAGATATACCTTTCTCGACCAATAGGGTTGGTGAAAGATCTGTTTCAGATATGTAGTCAATAGTTAAATAGTCCCTTAGTAACGGTCTGATTTTGAATCCGGTAAAAACTCAATTAATTTTGATTTCTAAAAAGCTCTTTGATACTGGAAATAATACCGCCTATTTATCTGAATTTCTGCAGACTTAAATTTTCAGATACAGTTATAAACCTTGGTTACAAGCTAAATAGACCCCTTTCTGCTATTGATCATGCAAATTTTATAGTTGCGCGTATTAATGCAGGTTTACGTAAGCTGTGGCTATTTTCAAATCTTACACCGGTAGATACGAGACTCAGGTTAATTAAGTCCTTGTTTGTGCCAATCTTTGATTATGCCATAGTTATATAACTTAAATTAGATTCTCAATCTCAGCACAAACTTCTTTTAGCTTTCAATGATTCGTTATATTTTTGGAATTAGAAGATATGACTTGTCCTTGGTTGTCCATTTCAAAATTTTTGGGATATATAAGGTGCTGTGTATTCATGCACAGAATAATTCAACGTAGATCACCACTATACGTATTCCAGAAACTGCAATTTGTCCAGTCACCGCGAACCTTCAACCTCATAACGCCTTCTTCTAATTTTTTGAATACTTCACGCCTCTTCCTTGTCCACGCTGCCAAACTTTGGAACTCTCTTCCTGTTACCATCAAGCAAATAGTAGGAGCCGATAAATTTAATAGTGCACTCTTTGCACATTTTGCACATTAATGTATTCTATGTTTACTCTATTACTCTTCTTCTTTCCTTATTTTCTCCCCTCTGTTCCTTTTTCTATAATCTAATCCCTTTTTTTTTTGTATTCAATCAAATGTAATTTTCACTCATTATTAACTATATTTTTTACTTTTCTTTGCTCATTATGTGTATATTTAGATGTAATTTTAAAGTATATCTGTTGAGCTATAATGTACTATAAAAGGCAATAATTGTTCTTATTTGTACTTTGCCAAACAAATTGAATTGAATTGAAGAGAACACACCAATAACGAATGAAAAATGTTCAACAGTAGCGTTCTTTATATAGAGATTGACAGTTTTTTGTAAATATCTTTTAAGGTATTAAGTTTTCCCAAAAACAGTCTTCGGCACATGTATAGCTACGAGCATGATCTACAAAAAAGATTTGTATCCATTTTTCTGTAAATCAAGAAATAAACAGCTTTTTGTGCGAATGAAAATATTTTGTTCACCAAATCAATTATTACTCGAAAACCAGTCGATGCATCGCTACCATTTGTCAGTTAACTAGAGGCTATAACGGCTGTTATGTGCAAATTTCACCCTTCTTCGTCAATTAGTTTCTGAGATAGACCTGGGTACAAAATTGGTCTAGTGGTCGGACAGACGGACAAAAGCGAAACTAATAAGGTTCCGTTTTTTCCCTCTGAGTACGGAACCTTAAAAAACCTATGGAAACGAGTTTTTTGATTTAATTTTGTTCGAAAATGGGTTGGTATAAATGGGTGAAAATCAATTGCAATGGATTTCCAGCGCAAGTGAAAAAAAAATGTTTTTTTTTGCACTCAACACAAAGGAGCCCGTAAAATTCGGATTAATAGTTCGATTTGGCAGCAGAAATCTGAAATCTCAGATCTATATCTGAAATTCCCAATCGAAAACGACATAGCTGCAGTTTTGGAAGCGAGCCACCCACAATTACCACAAATAAAACCCCTGTCTTTTGGCGTCACTCTTGAGGAACCTGTATACGAAAATGTAGTATTCTTGTTTCCCTAAGTGAAAACCCATGCTGCCCAATATATTCACAGTCCACCATCCTGAATTTAATGATTACTTTGGGTTTTTTCTCAGTGCAAAACCCTCAAAAAAAAAATGATGCCTACCTAACCATCAGCTTCCTAATCAGGCTTATAAAAATGCTCAAAGAATTCAATCCAAAGGAACTTCTTGGTATATTTTTGACATTTTTCTGTCCAATATTTTCTTTATTCCGATACAGTTTTTGAAACTGAATATACAAAAATCGATAAAAATTTAACTTACCGTCATCTTTGTTGATTATTTGAAAATCGAACTGCTCGCCGTTTCCTTCACTTGCATAGACAACCGAACACATTTGCTTGATCCGCTTAATGCAGATCGCATAGTTTAAGTTGTTCTTAACAAAAGAGAGAGGAAAAACATAAAATAAATTAACAAGTCCTTCGCTTTTTTTTTCAAACTTACGTAATATGTGACTTCTCCTGATTCGACAATCGTGCCGACCTGATCGTAGTTAAACGATTTTACAGAACCCTCAGCCTCCGTGTAATATTGTAGGCAACCTTCTGGAGCTAAGTCTCTCACCAACTAAATGTATAAATTTAACAAACCATTAAATAGGACAAATCAACATTATAGGACATTTCCCAAACAACGATTAAGTTTGAAAATATTGTAGGTACTTTTGGGTTGGAAAAAAGACGGTTATTAGGAATACATTTTAGAATTGTGTTTTTTTTTACGAATAAAACAAACCTGCATAATTTTTATGTTAAACGAGCGTGGACTGTTTCCCTTTGCGAATATGGATAGAAATATTTTATTCTCAATTGCACTGTCAACGTCAATGTAAACTGCAAGGAGAACAAATAAAGAATACGGTTTAAGGAAACTTTTTAAAATATTTTCAAAGGAGCTGGACAATCGATACAATAGACATTTTGCCAGTGTGTAATTGCTTTATTTGCCATACTAAATTCGCAGTTGTGCGCTTCCATAAATATAAGGGTTGGACTAGCAAATTTTTGCACAGAGAGTCAAAAAAGGTTACAGTCAGGGGCCCTACTCTGTATCTCGTTTCGAAAGAAACATTTTTCGAACATGAACGGATTGTACTCTCTGTTTCGAAAGCGAAGGAAATGTACTACTACTCCGATTTAGAATTCCGAAAGTATTACAGAGTACCAACTAAAATGCAATTTCGAATAGGATTGACTTTCGGAACGAAATAGAGAGCAGGGCCCCAGTTTCAAACACCTAAAGGCGTACGAGTAAAGTGAAATTTTCACTTCTCTCCAAAGAGTGCTGTGAAATTGAAAGTGAAATATTTGTTTGGAGATTTTTCGTGGAGAAATTTATGCAGGGTTACTGAGCTCAAAAGCTTCCTTTTTTTTTGTGGAAGTTCAAGAAGATCTTAGGTTAGCTATAAAATAAAAAATACTTCAATATTCAACTTTCGCAATTTTATTCTACTAAACAAAAAAACAGCTGGAGGAAACAATTTGGAAACTTCACTTTTTGTGAACCATGTGATACAGTGAAATGTATTGACTTTTTGGAAGATATTCATCCCTGTCCAACCACAATCAGTGCTATTTTGGGATACCACCAAATTCTGAAACTGGTATGGACCTACGGGCTCCAGTTGTGGGCATGACCACTCCAAAGGAGTTTCTAAAAAATGAAGGGCTTTCAAAATATATTACAAATGAACATAGTCATAGTTAAATGCGCCGTGGTGCACACAACGCTGATGTACATAGAGATCTAAATATTGAAGTAGTTGAAAAAGAAGTTAAACAAGTTGCTACGATGCACAGAAGTAAGCTTCTAAGCCACGTTAGCTTAGACATAAGCGAATTATTAAATACAGACAATATAATCAGGAGATTAAGGCGGATAAAACCTCGTGATCTATAAAAATTAGCAAAGGCAAATAAATGCCGTAATATTTTCTACCAAAAAATGAGAACGGCTAGGTGCAATCCCAGTTGGTACGACAAAAGTCAGTGCCCTCGGGAGGTGTTTTAGATCGGTCCCTCCCTATTACCGAAGCATCTGTCGCTACTGCCTCTGGAATGTTTTTCGATGATTTTCCCTTCCAGTGAACCTTCAAACACAAGAAAAAATGTTTTGTATTTTGTTCATGACAATTTTAATAGTTTTCATTTGGCAAATAATGTTTGATTTGAAAATATGATAAGGACAGCCGTCAGTTAACAGTGCATGGAAATAATACATATTTTCAAAGATCCGTGAATCCATCTGCTGGTTTCTTTTGATCAAAACTGAGTAGAAAAATATTCTTGCGGCACCCTGCTTATGAAAATGGTCAGCAATGCCACCGAATATTTGTACACCTGACATTGTCGCACTATATTCAATGAAAAAACTTTTTATAAATGCTGAAATGTCAAAAAATTAATGAGACGGATAATAAAAACCAAGTGAAATAGTTTTGGAGAGATTGCAGTATCGCCACCTCAATTTTGGAAGTGCTCGAACTGCATACATACTGCCTAGTGAAATTTTCATATAGAAAGTTAATTTTGACATTTCGCAGGGAAAAAATTGTATGAAAAATTGGATTTTACTTGAACTACGTACCAGCCTTAAGTATCACAAAGTTGTTCTCTCCTTTTTTATAAAATTCAGAAAAAAAGCTTTCCCTGATAAAAGTAATCATAATATACCTATGACGTTGTTTTGACTCCTGCTTTATTTATTTACTTTCCGCGATTGGCTGTCAAAGTTAATTATAGCTAAGAAATTAACCTTGTAATCTCAGGGTACTACTCACTCTACTAATAAACCAAAACATTGGTACATTTTCCAGTGTTAATACATCGTAGGATTTTTTCCTTTTTGTGGAATGTTCAATATCTAAAAAGCCGTCCATGGGATAAAGGGAAACATCACGAAACGTGGGATTTTTAGGAATCTAACAAAAAACATTCAAGCTATAAATTTTTGCTGCAATTTCATCAAAATATCTACATTTTACTATGAAAAAGTGTCCACAAAAAATTGATCATGTAAATAGTCTTTTATAAAAATTTTCTAGTACCACCAAAAATAGTCATACAGTAATGTTAACAATCTGTGATTTTAATACTAAAGGTTAATTTAATATTATTATTTTTTCCGTGTAAAATTCGTAAAAATTCGAAATTTCCGCAAAAAAGTCTCGTGGGACTTTTAAGGGAATTAAATGACTGTGAAATGGGAAAAATGACTACGCTTCGTGGGATAGATGAAGAGGGAGTCCTAACAACGCTGGCAATTCTGTTTGTTTTTCTCTGACACTTTCAAATAAAACTTCTTAATTTTTTTGGATGATATTCACTGAAAAACGTACCCGTGCTTTTCTTCACATTACGAAACTCTCCTTTCAATTTTTATGTTTTTATATTTTTGTATTCCTTTGTTCTCTTTCTAGACCTGACTACATAGGTGATCTGGAAATAATTTGAATCAAAAACCGAGTGACACAGTTTCAAATACCACAACATGCTCCATCTGTCATGAATTTAGTTAAGTATTAGACTGTCAATTGTCATACTTAGTACTGGGTATTTAAAAGCCTACCAGTCTCAGGCAACTGCAAGCGAAATGTATTATCAACATAAATAGGCCATTATATTCGACCTGAATACGTATCGATGACTGAGTGACTACCATTTGTTAATGCAATAAATGTTGAACAGTAAATCATGCAATAAGAAAGAAATATCGTTGACACTCGAAGAGGATTCTATAATCGATGGATTAACAAACCTGCCTTTGTATCATTTTTACTGATAAGGTTTTTTTTTGGAGTGAAAATAGAACGACGAACAAACTTTACCGGATATTTCGAAATGTTTACTAAAACTGGGTAAACCGTTTGACAGTTGTAACCGGCTGTCAAATTGCACGTTTTCGTTTAAAATGGAATGATGAATGGGAGAAGCGTGGCGGTACTTATTCATAAGCTGTCAATCGTTACGCTAATACTATGTATTAAATAGTGTTGATGCAAAAGGGGGTTATCATAACATTAATTAGGTTGGAGCCCCAAATAGCTGCACTCATTGTGATAGATTATAGTGGGGTGTGTACATTTTGAGGTTTCTATTTTTGTTTGGATAAATGCCATCGCTTTGTGAATAGTGTGTTTCAAATACCTATGAACGAATGAAAAAAGTCACAAGTTTTGACAGTCCATTCACATGAAATGTTAATTGATCACAGGTACCCGAATCCAATGAGTATGGCCGCATTCAAAAATCTAGTTACCTTTAGTCGACTAGATTGGTCTGGATAAGATGTAACGTGAACGCAAAAACTAGATTGGTCGGGAACGTCACTTTTCCTACGTCATCCACATATCCGAAATGTCAACTTATTACTCAGTCACGAATTTATTATAAGTCGGCTTCCCCGCCATAAACGTCAACTGAAACAGCTGCTCATATGACCGATTTAAGCCAATCAAAACAAAGATAGATCTAGTCAGACTTACTAAACTAGATACTTTTACATCCCCTATGTACAAACAAATAGTTTAGTAAGTCTGACAGCTGAATGACTTGTTGTATTTCAGTTTGTATTGGCCTAGAGTAGTCACGTGAATAGTTTTTTGAGTTGACTTTTATGGAGAAGTAACTGACAAAAATTGTGAAGGAAGTCCTACCTGCATACTCAGTTGACAATTCGAAGAGTCAAACTCAAATTAAACAGGGTGGCCGCTGCAGAATTAAGGAAAATCTAAAAAAAGGGCCGGTGAAAGAAAAAGGTGTCAATTTGTAAGCTACTCTGCAAATTTTGAATTTTATCACGATATTTAGTATAACTAGGATAACACTATAATAGGTAGTGTTATGATAAGTAACCGTATTAAATTTTAAACGTATATATTTGGGAATAGAATTTGCGAAGGGCCTTTTCAAAATAAAAAATAAAAGGGCAAAAATAAAGGGGAACAAAAATGCTTAATTAATACAAAAACAATTGAAGTTGCCTAGTCAACGCGTTCGTATACCTAGTCTAGACAAATCTAGTTGACATTTTCATGAACTAGGTACCTATCCGAAGAGATCGAAACTCAAAAAAAACAAACCTTTTGTAGATTGTGAATAATCTGTGTCGATTGGCCACACTTATTTTTAGAATTACAATTTAGAATGAGAAATTTAATTTTATGAACTCCTTAGAAACTTATTTACTTATTAGCCAGGTTCCACTGCCCGCTAGACGTCGAGCACAAAATATCCCAGATGAAGGAACGCCCGCGCTAGAACGATAGCGCCAGCGGCAAAAAGAAATTTGACACTCTTTTTCCCATAATTATTTCCACACTACAATTAAAGAAATGATGCAATATGTTGAAAACAATATCTTAATTACGTTATTACCAATTATTACAATTATTATTACCAATTTAATCACAATTATACTTGCTCGGTTTCGCATTTTTTTTTATTTTGTAAACGTTTGAACCACCGGGTAGTTTTGCTCTAGATTGAGAAATTTCCCTGAAAGGGATATTCCACAAAAAGTGCTTGACATCTAGCGCAAATGGTGAAATGTCAATTTTTTAGCGGGCAGTGGAACGCGGCCAATATACAGCCGAACCCGGATAACATCTTTTGTAAAGTCATTGTAAAGTCACATCAACCCGAGACAGTTGTTTTCTTCCTTTTTTTTGCCACTTCGTGCCTAAGTCACAACCCAGTGTTAATAAATAAATAAGTCCCATTATTTTGTTGCCGTTTGATTTGACATAAATGCGAGTTCGACTGCACATTTCCATGGATTAATAATAATGAATGTGCAACAATTTTACTGGTTGTAAATGCATTAAAAACTATCTGTTCAGGTTTTATTAATTCGGTCGTTTGCTTTTATATTTACTATAGGCCTTTTGTGTGCAACGACGGCGTTCTGTCAAATCCAGAGAGAGTCGTTGCTTTTTGCGATGTGTAGGTGTTCATTTTTCATTTTTGTTGTCCACTCATATGTACACTAATTCGATGTGATGCAGCTTTTTATCATTCTAATTGCTGTTGAATAACGAGTTGAAAAGTGCCAACGAACAGGCCCAATTTCTGTTTGCATCGTGTTCTGAGCGCAATCAATGAAAACGCAAATGATAAAATTGACTTTGACTTTGAGTTATTTGAGTTTGATTTTACCCTAAAGTCAAAGGAACTCCGTAACAAGAAAACGCATTCTCATAGACGCATGCATGCATGCATCGGGAACGTTTTTACATTTAATTTGAGAAAAAGCAGAAAGCGAACGCCATCGATATAAATATATCGCAATCGCACAAAGGGTATATACACGTTCTCATCAAAAATGGCAGAAAAAGAGAAAATTAGCAAAATAACGAGTTCCTCTCTTGGCTCGAAACAGCTCAGAGAATTTAGACAGGCAAGTACTAATAAATAAATGCACAAAATTGACAAGAAACAAGTTCAAAATCCGTATTAAGAAACAATTGCGTAGAAAAATGAAGTCCGCGAAAATTAAGAAAATTCGGTTGTGGCCGAATGTTCTCCTAGAAGGTAAGTTATATTACACATTTGTGATATGGGCTAGATGTCAAAGATGTAAGTGGCTCAAAGTAGCTCGAGGTACATATATCCACGTACTTTGGAGCAGTGTTACTAACTCGTGGAAATTTCGATGATTAGAAACCGTTTATCATGAGAAAAACGTAAAAAGTATAATTTTGTGGGAAATTCGGTTAAAAAAAAAAACTTCAATTTCAACTTCAGATCATATTTCTACTTTCTTATTCAGTGTTCACAAAACAAGCCGATCTTAATTGCTAGTTATGTAATAAGTCTACTACAAAAATTGTATTTTATTCTTCCAATTAAATTCCTTAAAGAATATTTTAGCCCTTTTTTAATAGTAGATACATAGTATTATCTTGTTCATAAAAATATTGAAAATAAGGTGTGTGTGTGTGTTTTTTTTTTCAAAATTACTCAAGTGGGAAAACTGTGGGAATTTTGACCAGATGGAGAAGGGAAAAATGAGAAAACAGGGAAAAACCACGCCAATGACATAGCAACACTGTTTGCAGTATCCTTTCAGCAGTCCCTCCGAAGACATTTCGGAATTGTGCCAGATAATTTGACTTTTTATTGTGTAATATTTTTTACACTAGGTACGAAGCTTATCACAGCTGATGTCGGTTTGAGAACAAAAAGTAATAAATTTCAGTGTTTTCTGTAATAGTTTATCGAAATTCTTTCCTTTTTAGACACAAACCTCGTTTAGTAAGATTACCGGGAAAAATGTTTATAAATAACAATCTTAGAAGAGCCAAGTAGAGGCTGCGTCATCCGTACGCGATGTTCAACTAAAAAACAACGTAGAGGCGTCGTAAGGGAATCTAATAAATACAGCTGTTAATATGTGCTTAATGATTTTATTTTAACCAACCGACTTCCTCTTTTATTTTTCGAAATGAATGCAATGAAAGGTGCGTACTCTAGGTATAACATATGACACCTGGCATGCAAACAAATAATTGTAAGTCCCTACACTTTTTATAAAAAAATAAAGTAATATAGTAGGTACCTAAGATAAATTTTATTATTTATTATTTGTCGCAGAACACTATAAGAGTGTAACTGAGAAGCAATTGATATACGCCCAGTCGAATATAATATAAGAAGTCATGGTCTTTCATACATATCGAGTAAAGTATGAAAGATCGGAGTTCTCGAAGTTTGGTTTTCACTTCATAGGAAGATCAGCGAGAAGAAAGGGGAAAGAGAGGGACAAGCTTTAGAAAAGGGGAAAAATGCAGTATCTCTGTGAAACGTAAAATGTTTAAAAATAAAATTAATATGTATTTTCATAAAGACAAAATTTCGAAGAATGAATTGTTCATTTTAAACATGAAAGAAAACAGCCCATCGAACGTCTACGTAAGAATTTTTGTGAATCTAAATCTGAATGTGTTCACTTCTTTTGATACTATGTCTAATATTTAGAAAAGGAAATTGTATATTATTTATTTTGATGTTATATGCTTATGTTAGGCTTGTTAGTAAAAGCAGTTACTGTTTTTTTAAGTTTGTCTTATGAAAACAAGTGCAAATTTCAGTTCGGGAGAAAAGGGGGAATTTTTTCTTGGAATTTAGGCCGCAACTACAGCTTTTCCTAATCAAAAGAAAGGGCAAAACAGTCTTCAAAATCTGGGAGTACTAAACTAAGTGTTTCCCGACAAGAGTATAAATAAAAGACCTTTTGAAGGGCTAATTCACTCGAATTGGGCCCAAGATATCTGTTTCCTCACAAGAAAATCAGCGGTCTAGTAGCTCGCACTACCTTTGTTAGCCTGTCTCGCCATTGTCAACTTACCGTGCTGTCCCGTATTGATTCCGCACAGTATGGGCACGATAAAGTTCATGTTCTGTCCGGACACAATGAATTGATCCTGCAGGCAGTCCCCATTCGTCGGACGGTTGAGCTGGACACACAAAAATAGGAAAAAATGTTACCTCAAACCTTATTACAGACGACCCTCTCTCTCCAACCTCAAACATGGGAAAATCCAATCGAACTTGTCGCACGTTCGCTCTGATATTCACAATTAGAACACAAATCATCGGTTCCCGTACCGGTGTCGGGTAATTTGGACTCTCAAAGTAAACTATCGGCTGGTTTGACACATCCCCACATCCGGCGAGGACTAGAATTAAATCACATTAACACCTGCCATGCCAGACAACTCAGAAGAGTATTTTACAAACACAGCAAACTCCGGCACCAGCCGCACACGGACCAATGGCAACCCCGCCCATACTCTTGCACTCAAACGCGTGATAGCAAGTTCCTTGCATCTCGCGGATCTCGCTGACCGAAACGGAACAAATCGAATTTTCGAACTTAAAAACTTCGAACAAACTGAGAAATCCTTTGCCCTTGGAAGGGGGTGCGTGGAATACTGTCGCCTCCGACGCTGATCCATAGAGCAGGCTCTTCAAGCCCTCGCCGATTAGTTGGGCGGTCTTAGTTGTCGACGCGCCATTTGGTTTCATTATACTCGAGGATATCTCAGGAACAACCACTGCAGCTGTGGAAATTTCAGTTACAGGCAATCTAGTCGTTGCTTGCTCTGTCGTTGCTTCAACAAACGCCATTGGATCCTCGCTAATATCGTCTTTTACGATCTCATTCGGGTGCGAATTCGAAGTGATCTCCCGCGATCTGTCCGACGGTTCGTAGCGTAGGTTGTAGGCACGCCTGTAGTTGATGGGATGATAGACCGGTTGGTGGTGCGAAATCAAATCGTCGGGATCGTGTCGGGTGATAAATTTCGCCGCGAATGTTACACTTTTACCGCACAGTAGTGTCACAAAGAACGCAAACCTGAGAACGGATTCCATCATTGTGGTGAGATCTTCGCGACTGCCGACGTCTAACTGGTGCAAAAGTGAGTGCGCGGTGATTGTGATCTGTCGGCAAAGCATTCCGTCTTTTGCTGTTGGCAATGACAGTGACGCAGACGAGACGGCTATGGGCGGCGAGGCGGTATTTATGCTTGCTACTGGAGCATTAATTGTCACAGTGACCCTTATATTTGTTCACGGTATACGCTTTCGTAATATCTACCGCAGTGGGTGTGGAAGGGAAACGTTGTGTTGCTGCCTTAATTGATTCGTTTTCACTGGATGATGAGCTTGTGCAAGGTCTTTGACCTGTTTAGAGACGATTGTAAGTTGTGTTTGAAAGAGTTGGTACAACTTCCAAGACTGGATTTAGTTGGGGTATTGTTTTCGGGGATGAGGTGTCGCGGTTGACTGCGGTAACGCGTGGTCTCTAAGGGTGTATTAATTTGACAAGTTAAAAGAATGTGAAGGCAATTGGACTCATATATGGTGCGGAGTTGAGAAAAAATAGTCGCCCTCTTATTCAGAAAATTTTCGTCAGCATCTGTTGCGTTGCGATGCGATGCGCAGAGGGTATGTGCTGAAAAACATGATCAACACCATTTTAGTGAGGAACAGTCCGCTTGCTTCCGTTTCATTTTCGATGACATCAGCAGAGCCATTTTAGTTGAAAAAGATCCGTTTGAGTCCGTTGCATTGCGTTGCGCTCCATTGCCGTGCTGGAAAACATCATCAAGGCTATTTTAGTACGAAAATCTGTCTGTTGCGTTATATTGCGATGCGTTGCGCTGCGTTGATGTGCTGAGGAACATCAACAACGTCATGTAAGAGTGGAAAGATCCGCCTGCTTCCGTTGTATTGCGTTGCCGCTCTAGAAAGCATTATCAGCGCCATTTTAGTGGTCTACGTAGTTGCATTCGGTTGCGCTGCGTTCATGTGCTGGGAAACATCATCCGCGCCAGTAAGTTAAGGTCCTACTCCATCTGTTGCGTTGCAAATTCGGTCAGGGCCAACAACTTATTGCATATTTTGGTCTTTGGAGTCAGACGGCTGCATGATGGCAGTTTGCTAGGTTGGAGAGCGGTTTCCCGACAACGGCATCGCCTTATGTTAGGCACATGGAAAACTTTTTGCTGGCAAAAGAAGACTTCGGGCCTGTTGCACAAACTAGACACAGTTAGCGTCTCCTCGGCAAAACAGTAAATGGGTTAAAAACTGTTGAAAAGGTGGAAAGGTTTTTGTTTCGCAAAGGCTTCTTCAATACCAAACGAAGTTACAATTCTGCCCAATATTTGGTCAGACTGTTGTAATTTTGTGAGAGGATTCAGCGCAAATTACTTGCCTCAGAGGAATACTGACTGCTGTAGAACTAACAATATTCAAGCTCAGACACTGAAGCAACTTGAGTTCTCCTTGAAAACTACATCAGTACATTTTATTTTTATTTTGTTTATTGTTTTCGTATCTGTGTTAAGTCGTCACGACCTTTTAGAAACTGTTCCCCCGAAAATAAGAATGGCTGCAAATAACATTCAAGCGGCACTCACTGAAATTCCATTATCCCTCGAGCAGGCAGCTGGTCCTGAAATCAAGGCCGCCAAGATAAAATCCAACTCGTTGAAGCGCTTTTTCAAAACTTCAAAAGCAAGCAGTATGCCAGCTAGCAAAAGCGACATAGCAACGAATAGCACTTCACAGACCAAGAAAGCGCCATTACTTTTTAGATTTGCAAGTTTTAGCAAAAGTGATGGTAAGTCCGGAATTCAAATACAGCCACAGTCACTCCCAACGATGTTTCCTTCCAGAATTGGACACACCAATCGACGACAAAGAACCAGGTCCTTCCACGTCTAAGCCGGGAGCCACCAGAAGCCACTGGAACTTGTCCAGTTATTGTACGCTTCCATTTAGGAAATCTTCGAAAAAATCTCCAACCAACGAAGAAGAGTCTGTCGACGTTGTCCCTCAAGCCGATATCAAATAAATCCACCACCAGAACTGATCGAAATTCCTTGAATATTATGAAATAAAAAAATACACGTAAAAATACAAGCACTCCGTGCAAATCCTTTAAATCCAAGCCAAAAATTACACACAGCAATGCTCCCATTAGCTGGAAGCCCCCAATGCAAACATCAATAGGTCAAAGTTGCAGCGTGTACTCGTATTGTGTTGTCCTGTTGTTTGATATGGATATACAGTGTCCCCTTTAACCGGTCCTTAGCTTAGCACATGAGTGTGCCAGACTGTTATGCCAATGTGCTGGCCAAATTTCGGCGAAGTCCTAGTAGTGAATTATTTTATTGTGAAAGTGAGTCGGTGCAGCGTGGAATGGGATCCGTTTTGTGCAAACGGTGTTAAATAACCTATGCGCTGCTGGAAATCAGTGTAGAGTGCAGGAATCCGAATCGGAACCGGGGTCTAAAACTAAATGACGGTAGGCGGAGGGAGTAGTGTAGTGTTATTGTCTCGGATTCAGTTTTTTTATGTGTAATGGTCGAGTAAATGTGTCGAATTATATACCCAATTGCTGCCAAGTGGGAATGGACTGGAATTTTATCGGGTGCAGGTGTGCTGTAAACCGCAGGGAGTTTCCTCTTTAAAATTGTGGTTTTATATCTCTGTCTGTATATAATTAGAGGACAATGAGGCATTTGGTTAATCTTTTCCTTGATGATCATGGGGAACAGCATTCATGTTCCATTCTTCTTGACATAGAGAACTCGAGCAAGGCTGCTTGTTTTCCACAGGATTGTCGGTCCGCAGTGGTACCAGATTAGGGTCCCTTTAGCACTTTGAAGGTAGAAGGTGAAAATAGCAATTTGTGATCAATAGGTTTGAGCATTTTAGCCCTGTTTCAATCACCGGAAACAGATTAACGAAATTTCGAAGTATGCAACTCCCTGAAACTGCCGATCGATGTCCATTTGATAAACTGCAAAAGCAAAAGATGCCATAAAGGTCAAGACGTATGCCTCATTTTTCAATCCCGCCCATATTTTGTGATGTGCTTTGTTCAGATAGCACACGACACTGTTCCCATTCCATCAGTGGCAAAAAAAAAACGTTGTCAATGTTTTTTTCTTTTTCTTTTCTTTTTGTATCTAAGAGTGCTTAATGGCATTTTTTCTGATCTAGATTCATCATCTTTCGATTGAACTTAAGGAATAGGTAACGGGTCGACTAGCAAAGAAAATCCACCCTGAATACTCATAGAAGGTTAGGCGACCGCGTGCAGCCCTATATGCTGAAATCAGAACCGGCCAAGTGCGAATGTCTCTGGTGCACCGAAGGTTTCGCACTTCCTTAGAGTTGGAAATTGCGAACAAACAACAAACAACAATATGTGTGGATGAGAATGAGTATCCATTGAAAAAGTTCCAATGAGAATGAGTATAGTTGAGTTAGGGATGCCAGACGTCCCGCTTTAAGGCTTTTGTCCCGCCCGTGTCCCGCAGTGAAAAGTGTCCTGCACTGAAAATTCGTCGCGTAAAATGTCCCGCCTTTCAACTTGTCACCCTATTATTACTTCAGCATTAAATAAAATAAATTACAATTTATAATAAAGAGGTGTTATTTTGGTATTCAAAGAAAAATGCCATTTTTTTGAGATAAATGATCGGATGTTTATTTCATAACAAAGAAGAAGGTATGCCGTTAATAATGAAAAACAACATCAGCCAAATGGCCACCACAGCACGCAAACATGACCATATCCTTTTCAGGAAATTTTCCATAACCAAATCGCAAAGTGGCTGCCCTATGTCCTCGATAGCCTCACGAATTTTAGCTTTGAGGTCTTGAATCGACGCTTATCTTTCACGTAGCCCCAAAGGAAGAAGTCGCAAGGTGTTAACTCACAAGATCACGGTGGCCAATTGTGATCACCTCTTCGAGAGATAACACGGTCCGGAAACTTTTCGATGGAATTCGGGATCATTTTCATGCATTCCAAGGACCCAATCAGCAAAGATACGACGTTGTTGATGATCGGCCGGCTTGAGTTCTTGTGTCTCTTTTGACTGTTTTTAATTTAAAATACGGTGATGCGCCAAGATATCTTATTAATGAGGTCAGACATGTTAGGGAAGCTCAACCCTACCAACTTCTGACTGCGAACGACTTCAGGTTGAGAAGGCAGAACTCATCGGGCGCACAGAATACGATCATCTACAAAGGAATTCCATTATTGAAAAAGTTACCAAATGACATTAAATATGATAAAAATTTTAGATCATTTAAAAGAAAATGTAATGAATATGTAAAAGAAATACTTAAAAATATGCAACTGCAATAAGACTTAATTAAAATGTTTATAATTTATACAGTGCGACCTCAATAAGAGGAACTAATAGATAATAATCTAATAATCGAGTCAAAAAATTGTAGGTGCCAAAAATGAGGCAACAAGTTAAACACCTCAGAATAGAAGGTAAAAAAAACGTGTCTTTCACTTGTAAAGAGACCAAAATTGATCATTTAATTCGTAGGTATTAGAAATAAAAAAATAAAATTTTAATTGTTTTTAAAAAATTGAGAAATTTTTGATTGTGTCTTTTTGGACGGAAAATTCTTTTCCACAACTGACTCTCGTAAGTTTTGCAGAGCTGTTGTGCAGTTTACAAGCCTGTGCTCTTAAAGTTACTCGTTTTCTCGGTCCACATTCAGAATTTGCAACAAATTTTGTCAGCGCTCCTTATCTCCTCTTAATTCTACTTATGCTGGACTTAATCGCCTTATATTACCAAGAAAGCGATGTAGCAGTTAAATCCTTATTTATTTGGTCTAAAATTTCACTTTTTTGCTTTATAGAAAGCTTAGGAACACTTTTCACAATAGCCATAACTAATAGCACACAGTAATGCGACTATGGACACTAACGACTACAGAGGAAAATGCACGAAAAACTACGCCTGCTCTATAAAACGCACACATCATGTAGCAAACATTTGTATAAAAAGTACAGCAAATAGCTGTAAAATAACTGCCCAGACATAGCAGACATATAAACAAGAAGCAAAATATACTATGCATCTACAAATAGCGAACGAAATAAGAGCTCATGAGCCAATAGTTGCTTTTATCGAGTCACCTTTTTTTGAGGAGTTGCAATTACTGAGTCAACAATGGTAAGATTTAAGGAGTTGCTTTTATCGAGGAGTTGCACGCATCGTGGGTTGCTTTTATTGAGGTCGCACTGTAATATGTTAGTTCTTAAAAGTATGAAATACTATTAAATAATTATACATACATACATACAAACGTCTTTCCATAATTCCTATAAAAGACGAGCAGTAATTTTTTTTTATTGTTTGATATTCAAGGTAAAACTGCAAAACTTCAATGGAGCAAAGGTCCCTCTGTGGTGTTTAGGGAATAAAGCAAGCCATTTATTCAAAATGTGCGTTAAACAATCGGCAACGTTCAGGGAAATTTGAATTTTAAGCAAATTAATCTTAACTCCTTTTATTTAATAATCAGTTAAGTAAATATTATTATTTTTTATTATTTCTTATCTTAAATCATATTCATTTCATTCAAATACCACATGCTATCCAAAAATTGTAACTCTATGTAATCCAAGTTCCTCAAACAAAAGAGATTGAAATATTTCTACGCATCCTTCTAGCAGACGTCTTTATAGCGTTAATTTCAAACAATAAGTACTGACATTCATCATTTGTGGGACACAATTCTAGCATTCAAAAGAGCATCCTTGCAGTACAGTTGACAGTTGTACGAATGCAGCCCCCACTCAAACACACACAGAAATAAATTTAAAATATTATTAAAACGAAAATAATATTAATGACACTAAAATACAAACAACATCAAACTCGCGCAGCAGAGTCATTAAAATGCAAGCCATTCAACTTGTGGCCCGACTTCTTGTTGGCGTTCATTCATCTTTTTTATTTCCACTTCTTTTGTTTTGTTGCTGTCGTTGTTGTTGTTGTTGTTTTTGTCCCGATTATTTCAATTCTAGACAACTTTTCGCAAAGAGGATAACAATGAACTGCACCTTCATCCTGGCATGGCGGTGGCTTGGTTGATAGGGCGTCTCCCATGCGGAGGAAGACGACGGCAGTGTGCTAAGTTTTGCCCGCAAGGAATGAAGGACGGAAGGAAGGCGCTTGCCTGATTCAATTCTGGTCTTTTGTTCTGGAGCTGTTGGAGAGCAAAAGAAACAAAAACAAAATAAAACGAACGCAAAAGATTTACACAAACATTTATGTGCGTTTTGTTATTTTTATGAATGGGCAGCTTCTGCTTCAGCACCCGGCTACAAATACAAATCATTTCATTGTGAGTTGTAGAAAAATGTGTAAAACTTTTTCATTGTTTTCATTTTCTCCTTCTTTTTTATTCAGTTGCCGTCGGTATCTGTAGTTCTGTTGCTTCCAGTCTTTTGACTGAATGGGTGTTTTAGAGAATTAAATTCGGAAGAACAATAAAAACGAAGAAGCTGAATTTAAATTTTTTTTTTCATAGATTTTTTACCCCCGTCCTTACGTGCAAATGATTACGCATGCGATAAGGCAATATTCTGCCGGAGGTGGCTAATTTCATTCAAACACGAGGAGTTATCAACTTTAAAACTGGCAAGTTGTATTTTTTACGTATATCGGTTTCATTCAGTTGATGTTAAGAGCGCTGCACGATTTGAAAGTAGGTATGAGAACAGGTTCGGATTATTGTTGGACACACCCCTACAATACACTCACAGCGATCGGACTTATAACTTTGGTGAGGCCAATAGAAGGCAAGCTCCATGAACGTTTGACAGCTGTGTAATCGAACTTCGATACTTTTATTCCGAGTTGGTACATAAAATCGATTTTATAGTTTTCCAGAGTTTCTAGTTTATATGTTTTGTGTTCCTTGAATCATTTGACGAACTAAAAACAGTCATTATGTACAGAAGAACTATCGATTGTTTTTGTCTAGCTTATGCGCGAACTAGCTAACGACTGAGCTCTGAAAAGTGAACTGATTGAACTAATTCCAAGGCACATTTCATGAGCTTTGGAACTAGGGCAATAGTTCAGTCGTCATATAGTTATGGACAAAAGATCATCCTGCAAAATATATTTAGACCAGAGGTTGAACTCCCCATCCGTGATCGAGGTCTACGTAACCTGAGTTTGTTATAATTAATCCACGGATGCGGTAATTTGACCCCAGATCTATCAAAAGTCTTTGTGAAGCGAAATTTTGGCATACCTATATTTCAAAGATGAAAATAATCTCATAGAAAACTTCAAAAATACTGTCAGTTAATAAGTTTTGTTGGTGACTTTCTAAAACGAAAATCAACTGCGACGTTTGTACCTATTGACTTTTTATTATTTCAGACAAAACTCTGACAGATATCCCAGTTGATCAAAGCTTGCAAAGCGAATGCGATTTCTAATGGACAAAGGAGTTTCATTTGAATGCTTTTCAGAGCAAACCATATTCAAAGAACAGTTTGACACTCGGAGCTTTTTCGAGCCACTTTCAGTTAAACACTTATCTGTTCAAAAGGAATCTATTTGAATCTATTCAAATTTGTATTTATAGAAGGTTCAAGTGGGTACCTAATCTATAGATATCACATTTAACTTTTTTCTTTTTATTGATTTTCCCAATAAAATACAATTGAATTTGTTTGGTTTTTTTTATTTGTTCATCTGTCAACTTTCTCACTTATCGACAGAATTTAACGCAATTCTTACAGCTATTTGCAACAATGACAATTTTTCGCTTCTTGTTGCTCGTTATTTTATTTATTTTTTCTTTTTCTTTTAATTATTTTGACAACGGGAATTGTAGATGCATAGAGAATGACGCCCGTCAAAACATTGGATGAAAAAACATTAAAAAAACATCTGTCTGAAAGACATTATTTATCATCTTGCAGGGGAATAACAGTGGCGTTTCATACAGTACATTTTTTCCGAGAATGGCCACAACAAAAAATTGTCGTAAGATATCGTACAACTAACGCGAGGGAATGTTAAAAATCACAACACGAAGACTTGGTCAAGGCTGTGTTTTATAAAAGAGATCATTCATAATTGTTATTTGCGGGCTTAAGCCAATATGTCAAAAGTGGAAGACCGTTTATTATTTAAAATCAATGTAATCGTCCATCGGCTTAAGCTAGATTACTTCGGGTTAGTCCTTTTAACGTTATGTCATGAATATCTTCTCTCAAAGTGATGGCTTTACATTTAAATTGCTGCTTAGAAAATGTCCCAATATTGAGTCCGATCAGTATTTTTCAGTCCGACCAGTAATTTCGTACGCATATTCCGCAATGGAGCTTAAATTTGTTTGTTCAGACTAGACAATTGAGTAGGTACCGAATGTACAGAACACGAGCACTTCAATCATGCTGCAAACCAAGTGTGTTCAGCGGTAATTTGTGTTGATATAATGATTTGGCACCACCCATCCGGCTATTAAACGTTCATCACGACATCTATTAGCATAAACATAAAACGTAGATGACTTCTAAACAACATGCATTTGTAGAAGACAACTCATCGCTCTCTTCTTTCTCAGCCGTCGACATGGAAGGTTCTATCTACTATAATTAATTCACATTATATAATTATTGACTTAATCTTGTTCTTGAATTACATTACATATATAAATATAATAAAGCCAATGTTATATTTCATTTGTTACCGTATTCGTTTGGACTATTTTATTTAATTAGAGGATACTTTCATCATCGGGGAATCTCAACAATTTGAACACTAGCTGTCATACGATTACAATAATATACCAATTATTGTGTTCGAATGAGTTTTGAAGTCTGGCACACTTTTTTAAGTAAAGTTTCTAAAGTTAAGTACGATTTTCAACACGCAATTAAAACAACTACGCTCTACTTGACATTCCGATGACTCACAATAGTTGTTGTAATTGCGTGCTGAAAATCCTACTCTACTTTGCTTTGCTGAGATCGTAGCTCAACAGGCTTATAGTCGACTTTATTTAGCTGTGCCAACAATAGTATTTCTGATCAGCAATCACAAGGTTAGCTGTCAAAATATACTGTGCTCAGATTCACACTCAGACTGCTCAGTTTGTGCACTATGGTCTGATCAAGGAAGAAAGCACAAATATAGAACTCTTACGTTTCCAAGCTAATAATTATGAGAGACACACTTCTTTTTGACATTTCAGCAGGCCGTGCTCGGAACTAAAAAAAAGAAATATGACAAATAAATTGAATTGAAATTGATATCGGGTAGTACATTTAACGGCACGGATACAAAATTTTGAAAATCGCTTATCTCAATAAACCCGAACCCTATTTTCATATACATATTTCGTTTTCAACTTTGAATACGTATAATTCACCACTCTTTTCGAACATACTTTGAATGGAATTACGAAATTACGTTCTCTTCATAAAGAGAAACCTTACCCCAAAAATTCACTGATGAACATTTGTACAATTCTCCACCTTTCAGGGGAGACTATGATGGTGAAAAACACAAAAAAGCAGCATACCAATGACATTCTACTACCCCTACAAAAGTCTTTGTTTACATATTACCGGCAAAGTGTTAACAGGTAACTTTCTATACGACAACAAGTGTGTTTTGAAATTGTAGCAAAACAAATGTTACCACAAACTTCCACGCATGTCCTGTCCCCATACATATGATACAGAGGAGAAGTGTATCGATTTTTTTAAACAGACTTCTTATCAGTTAAGATGTCGTACGCATATTCCGCAATTTATCTCTACGCGAGTGAATTTTGTGCTGTACATTGCAGTTGAACTTTATTTAATAGGAACAAGTAGCTGTCAAAAAATTAAATAGTATATTCGACGCAAATGCATCTTCCCAAACTAGCCAACAAACTATCACAATTCCTTTAAAAAGTCATCTGTCATTTAAATGCAAACAGCTCAGCGCTAAGCCTTCCAATACTTCTAGAAACATTTCAGTAAATGTCTTTTTTTATAAAATAGAAACCATCGCCATTTGTTTCTCATTTCGAATAGTTGTCACTCTTATTTTATATTTGACAGTTGTGTAATCAAAATAGTTAAATTCATGTGCTGGGCTTAGTGAACTGATTGTGTTCTACATGTTTCCGAAAATGATAAAAACCGAGAGATTCAGTAAAGGAACGAGTAAATAACCTTTGGCTGAAAAAGATTTAACGGGCCTTTCCACATTCTTAAAATTGTCAGTAGGTTAATTCTTTTTATTAATGAACCAGATGGCCAGTTATACTCTCCTTTGCTTCTGACAGTTGTGCAGTTAAATTAAATTCATTTAGATTCACGTACTCACTTTAAGCCAAATGAGATGGCACTGAAACTGTATTTGATTTGCATTCAAAAATTATTTATATTTATAAATTTACCTTGATTTGATATTAATTTTAATTTAAATTATAGAAAATTATTATTCTTATAAAATATTCTAATAACAACGATATACATTGAAAACGCACATCAATCGTTAGACTGGATCCTTTAGTCATCAGCATAATTATTTATATTTCGATTTAAGTTCCACTTAAAATCCTATGTGACAGTTTATGACAAAGAAAAAGTCGCCCATAAGGTATTTAAGTAGAACTTAAATCGCTATGAGTAGTATCAGACAACGGGTATTAAAGTTGCATTTACTTTGTTACAAAACATAACCCAACAACAATTTCATTTAAAGTCTATTTCAAACTGTCATTTAATATACTTGACAGAGATCTGACATTAGAAATTTACTGAAAGAAATTTCTTTGTCTAAAATCTGTCTACTTTTATGGAATCGAAATGTTTTGATTTTTACTCCAACTTAGGTTGACCAAATTTATTGTCAAAAGTGTTTTCGAATGCAAAGAAAATGACAGTTCCTGGAAGGTTATACACAAATCAACTTTCCTATAATTTTTCCTCTCAAAAGAGGAACCTTTTCAGAGTTCAGTATTGCTTTTCCAATATAAAACATCCGCTTAACATTTACAATGTCACCCTCCCACCATCTGTCATTCGTACCGTCCAAAATCAATCTTCAAAATTCGACATTTTTTTAATACCTACCTAAGAAGTATGTGTTCAACATGATATACAAATTTTCAATCCATACCACCTATTTCAAGAGTTTTGTTTACTGGTCAGTTAAGAACTAATGTCATTTTCCAACAAAACCATCTCGACTACATGACTGTCTTTCAACCGCCTACAACTGACAAGTGAAGTTCTGATACACATCTGAATATTTTTATTCAATACTGTTAAGATATTTTCTCACAAAGGATGCACAGAAGTATTCAAGTTTTATAGCAGTGAAAATCTACTTTTTTTACACCAAATAGTTTTCAAATTCAATTATTAAATTTCATATCCCACTGGTTGCAGAGACCAGTGGAGAAGTGCGCGAAGGAAAACGTTTAAAACAACAATTCGAGTGGAGTTCTAGAAACGTTCAATATAGGAACGCCCATTTGTTGGATTTGTATTGAATGTTGTAGGAGGACATAGTTTTACTCGCATCAATGACAGGCAGTTTCAAAGTTCAGCTCATCAATATGGGCACGCGAGCAGCAGCCTGTAAGGACTTATATAATATTTTTTAAAGATTTTTTCTAAAAAGATAATTTTGTGTTTTTTGGCAATTTCAGTTCAGGCGAAGCTTCGATGTCTGCATGAGTATCATGTCCGATTACTGCACAATGTTCTTCCAGCACCATCTGGCGTGGATATAGCAAACACCATCAAATATTTTTCACAAACTTTACTGAGTAAGTACAAGTACACTTTTGGAAATCTATTGTTTATCTGTGCTGAGATTTATGGCTCAAAGTTGTTGGGAATAGTATTGAAAAAGAAGGTGTTCGCAAGATTTTTTTCAATTGCGTCGTGGGACAATTTCGCAGGTAACAATAGTGTTATGTAATCGTGAAAGGGCGTCACAGGAGCACTCCCTAAATGTGTGCAGTGTTTGTTTAATAGTTTACTTAATTAACGGAAGTGCTGTATGTGTTTCGATATATTTTTGATTGACGGGGAACGAGATAATGAAACTGATTGATAAATAGGAAGGTTTATTTATTAATTTATAAAAGAGCGCTTTTAAAAAAAATCATGTATCAATTAAGTGACCAGTTTTAAATTTACGAACTCAAAATGAAGATTTTTTTTAAAGAAAATGCTCTTTTGTGACCTCCGACATACTTAAAAGTGAGGGCTAGTAGGAGCCTCAGATTTAAGTCCATACTTTTGACATGTGTATCTCCGAAATAAACAAAAGAAAAATGAAACCCAACTTATTACTAAGATTTGTTGCTCTTAAATTAATGGCGTTCACCTTAATTATAGGTCGCAATAGCTGATTTAATATGTTGTATATTTCTTGGCATTCTAAATTAGCACAACACTTACAATCACTTTTAATGTTCAGCTTAAGTCTTACGATCCCACAAGGGCGAAATTTACCAATAAAATTAGCTATTGCGACTTACAAAATTATTCAAGTGAATGTTAAAAATCTGCGTTCTCATGATGTTGACTTTTATATCCCCCAGGGTCCAAGACATCTGATTTTTATATTCGATCATATGTCTTTTTGACAAGTTAATAAAAGCGTTTCATGATGGTATCGCCTGAAGCGCATTTCGAAACCTAAATCCGTTGAATTGCTTGCTGATAAGAAGAACATAAGAGAACATTGGAGGCAATAATAATGATAAACTGACGTTTTATGGTTCAACTATAAGACTTAAGAACTTATCAAATATGAACAAAAATCAACTGAACTTTTCCCATTTTCATCACAATCCTGTTGAGCCGGAGTACGTTAGTACATTACAAAGTCGACATAAAACCCACTTTACCGTCATGACCCCGTATATTAAAGTAAACTTCAGCCCTTAGTACGGACTCTCAACCATCTTACATCTGTCATTTCTATTGAAAAATTAAATTCGTTAAGTTTCTTTGAAGATTTTTAATTTTAGGATTTTTTGAAGATTTCAAAATGTTGGGTCCGTTTGACTAAAAATTGGGTCGCGCCCGCTTTAAGGCTGCTACTAGTTGACATCGGTTTTAAAAATAGAATTCTGTTACTTATCATCTACTTATCTCTACTTAAACACGATGACTATAATTTTGCGACACTCTTTTTTAAAACAATATTGAGTGGATCGCAATCGATTCTTATTCAAAAGGTATGTTCGTTCTTACAATTTCCAGTCTCGCCTTAGGTGATTTGTAAAATGACACTCATTCTTCGGTTGTCGATTGTTTGTCTCATTTTGGTTTTATTGAAGCTGTGGTTTAGTGGTGAGTGTGTTGTGTGTTGAGTAAAAAGTGTGTTCGACTACTAAGCTACTACTAACTAAGGTGTCTCAGGTTCGATCCCTGGAAAAATACAAATTGCATCTAAAGGTGTTTTACCACCTCTCACGAACGTCTGACAAACATCTGAGAATATAACTGGCATAAAAAAAGCTTCTCAATTAGCCTTTTGGACTCGGCATAAAATTGTAGATCCTTTCCATTCGTCCCAAAAATGAGGAAACTCACACTAAACGAATGATTTTGAGAAGCTAGGCCTGACGTCCTTACCGATCTGTTGCGCCAACTATTTATTTATTTTACTTCGACCGTATAAATTATATTACCCCTATCACTGTAAAATTTGTTT
Source organism: Cheilosia grossa (assembly GCA_963082955.1). Lineage (NCBI taxonomy): Eukaryota > Metazoa > Arthropoda > Insecta > Diptera > Syrphidae > Cheilosia > Cheilosia grossa. The sequence continues at coordinate 21,149,176 of OY720144.1, forward strand.
ATTAAAATTTTCGTTCTATTTTGTTTGACAGCTTTTTTATTTTGTTCATTACCTACTTCGGTTTGGCAATGGCTTTTTTTACCAATTAGCTTGAACACCATGCAAACAATTTGCCCACGTATCGACGTAAAAAGTATAAATAAACAAATGTCCTAGAATTTCCCTAAAAATATTGTAGTTTGGTCACTTTTTCTTTGTTAAAAATACAAATCGAAAAGTCCATAGTTCGCATACTTCAATTAAAATCTGTTCAGCTGTCAGACTTAGTAAATTAGAATTTTGAATGCTACCATTATTTTATCAGTGCCAACAAAATCTGGGTGAATGGTTTCAATCACTTGAATGGTCCTTCAGACTTAGCAAAAAAGGTTTAACAAGGTAGGTTTGATCTTGCGTTGTATTTTCTTGCATTTCGACTGACACTTTGTGAAAGTACGCCAATGAGTGCCGATTCACAAAGTCCAGATCCAGATGCCAAAAGATAAATTATAAAATTTGATTATGGCAAAAAATGCTCTTAAAAAAGTCTCTTGTTCATTTCTTAAAAAAATTAGCACGAAGACTTTAATCACCGGGAACTTTATAACTTGTAGCAATAAAAACGATTATTTCGTGTAAAGCCGTAGATATTTGCTGCGAATACCGGTCTAAGAATCGGCTCCGATTCCCCTAAAACCCCTTGCAGAAGAACAAAATGCGATCATCTAGAGGAAGCCTATGCAAATGCAGACAACACAATTTTTCAAAACTTCTTAGGGAATGATTTGTAAATTTTCGGGGGTATATAAATAGCTCCCAGGAGAGGAATGTACGAAATCTGCATGACAGCTTTATTTAAATATTCGCGCAGTACTTTATAAAATTTTAAAATGACCTTCTGGAAACAGCAGCAATTAATATTTTATTTAACGCTCTGAAACTCTTTATTACAACAATTATTAACAGAATCACAAAGGCTTTACTTTCTTGTTTTATCATAAACGAATCGCATTCTTACCTTTTCGACATCCTTAACCTAAAACATAAGCTCATCAAATATTGAAGGTCACTTCTGTGGCAACAGTATATTTTTGACATTCCCTCAACGTCTGCTTTAGTTTTTGCTTCGTACATTGAAAGGTACAAACCAGACCTCCTGAAAACACTCCCAAATGATTTAACGTTAACGTTTTCCTCTCCGAAATCTGCCTGTATCGCGTTTTAGCCAAATTCTATAGTTATGAATTTGCTGATGAACCAAACAATTCGTGTTTGTTTATTATTTTAAAACCGTCTTATTTTATTTATTATATTTCATTGGCCTTCTTTTCAATTTGATCTTATTTCTATTCAGCCGTTCTCAAAGATGTCCGAACATCACCGCATCAACTCATCAACGATCCACTTGAGGATCCCACACGAATGGCAGCTTACCCCAACTTGGAATATGGCAATTTATACAATGCTCTGACTATGCTACTAGATGTCGCGCCATGCATCTCATACGGACAAATAAGTATGAAACAGTTTTTTTTTTGACTTGACAATTATTTAAACACTGAATCTTAGAAGCCTCTACCACCAGTCTTGATCTTGACCAGATAGTTACATACACTTTCGTTTCAGTTTTTGGCAAAGCATTGCTACAGTGTCTTTGCTGTATTTTGCCCTTTCTGGATAAGGATCTTATTGATAATCTCCCTTATTTGGCGAGCTCAACAATATCAGTACTTCCACCAGCTTTACACCAGGACATTGTGAATGCCTTGTGCTATTACATTCTTCCATTTACCATTAGTGAGTGTTCCTGTAAGAAGAAAACGTCCACTAATTCACAACTCATTGTTTTGCAGCTCGTCGCAGTCCCGAAGAGCAGGAATGCCAGGCATGTCAATCTGTGTCGTCGGTTATAATGATGATTCTGCAGTATTCTCAGAATCCAGGTAAGTTTCAGTAATTTTTTTTTGACAAGCGAGAATAATTGCGACTATTATTTTATAACAGCGCATCACTGTCAACTGCTTGAGTGTTTAATGACACTTAAACACAACGTGGTGAAGGATATTCTGTGCGTGATTGCATATGGAACATCAGTGTCTCGATCATCAGCTGCAAAACTATTGTTCTACTACTGGCCAGCTTTTGATCCAAATCTGTTTGACAGAAAGGTGCTGCTCTCCAAAATGACGAGTAAGTTTAAGTTGTAGATACTAGATGTTTTAAAATGTTGCAGTAACTAATCGATTTCCTGAACTTCACATTTTTCTTTCGGTTTAGTTAAAAAATTTGTTTGTTTCTGTCAAAAGGATCAAATGAACTGAAACATACATTTTCCCGCCTTCAAAATACTGATACTGTTCATCCCGTTTTCGTACTTCTTATTAATTTTGCCACTCGTAGACAATTTTCGACAGATCTCGATCATCATGGGGCCGTTCAAGAACCTATAGTTAAGTAGGTCTGACAGCTGGCTGACTAGATGTTCTCGGTTTTGATTGGCTGAAATCAGTCATATGAGCAGCTGTTTCAGTTGACGTTTATGGAGGTGTAGCCGACGAATCTAGTCAAGAAATTCATGAATGAGTACTAAGTTGACAGTTCACTTATGTGGATGACGTAGGAAAAGTGACGTTCCCGACCAATCTAGTTCTTGCGTTCTGGTTACATCTTATCCAGACCAATCTAGTCGACTTAGGATAACTATATTCTTGAATGTGCCCAATGAGAAAAGTAGTTGAATATTATACAGGAAATGTCTGATTGCAAATGACATTTTGCTTTGATTTTTTTTTTAAGTGTACCATCAAACGGGCTAACATTGACCACTTTTAATTTCAAACAGGTGTATCATTTAGGTTTTTCGCTCGAGTGGGGGGAAATAAATGACAGAGAATATGGGCTTTTCTTTGTACTTCAGTATTTTTAAACTATGATTTGTTCAAATTAAAACGTTAAGGTAGTTTCCCAACCAAAATAGGGTGGTCAATGTTTGACCTGGTTTTGGGTAACTTTAACTGGCAAGTTTATTGCTCGTTAAAAATCATAATTTAGCTAGTTTTATTGAATTTTAATCAAATTTACTAGTGGATTATATTGGGCTGTTATGAAAAATAACTTTTAGTTAAGAAGTAATAATGAGCTTAATATTTTAGTTCGTACATTATTTATTATTATTTAACTAAAACAATTAAGGAACTTTTTAATGAAAAGTGTTTTTTCGTCTCTTTGTAGTATAATTTTATGAACTTTATTGCTTAAGAATTGTGCGTTAATTTGAATATAAAGCTATAAAACGACGAAAGTATAAGTGGTCAATGTTACCCATTATAACCTTTTTTAACTGTGACTGCCCGGTCAAATTTAGAAAGCCCTCGGTCTAAGTTAGCCGTTGGCCCATAAATGTCGACCCAATTTTCAAATTGATGTCAACAGCAATATATGAAAAAGTATATATTTTCAATAGAAAACATCTTAAACTACATATATAACCCAACATTTTAACGAAAAAGTGTTTTAATAACTCCGAAATATCTAGAAATTTGTGGCACATCAAAAGTGCTGTCAGGTATGGAGAATTGTGCCTATTCTCTTAATCTATTTTTCCGCCATCTGTGAACAAATTGCAATCCTTATAAACACTTAATTATAATCCTAACTTATAACAGATGCCGGTATTCACATAACCGTGAAGAATGTTACGTCAATGTTTGCCAGTTTACAAGTAGGCTTTGTTCTTGTCGCTAGGTACTAATAATGATTTTTATTCCTTACTGTACATTTTTGCGGCAAATAGATATTGCTGAACTTCACTATTTTGGTCTAAAGAAATTTTAATATAATGATTAAAGGATATTATTGGTAAACTTTTCACGATTAGAAGTCCACATAAATTTGCTAAGGAGGTGTCAGTTCAATTGACAGATAGCACATTTTGTTTCGTTATTCGCACACCATTTGACAGAAAAGTGACATTTCCGAAAAAGCGACGAAGATGGCTATCCACACTATTTCTAAATGATTTGGAAAAGCTGCACTTCTAATGTAAAAAAAACGTCATAAATGCTTTGCAAAAGCATGTGGGTACGTTCAGTCATATGCTCGTGAGATTAGGAGCATAGAGAAACACGAAACCATTTTTATTGATTCTGACAGTAAAATAAAATCATTCCCTTTTAGATGATCTCGTGCCATTTGTCTGTCAACGGGAGCAGTGTCCGAATGCTGGCAACGCAGAAGCGGCAAAAGTCTGCTACGATCATGGCATCAGCATCACCTATGCCCCCGATTGTCCGCCACCACTTTACCTTTGCATTGAGTGTGCTAACGAAATTCATCGTGAACATGCCAATCTGACATTTGGTGACATTCTGCATCCCATGCAACAGGTGTCTATGGTTTGTGAGAATAAAAACTGCCGATCCACAGAGAAGTCGGCCTTTTCAATCTGTTTCTCTACCGAATGCGCCAGCTACAATGGCAACCATCCGATTCGATATTGTGCTCAGTGTCACGGAAATCGTCACAATACGCGACGCGGTGGTGATCATGTCGTTCATCGAAGCTTGCCCCCCGCATGGCAGATGGACGCCGAAATGCAAATGAACATGGTCGAATCGGTGATAAGTCTTCTGCGGGAAGCTAAGCCTTTGAATTTCGAGCCGGGCAAGGAGACCTCCCCGTCTTCGGATGGAAAGAAGTCGGGAAATGGACAACAAGATAATATTTCGCTAGAGGAGCGTCAAATGTTGGGACGATATGGAATTTGGCTTCTAGTTGGCAGATGTACACCGACCGCTGACACACCGGTAGAGATATTGGGAAGGATTCTAAGTATGCTGTTTCATTGGTTCCATGTGACGGCGTACTCGTACGATGGTAAGTTGTATGATCTTAGCAACTTTTTGTATGCATAAACGGATTAACTGCTTCGTGATTTCACTATTTCAGCTGCTGGACAAGTCGAGAGCACAATTGAAAAGCTTAAGATGGAGCACGTGTGTCAGTGGCTGAAGGAAATCTGTCACATCCATTACAATGTAAGTTCGAGTATGTAGAATGGTCTAGAAACTTTATGTAGCTATAGTGCTATGGAAACTACCGAATATTAATCAAATTTATCTCTGCCATAATATTATAGGTCGATGGGTGTTCTAACTTGCTGTATAGTGCTTGCAGTGTCTCCGCTAGATTTGATTAGATATGTCTTATTCCAGCTCAGTACGCTCCTCGTGCTTAAATAAAGCACTTATACAATAGTTCCCTGCAGATAAAATCAAGGAAATCGTATTTAAGCTCTGTGGCCATATTTAGATAATTGGCGGGACAACGAAAAGCTGCCAGCTACGGCATTCTTTTTAGAGCCACTGATTTTTAAAAACTTTACAACCCCCCGATCGCTAAATTCGTTATCGGAAACAAATTTTAAAGTCTGTACTTTAATGATAGCGACTAAAAAAAAAATGACAGCAATCTACTAAAAAAATGGAGACAACCAAAAAATTATTTTAAATGAAACAAAATGCATACCCATATTACAAATGTCATTCTCTGTTATTTAATCTAACTTCTAATCGTTTAGCTTACCCCTTCCATGTTTCACTCAACAACCAAAATTGAATGAGATTTGAAACGCAACTACTGGCGTGGCGTTTTAAACTAATTTTTTTCTATAAAAAATATATCTGGTAAAGACATTTTTGAGTGAGCTAACATTAATTTTCGGCAACTGCAAAGTTGACGTTGATGTTTTTAATTTGTTCAATACGACTTCTGTTTACTGTCAAAGTTGCTATTGACATTAATATCTATTTATTTGCATTGTTTCGACCATCTAATCGGACAATGTCCCGATTGGGAGTGACAAGGCGCCTCTAAGTCGAACCCCTCTCAACTATTGATAATAATAAATATTACAATAATGTGTCAGTATTAGTAATAATGTGGATAGAAAGTCTTTCCATTTAAAGGTACATATAATATACCCCATTAGAAGTTTCTTTAATGCAAAATTTGTCCGAGAAATCATTGCTTAAAAAGTTGAAACAAACAGACCTTATTCACATGAACTGCAAAAACAACAGTATTTCAGTGGATTGAAGTTCTCGCGGATAATAGGTATTTGAAGAACCACAAATTTATTGATATTTAAATAAAGCACGTCTAGTCTAAAAAGAAATAAGCTGTTTACTGTCTATTTTAGTCATGGGTCAAGAGGTTTGTGTAAGTGGATTAAAGTTTGTCCATTTGATTCTTATGTTTGAGAATACAATTCAGAATTGGCTTAATCGCAGGTACTATGAGTTCTTATATTTCACAGCTTTTTCAGTTCAATGTTATGATGAATATAAATTATATTCGAAAATCAGAACAAGTGTAGAAATAAAAAATCGCTTTATTTCCCCTTCTATTTCTTTAAAAAAATATTAAGACATTTGCGAAACAAAAATCTATTTTTTCTAAAGGAACGCGTTCTTCCACTGCTACCCTGGACGATTTTTTCTAAGATTTTGTCGAAATTCTTCAATCCGTCATCTATATCCAACTTACACTCGATTAAACGTTATCACTTCAAATATATGTAAATCTGATTTTTCTAAATTCCATCTTACAGACACCCGCAAACAAATCTTCAAATCATACTTTCTCAAGTTTTGAGGACATTGCGATAGTTAAAGTAAGATTCCACTGAAGCTTAAATTTATTTTCTTTTACTTCTTTCTTTTCTTTTATTGCAATCAACCTTTTAACAAATACTCAAGTTATTTTGAATTTTACACAGAAAATATTTTGCTTTTACAAATTACTCGATAGTTTTTGCACACAAATGTAGTTACAAAACTTTTGTTCTTCTTTTTTAACAGTAGATATACATTTTTCCATAGTTAATTTTGTTCAGTATTCAGTAAAGTTTTGTTTCCAATTTCTAAAAAAACATAATTAACAACGTTTCCTTTTACAACACATCTACAATTTGTCATAGCGCAGGCGACTTCGATGAATAATAATGTACTATGTGTTTGTGTGGAACTTAACATTTTAAAACTTGAATGAGACGTTTGTTTGGTTCTTATCGAGTTCATCGCTCCTGGAATGTGCGATCCCCTTTAAATCATCTTATTATTAGGTTTGCCAATATATCTGTGATGGCTTTGACATAACTATGACGCAATTTCAATAATCTGCACAATGAGCTGAGAACACAACATTTTATTAAAAATCGCAGTAAAAGCCCACATTTTGTGAAGTGTTCAAGATTAAGGGAATCTATTTGATATTTTGATGTGTCATTCAATCAGCTCGATTCGCTTTCGAACAGACCTCTGGTCAAAGCCAATGGAATACAGAGATATATATAACTTTCCAGTGGAAGAGCGGCTGCCTACAATCTACAAGCTGCTTTCCCCAAAACTTCATGAAGTCACGAACACTTGCTCATTTCTTTTCTAGCTATGTGAGTTCATGAATTGGACTTCAATGCGAGAATTCGGTGGTCTCTAATTGTAGGTATTTCACTATTTTTTTCAATACGAAACGCAAAACAATTAAACACTGCAAGCTATGCCCATAAAAGCAATGTGAATAGCGGTCGGCCATTAAAAACATGCTTTTTTGTTCCTCACATGTATTCGCAGACGGGGGTTGAAATTACAAAAACAACAATGTAAACCAATGTGTTTTGGGGGGATAGACGTACGAAAGATATCCATCTCTTTTAATCATTCACCTCTGCCTCAGACCCACTATTCGAAGAAGTACCACATCCCCACGCATAGCAAAGCAACGATTTTAACGATTTTGTTATCGACTGCAGTTCTTAGTAGATCGTATAAAATTAATTTCATTGTGAAATTAAAACAGTATGTATTTGAAAACAAAAAAAAACGGAAGATAATGTCGAAGCTTAATCAAATTGTATATTAATGAAATAAACAGCGGATCACTTCCTTCAGCCATACTCCAAACAAGTGAGCAAAATATTTTAACAAAAACGAAAAGCAATAATTTCACTCTCAGATTTACTACATTACCGACATTTTGTGGAGCTTCTGAATTAATAAGGAGAGAGCGCCGCATTAACAAAAATAATTATACAAAGCCAACTATTAAGTGCAGGTCGTATTATAGAACTGTCCTTTTCTTGTATAAGACTCACCTTATAAATTGAATTGTTGCATAAATGTAGTTTTGACAGAGGATATTATACTTTGTACCAACAATGGGGAGACGTTCAAATATCTAGTTTATAAAAAAACACTGGCTGACTTGACGGGTCTTAGTTTTGATTGGCCTAGATCGGTCACTTGAACAGCTGTTTTAGTTGACGTTTATGGAGGGCTAGCGAACGAATTTAGTCAAGAAATTCGTGACTGAGTACTATTCGAGTCATTAACGACGAGTTTATTTTTTCCGTTCTGGTTACCTACATCAAGTACAGACCAATTTAATGGACTTAAGATATCTAGATTTTTGAATGTGCCCAATATTTAATATTTTCTCGTTCTATGAAAAAGTGAAACGAAAATGTTTTCACCTTTCGATTCTCTTTCTACGAAAATTCGAAACCAAACTTCAAAAATTTCCATATCAATAATTTGTTTTCACGTTTTCATTTACAAGTAAATGTTTTCAATAAGATTTTGAAAATCGAGAACCTACAACACAGTATGCGAATTCACCAAGACAGTTTCACTAATTGAGCGAGACTCGCTTTTTAGTATCGAGTGAATCGAAAAAAATTAAGCAATGGGTGAAAGCTAATGTGAATACTCAGAACCACAGTTGAAATCGACCCCCAGGGTCCTCATTTGACTTTTACTTTTACTTCATTTTTACGACACAATCGAATTGTAAACTGAGTGCTTAGATGAGAAATTCTTTACTATTTGTCGGTAACCCCTTCGTATATGTCAGAGATTATTTTCACACGATCCATCCACATCAATAAAATGACAATTCCCAATCTCTCGAAAATCTGTTTGCTCACACCCCACCACATTCACCAGTGATTGTGTTAGTAGATCGTTCACCTTGTTGTAATGTTGTCAGTAATAAGGTACGTCTGGATTGACGCTTTTCATTGAATTTGCCTGTGCATTGAGCTCAGCAATACAAATGATGTAATGCCATTGCACAACCTTCACAGCTCCGCAAAGGAAAATATGAAATTAACCCCATAGAAGAATAATACGAAAAAAATACATCCCACCGACCGCCATTTTTCCAATATGGCCGATTGAACAGAAACAGAACTAACCGCAAGCATTTTAATTTCTATTCGCCTGAGCTATTTTTTATTTTGCTTGACCACGCTTTTCTTTGAAAAATTTTAACAATGCCAACAGTTAGTAGATAGTCTGAGCCTTCAAGCTTACAATATGTTTGTCCACAGTATATCGTTCCTTTTCCTTTCTAAATCTCTCCAATTAAGCGGCTTTGCTTTCCTAAAGCCCAGCAAAAATACAAAAAAAATAAACAATTAGAGCCTCTCTTCATCATAGAGTTTTTCAGTCGCTAATAAAAACAAGTTACACTGAAACTGCATGGTGAAAGCAGGCCCTTACACCCACTATTCGTATCATTTCAGGCACGTCCCAGTAATGGTGACCAAGAGGCAGACGAAATCAACAACATTCAAATCAGTGAGACAGTTTGCCGAGTACGTAGGTCAACTTGTGTGTATGGTTCAAAGCATTCTTTTTTTCAAATTCCTTTAAATGTCCTTTCGACTTCGAGTTGTAGTCCCTTCGAGGCTTTGTTATCTTTATTCATATTTTTGTAAATAGGTTAGCTTTGCTCTGCAGCCTTCGTCTTCTTGAATTTCTGTTTCCTTTTCTTAGACGTGTGGTACCTGCATGTTTCTGATCTATATTATTGTACTTGTAAGATCTTTAGCCTGGCTAATTGTATTCACTCGAATATCTAGAAAGTCTTCCTTGCTGTTTGACAAGTAAAATTGTTCATATTTAGTAGAAATGCTGTTAACCTAGCTATGGACTGACCTACAAATATAAACTGGTCGCCTCTCTACTAATCTACACATTTTCTCTCCTCATATGTCTTCCAACAACTTAATCTAATACTTCTAGGTCTTTATATCGTGTCTCCTGCCACACCCGCCAGAGTACGCTCGGGTCGGTGGTCACTGGGATACTTTGGCCTCCCGAACCAGCCACCTTAAGGAAGGACTCCAACGACTTATCTGCTTAGTTCCCTATGAGGTGATTACATCGGAAATTTGGGACTACGTGATGCCACATTGGATGGAGGCCATCACCAATGATGTTGCCGAGAAGGAGCTGCACGAATTGAAGATTGTTCTCAGCAAAATCCTTGATCCGGAAATGTCTCCACTGGGTTTCGATGCCAAGACTATGTACAACTTTGTGGCGATTCGATTCGAGAAGACGACGGCTAAAGTGCAACAGCAGGCCCTGCATTGGTTGCAGATTTTGACAAAGTTGGAAATATTGATTCCATTGGTGCAACTGTTCGCCATGTTTGGCGATGGTGTTCGCATCATGAAGTATGGCGTGCAACATGAAATTCTGAAGGAAAAAGAAGTTAAAGGGCAGAAGCCGCCACTGAAAGGCGAAAAAGATTTAGTGAATCCACCGCGGAGGAGTTCGATTTGTAAGTGATTGCTAGTTCGTTGTAAATATTGTGCTTACTGTGATTCAATTGCAGCACCAGTTGTTGAGGATGACTCTGGAAATACATCGGCTATTTCGGATGATGAGGCACCTACAAACCGGCACACGGAGTTCTCCACCGACGCTGAACACAATCTGACTTGTTGCATCCTTATGTTGGATATTCTGCTGAAGCAAATGGAATTGCAAGATGTTGAGCAGCACACTGGTATTTATACACATGTCTGCGAAAATACATCAAGGCTTCTGAAGTGCATGGTGACAGCGGCACGAGTTGGTCTCAGCAGCCATATTTGTTCTTTGAAGGTAACTCTGACACACAAATCATTTGTCATTTTAACTGTCATTATAACTTGACAAATAGAATTTTAGAATTTTTGGCTCTCGTCTAATACTTCTTCATTCAGTCTAAATCTAATCACAAATCTGAATTCAAATAAATGCTCGCCTTGGTATTTGCAGCTATATTATGTAGATGACGATATATAAAATCAATATCCTTGAAAAACACTCCTCGAGACTATTTTCTTAATTTTCCTAGGTTGCTGAATGCGCCTACTGTGAGGCGTCGATAATGTGGCATCAACTGTCAACAAAACTAGTACAATTTATGGCACCGCTAAACCCCGTTCGTCCACCAGATGTAAGTACAACGTTCTATTCTTACTAAGAGCTATTAAGATATCACGTAAAAACAGGCCCCAATCGAGGAGATCTTCGAAGAGGAAAAATCATCGCGCAAAAGTCCACCGGAAAGTGATAAGGAGAAAACACGAGACCGTGATGTATCCCTATCGATGGCTCCGCTACCAATTCCACTTGGACCGCTTGGTGGCTTCGCAGGTGAATTTATTGAGCTAATTCATTTTTAAATTTAGGTTTCGCTAGACAATGGAGAACTTTCTAACAAAACAATGCTGACAACGCCCCCTATAATTGCACTTTAGCGGCACTAAATGTTAAACCAGTAATTTAGTACCCATTACCTGTATCTCTATCTCTCTTTCTTCATTAATTCACTGCAAATTTTATAAGATCATTGTACTCCTTTTTCATATTCTTCTTTTTGTCTCTTCCTATTTCTCTGTGTTTCTTTTCCCCCGACTAATTCTCCTCCACTGTTCTACGTCATACATCATAAAACAATATAATAAAAATTACTCGGACTGTTTTGAAACTAAATATATTAAAATTAATTAAACAAACCATAACACAATTCCTTCTGAGATGTGCCAAATCTTACAGATGATGGGAAAATAATAATTATGGCAGGTGAAGAAGATAATGAGATTAACAATGCTATACGAAAATATTTTAAAAGAGACCATTCAACTTAAAAAAAATATATATATATTTGCACTAGTTTTATTTTAGTGGAATGTTTGTTTGGCCAATTTTTAAAACTCATAACTCACACTTTCACAGAAAAAATACTTTTCAGCACTGTACAGTACACACTCCCGTTAATCACAAATACACATAAATAATGATATATTCAAACCGAACCATTTTCTCTTTCAAGTGTTTTTATTTCGCATAGGTACGCATGCTAAGTTAGCTCTTTTGTTTTAAACCAAATAAGTTTCGATCATGAACAGTGGCTATGGTGTGGGAAAAAAATTTGTAAAAATATACACATTGAATGCATTTTGATTTGCTTCGGTATAAAAGTCTGATCATGTAGCGTTAGTTTGCTCATGATAAAATGGCAAATGTGCGTCTACTCGCGGTCAAATAGCAAATCAAATTCGGTCAAATTAGTTATCACTGCGAACAGTGCTGCCAATTCGAAAAACAACTTATAAAAAACCTGAATTCTAAGTCACGTATGGCAATCATAAAACTATTTGCTAATCCTTTTCGTTGAACATTGAAGGACGAGTTTTTTTTAAATGTCTCACTGTTTCCAAATTAGCGCGTACAAACACATTGAAGATATTGCGCCAGGGTGTCTTCATTTTATCTGCTTGTCAAAGTCGACTTATATGACTTATATGACAGATCCCCGTACCCTGTTCATCATTGAACTACCATAGCACGCTGTTTATGATTGAAAACTCTAACCAATATGCACATTACTTCAGCTTTATAATGCATTCAATACAGTACGCTTTTTCAAACTATATTCCCTCATTTAATAAGCACCTACTAACATAATATTAATTTTTTTAATTCGCAAATAGGTCCAGTTCCCGTAGCAGTCCCACAACCAGAGCCCCACTCAGTTGGTGGGGTTTTAGTTCACATGCCACATGTTTGTTCGGTAAGTACAAATAGACATTAAACTTCTTTTAATCCATGTTCGAATCCAACAGATTATTATAATCAAATAATTTTGAAGGGAATAGTATTACTTTCAGTGGTTTTTTGCATAATTACATTTACACATTTCAAATTAAATCAAATATTCAACTAAATAAATAAGAAAAGTAATAGTTTTTGCATTATGTTCTTGATTTAGTGAATTGATATGATTTTCGCAAAAGTTTTGACTTAACCAAAAATTAATAAACAAAAAAAAAGAAATATTATTTGACATATTCGTTATTTTTTTTATTTTTATTATTTTCTTTCGTTTTCTTTTTATAGAGCAACGATCTTGGTTCTGATAATATTGAATTGCAAAGAAATGTTCACGCCACAGACGAGGTACTTTGCGAAATGTTCAAATTAAATCAACTTCGATTGTATTCGTTTTTTTTTTGTCTTAAATATATATTCGTATAAATATACTATATACCTGGATATTGTGTTAAGGTGTACAAACAAAAAATCTGTAATCTCGATGTACATAAAACCATATCATATATATTTGTAAATGTTGTAAATATCGCTACTTCTTATACTACGTTTTCGCCAGGCTAAATGGAATGATTTTTTTGAGTAGACAATAATATTTTATACTTTCACGAATATCATTACATATCGCAAACTGAACAGGAAATCGTACTGTTAATTTATGAAAATTTCTGAAGTCAACAGTAAACGAAGAACTGTCAAATAAAATGCCAGTTCACGAATGAAACAAAATAACTACGAAATGGCTTCTCATTTGGCACTAATGAAAACTTAGTTTTACATATACTTAAATGTAGTCGTGTTAAAAGTATAGGTTAGGTACATATAATATGTATGTTATCGCAATGTGTGTTTTAGTTCGGTATTGTAGACATTCAAGAAGAATACTTGACCATTAAGAGCTTTCATTGCTCGGTACAGTAAAAGTGGATACATTTTGTCAAATCCACGACATAAATTCTACTTTAATTGGCCCATGTGTGTAATTTAGTTATTACTTAGTGCACTGGACAGAGCTCGAGATCTGAGTCTAGCTTGTTAAAATCGTATTGATTTGCTTTTAAATGCACTTGAGCACTTAGCTGACAAATAACTTGCAATTAGACTATATTAACAGCTGTCAAAATATGTTGTGTCCAGAGTGCTTACAGGAATTAGTCGTTTCATTTATGCTGAGCTCATAGAATGCAATGTACAAAACAAACAGTAATGATCATCGAAATGTAAGAAGCGAATGATTAATTTTCGGACACAGAAATATTGGTACTATCCGATTTTAAAACCTGTGAAGTCCAGCAACAAATAATCTGTCAAATTAAATAATTGAGCCCAAAACTCTCAGAGAGTGAAAAGTGTTCTCTGAAACATTCACATTTCGTAGGTTATTTCCAGGTTCCAGCCAAACACCAATTTGTCCGAAACAAAACTAAATGTTGCAATTTGGACTTTACTTGAATCACTTTTTTCACTCTTTTAATGTCCTTCTTTCCTTTTACCCATAAACTTTTCGATTACATATCTGTACCGTACATAATCTTACATTTTCCAAATTTGTAAGCGTGAAGAGATTCTACGAGCTCTACATGCAATGGCTATTTTTGAACAATTCAATGCGAAACTTAAATTAGAATGAAAGGTTCAAAAGTAATGTTGCTTTCTGCGAACAGTTTTTAGTTTTATTTTTATAACTGTGTAAGTGATTTAGAAAAGAATTGATATTATGTGTAAGGAAAGGCAATATTCCTATTTCTGTAAAATTAAAAAATATTTAGAAAATAGCTTTCTCAATACTAGCGACAGTATTTAAACAAAAAAGTAAACTAAAAGGGATATTGCGAATACGGAATCCCTATTCAACAGTGGAGTGTGTTCACAAATTCCACACCCACAGTGGCCGTACGGCTATGCAAGGAGGTCACTCGTACTGACACCTCAGTTATAAATATTTCAGTGTAGAAGCAATACATAAAAGTCACGACAAAAAAGATCAGATCCGAAATAAAACTGAACCCGGGATGTGAAAATATGTCTTGTACCTAAAAACTTTGTCATTTATCGTATTTTAGTACAGTTTTTTTCTCTCACTTCTAGAATTTTTTACTCACGAAATTGCTCACTCAGATTACTGAGTAAAGCAATTTCAACAACGTTCAAACGCAACATAAACTTAGTTTAAAATATCAAAATAGAAATCTAGATCTAAAGAAATATTAGAATTCTTTCGTTTTAGTACTCTATGTTAGGTATAAATAAGAAAATTATTATATCGTCCCAAAGTATCTTGTATGTGTGTGAATATAAACTTTTAATGAATTTTATATATATTTTTCTTAATCATCAAAGAATTGCATGTGTTCTTTATGAACAACAAAAAGTGTATAATTCGTTGTAACATATTTTTATAATTTATTCAAATCAAATCAGCACTGTCAATATTAGATCACTGCAGGATGGAGTCACCAGAATCATTTTTAAACTGCTTAAATGCGAACAGTATTTATTTAATATGTTTGGAAAAGCTAACACATACATACTTTTTATGTGTATTGTGCTGCAGCATGTAACAGAGATTTTGGTTAATGTTAAAAGCCAACAAAAAAGAGAAAGCGAAAAACATTCCTTCAAACATTCAATTGAATTTTTGTCTTGCGAAAGCGGCACTGTTATTGAAAATAAAAAAAACTTTATTGTAATAGAACAGAACTTAATGCAAAAACAGCAACTACGATCTACTTGACAATTCGAAAACTCACAGTGGTTGTTGTAATTGCGTGCTTAAAATCCTACTTTACTTAGCTTTGCTGAAATCGAGGCTCAAAAAAACAAGCCTAGTGTTAAAGAACTGCATTATCATTGTAGAAGTTTGGCAGTTCTTTCGTTCAAGAAAGAAAATTCACAGTCAGCAAGCTGCCAATGCTGAATGTATTTTTGTTTAGTTGCCGCGCATAAAAACTTTTCTGAAGACATGTTTCCCAAACATAACTTTTCCTTAATAAATTCAGAAGAGTGCTCTTTTTTGAGACGTCAATGATGTTTACACAAACTATAGGACACAAATATATAAGTATAAGGCATAGGTACCTATCACTGTATCCAATCTGAACAGTTGTGTGTTCTAAAGGCTCCGTCAAACAGAACGCGTTTTTAAAGGCGCGGTGAGATTTTTCTACGCGCGGTAAGTTATTTCAACGCGACTATCCGACCACCGCGCTAGAGGACGTCAAACAGAATTGTAGCTGTCATCATTTTTTGCAAAATGTCAAGCAGAATTAAGATTTTTAAATGCCGCACTACGTAATTTGCGAAAAAGAAAAAGAAAAATTAAATAAAATAGCAACGATAGTTTGTAAATAAATATGTATGGACATAGATTGATCAAATGAGTCGTGAAAATCTTCTATTTTGCGTTGCCTCTATACAAATTTAAATAGTACAAATACAAAAACTTCAACTATTCATTTTTTTTGATTGTCACCCATATTTCTCCTTTTATAATAATGTTTTCGTACACAATCAATCAATTTTTCCATATCACAATTTCAAAATCCTTTCTAACGCTCAGCGTCAATGAAAATAATCTGTAATTTTTCACAATACCGCGTTTAACCGCCGCGTTTCACCGCCGTCCGGATGTTTGTCGTCCGCGGTGAGTTGACGCGACGTTAAAAACGCGCTCTGTGTTGCAGGGGATAGGTATTGCACTATTACATTAAAACTGTCAAACGCGGCGGTAAACCGCGCTCTCTTTGATATAGCCTTAGAACAACATGCATTGCATTTCTGTTACTTTGCTTAATAAAAAGAGAAGTGTCACTTTTGCTTTGAATTGTGAAGAATAGACGACACGCCATTTATACACAGCGCTATTTATTAATTGAAAAATAAACAAATATCGGCCAACTAGGTTAAAACACTGTTTAGCGAACGAATAGGCCTAAATTCATTTTTGATAGCTATTTGACGTTTAAAAAACGAGAGGTAGTTTAGAGAGTGAGTAACTAATAACACCAAATTATGAGCTGGCAATGATTCTTTATTGAATTTTGGAGCTCCCACTTCTATACAACTTTTTGCACTAAACGTCAAACAAGCGCAATAAATAAAAGTTTTATCAATGGGAACACGGCCCTAGATACTAGTCCCATACTGAACGAATAATAAAACAGCCGTTCAAGGCTAATGTTGGTTTTTTAAAACCTAAACTGTAATAAATCATCTATAACGCATTGAATTGGCATGCGTATCACAATGTGACATATTATTCGTGGCTTGACAAAAATTGTTTAAAACTTACAGTTTTGGATTATATTACTGAGCAATTATAAAAGTCAAGTTCTTTCCGCAAATTGGATAGATTTTTGGGCTGAAAATTTTGTAGGAATGGGGTAGATTGAACTGTCATTTAAGACATTCATTAATTCAAGATAAACACGATACGGTAAATAATTTGCGGTATTATACGAAGGGAAGTTTCGCTTATTCATTCGTATTAAAAGTTACTGAGCAGTGACCACTCAGTTTTAGTCAGAAAATGAGTGCTGACCTTGCAAATGCAGGCTAACAAAAGAATAAATCACGTAATGCAGCTATTAGCAAACAAGAGTTCTGAACACACCCATACTCCTTGTTAAAAGTTATAACAAGTAAAGTAAACGGGCGCTATTGTACACACAGGTAAACGCGATTCGTAAACGCGTTACTAAGGAATGACATTGGTGACAAAAAAGGCGTTCCCCAAGCTAACTAAAATGATCGTTTTGTAGTCGTTAGCCGAACAGCCACTTGGAACTGTGTCCTCTTTTTGTTCACACTTTTTTAAATGGTATAATAAGACAGTGACAGTGAGTTCATTTGCTTAGGTTTTTTTTTTATTTGAAACGTCGAAAAATGTTTGCCAAAAAGACCAAGCTACTGGTATACTAAGTCCTGCTGATTTTTTTTTCTGTCAAATCCTTGTGCAGGTAAATTGGAAGGCTTTTATAATTATCACGAACATATTCGGCATCTCTTCATCATCAAACACATTCTTGGCAAATCAAATATGACACCTTCCCAATCCAAATGTGTCAAAGTCCCCATTTTACTTAGTACTTGGTTACATTTAACTTTATTTAATTTTTGTATTCGTTTTTATTTGTCGCACAATCTAAATCTAATTTCTAATTTAATCGTTGCACTAAATGTCAATATAAATATTGTAACATGTAATAAATGTAAATGTTGTGCCGCTGTATTATTTGTGCTTGTACACACTCGTTACACTTATACCACCGCATACCTACATTCATGTCCGTATATTAAATCTTCCATAAATGGTAAAATTAAATTAAAAGAGTGTGACTAAATGTGGACCAAATCAACTGTCTGTTCGTTACTGCGGTACAAATAATCGTACTTATCCAGTTCGCTTAATTTATCTAAGTGATCCTTGTGTTGTATTTTTTTGTTTTGGTTTCTTTGGCCTGTTTGTTTTTCCTCTTTCTCTGTATACTTCTTTCGAAAAATCACGTTAACTTCACAGATAATGACGGCAACCGTAGAGACCGTCTCAGAGCAATTGGATCTGGCCGCCATAATGCCATCGGAAAAAGTCGTTACCGCCGTTGCAAGATCGGTGACATTGTCAGATGCTGATGTCGGTATGCATAATATCGTTTACCAATCGCAAATATTCATGTTTATCTCTGCTGGAGCGCTGCATAGACAATGGCATATCGTTAATTTATTTTATTTTTTGTGTTTTTGTCTCTGTGCTTCCCTATTACACGCGATACTGTTTAGCTACTGCTACTGTTCAGGTGGCAAAGGCAGCAATTGTAGGCAGCAGCGAAGATGTCGATCTAAATGGCAGTGTCACAGATGAAAATGGCGATGACATCGAGGATGGTGATGATTTTTGGCACACCTCTGTTGGGAAATTTAAATTTTCCCTAGATACACTGCCGCAAACATTGCAGTATATTCATCAATTGTTGACGGTAAGTGGGTGCGCAAATGTTTGACATAATTAACGAGTGGGCTGATGATATGGGGAAAGTGAAACTCCTGTCAATTACTTCTCATTTTAGGAAATCCCGACGATCAAGAAACCGGAACTGTTGTATTACATTTTGCAGTGTCTGAATGTGATGACGCTGCATGGAGATGCGCTTGCTAAGTCCGCCCGCGAGCATAGGGGCTTCTTTATTTGGTGTCAGGAAAATTTGCTAATAAAAAAGTGGGTTTCTTCTTGATTGGATTTTCAATTCTGAGTTTGACAGATAATTATTTTATTTGTAGTTTATGGGAGTTATGCAATGCTGAACATTCGCATATATGTCAAGCGACAGTGCCACTTCTATTGCACTGTATTACCCTGCCTCTGGGGTCTGACGTTTTTTGGCGCGTTGTTCAGGAAGCTTTTCACGACACCGATTGGCGTATTCGCTTCACAGCTGTTGAGCGGGTGACTGTAATCACTCGATTTATGGATTCGACTCCGCTTCGATCTGAAGTAGGTCTGCAGACAGCTATGGCAACGGCTTTCTGTCATCTCATTGCAAGCATGGATGACATAAATGTGTATGTGGCACAACGTTCCACACTCTATATTGGAACAATTCACGACACAGCTGTGCGGTCATTGTTATTCTGCCTGGAGTCTCAGTTCGACCTCTTTATCGTCGATAGACCGGTGGTCCTTCAGTCACTATACCAGTTGCACAACTCTCTGTCCGATCGGAGGGTCCTCACGTGGGAGTTCTTTCTCAATCGCTTCGACACGCTGTTTGTTGAGGCGCAAATTAATCTGGAGAAATGCGGTGATATTTCCTATCTGCGCGACTTGAGAAACTCCGAAAATGGCAGCGAGGTGCTCTCTACGAAGATCCTCAAGGCGAGAGAAGCACTTAGCCAATCCGACACTAGCGGCAGTATGGCCAAAACTCTGAGTGCATCCTTCGGCACAAAGTGGCCATACAAAAGGACAATGTCAGCACCAGCAAGTATGGTACCACGTCAGGACTCCAAGTTCAATTGTAAGAGTATGTGTTTGACAGTTCTCATAACCTCACCGACATATTTCGATGAACTGTCAATGTGAACTTTTATTCTTTCTTCCAGCGGAAAAAGAGAAAATCTACAGTCGACAAGTGTCAGCACCGATACTTAAACGGAAGACATCGCGCTTTGGATTGGGTCAGTTTTTAAGCTCTAGTGGAACTAGTCATAGTTGTACAACAAATTTAGCCAATCAACCATTGCACAGTTGTTCACGTCATGCTCAAAATGTAGCTCATTTGAATGCCTCACAACCGCCACCACCTTCACCGTCACCATTAGTCTCGTTTCCTATAACATCTCAGTCCTGTCATGCACAAGCTCCTAGGTCCCCGCTTCCTCCGCAGTCCGCGATTTTAGAGAATCCGAATTTCCAATCAGCTCCATCAACGTCCCAGTTTCACTATAACCATCCATCACATCATCACCCGTATCATTCTCATCATCATTCTAATCAGCCCCCAACTGCCACATCAAAACCTAACACGTCTGCTTCTTGCGAAGGCTGCGGTAGCACTTATATTCAAGCCAACCTTCCAGGTAGGTGATAGAGCACGGGTGTACTTTTTTCTTTGTCCAATGTAACACTTTGTTTTTCAAAATCTGAATGGATCGCCCCCTATCCCCTACCACGCGTGCAACAAGTGGAATTCGTATTTTTTTTTTTCTCGTATTGTTTTTAGGTGTCTTACCATGTTTTTTTTTGCGTGTCATTTACGTCTACGTCTATACATTTATTTGCAGTCTGTATTTGGTAATTATTATTAATTTAATATAGTCCATGCATCCTTCCCATCTGACATGCCTTTACGCAATTTCTTCTTTAGTGTATGTGCTCTTTGTGTACGTGACTGAACGGAAGGTTTGTTTTGGAACAGCAGCGCAATTTTTAATTAAAATTGATCTCTATTTAAGCAGTAAAATAGAAGAATAGAAGTAGATGTTTTACTTAATTTGATTTCGAAAAAAGGGGAAAAATCTGTCTGTCACTCTCCTGATTTTCAGTTGGCGTTTATGGAGAGACAGACGAACCTCAGCTAAGAGTGGGGACGTTCGGATTCCCATTTAAGTAAGTCTGACAGCTGTCTGACTAGATCTATTTCAGTTCTAATTGACACAGAGTGGTCTCGTTATTAGTTATGCAGTTGACGTTTATGGAGGGGAAGCCGACAATTCTAGTCAAATTTAGAGTCAAATTTAAAATAAACAGAGTGGCCGGACCGTGGCAGAATTCTGAAGAGTCGAAAGCGCCGGTGAATGTAAAAGATGTCATTTCTAATGCTTAGAATGTTCACAAAAAAGGGCGATATCAAACAAAGGTAATGCTGACCGCGAGAATACAAAAACAATTCACGTTGCGTAGTCAACTTGTTCGGATTTCTAGTCCGGACAAATCTAGTTGACGTTTTACATATACTAGGTATCCGAGCTTCCCGAGTTTCACTTATAAAAATGTGTCACCAATTTAAAATTTGTAAAATTAAAATTATGTGACAATATTTGAAAATGTGTTAAGTGTTACAAGTGTCAAATGTAACTATATTCTCCACACACTTCTCACGAGTTAACGAGGATTTAAAATGTGTAGTTCCAGAAAGTAACGATTTCCAAAACTGCCAAGTTCTGCTGAATGCAGCTGGCTTAAATCTTTTAAAAATGTCAGCATTTTGGGTGTTTGACAATTGTAGAAAGACAATGATGTGATTTAGATAAAATTGCCTTGAACGTTGTAAGCACTCTAATCCAAAATAGCCTTCTAACCAAAGTAAAGATTGTTCCGAAAACGGTTTGACTTCAGTGTCAGTTTAATTTAACATATTGGTAGGATTTTTATTTGTTTTTACATGTACCTGATACCTGTAAGTGTTTCGTTGAACAGTACGAACTCTTTTTCTCTGTCAGTCAAAATGTTAGCTATGTTTTCACTTATGGCATTTTCGATTGAAGAAACGAATCGCGAAAAAGATCGGATCAATTCTGAATTACGGGGCTATTCTGTATATAGAATAAGATTCGCTTTATTTAAATTGGGCTTGTATTTGCCGTCTTCCAATCGACAGCTCACAACTTAATTTTTGTGGCATTTGGGAAAATAACAAGCTCATAATTCTGTTTGTCACTAAATAGACATGAGAATTATAAATTTTCGAATTGAAAAACAAAATTTCAAGTAGAAGTAGAAAGACTTTTTGATTGCAATGAATTCGATAAAAAAAAAATAGCAGAACGATGTAGAAGAATGCATTTTCTTCATCGGATGATGGGCGAATAGGAAAAAGAAAAGAAAATGTCGCTAAACCGTCTGTTTCTCTCATTCTCAGCGTTGAAAAAGATGGCGTCTTTTGCGACTCCAGTAAAAATCTAAAGGTTTATTAAAATCGACGATTAAATAGCACTCACTCACTAATCACAAATATTTAACCAAGGTTTTAACGTCACGTCTTCGTACAATGGCACATCGCAAATGGCTTCTTCATTAACAATGACATTTCAGTTCCGAATTACGCTGAAAGTTAGTAGATTATTCATATCACAATTTATGACTAAACGCATAAGGTCCTTTACTTTTAATAATATTTAAATTCTTGCGACTTTTTACTATTCAGTTGACGCTTTGCAGAGAGCCGGAGAAAAAAAAAAGCGGTTCTTATGGAATTATTCTTTCTGATGTATTCTCTCAACATCATTAGCAAACAGAAAATATTATCAAATGATACCTAATATATTAAGGCACAATGTTTTCGAAAAATAGACACCGTAGCTTAACAAATTTGTTTGCTTATTCAGTTGAAGCGGAGTGTATTCTCCAAGGAAAATCTTATGGCGTTTTTCATTGAAGATCCAAATGAACTGCCTCCCACGCTTAGTTGAATATTTTCAGATTCGCAAAATTTATTTCCAACAATACAGCAATCTGGCATTTTGTTAGTTTTGAGGTTAAAATATCCCAGACACATCTGTCGTGCTAAGAATGGGGAATTGGCCAATGAAATATAGTAAACATCGAAAGAGCACTTCTAGATTTGATCTTTTGATAGAAAGGGCAAGTCTTTTTTTCAATCGAAAACGCCATTACTTTTTTTACTCAACAAATTTCTTGGTGTAAGAATTGGAAAAGCTGTTAATAGTATTCGACTTTTTTTCGAAACAATTGATAGTTGACACAAAAAACTCAATCTTTTTGAAACGAGAGCACTTTTCACGAATCTTGATTTTTTTTAAGATGCTCGAGACTTACTCGAGATGAATTTGACAGGTAGTTAAGTTAATTTACAATTTCGTACAGTTTTTTAACAACGTCCAAACACTTTTAATTTGTTACAAGTGTTTGGACGTTGCTTAAAAATTATTGGGAGGCGTTTGGAAAAATGGTTAATACAATTGCTGCACAGCTTTTCCGATCAACAGGATTTTGTAAAATGTACAAATCTAGATAAGATTTTGAACCCTGTTCTTCATAGGCTTAACAGTCGATAAATTATTTTTTATTGTTTTTAAACCTGACACTTATTTTTAACTTTTTTTTTATACATATACAGTAGAAATCGGTTATAACGATGAACCGGATATAACAATATATTTTAAAAGTCCCGGCAAAACTCCGTTTAACTCAAGGTAATTTGCTATCGGTTATAACGATTCCGGATATAACGATGAAATCGGTTAGGTATAGCGATGAAAATTTATCATATTTTAGTCTAAAAACTGTTTATAGCGATGGTAAAAAACTTGTTCTTACATGCCTACTGCCTGTTATTTTCATTCTGCTTCTACATAAATATGTACATATCGATATTTTGTATGCACATACTATACATACATACATAGTTATAAACAAATTTTTAAATTTCCTGTAGCCACTGCAGTAACTGGTCTGTATCTGTACATGTAATTTCATGGCATGCCCTGTTCGATTTCCATATCTCCGAAGAGTTCAGTACATATTAATTTTTCTTTGAAAAAAGTTGAGTGTAGAATTGTTAAGATGTTAAGATGAGCATTTGAAGCATTTTTTTTTAATACAGTTTCCTTTTTTCATTATTTTCATTGTACCGGATATAACGATGAATCGGTTATAACGATGAAATTCCGAGGTCCCTTCGATATCGTTATAACCGATTTCTACTGTACATATATTTTTAGTTTTCATTGTGTGGTTGTTCTTATAAAACTTTTGAAATATGGAGGGACTACTACTGACCCAACTGTAGTCAAACCGCATTTGGTATGCTGCACGCAGAATATTCACTTATTTAAAATCAACCAACTTTCGGCTAAAAACTAACAAGTGATACTGTTAATATAGCTCCTACAAAGTTAGTCGATTCCAAATAGCCGAGTCAGGTTGTTTAAGGAAACTCGGTTAAAAATAACCTTTTATCAATTTTTCTCGGTTGGAAATAACAAACTAACTCTGTTGAATTGAACCAGCTGGTTGATATTTATCTAGAAACTTGGTTCTTAACAACTTATAAAGTGTGTTATTTTTAACAGTACCTATTTATCTCGTTAGTATTAAACAACGAACACTCGGTTTTTTCAACAGGGACTTGGTTAATTTTAACCCATTTTTTATTAACCGAGCAAAAATCGCACTCTGTTAGAGGCAATTTTTGAGCGTGTGCAGAATGTTCGATATTTATGTTGAATGTCTCACTTTTATTCCCTAGTGTGGTATATTTTACATTAAGCATAACTCACAGTAAGTGTAGTATACGTAGTGTTGTCATATTTTGCATGATTTCTTGTTAAAACAAAAATGAAAAATAAATTTATGTTTCTTAGCAGCGCACTGGTTTGAATAGGAAAGACCAATTGAAAGCGCGAAAGAAAGTTAAGTCAAACAATTAAAACAGGCCTTATGAACGAGCACGCAATTCTACCAAAGGTTCCAACACGTGGTAATGGCTTAAGCCCGATTACAGCCTGGCAACTCTCTTATGGTTCCACCTTAAGACTTCTTATCTTTGAACAGTTATATCGACAAATTTAACTTTGTTTCGTCAAACAACCTAATCTCTTGGTAACCCTTTTTCGTATTCAAATCCACTGTTGGAAGATCAAATCCGATTACAACGGCAACTCTGACAAAGTTGGGATTATTAAAATACGTGGCATAACTTATCTAAAAGGTAAAGAGAGTGTCCAGGCTTAAGAATCTTATGCTAGTTGCCTCTTAACTCCATGTGCATACGACTTGAATTCGGGCACCCCCAAAATAATATGTGAGCAGTTTCATTAATTCAGTGCGCTGCTAACTAAACTACCCAACAAAATAACCCTGAATAATAAATTCTGCTTCACTTTGCCCTCACAGAAGGTCACATTCACTCTATCGGTGGATTGGGAGACGAAAATCTCGCTGGACTGATAAACCGGATAACCGAACTGGAGGAGTCGGACAAGGAAACAATTCACTTACTGGTGTTTCTCCTGATGCAGTTCATGTCCCGAACGGATCAGGCATTCCCATCTGAAGACAAGCCAATGACAAAAACTCAAAACATTGTTCTGAAGCATTTGTTCCTGCTTCTGGGACACAACCAGATTGACAAGACGTTCCACACTACACCCGGCATTCTGAGGTAAGTGCATACTTTCAAACCGACACTTATTGTTATCAACATTAAACGATCGCAGATCCTCGGCCGTCTTCAATGCGTTTCTTGCCAATCTACCGCAAGTATTGGATCAGAATCACCTGATCGGTGGGCTCATTCTCTCATCAGTAATGCAAGTCATACTCTTTGCACCGAATCCATCCAATGTTGGAGCTGACTGTTATCAAAATTTAATTTTCAACTATTCCCTCTGGTACTTGGAGCCGCATTCACGTCGCAACTGGCTAATGACAATACTAGTGGTATTATACAAGTACACCTACACCCAGCCGCCGTACAGCGCGTACATCAACAGTGCGATGCGGATAGTCATCAACAGTTTGAAGGCGCAGTTCCATCAGTGTAAGCGGATCCCGACAACCACCATTTTGGATATTCAGCCATCGTCACGGTCAAGGGACGCAAGCCAGCCATCGCTGGGAACGGATCCAGATGATAAGGATCATAGCCCGCCGCCGAGTCCGATGTTTCCGTCAGAAGGAACAAGTGGCGCGTCCAAGGGGAAGGCTCAAAATGTTGGCTTTTCTCAGAAGTCCACTTTCCGCAAGTACCCCGATTCAAGCTTGGAGGCAGACGACACCGAATCCGAACTTGTGGCCATTCCTGAGAGTGACTTTTCGGACAGCACCCTGCATGGATCCAGTGCACCGGGATCTTTCGATGATGCTGTTCATTATGAGGACGTGTCTTGTTCTGGCTTCAAATTCGATGGCTTACGGCAGCGGGCCATTGTAAGAAGCACGGATTTCACTGAAGATAAAAAGGAAACCACAACATCCATGACAAAGCTCCAGCGTTCATCGATAGTCAGCTCAAAAGGCAGCGAAGTCGTAGCTCACACCAAGTCGAAGACTACCGACGGCACAACTATAGTCACTCAAACGAAGTGCAGTCTCCAGGAGGGTGTACGCATGATAGTGACGCCACTAGTCGGTCCGGAAACCCAGGAGACAGCAGTTCTAAGTCCACCAGTCGATGTGCAACGTGCCATCATTGTTACGCAGAGCACGCAACCGGTGAGAGGCGGCAAATCCTCTGACATGTCCCACACGTCCAAGATGTTCGCTTCGATTGCTTCGAACCATTTAAAGGCCATGGGCGCTATACAGGGCATTGATACAAAGCCTGCAACGACCTCGAAATCTGTCAAGTCAACACCGGAGGCTGCAGCTGTAAAACCCACCCTTCCACCTTCAGGCGGGAGTCGATCGTCGAACGGCAGTATCAACAGCATTGACAAGAAAACGCTCGCCAAGACTCTTGGACGGCAGAAGACTATCGTCGAATCTTCTGCTATTGCTGGCACCTCATCCTCGTCGCCATGTACTGAAGATTCTCGGCCCAGTTCAAAGCCAGGCACTAATGGTAGTAGCAATGGCAAGCCTGCCCTACCAAAGATCGACAAAAAGTGCTACGGCTCGCCCGATTCTCCGCTTTCGAAAATGAGCGTCATGCCAAATCCCAGCGAATCTGAACCAGAAATCGCCAGTCTTCCACCGCCGAAGAAGATAACTCAGCTAGAGATCCCAACACCGGAGCGTCTACTGCCGATCGGACCACAGGAGGGCGTTACAGCTATTGTTGATCGTATACGCGAGGGTTTGAAGCTGCCCGACATAAGTCATCTCAAGCAAGACAGCCTGGATGCTTCCGAGAGTACAAAGGACGACATAACGCCAAGCAGTCGGGGCAACTCTCCCCGACGTCTGATCAAGCAGACTGCTTTAGATTCGCCACAAGATTTGCACACTTCAATCCTGAAGACAGTCAGTCATGATCCGAAGTTGGGAAAGCCCCAACAACGTGAACGAGGATCACAAAGAGGTCGTGCACCCCGAAAGGTACCATTTGCTGTCGACACTAATGCTGTGTCTGATATTCGATCAAGATACGCCGGGTATTGGCCGCCGCCAAGCCAAAAAGAAGAGTCTGACTTCGATGACGAAGGCGTCACTAATGGCAGTCAATCTGATCATAAGCCGGTAAGGAGAGATTCTTTTTTATCTATATCCGTATTTTCATTGGTCGCTTATACTTACTGTGCAGGAATGAAGAACTAAATGTCAAAAAGAATATTAAAACAAAAGGATGAGTTTTACATGTCAGTATAGCAACTATCATTGTTGAACGCGTTGCATTGAGCGCTAGATGACTAGCAGAATGTCAAACTGACCGAGGGTGATATGAAACCATTTTTGACGAATTATTACTGAGTTGAAATGTTTACAGTAAATAACCCTTCCGGTTTTAAATGGAATATAAAATATGTAATGAGATCGAATTAACGCGATAGATATAAATAAATACGTTATGTATCTGATATTACGCACTTGTCATTTTGGACACCACGATAAATTCAATTTAGATTCTATTTAGATTACTGCAGTCGTTCATTCAGATAATTATTATCTTTGGTTAGTTTTACTGAGATCGTCATAAAAACAATAGGGAAGTTTAAGTATCTAATTTAGTAAGTTTGACAGCTGGCTAACTTGATGCGTCTCAGTTTTGATTGGCCTAGATCGGTTTTCTTAATTGAAATGTGATCAAAAATTCCGTGACTGCGAGTACTGATTATATGGTTAACTTAACTTGTGCCCGTTTTGCCCATTGCCCGCTAGACTCCTAGCACAAAATATTCCAGAAGAAGGAACGCCCGCGCCAGAAACATACCGCCACCGGCAAAGTGACAATTGACACTATTTTTCGCATAATTTTTTTCCACACTACAATTAAAGAAATGATGCAATATATTATTATAAAAACAATCTCTGAATGCTATATTTGAATTACGTTACTAACAATTTTATCACAATTACACTTGCTCGGCTTCGTATTTATTTGAGAACGGTTGACAGGTTTCTAATATCGTAAAAGTTTTGAATTGGAGAACAACTGGAATAGGTGACTTTTGTATTTTCAAAATTTGATGTTATAAGACGTGTACCTCTTTTGACTACTGCAATAAAACACATATCAGTTAAATTCAAAAAATTCCACGGCTATCAAAATGCGGTCATCAGAATACTGTAACGTAATGTTGATATTTCTAGAGCCAATCGCGAGTGGGCGACTACTGCGTCTGCGAAAGATGCGGCGAATGCGGATCCATGCTGGAAGAGTACAGCGATGAGGAAGTTGGTATTCTAATCATCATACTGGGAACGTTCATCCATCGCGAGCCAGCAATGGCAGCGCCATTTCTTCCCGAAATTCTTACAATCGTTTCAAAGTAAGTAAACTATTCACCATTGATCAAATGGATAAGTTATATATTCCGCAGATTCGCAATGCATTCAACATTTCCCTGGCAGTTCGAGAGTGCTACACATTTGCCAGGTGGTTCCTCGTCCGTAGCTCATCAATTTATACGCTGCGTCTTACATCAACTGGCCCCTAATGGAATTTTCTTGCAACTCTTCCAGACACAAGTCAAAAGTGAGAACATAACATAAATAGAAAATAATCTAGAACTGTTTGATGCACGCATTCTTTTCCAGAGGAAACTCGCCGCAAATCCTTCAGCAGCATTGCCAAAGCCCTCCTAGACTTCCAAGAGTTAAATCCAACTAGCCCCATCTACATGGTCTGCGAGTCTCTTCTCTCTAAGAAAACCCTTCCCTTGGAACACTTGTCAGTTATATTACGCAACATATCCGAGTATCTGCAATGCATCCCAGCCGACAGTGGCCTGGGTGCATCGTCATGGGCTCAGGCAATGCAGTCAATGGAATCGCTCTTCCGTCAAGTCGTCCTCATTCTACCAAGCGTCGACAACCCTGAATATCTTCTCGATATTATGGTGGCCACATTGAAGATTTCCGCACCGAAAGCGCTTCTCGAACCGTTCTCCAAAGTTCTCGGTTTCTGTGTTCAAAGCATCAATTTACGGCACAGCACCATCTATGAGTTGTGTACACTGAGCAACCGATCCTTCTCCAAGGATCGCGATAAGATGCTTCTGTGCCGCCAATTGATCTTTGAATTCGTTCAGGCTCTAAAATTCAAAATCAACATCCCAGATCATAATCTGCTGTTGATTGTTGGATTTGCTCTTCAGGATGCTGGTGGAGCATTGCCGCCGGGCACAATTGGAGGACTACCCGACTTGCCGCCACAATTCCCAACCAATGCGGCCGATTGTCTTCGGCAGTATATGAATGACGTGTTGGACTTCCTGGCCGACTTTCACACATTGAGCAAAATCAAGGTAAGTACCCATTTTGAAGGGTCAAACACTCTACCAACGTAAAAGCTCTATAATAGAACTTTAAGAATGGTCAGATACAAAATGGCCTCGGTGAGGATACACTGGGCGGTGTGCTCAAGGGTGCGGTGGCGCAGTATTTGGCTCTGGAGATGTCACGCGGCAATTCCAGGGACAACAAAGCGGTTGGAAGATACTTACCATGGCTCTACAATGCCCCTTCGTCGCTGCAACAAGGGTGAGTCGTAGAAAAGTTTTTTTGAAATCCGAGTATAAAAAGGTTTTATTGTCGAACAGGCCCAAAGAATTCACCGAGTGCGTTGGGCACATGAGACTCCTTTCTTGGTTGCTGCTAGGCTCATTGACACATTCGGCTCTTACTCAAAGGAAGTGTGGTGCTATTGGACAGCATGGAGCCGCCGTGCAGCACTTCCAAATGCAACATCCGGGACAAGCAATGACTCAGCCTGTACCACAAGAGGCCAGTTGCCACATAGCCGATCATATTCAAGTGATTTTCGCCGGATTCGCTGAGCAATCGAAGACTTCAGTGCTGCATATGTCATCGTTGTTCCACGCATTCACGTTGTGCCAGTTATGGACGGTTTATTTGGAACAAACGGCTTATAATATGCCGAACAACACTGATGCGCACAACATCACCATGGGTATTTTGTTTGAGTTCTGGGCTAAGGTGACACCATGTATCCTGCAGTTGGTGACACATTCGAGGGCCGCCAAGGATAGTGTGGATTTCCAGAGCTCCAATTCGAAGGTATGGCTGGATAGTAACTATTGTGCTCCTAGATCTTTTAGTGCCAGTTGCTGTTAATCGATTTGACCTTCTGTTGGGCGCCAATTGGATCTGTGTTGGGCGCCTTTTTGTCAGCTGGATTATAGAACTAAATTAGGTAAAATTTGTGATTTAGGTAGCTTACGTTCGTCAATCACGTCATGAATGAGAGTATCACTCTTATCGAGGTATCTGATCGGAACGAAATATTCTTCGATTTTTACGAATTCGAATAAATTCAATTCAATTTAATTCATCGGTTCTGAATTCCGATACCTACAACCTTCGGAAATATTCTCCGATGACATGAATGTGTATAGCGGTCCTTCGCGCATTGCGGTCTACTGCACTTTGCAGATCTCGATATTTTTTCAGATTTACACATTGCCACAAAGCCAATATAATTTGTACAGTTTTTTTTACGTTATTTTAAGGAGCTGAGACAGTTTGGTTAGATCAGGGTATGCCGGCTCCACCACCCCTGAGTTCAGTTTAAAACCATGAGTATTCCGTCTACCACTTTTTGTCGTTTTGGTAGTTTGGTGGGTTATTGCTTCTCCGTTTGTAATCTCAGTGGATAATAGATCTATAGGGCTGTTAGTCATATTAGGGCTTCTATAACACAGGTCGGTATACTTCCGAAATGCGCAGACATGCAAGACGCTGTATCTTGGTTAGCCATTAAAATGTCTGTTTTCTGTGTGTCTTTGTTTCACCATACTAAGGAAGCACAAGTAATGATGGGCCTAACCATCATTGAATTTTACATTTAAAATTAAAAAATCGGCAGCCCACTTACTTCTTTCAAATCTGTTTAAAAAAAATTAAAAACGAATACCTGTATCTATATTTGAATTCTTCTTGTTCACAGCTATCTGAAATGGTAAATCTACATTTTTTGAGTTTACTCGAAGCACTCAAAGAAACCCAATCCACTGTACTGGGCAAATTACTGCCACTATGGAGTCCCGTCTTATCCTCTCAGACTCAGGTAAGTTATCTGATCACTAACAAAGTTTGTAATTCTATATAAATCATACAACCTTCCAGCTATCGGACACCCTTCACGTTCGTCTGCAAAATGTTCGTGACTATGCGCCTGACTACGAGGAACAACACACTCATCATTCGGATGCACTGCTGAAATGGCTGCAGAGGCTACAGTTCAAGATGGGCCAAATTGAATTGCAATCATCCACAGCAACGCAGTTTTATTCAATTTAAAAAATAAAATAATCTATGACTTATTTATTTACATGTTTAACTGTTACACTGAATGTTGTTAAATTACAAAAATTAAACCAACGAGTTATTCAAATACTGAGTACGTGCACACAACTCCTCCTGGTTTTTCATCCACCAGATCGTGAACTTCATCGTCTTCATCGATATATCGGACGCCTTCGATGTTGGGTTGTCGTAATTTGGGTTCTCTATACGTGCTAAACAGTGGGTTATCTTTGCGCTGTTCTTCACTGGGTACTTCGATTTTCAAGTTGGCGACTCGTTGCAATTTAGCGGCCAGACGTTCGGCTGCTTGTTTCTCCTGAAGGTCCTGGAAGGTATTGGACAAATTTTAATAAACTAGCATCGACTGATTGCAAGAATGCTGATATTATAGAGACAGCAGCACATACTTAAATGGTATGTCTAATACCCCTTTCACACCGCACCGAAAACTCGTCGGTGCATTCACACCGAAGACCAACTAGTTTTCGTCTGACGTTTCAATCAGTTGTGAGACATTAGTCGGGAAACTCCTGTGTAAATTACCTATTTTAGTTACAAATTTCGATCGCATCAATTAAATAAAATAAATTCAGAGCATTTCAAAGTAATATCAGTCCATCAATTAATGTCGATTTCCATTGGGACTTTTTTTTATCTCAATCACTTTTCATATTCCATTGATTAATTGCAAACAAATTAATCTTTTTTTCGATTCAGATCACTTTGCAGATCTCGATATTTTTTCAGATCTATATATACTGCGACAGTACCAATATACTTTGCACAGCTGTTTTACGTAATTTTAAGAAGTTTGCTTCGAAAACAAATATGCACAATCTCGTGAAAACCAAAATAACGATATGTCTTGTCGATAGCCAGGGGTATAATTATTTTTAGAATCGATGTCAATTTGTGATTTTTGCAAAAACAAATGCAACTTGAACAGCTGATATTGCTGCCAAATAACGCACTAATACATTTATAAAAGCAGATCAATTTCGTTGAGCGTTCCATTTGCCACGTAAAATCTGAGATCTGAAAAAGATTTCTGGTGGTCCGAATGGAAAACGACATAAGTTGTGCTGATTTTGCTTAATATTGAAAACTGAAATATTATTGGACAAACTTCTGTAATGGATGAAGTTGAAAGAAACTTTGAGTAATCTCTTTGAAAGGCCCTGAAGCAACATCGTTTTAACTGCTTATCAAGGTACCCGTTAGCAAAGAAATTGTAAGGAACAACCTTCGGAATAAGTATAATAGCCACTGATAAAGCAACCAAGCTTACCTTCATTTTCGCCAAATATGCCTTTTGAATTTCCACCGAATCTGTTAAAGTCAACATCTTCGCTGGCCCGTTCTGTATGAGAGGTGGAGTCGCAGCAGTATTTTCCCATCGCCCCGCATGCTTGCGCAACTTTTCCTTATCCGGATTGTGGACATTCGAAATGGTTGTCTGATAGGGTTTGAATTTCTCTTTTGTTGCGGGCAGATCAACTCCCATCCCCACCAAATACTTTAAGTGTTGATCATCTTCTTGGCTTGAATGGCTAATTTTTGGAATTTGTGGCTTCAAATTCTCTATTTTCTCATTCATGGATGTGCTTGCAATTTCAGCATTAACAACTGGATCAGTCTTTTCATTTGCAAATGATTCTATTTCTTTAATATCTTCTTCCGTGACCAGCGACACTTCTGGAACAATAGTTGTGACTTTCTTCTCATGCATGACACGTTGAGCTATGATCTTTAATGGATCCATTTCAGCTTCGTCGTCACTATCAATCACATCGACTACAGCATCACCATTAAGACAGCCATTCCATTCCATTTTGTTCAACTTTTCTTTGCCCGTTGAGGCGATGTTCATTTCGGAGAATCTTGCTGCAGCGTCATCTACATCGTAGAGCGTTTCTAGAGCTTTGCAGACTTTTTGATAGAAATCCTTGATGCGTTGCCCTTTATCAGGAAGTCTGTTGAGATTCTGCCTAATGGAACAGACAGGTGCAGTTTCATATCGGAAATTGAGTGGAAACAAATTCTTACATTCTGGACATGAGCTTCTCTTCGCGGTCCTTGATTTCGATAAGCTGCACGCGACTTAGTTTTGCGAGATCCTGAATATAATGATCAGATTTTAAAGCCGGTAATACACCAGGTATTTTGTTTGCTATAGCTTTTCTTGGCATTTTTAACTAATACAAATATTATATTCGACTCTTTTAAAAATTATATTTATGTTTCTGGTGTCGTAGTCGTAGTAAAGTGACATTTCTTGAGTCTAAAGATACGTTTGATTTGAATGCCTTTAAAATGAATGTTTATGACAGTCGAACACTGAAATAAAAACGGCCTTATTTAGCTATGTTTGCTTTGAAAGTTAAGCTGTGCCACCTACAAAATAGGTACCTAGGTATTAATAGAGGTAGGTACCTACCTCTATACATTTTTTAAAAAAAAATATTGGCTGCATTTGTGTAATAACGAAAATCATCCAAGTAATGCTGACCTAGAAAAATTTGAGATGCCGGCCCATATGTTTTAATTACAACATAACATACGATTGAAGATTCGAAATTAATATTTGTGCAAGTATGAGCTTTCTGCTTACAGAAGAAATACCTTTAAAAAAATCCAAATCTAATTATTTTATGAAATAAATAGGTAAAAAAAAATAGTTGGCGGAACAGGTTAGTATGGACCCTAGGTCTAGCTTTCCGCAAGCACTCGTTTTGCGGGAGTTTTTAATTTTTTAATGGAAGGGATCTACAGTTTTGTGCCAAATCCAAACGGCCAATTTAATTTATTTTATCTCCATTGCTAAATAAAAGTTTTAGAGCCTTTCAAACTGTATTTACACCATCACGCACGCGCATCTTGCACGAGATTGGACAAAGAGATCCGTTTGTCCGCAGTCAATGCTAATAAAGGCGTAAGAATGAGATCACAAATCAGACGAATAAAGTGTCATGGATATTCAACCCATAATTATAGATACGAAAAACGGAAAAAAACGACATGTTCCGGCCACCAACATTTCCGCAATTGCTTGAAAACATTAAGATTTCTGATTTAAAACATGTGAAATGAGAGTAGTAATTAGTTTGAGTACTATTACACCAACAATTCAGCAGTCAGCAATAGGAAATAAATAAATAATTGTCCGTTCATCACTTCCGGAAGCCATTTTGTTTTATAGGAATGCGAAATTTCGAAAGCCATCGCTATAAAAATATAAACATGCGAAGCTTTCTTATAATTCCTACCAAGTAAACAAGAAGTTAGGTAATGCTGTACTTTTCAGTCACACGGTTATTTAGTAGTTAGCATCGCCTACGTATTAGGTTTGTGTGACCCTGTAAATGCAGCATTATGATCAGATTATGATCTTATATAATCGAACAAACGTCGGGGACAGCGTGTCGCTGTCGTGACTAAGCAAACAGAACTGTACAGCCTTGCACATTTCACAATTTGTTTGCAACAGATTTGTCACATTTTGCTGACGAATATCGGAATTTCTCCTTTTATTGCACATTCTTCTGTGAATTACTCACCACCATAAAAGGTTTAAAATACTAAATTAAATAAATATCAGCTAAAAAACGTTGCTCCTTAGATATGGCAGCCGATTCGGAAGTACTACTGGCTAAGTTTCAGGCGCTCGGCATGAGCGAACAGAAGGCAAAGGAAACGCTTAAAAATGCCAACGTTACGAGAAACCTTCAATTGGCCCTCAACGAATGTGATATTGCAACTCTAGGTGAAGGTGTGGGCATGCTTCTTTATCACATGGCATCGAAAATAAAGCCACAAATCATAGCTGAACTACCACTCCTTGTCAAGTATATAGTGGAGAAGAAACTTGATTCGATTATGCGGATTGACGCCGCTCTGGAATATATTCTCAAAGTTGGTCTCAAAAAGGACGGTGTTAACATCGCAGAATTTGAAAAGGAATGCGGGGTAGGTGTTGTCGTTACTCCAGAGGAAATCGATCGCGCTGTGGAACAACAGATTCGATTAAACAGAGACGCACTCATCGAACAAAGGTACCACTTCAATGTTGGCAAAATCATGCAGGAAGTACGAAATCAGTTAAAGTGGGCCGATGGCAAAGCTGTGAAATCTGAGATTGAGGTACAGATTTTCGATTTGCTAGGACCTAAAACCGAGGCAGACTTAAAACCCCTTTCCAAGCCGGATAAGAAGAAAGAAAAGACGAAAGCCGTCCCGGTAAAACCAGCTGCAGGTGATAAGAACGTGGAACAAGTGGAAGATACATCTGACGGTGCGACAACTATTTCTGAACTCATGAGGACAAAAGTGCACTTTCACGCTCCTGGCGAAAACTACAAGACGGATGGTTATGTTGTTACTGAGAAAACCGAGGCGATCCTTAAGGAGCATTTGCGAAAGACTGGCGGTAAGGTGCACACTCGATTCCCTCCTGAACCTAATGGTATCCTTCATATCGGTCATGCGAAGGCGATAAACATCAATTTTGGATACGCCGCCTCTCAGAATGGCGTCTGTTTCCTGCGATACGATGACACAAATCCCGAGAAGGAAGAGGAAAAATTCTTCGTCGGCATTAAGGACATGGTTGAGTGGTTGGGATACAAGCCGTTTAAGATCACACACTCGTCCGACAACTTCCAGCAGCTATACGAGTGGGCAGTAGTGCTAATTAAAAAAGGACTGGCGTATGTCTGCCATCAGACAGCCGACGAAATGAAGGGTTTCAACCCTAAGCCCTCCACGTGGCGTGACCGTCCTATTGAAGAGAGCTTGCAGCTCTTCCAGGACATGAAGAACGGAAAGATCGACGAAGGAGCCGCTACTCTGCGATTGAAAGTCACCTTGGAGGAAGGAAAGGTAGACCCTGTGGCGTACAGAATTAAGTTCATACCCCATCATCGCACAGGCAACCAGTGGTAAGTTATCATTACTCCTTTAGAAACGTACTCTTCAACTTTTATATTTCAGGTGCATCTACCCAACTTACGACTACACTCACTGCTTGTGTGATTCTTTGGAGAACATTACTCACTCGCTCTGCACCAAGGAGTTCCAATCACGCAGATCGTCGTACTATTGGCTGTGTAATGCCCTCGATATTTACTGTCCCGTCCAGTGGGAGTACGGTCGCCTAAATATGAACTACGCGTTGGTCTCTAAGCGAAAAATAGGTAAACTCATAACTGAAGGAGTTGTCAACGACTGGGACGACCCAAGGCTATTCACATTGACCGCACTACGACGCCGTGGCTTCCCTGCAGAAGCAATCAACAACTTCTGCGCTCAAATGGGACTTACCGGAGCACAAATCTCGGTCGATCCTTCCATGCTAGAGGCCTGTGTTCGAGATGTACTCAACGTAAGCGCCCCACGACGACTAGTTGTGCTGGAACCACTCAAAGTTACAATCTCTAACTTCCCGCATGAGAAACCCACTGAAGTAGAGGTCCCCGACTTTCCCCAGAACCCAGAGAAGGGTTCTCATCGCATAGCACTCGACCGTGTCATATACATTGAACAAACCGACTTCAAGCTAACACCGGAAAAGGGATATCGTCGTCTCTCCCCCGAACAATCTGTTGGCCTTAGACATGCCGGACTCGTAATCTCAGTCACTGAAGTTAAGAAGGATGCGGCCGGCAAGGTAATCGAGATAATCTGCAAGTGTGAAGAGTCCGAGAAGGCAGAGAAGCCAAAGGCGTTCGTTCAGTGGGTGTCCGATCCCATCGAAATCGAAGTTCGACTATATGAAGTACTGTTCAAGCATAAGAACCCCGAGGACACGAACGAGGTACCCGGAGGATTCCTTAGTGATTGTAAGACAGACACAATGACCACCCTTCGCTCGTATGCGGATCGTGTTGTCGCCAACGTCAAAGTATACGACAAGTTCCAGTTTGAACGCATTGGGTTCTTCTCCGTCGACCCAGATACCACCAAAGACTTGACTGTCTTCAACAAATCTGTGGGTCTGAAGGAAGATTCTGGAAAGAAGTAAACTTCTGAAATAAATCAATCATCACACTGATGTTTTACACTAAAAAACGAATGCAGTTGTTTTATTTTTTGCCTTCGACCATTATTATGTGGTATCCAAACTTAGTTTTTACAGGTGGGTCGGTATATACGGGATTGTTGACAGTCGAAATTGGCAGTGCGAAGGCAGCATCTTGAAATGGACCAACCATGGCGCCACGTATTTGCCAGCCGAGATCCCCGCCTTGACGGGCTTTATCTTCGCTATAGGCCGTGGCTACTTCTGGGAACTTTTGTCCGGCTTTAAGCTTTTCCATTGCCTCCATTATCTTGCCCTGCTTTTCGCAAAGGATGTGACGTACTTTCACCGCATTGCCACCTTTCTTCTCTTTGCCTGTGCAGTTAACATTAGACACTGTAAATTAGAATTGAAAGAAGTTTACCCTTATCGGCATCACCGCCGGCAGCTGGTTTTTTACCAGCACCTTTGTTATCCTTGCCTTTTGCGTCCTTCTTCGGTGGCATATCGCTGGTGCGGAAATCGAATTATTTTATTTTGGTAGACACACCGACTTGGGGACAGTGAGATGACAGATGAATCTGCGAAAGTTCTGTTTGTAGAATTATAATCTTCTACGATCGATTTGGGATTGTTTGTTTTCAAAACAGCATAAACCATAGTTTTGTTTGCTCACAAAATAGGTAGGTACAAGATTGAAAACAAAATACGTGTGAAAAAAAATATGCGAAAGAACTAGATATTGTTTGTAGGAAAAACTGAAAGATAAGCTTCTTCTAGATGCTCATTACCGACTCTTTAACCCGCATTGGCCACAATGTCAACCATTTAAAATATAACATGAGTCGCCTTATGGATTCCTAAAAGAAACCGCCACAGTAGTTAACCAAATATGAAGTAAAGAAATCAGAGACAATACTGAGACCCCAACTCACAATCCTCTTGCCGCGCCCCCCTCAATTTTTTTTCAAATTTGCCATGACATGCAAAAACATACAAAAAATAAAAAAACAAATGCTGCCAACCGCGACCAACAGTGTTGCAATGTGATAGAGTTCTGGAATACCACATTTTTACATTGCTGAATGCAGTATGAAGAAAAAAGTCAACTCGAGTAAAACGAGAATGGCGGGGAAGTAAGTTTTAATATTTCTATAAAAAACAAATGAGACAAAAGACAGAAAGAGAAAATACATGTTCATTTCATTAGTGATAAATATGACGTTGATAAAGAGATGGCTCGCAAAGTGTATGGTGAATTCCTTAAGGTTGTGTTACATCTCAGGGTAGTAAATTGTTAATTTCCAGCACATACTAGGACTTTTCGATATCATTAACATCGGTTTTAGCTGTACGTTTTTCTTAAATAACTGATGAAATTTTTGTCAAAATGTTTTTATTTGCATGCAACCTACATTGACAATTTTTCATAAATATTTTGAGCAAATGTACACAAAAAAATAAACTATCCAAACAAAACGAATAATTTAAAATCTAACGGATAAAATTCTATGAACGCTGCCAGCTACTTTGCCAACCGCGGAAGTGGTTCATATTTTTTGAGAGTATGTTGGTGAGCTGGAATTTTTGAAGTTTCGTGACATTTGTTAATACGAATTTGTGTGTATATACTAGCACAAAAAATCAAGACACTTCCGTTTAAATATAGCTTGTAGGCTAAGTAAAGGGATATCGGTTTCCGATTACAACTAGGTATGTCACGCTCTGCTTGACATTTCGAGGACTAAGAGTAGTTGTTGTAATTGCGTGTTAAAAATCCTACTAACGTTTTTAGACAACAAGTCTGTGAAAAATAGAAAAAAAAATAAACAACTGACTTTTAAAACACGCACCACCACAAATGCAAAGAAAGAAAAAACTCGTTTTATGTTCAATGGGAACGAAAAATCTGAATTTTAAGAGCAAAACTGAAAATCGCTATTGAAAACCACATTGCTGTCACTATTTGCTTTTCATTTAACACGCAAGCTACATACCTACCCATACTACATCATCATCAATCATCATCATCAGTTGTTATAGCCTGAACTACATCGAAACAAAAGTGGGAAAAGGTACAAAAAAGTGAAAACATCGAAACTCATCGAAAGCTCACGCATATTTATATGA
This sequence comes from Cheilosia grossa, assembly GCA_963082955.1. Classification (NCBI taxonomy): domain Eukaryota; kingdom Metazoa; phylum Arthropoda; class Insecta; order Diptera; family Syrphidae; genus Cheilosia; species Cheilosia grossa. The sequence goes on from OY720144.1 coordinate 21,189,137, forward strand.
CATCTATGAGAATAGTCTAATATTTAAAATTTCCAGAAGCAATAATAAAAAAATTTAGCCGAGTGATTTCACTTCAACTTCACTGTGATGGAAGCGTGATCTAGCGGAAAGTCTGAAAGGTATTCTTTGAGTGCATTTGTTTCCAGAGCTTTGCGAAAAGTGAAACCCGGAACATGTTCGAGCTTCCACAAAGTGAAAATTTTAAATTGAGAAGAAATATACAGAGCGCACTATGCGATGAAGCAGTACATCCGATTTTTTCCACTTTTTTGTACTTTTTTCAACTTTTGTTTGGATGTAGTTCAGGCCTTAAGTAGGTACCTAACTTGTTTTTCACTGCTAGGATGCTGCCTTTACAACCGATTTAAACCGTTTCGCTAGACACACTCATTTAAGTTATATTCGCGCGCAAGCCATCTTTAAATACTTTTCTTCGCAACTGTCACAATTTGCACTGTCCAACTACCAGACTCTGTACAGAAAATTTTTTTATTTTAAAATAGCCGCTCGCACAGTGCACAGTCAGAGGTAAAGATTTTTTTCCATTTAGACCAAGATAATTTTTTTGTTTGAAAAACCGTGCGGTAAACTTCTTTTTCGTAGTGTGTTTGGGTGTGGTTTAAGCCGTTTGTAATTTGCATATTCTTTATTTTGAATCAACGTTCAAATCTGAACTAAAGTACCAGACAATCCATTTTATAACTGTAAGTACTAAGCTAGAAAGTTGGATCATTTTTCTGTACTTTTGCTACCAATAATGTCTGTCGCTGCATGATATCTCATTTTAACTGGATACATCTGCTTTTAAGTGGATATTGCGCCTTTGTGTTACACTTTCACCTGTCTGACCTTATAATTGCTGCTTTTGGTAGTACGGCCAAAATTGATTGGCCCAGTCGCGCCATGTATGAGCAGAGTTGAATCGGAACTCAAATTAAACTCCTCATTCCGTAAATATCTTTAAATGCAGTCACATCCAGAAAGTTCTATATGAATGTGCGCAGACTAAAAATAAAGTAGAACGGACAACGGGCCATTTTGTCCCCTCCCCTTCCTCTATGGCGTTCATTGTTCCGTTTGGTAGATTTTTCGTTTTAATGTGCTTTTTTGCATTTTCTCATAATTCTGAACTGTTTTTTGCGCTCTCACGTCATCGTAGCCGCAATTACTTCATTCTTTTTTGCCTCCATTTGCTCATATACCTACTGTGTCTGGCAGTCTGGCACACGGTGAAATCAGCGCGAGTTTGTAGTGGGGCGGCGAGACTAACATTCTTTGTTCTCATGTGTGCCTTTTTCTATCTCTACTTGCAGCACCAGATATATTGTAAAATCAGCAGCCATGACATCCACTGAATTGAAAATCGGTCTTACCACCAGTGCCCGCCCATCTAGCCGTGTACTGAAGCCACCAGGCGGTGGTCACACAAACCTATTCGGTGACGTCGATGTAAAGGTGAATGCACCGCGTCCCAAGTACAATCAGCAGAACTCGTCCAATCTGAATGCCTGCATGAACTCTGTCGATCCGAATATTGTAGTGGAGCAACTGCAACCAGACACGACTCCACCACCGAATGTGGAGAAGCCCACTCCCGCTGCTGGAGCGAAGAAATCGCCAACATCGGACACATCGAACTCGTCCAATGACAACCAGCAACGGGGAAGGATCCCACCTGGAGGCTTCTCATCCGGAGGCTTCTGGTAGAGGACTACCCTCTGCCTGCAAAACTGCTTCCAAATGCATTTAAGCGGTTATAAGTACATTTTATTTCCTCAAAAGCCTATCTCTTAACACAATTGCAGTGTGCGTCTATCCCATTCTAAGCCACATCTATTTTGATCTGCTTTTATTTATTACTGTATATCCTTCTACTGTAACCAACCTTCTGATGAATGTCCAAAATACGTTAAGATCATCTACATTGCATCTCACATCATAATATCTAACAAACAAAAGCACTCTCATTAAAATGCCGACTTTTTTATACGCAACCGAAGACAAATGATTAACGTTCATGTAAATTTCAAGCGAAAGTTGTATTCGTTGACAAAAAAACATTTTTATTTTCAATATGTTATTAGACAACCAAAATTATTCATTCATTACATTTTTGTGTTTTATATTACTTTATTGTCAAAGCTTTTATGTGAATATTTTAAAAAAATACTTAATAAATATAAAATGTAATTTTTACTCGTAAAACACCTACCTTCATATAAATGCTTGTTTTGCTTTATTTTACATTTCAAATAAGTCGACGGTTAAGTGGTTCAGCTGGCGACAGTCATAACTATGCCAACCGTGGTATGAAGTCATAGCTGTTTGTTGGGGGAATTATAAATTCTGCTCTTGCCTGATAGCAGATGACTCATGTTTGTTTGGTAACTACCCCAATAGCCAAACTGTCTCAAATTCATGGGAGTGGGTAGACATTTTGGAATGGTTTAAAAAAAAAAGGGCGTTCGCATGATGTGCCCGACGGGCGACGACATAAGTGTTTTAGCACACGCCAGTGCGGTAGACGCAGTTGTTCGCTACAAAGCGGTCCACATGTATCCAGTGTAAACCAGTTCAGGGCAGTGAACGATTTAACCGCGGTAGATTTAGGCAAAACGTTTCAAGGTCCGGATATATGAGTGAACGATGATAAGTCAGTTGGATTTATTTTTTTAATATGGATCAATCTTATGGTAATGCGTAGGAAATCCAAGACAGATAAAGACCGATAAAACATTTCGCCGCCTCGCATTTTAATGAAAAAGTGTGCTCGTTAGATGCTGGTGCTGTTCCGCTCAAATTTGTCACCAGCGATGGCATTTATTTAGGGGATATTTTTCGGGTAGTCTGTGAATGTACAAGTCGGTCTGATCTGAACACTCGGTTCCTCTTGTAACACATGCACTGTGAGTCTGCCTGAAGAAAGCGGAAAGACGGCAAATCTTGTTGACGTGATTGTCTATTAATGTGGCTAAGGTAGTAATAACAAGAACCCATTGCGTGCCATCAGAAAATTATTGCGGGTATAATCAACAAGCTTACGTCGGCTTGGACCTCAAGTCACAAGGTAGGTATCTTGTAAAAGCCCCACTGCTAGTACTACCAAGTGTAGAAATAGCGTCTATTTGGATGTGTCTCTTAAAATGGTATTGAAATTTAGACATTTATATATATGCAGAAATAGTAAAAAGATGCAGGAAAATAAAAATTCGAAAATGTTTGCAGTGCAAAATAAGGCAAGTCGGTTTATGGGAAATAGTACCCAGTCAGAAAAACTGAGGAAAAGAAGATCCTGCGTAAGAAGTCGTATACACATAGTAAAGCCAAACAACTGACACGACTTAAAACAATGGTGGAACCTAGCAACTGAAGCAAATTCCGTTTTCCGTTGGTTTCCACATTCTGAAATCCAATGGATCAAGAAAACTGCTTTTGGTTAAATCCACAAATGTATTGGTAAAATGTCAGTCTTCCGCTGCTGCCTGAATAAAGTACAAAAAGTACCTATGTAAGTGATTCTTGAGTGGATTCTGACTTCAAATCGGGATGCGAAATTCTCTTCTCAGTATCACCAGTAGAATATTTTTTGTGCCAATAGAACGGTTTTGGAAGTATTTTGTTTTTTTTTTGATTCCAGACTTCCGGACGCTTCTTTTTGTCCAATGGAAAACGACAAAAGAGCCATTGAAGCTGCATTTACAGTAGCTTCTATAATCATTTGACTTTCAGAGAGGCTGATAGAGGAAGTAGATTATCCAGTTTACTCCAGCTGTTACTAAAAGGTGTGGACGAAAGAAGTTTGTCCGATGACTGTACTTTCAGCGCCAGGAGCTCTTTCATCCAGCGTGATGTTGAAACGCGCCGCTATTTTGGATACAGCTCTTCAAAACTACTCCAAACGTGCACTGGATTTCGGCAAGAAAATGCTTCGTCATGACTTCATAGATCTAGTTTTATAGGAGAAAGTGAGTCAATTAGAGGCTTTCAAGACGAATAAAGAACGGGCAAAATATTTTTTGATAGTGATGAAATAGATGGCTCCAAAGCTCCTATCCAAAAGACATCTATATCTTGGCAGTCCTGCTTAATGGAGCTGAGTGCTAAGCAATAAGCACGAAGAAAGAGCTGATCCTAGGCAGAGGAAATGCGTAAGTAGATACACCTTGCCTCTGATCTTGGGTCGGGTCTTTTTGGGCGAATTATATGTCCGATTTTCATTTTTGTTCAGGGGATTTCTTGATTGTAGTTAAAATCAAAGATATTGAACAGTGAAAAATAAAGGCATAAAACCAAAACACCCATTAAGCTGGATTTAAATTTACCGAAACGAAAAAAAAAATTATTGAAAGTTCATATGGACACTAAATAAAAACCAAAACTTTGCAATGTGATTTTTTTATATTTCTATTTTATGTTCCTATGTGGTTTGGTTTTAAGAAATAAGTTGGGTCTTAATTGTGCAGGACGATTATGTAGGTAGTTGAAATAAATTAAAAAAAATGCACAATTCACAAGCCCGGTCCAGTTCCTGAGACTTCTGGACACGTGCCCATCAGACAGTGGTACTGCACGTACTCAACATGAAGAAATGAGTTCGATATGGATATCCAATAAGAAAAACATCGCCATCTACATTGATGTCAGACTGTAGAGACAAAAGTCTGACCTAGTCGGGAATTGCTGCATTGCTCAGGGCATTTTGCTCGCAGAACCGTGTCAGATTGTGCTGGATACCTGTGCACTGTGATATTGATGCTAACGAAAAGTCCGACGTTCGGGCCAAGGAATGAATGGACCTCCCACTTAATACAATAATTGAGGGTATAAGACCTATAGCCGTGGCTAGGATTATTTTTGAAAAAAAAAAACTTCAATAAAGCAGCTGCAACTAGATGGGCGAAGGGTTTCAAAGCAAGGCAACTGAGGTCCGTTTGAAATTGGAGAAAGTCGGAAAAATGAATCAATATCAGCAGCAGCGTTGTGCTGAAGTACCCAATAGGGTAATTTGGCTCAAGTATTTCAGCTTCTGCTCATTGCTCCGAGCCAAAGAGAAATGGCTCACATTTGTTTCCTGACCTAATCAGAAAATGAGAATTTACTCGACTGAGCGCTGTCACAAAAGCAACAGCTAATTTTGGAGGAATTATTATCTTCATTAGGCGTTTTTCTTTTTTTGTTCAGAGCAGAACCTGAACTGTTCAACAGAAGTTCGTGTTTCTTTTTTAGCTCAGATACATCAGAGCTGAAATTTGTGTTTCTTTTTTAGTTCAGAGCAAAGATAATGGAATGCAGAGATATATAACTTTCCAGTGGAAATGCGACTGCCTACAAGCTGCTTTCCAGAAAAATTCATGATGTCACACACACTTGCTTATTTCTATTCTAGTGTATGTGAGTTCATGAATTGGACTTTAATGCAAGAATTCGATATTCTCTACTGTATATTTCACAATTTGTTTCATTTTTATCAAAATCTCCACAAAAACAAAACAAATTCAATACAAAACACAGAACAATAAAACACCGCGATGCTCATAAAAGCAAGATGATTCGCGGTCGGCCATTAGCAACATGTTTTTTTGTTGATCACACGTATTCCCAGACGGGGGTTGAAATTACAAAAACAACAACGTAAACAAATGGGTTTTGGGGGGATAGACGTACGAAAGATATCCATCTCTTTTAATCATTCATCTCTGGTAGGCAGCCGCCTTTCAACTGGAATGTTATAAAGGGTGATTTTTTTAAGAGGTTTAGAACTTTTTTTAAAAAAAAAACACAAAAAATTCGAAAAAATGAATGAAATATTTATTTGAATCGATAGTTTGAACCTTGCAATTTAATGTTTAAAGATAATTTCATGCAAATGTTGACCGCGGCTGCGTCTCAGGTAGCCCATCCGCTGAGTCCAATTTTGGCATACTCTTTCACACATATCGGCCGGTATCTCACGAATGAATGCATGGATGTTGGCTTCCAGTGCGTCAATCGAAGCGGGCTTGTCCCTATACACATTAGCCTTGGCATACCCCCACAAAAAATAATCTAATGGTGTCAAATCGCACAATCTAGGCGGCCAATTGACCGGCCCGAAACGTGAAATTAACTGTTCACCAAACTCGCCTCGCAATTGCGCCATTGTTTCGCGTGCTGTGTGGCATGTGGCACCGTCTTGTTGAAACCACATATCATGCAAGTCAAGAACTTCCATTTCGGGCAAAAAAAGTTTGTTATCATCGCTCGGTAGCGTTCACCATTGACAGTAACGCTGCGATTCGCATCTTCTTTGAAGAAATATGGCCCAATAATGCCGCCGGCCCATAAACCGCACCAAACAGTGGCTTTTTCGGGATGCATTGGTAGCTGTTGCAATGCTTCTGGCTGATCTTCACTCCAAATGCGGCAGTTTTGCTTATTTACGTACCCATTCAACCAAAAATGAGCCTCATCGCTGAACACAATTTTTCCATAAAAAAGCAACGATGAACATTTCGAACCGAGCACGAATTTTGATAGTAAAATTCAATAATTTGCAAGCGTTGTTCATTTGTAAGACGATCCATGGTTAAATTGCAAACCAAACTGAAGCTGTTTGACAGTGACACAAGGTACTAAACACACGTCAGCTATCAAAACCAGTGTTGCCAAAACCAAACCAGCTAAAAAATCACCCTTTATATATCTCTATTCCATTACCTTTGTACTTTACTTTGCTGTTCAAAAAAACACGCCTATTGCCACTCCTTCATCATGATTGTAATGTACTAGCCCGAAAAAAATCTTTCAATTTGATTTTAGCTATTTCTTTCCACGACAAACTCTTTCCATATTAATACTAGAAATTATGGCATTACGAAACAGTAATGTTTTTTTCGTTTGGCCTTCTTCAGATTTGCCCTCAGATTTCAGATTTCGTGTGCCTAATCGATCATAAAAACGCTCTTGCTCTTTTTTGTGTTGATATTCGTGCGACTTGAATGTGTAGTCTTCGACACTTTTCTATGCGCTTTCCATTTACTGGTTAAATTTTATATTAAACCATTCGAAATTTCCTTTCCGATTGATTTCTAAATATTTGTACACAAATAATTTACGAAAATAGATTCACCCGATGCAATGCCTTTCTTTGCTGTAGAAAAAATTCACGCAAATGTAAACAAACCCCACCAATTGTCAAACTCAAATGCACTTGTATTGGTAAATCTGAAGCAAATCTGAGAAAATATCTAGATTCGTAAAAGTGCCCTTAAATCTGAAAAAGATAGCTTTTTGTTCCAAACGAACATAAAAATTGCTCTGAGGGCAAAAAAAGTGCTCTGAGAGCGCCCAATCGAATACCACATAAGGGACGATCTTATAAATTTTATTGTGAAAATAATGCACTTGATAAAGCGACACGAACAAAGATTTCTACGATAAATTATTTCGGTTAACATCATGAACCAATCCTCATCTGAACATTTTATATGTGTGCGTAATCTAATAGACAATTCTTTCTCATTTGTTTCTTCCCAGTCAATAGAACCTGCGTAATAAAAAAATAGGTACAAGCGATTCATTTTCGAGCTTGCTGAACTAACCCACTTAACTTTTATATATAATTTCTGAACGTCTCCATCCATCGTTGGACTGCCACCTACCCGCTGCTGACGGAAACACTTAAGGTTGCTCAAAATCGCTAATGAACGCACTGCAACGCAAGCCGAATCCCATCCCAATTCCACAATATTCTACCACCCATTCCAGGCAACCTGCCTTCCCGAGCAAAACTCATTCGTCGTTCTCATCGCCGCCATTTCTGTGAGGTTCTGAAAACGTCGCTTGCGTGAAGAAATTGTCGGTGAACTTCATTAAATTAAATCAATTTTCTTCTATAAAAATGTTAAAATCCATCCAGTAATAATTTCCACTTCGCTTTTTGGTAAAATAACATAATCCCGAGTGTATAGTTATAATAGTGAAGTTCGTTTTTTGTTAGTTGAAGGAAAAAAATGCGTTTACGATTTTGACTTGGTGACGAGAAGGTGACCGAAATAAATCAATTTTCTCGCTTTTGTCCGTGTTCGATTCTCTACATTTCGTTGTCTAATTTTGCAAATCTCCTTAATCTCGAATTTCTTGTGGGCAATATTTTGCCCAAATCTCGCGTGTGACGTTAAGTTAAAGAAAAAGAGATGATTCGGATCCATTTTTGACGAGCAAAAATTCTTAACCTTCTTCGTTTCGCTAGTCTAAAATCGTGACGCAAAAACGTGAAAAAAGCCATGCAATAAATTCCCCTGCGAAAAAAATGTATAAATCATTCACAATGGAATAATAATTGTGACTGGCTTTCCAAATTCCAAGTTTTTTTTTTTTTTATTTTTTTTATTTTCCAATTCTATAGGAACCTCGAGAAAAGCAAGTTTTACGGCAATTTTTTTTAATATTAATCCTTTTTGCATCTGTTGATATAAAGGTGTTCTTCTGTGACGGTAGAGGCAATTATCTACAATATAATCCATTTTTTAATTCGCGCGAGTGTGTGATTTAAAAAAAAAAAAGAATAAGCGATTTAACAACAATAGGAAGCGGATAATCATGGCTGAACTAATGAATATTGATAGCATAATATCGCGGCTCTTGGAAGGTAATAAAACAACAAATTATTGTGTCTTTTCCTGAAATGATTAATTTAAAATTAGAAGTGAGTTTGCGGCAATGCGGGTGCCAACGCCCGTGATATCTACGTAGGTTAAGATGGTAACCACTAGAGGTTTACTTCAGAAATAGTCTGGACATTTTTCGCATACGCACTACGGGTTTTGTTCCTTTTTCCTTTTCTTTCTCTACGTATAGAGATTTTTACGATGGAAAGAAAAAACAACCAACCCACAAGCCACAATGCCTTTTTTGTTTAATTCTTCTTGAGATATACCGCTTTCTTTCCTGAATGCGATGATGCCAAGTTATGTATTCTGGAATGTTTTTTTTTTTCTGCCGTTGGAAAGAGAGCGAGGGTGTTAGTCAGAAAGAGAGGTGTGTGTGTGTGTGGGAAGGGACAGGGAAGATTGAAGACGACGAAGGCATGTTGTTTTGAGATTAGGATTGGGATTGGGTTTGGGTATCGCATTCACGTAGCGAGTATTAAGTGAATTGAGTTAATTTTTCGATTAGGTGGTTACTTTACATGTATACTTACGCATATTCAGTTAATTGGCGATTAAAATAATCACTTTAATAACAAATTGGAGGTGGTTAGGCGTTGTTTTTTAGGGTAAACAATACAGTGTTGCTAATTCTTTCTGGAGCTCTCATTTTAGTTGAAGTGATTCATTCAGTTGAATTCGGTTTTTAGAACTCGACATTGTGTTTGCCCAAATTTGTTATTGCATAAAATCAATCATAACTGCCCAACTTGACTACTTTTCATGTTTGCTTAGTAGCTATCTACAAACAATAGATCAATCTTTTTCGATCCTAGATCAATGCAAAAAAAAATGTTAAGTTTTACCAACAGAAGTGCATATAGATGGGCAGGCACCTATGCCGATAAGCCCCTCCAGGGGGAGGCCCACTCCAAGTTGGTGGGTGACGACCTTCTTTAAGTCGCCCTTCTCTATTGCATTATTATCGCCAAAATTTAGGACAACTGATTAAAACTGACAAAGTTCATGGCGGTTTTGAGCTCGTAGGTTGTTTGGTCTTAAATTTCAATTTAAATAAATCACTTCCTGGTTCTTAGTGAAGACATCAACTATTTATCTATTCGGATTTGATAATGTCCCTGAAATGCGGGGACTATTTCTAGAGGCTTTTTATTGAATCCAATTTTATTTTTGTAAAGTGAACTTCCACAAGAATTTTCACTTGAACAAATTACTAACAAAAAAGCAAGCCCGTAGGTATCTACTATTGGATCGACTCCTTAGGTACACCAACGAACAGACATGATTTCTTATGTGATGCTGTCAGAGTTCATACTGCAGCTAAAAGTCGGTGTACGAAATGTACCTACCTACTTAACCAACCATCTCCATGTTTAAGCTATAGGTAGGTATATTGTGACCGCTTTATTTCGGCCGGTGTCAGACAGCAACACATTTTTGCTTGCATCGTCCTGCGTGTATGTATGGTTCGTCTTGAAATGGTTTATCAAATTCTCAAAGACTGGGATTATTCTGCAAGGTGTCGTAAGTTCTTTTCTCTTGGCCTGTTCGGGTCGTGTTGTTTTCAAATGTTCTTTTATATTTGCATTGACCTTTCTAAATATCTACTTCTCATTTTTTTTTTGTGGATTTTCAGAAGAAACTGAATTTCTTCTTTTCTTTATTCCACGTAGGTCGTAGGGCTCAAGCCGCTGACCCTGTTCTGTGCGCCACATGGTAGGTAGTTTTTTTTTCTGTTTTTGTGGAAGAAGTTTGTGCAGTTCTTGCGACAACTAAGTAGGTACTAGGTAGCTAGTTTTCATGGGTATAGTGTGACAAATAGATTTTAGAATTGTAAGAGAATTTTATGTCACTAACCGCAAAGTGTTGCAGTATTATTTGAAAAACGTTAAATTTAAATAATGTAGGAACATTTGGAAGATTAGATTAGATTAGAGGACGGGAGAGCCTTCAAAGGGCTCTGGCACTGCGGCTACAAGATAGCCTATTGTGCCTTCCCAGGTAGGTTCCTAGAGCCATCTTTTCACTCCAGAGGCATTCAGGAAGGCAAGGATCTTCTTTGGATGTAGGTCAGCTAGAGTTGCTGGATCGACAATCTCACTCCCTAGGATGTATTTTCTAAGGCGGCATAGAGCCGGACAAGCTGTGAGCATCTGAAGAGAGGATTCATCACTCTCAAGACAGAGCCTGCAGATAGGATCCGGTGAGACGCCAGTGCGGTGGAGGTGTTTTTTCCCGTGACACATGGCCACTGATTTGGAAGATACCTGTATAATAGTAAATAATGCGCGTCATGGAGGGAAGTCGATATACACAACCTCACCGACTCCCTTTTGCGTTTTTCCGGCGATTATACCTGCAACCTGTCGCTCTGTTGACCTGCACACTATGACCACTGAATGAGAAGGCCACTCAAAGGTTATCTAACATACAAAAGATATAAATGAAATCATAAAGTCACCGAGTGATCAATAAGTGCTTATTGCTTCAAACCACCCGCTTTGCTCCTTGGTCTAATTTTAACCATTTCAGAGACCAATTTGAATGTTTCAAATGTCAAACCAAACGTAACATGTATTTTTATTTTCTATTACAGTTCGCGGAGCGAGACCTGGAAAAAATGTCCAGTTATCCGAAACGGAAATACGTGGACTATGTCTCAAATCACGAGAAATCTTTCTTTCACAGCCGATTCTCTTAGAATTGGAAGCCCCACTTAAAATCTGTGGTAAGTACTTTTTATTTTAGTTTTCCAATCATTTCGCTTTAGAAACAGTCATGTTTTTTATTCTGGGAAGGTGAACCTAAACGCCTTAACAACACTCCTAAATGATTGCAGACAGATGTAAGTTCTACACCTAAATTGTTCTGGAAATATGACTCCACTAGACGAGGTTTGTCTATGTTGTCTTGCTGCGTTCTTGCTTATTTGGTGTATATCACTTCAATGTGAACTTCAACGTATGGAAAGTTTCGATTTTGGTTATTCAAGTGCAGCTAATGAAAAATTACGTTTTCCGGGTTTTGCATTGATGACAGCAGATTGCTCTGTCCAATAAATGCACCAGATCCCTATATTCTGTGATTCTGTCGGGGTGGCAGTTTAACGAGCTTAAGATTAGGTTGCTGTTTCAGTTCTAAAGTGCTCGCATCGGTTTAGTTAGTGCAAGTGTCAGGGTGACAGCAGGAGATATATCATTTGGCTTACTGCTTCTCCTAATTCGAACAAGTTCACTTCGTCATCGAGCACAACGTGACTGAATTTGTTATTGTTTTTGGATGTAAAATCCACAAAATTCAGTGACGTAATTGCTCGCTCACGGATGCGGTGATTCGACGCCTGTTTCAAGTACCTAAAAGCCACTTCCTTTAACATCATTCACAGTCGATTATTAATAATACCCCTGCAACAAAACATTCACTGAAGGTATGCGATCAAATGTAAAATGACTGACAACACATTTCGATTGATAACTGGCTTCCAGCAGCAAAACTTTCTCCACGTAAAAGGACAATATTTTCGCAATAGTAAGCGAATGTAAAATGTTTGAATTAAATGATGCCCGCACTAGCATAAGTACTTTGCTGCATTGAGTAGAAAAAATAAAATTCTTTTACATGCACATCATGGACTACAGTTCGTTAATACGATAATCATTTAAATAGCTTGCACTTAATCATTGTCACTTATTCCCATTTACACTACACGAGTGGGAGCAATGAATATCATACATCAAAATGTTTCGTTAGTAACAACTAGACTAGACAGACTCGAATGCGTTACTACCTCTTATGCAACTGAGAGATGGAGAATTTTCTGTCAAGTGCCTGGCACTTCCAAAAACTTTTGTAGAGCATATATCTAGATCTTTTGGACGTTTGTAATCTGTTCCGTAAATGTATAGACAACTGCGTATGGGAAACATCCTTGTGGGTCCATACAATTTAAGGACCTTTCTAATGTTTACGAGTACGCCCCTTGGCAGGAACAATTCCTTTCATTTAGACTATGGTGTAGAGAAATATGCGTCACCACAACACTTCAGCGTTTGAAACTCAAAGACTCATCGTCAAAATGAAAATGAAAAACAGCTCTGTGCGAAAGACAAGAGGAAAATAAATCAATATTACTTATTTCAAATGCACGAAGCGCCCTATTCATGACCTTACAGAGTGAAACCACTACAAGTCGAATTACTTTTTCCCTTTGTCAGCAAACGTGTGTCAAAAAAAAAGTTTTAAAGAAGATGCATACAGACACAGCCATCTATACAAATCGGAAGCGTGACTCCGCATCTTCACAGCTCTATGTGAACAGTTCAGTTGTTTTTCTTCGCCACCTGCTAAATGGTGCATCAATGAAGTTGCCGCCCATTTTTCGTGTTGCCTTTATGCCCAGCTCCGTTCTAGAATTTTTTATATTCCTAGTTGAACGAAAGTAAGAGAAGAATAAATATAATATAAACTAGTGGTGCATGATGAGGACACTGGCATGGCGGCTGCACACAAAAGAAGTACCACTGAACTACTTTACGCGGTGAAGAAAAAGAAAACCGGGGAAAAAAGAAAAACTCTCGATAGCTATAGCTAATTGAATTTCATGATAGATGGAAATATTGATTCAAGAGCACGATGAAGATTGCGAAAATGACGGAAGTGAACATTTGAGTACATAAAAACACACACACAAGCCTGACGTAGGTGAATTATTTTTGCCAAATCTAGGCTAACGGTGACGGGAAATGTGTAGGTAGAACCATCGTAGAGTGATTGGTACAACTTGATGAAAATTCGAAGATCAAAAGTCAATGGAGCGTAATGTTATTTTGATTGGGAGCTTTGAAGAGATTGTAATTTTGGATTGACTGTGCCGAGCCGATATCGACTAAATAGAGTTCAATGGTTGACTTCTATTCAATGGATTGGAAAGAGCTGCCTTTTTTTTTTTTGTGGTTCTGTAAAGCGTATGTTGTTATAAATAAATTTCCCCGAATACCCACTGGAGATTTAACAGGTTGTGGGCAGAGTTGTTGGTCAGATTCTTGAAGTAATTGATGAAAAGGGTTTCTCGTTTGGAAAAGATATGAACGAATTGGAAAACGACTTCGTTCCCAATCCATTACAATCTCTTATTTAGCCGTTTGCGCCTTTTTTGTCTGTTTACAAACAAATTGGCTTGGAGGGTTATATTCGCATCAAATGAAAAGTTAATTGCTTTCAAATGGTTGGGGAAACTGTTGACTTTTCAAAACTTCGTTTGAACAAGTAGTTTAACAATTAAGCTTGTGATCACGTCTTTGTTCTGCGTCTTGTATAAGCCCGCATAATGTACTGTGTAATTTTAAAGACTTACTCCCAGTGTTTTCTACGCGAAACTACTTGCTATTAGCAGTTTTTGAGGTCTACTCAAACAACACTCAAAAAATATCTTAAAGCAAACGGAAGTCACACTCCTCATTGGCAGCCAAGCTGTTTTCAAGGCTATCGCCTCCAGGCAGTATAACCTCAAAATTAGTTTTAAAAACTGGCCTTAATTGATCAGTTAAACGTTAACCTGATTTGGGATCTAGGGCATAGCGACGTTTATGAAACTGAACATGCTGATGAGCTGGTCAGGTAAGCTTTCACATTCCGTCCAAGCAGTCAAGTAAAAATGTCTACAATTTCTAGTGGAAGCCAGAAAGCAAACCTCAGATGCACAAGGCTGACGTAGTGTGACGTATCTAGAGGGATGTGGTGGCCACACTACAACAAGGAAACAAAAACAACCTACTTAATGTGTATATCTCAATTTGTATAGGCCTATAGTTTCATCACGTGAATAGTTTCGTTTACATTTATGGAAGGGGAGCCGACAAATCAAGTCAAGAACTCCTCGACTGAGTACCATTTCTATTGAAAGGCTACCGTTGTTTATGTGAAGTTGCAGACCAATTTTGTGTTTACACTTCGAAAAATCTGGTTCAGGCAAATCTTGCGGACGCTCCTAAACTTGTCGGTGGGGTATCCTTGCTCTCGATTTTCTCGTGCAGATTCTATACCAAACACATTTGTATTTTAAAGAGTAACTCTTGACTTGCTCGTTGTCTACGACAGCGGGCGTTAAAGGGACGACAAACCGAGAATCCGTACTGAAACGTTGTTTACGTTGTTTGCTTGGTTTATCTCTTACTTTCGCGAATCTGTTTTCTATTTTTCTCAGATTTGCTCCAGATTTACCAATGCAAGTGCGATTTAGTTTGACAACTGGTGGAGTCCGATTACGTTTTCGTGCAGTTTTCCTACTGCAAAGAAATGCATTGCATCGATTGAATCTATTTTTGTAAATTATTTATGTATAAATATTTGGAAATCAATCGGGACGTAAATTTCGAATGTTTTAATATCAAATTTAACCAGTGAATAGAAAACGCGTAGAAAACTATCGAAGGCTACACGTATTCGAATCGCACGAATATCAACACGAAAAAGAGCAAAAGACGTTTTAATGTTCGATTAGACACACAAAATCTGAAATATGCCAACTAATCTAAAGAAGTCCAATCGAAAACCACATCAGTTTTGCAGGACTCTACGTGGAAAATATGCCTACAAAGGAGGAGATGACGGTGGAATTAGTAAAGTTGTAAATGAAATACTGAATATAGGTACCCAGCCTAAGGCGTCTAGAATAAGCTTTATTAAAGACCTATAATAATGTTCTTTAAATTCCGCAGAAAGGATCTAGAATCTCGTCTTTAAAAACTTGAACAACCAGGTCAAACGATTTGCGGTAACAAACCAGCACAAATGTATGCAGTGTTGCTCGCAGAAGAAATTTTAAAATCACCATACACACCTACCCAACCCTGGGTAAAATACAAGTTCTGGGCTGTTCTTTTTAATTCTAAAAAAAATTCTTCAAGTAGTTGCCTTGAAGTCTCCTTCCCCAAGGACCGTAAATTACGCCTTTCAATACTTTCTTCATTGATAAACCCACGCAGATTATCGTGGCACATTGCGACTGTCGCAAATTAATCTGAATCAGTTTGAGCAGGGTCATTGGAGGTTACTGGGCGATTTCCATGCCAATAAACAACGCTCTGTCATCGTCGATATTGTCTGTGTCATCGCTCGGACTTGGAGATTTGTAAAATGTTGAAGATTTCGATGTCAAACAAATTTTCCTTGGAAACCCACGGAAATTAAAAACATGATGGCTACGCGTGAGCACCTGGCGGCACATCTAACAACATATCACTATTTATGAGTCATTGCATTTGCGCTATTTTAAACAACACAAACAAATGTGTCGAATACAAATACATTTTTCACATAATTTTGCGAGCAGTGCGTTTTCCGATTTTTCTCGACTGCAATTCAAACAAAACTGCATGCAATCCGTGTTTTTTTAAATTATATAAATTAGGTCATTTCCCATTTCGCTCGGTTGGGCGCGTGTACTACATGTATGCATGCTCTCTATATCTTTCTTTCTTGTTCAACGGAACGCGTCCCAATTCCCTCTTAAAGATGACATGTTTGTATTTATCTTCTCGCATCCATTTTGAACGAGTAATGTACCATATTGAGTACTCGACTGGGGGCTGCACTTGTTTTTTTTTTTTTTTTTAATATAATGTGTAGGTATGTCGTGTCGCCCAAGGGATTTCATCATCACTTGTTGTCCTTTCACCCCACTGTCTTCGTATCCTTGTGTGTATGACCGCATTTGAGGAGATTGATACAAATTAAATATTTGCTTTAATATAAAATTAGAAATGATACCGCTGCATGGAGATGATGGAGACAGACAAAGAGCGGATGTGTAGTGAAAAGTTGGCATTTGCTCAAAACGAAAATGCCTGTTTTTATTGAAGGTTGTTAAACAAGAAGCAGACTGTAAAATAAAACGCGACACGCAAAAAAGAACGATTTTGGCGAAAATGTTAATTACTATTATGGCAGCTTTTTTTTCGTTTAATTTATTTCTAGAGTAGACAGTAAAAGTAGGTATATAAATTTCAAGTTCACTTCTCGCCATTAAGGTCGGCAATTGTTTTTAATAAGAACACACTTGCTGTAGCATTTCGGGTTTTATTTTGGCTTTTGAAGGTGAAGCATGCTAATTGGATGGGGGTGATCAGAGAAGTTCTTTCAAATGTCATATTTGGTCAGTCGTATAAAGGGATGTGAGCTTAATGATTGGGTCATTATAGAAATAAATGGAAGTGAATCATTTTACAAAACTCATCAAAATAGCACTAACGATATGGCAAGATTCAAAATGGGTATACATTTTATATAGCAATGGGACAAAGGACTTTTGTAAAGGAACGACGTATATGGTCACTGCATTATCTACAACATATAAAATGCTATATGCGCTCATGAGGAGACTCATTCTTTAGGTGATGCGGTCTACGCTCCCTTCATATGGATTATGCATAAAATAGAAACGCTTACTTTGAAGCATTTGAATTGGTGCAGGTACTTGCTTGACCATTTAGGCTCATGAAGTAAGACTATTGCCGCTTTAGCTATGTTTCGATCGGATGGCTGTACAGCGGACGCTCAGAAATTAGAACCACTTTGTTCCTGGGTCAATTCTAATTTCCGAAATGTTCATATTTCTGTAGGTTTTTTTAATTCAAGCTAAGTATCCTGCTCGCGCTAAATTTTATCTCCCATACAAAAATGTCTACAAAGATAAAATTTAGCGAGACAATTTAGCAAAGCAGTATCCCGTTCGCTCGCTAAATTCTTAACTTCATATAGATAGGCCGATGACAAGTCTCCACTCATTTAGCTCGCGAAATAAATGTCCGGTACATTAAATAGAAGATAAGTTCTGACAGAAGAAAAAGTTTGTGTTGTGTTGTTGCTGCCGGGTGAATTTATTATCTCAAACTATTTATTTATTTCTATTTCCCAAGCTGTGTGTAGTCAATATATAGATTTTTTGGAGGAAACTGCACAAAACATTAGCGGTATAAGTAAAAGAAGACGCAAAACAAAAATACTCTTTTCATGCGATGAAAAAAAAAAAAAACTTGCGGGGCTTGTGCAGGAACGACCAACTGTATGGAACTTGCAGGACTTATCCCACTGCAATATTGATTTTGATTGATTGATTGGATTTACGCGACACGAAATTAAGTGTCGTCTCCGACTTGCTACTATAGCAATTATTTCAGCTGCTGCAGCAATTATAACATCTTCTTCGATTCTTCTTGTATCCATTGTTTTGCAGATATTTAAATATTGCTATGTTTTTGAAGTTTGAATTTCTTTTTACGTGTATAATTAAAATGACGTTTACCGACATCTGTCATGAACATATCATATCATCTGTCCCATCTATCATATCTGAAAATTTAGCGACCATTTATCTTTGCTTGTGGAGAAACGGAGTGGAGACTAGGGACGCTAAAATTTAGCGCGAGCAGGATACTTAGCTTCACTCTTAAATAGTGGAACTACCTCCAAATTTATTATTTTTACATAAATCTCTTTTATTAGTTAAAAAATAATTTTTAATAAATTAAATTCACTTTGTAGGTAATCGAGACTGATTTAAATATGTACATGCGAATTAAATATTCCCAGGTGTATAAACAAATATGTACCTAGAGCATATGACAAAAAAAAAAACCGAAGGGAATCACCACATACATAATTTGGGGATTCCTCCTTTTCAAGTATGCCGTGCTTATAAACACAAAAATGGGGATTCACCGATGTGTACAAAGTTAAGAAAAAAATTCAATGCATTAAAAACTCAGGTTCTAATTTCTGGAAGATTCGAATTTCCGAAAGTTCTAATATATGAGCGTCCGCTGTATTTATAAATTATTCTTGGGCCAATCCGAAAAACAAAAACAGTCTTCGCCTTGTTTATTTTGAACAGTTTGCCTTCGGTGGTATTTCCTAAAGCCCATGGGGGCTTCTGCGTGAAACAGCGGTTGCCTACTTTACTATTTTTTTTTTTTTTTTGTACAAAATCCGGTGTTGTTTCCTGCCGTGACATTTCGGCATATTCTAAAATACGCGTTTCTTTCTGCATCGTCATTAGAACGTATGTACTTTTCACGTTTCCTATTTTTGCCTCTTGAAGTCGACAAACATTTCTTGTCCTTAAAAATCAGCATTCAGCAACAAGAAAAGCGGTTTCTCGCAAGTAAAGCGAGCTTTCGATAAAGCTGATGAGCAGGGGCTCTTCCGATTGCAATATTTCAACGTTAAAGGTCCTTACAGTAGTAGTTTTTGTTTTTGTCACGTCATTTGCTGTCTATTTGCATCCGTAGCTTTATTTACAGCAATTTAAAACATTGGAGTTAATCTTACACCGTAATTGATATTGAATCCACATGGTTGGCTTCAGTTTTATGAGGCGTTTTTCAAGTCGCCTAGTCAATGTCGGATTGCGGCAACATCCGACGAACTTGAATCATGTCGCTTTCCTATCTTGTCATTGAAATCTTCAAGAATTATCTTAACCTCAAATCTTGGGTAGGTTTTCTTAGGTACCTAGTGCGAATAAGCTTGGAAGGCGTCGTCTGTGGCGAAATGATGGCAAACGAGGCTGAAGTTGAGTTTTGATGCGAATCGTTATTATTCGATATGAGCAGTCTCTTATACTACTGCACACCATAATGGGCCTTTAGGAAACGCTCACATACATACATGATGAAAGGTTTTTGGCTAAGTACATTATGTGACCGCATTTCAATTTTAAACAAACGAACTGTCAAAGTGCGAAATACAAAAAAAAACCTCCCGTTCAATTTTGGAACGTTCGGATTTCTAGTTCAGTTAGTCAGTCTGACAGCATTTTTTTCACTTTTTCTTGATCAAATTTCGATATTTTCAACTGACATTGAGGGAGCGGTAGCCGACCAATGGAGACGTTCTAGTTTATTAAGTCTAACAGCTGACTTGATAAGGGTATTCACTTAATCTCATAATTTTATGCAGCTCGTAAATTCATACATTTCTGCAGTGCTTTAAGTGAACACACCTCGGAAATGTCATTTCGTAAATCGCTGCGAATAACGATAAAGCAAATATTTTTTTAATTAAATTCTTAATCATTGATGCAACTCTAAAATATTGAAAAGAAATTCACACAACGCGGATAAAGCTTGTCACAATTTGACATTTGTAAATTTGTGTAACTTTCCGCACTCGATTTCCGAGCCTAATTGATCGCGGAAAATTATGAGGCCTGCGTAAACTATTCTCCATACAAAATCTGACAGTTCATTTACGAGGTGGTAAATATCTGCAGTTTATGTGGTTTATGCGGGTTTTACGCGTTTAAGCGTAGTGGCTTAGTGGTTAGTGTGTTGGACTACTAAGCGAGGGGTCCCAGGTTCGAATCCAGCTAAAACCCAAATTCCAACTTAGGGTTTTTTGTACTGCGCCACCTCTCGCGAACGTCTGACAAACATCCGAGAGTATAACTTTAGAGCTTCTCAATTAGCCGTTTGGAATCGGCATAAAATTGTAGATCCCTTCCATTCGTTCAAAATATGAAACTCACACAAAACGAATGGTTGTGAGAAGCTAGGCCTTGGGTCCCTACGGACCTGTTGCGCCAACTATATATATATATATATAAGTGAATACCCTTGATGTATTTCAGTTTTTATTGGCCAAGATTGGTCACGTGAATAGTGTGCGCTTAATTTTGACAGATACAGTCCGAAATGATAACTAAGTTTTTTAACTGCATGCTTTTAGCTTGGAAAAAATGCACGGCTTGTACATTTTGTAGGGAATTTAGAGAGATAAAATTAAGTTCAAAGTGCGTATTAGACTTGTAAGTTACAACATAACGACAGTCTGTGCATGCGTACATTCCGACCTGTTGGAAAGCCTCGATATCTTTAAATTAAGAACGTCCCTTAGTTCGCATAAAGTCCGAGACCTTGGTCAATTCACCGGATGTGGTCTACGCCGAATTATAAAATGGTCGCACTCTCATTGGCGTAAATAATGGTATAATCGATCATACTTTGATAGCTGTTGGAACGCGATACGTTATCTCCTCTATAACAATTGATTATTTTCCGTATATAGACTTACTACAAAAATGGCTAGTAACAGTATTCATTATTGATTATTTGTTTTATACATATGTATAGTCAATTCTATGTATATTTTGAACAAACTCTCTTATAATAATTCCTGCAGATTCGATTTGAAGGTCGAGCCTCGAGAATGTTTCCTTATTCCCCAATTATTGTTAATACAGTATATACTATTATAACATCATCATTAGCTATCTGTTCTGTCTGCCTGCAGCCTTGTTCGAATACACTACGCGCTACAAAAACAAAACACACACACAAATAAGTGTATTTATAGAATTTTCATCGTTAGACATTGTGATGGGTATACAAACATGTATAATATGCAAAACAATCAACTAGAAATAGGCTGCCTCTATCCCCTCCCGATCTTAGGAAAATGTAATAAATTGTTGTAGTCTTCCACTGGGAAAGGGCACGGGAAATTAGTCGGTGCTAGCGGTAACGACAGTGACCGTCATCGACACCAAGGTTGGGATGTTACACATAAACACATAAGTTATCGTTCTGCTGCATGTTTAACGAAAATTGAAACGCAAATTCAAACTTTTAATCGGGAATTCACGGTCGATAATAAAGTTTTGAGCAACGAGTGTTGTGTGGGTGGATAAGATGGCAACTTAGTGGCGCTGATGCCCTTCCCAGTTCATGACGGCAGACGTGCATGGGTGGCGCACTATACGTAATGCGCGGTCACGTTTATTTTCACAGAGAAATGGGGGAAGCGATCAATCATCTAACGCCGGGCTCTTTCGATGGCAATTTCACACACTGAAAGTCAAGTTCAGTGTAAGGAAATTTAATGTTTAGTGAAAAAAAAACAAACAGTTTGTCAGTGACATCACGATCTATAATTTATAAATGTGCAAGTGTACCTGCTTTATTGTTATTTTTTTCGTGCCTATAGTTTGGCAATCCCAAAAGAGCAGCCATTTTATTAAATCTTGACACGTAATGCTTATGGTAATGGCAATGGACATGAATTAATTTACTAAGCTGTTGTATAATGCACTCTCGATTTTGTTTTATTGCTTTTCGGGGACTAATTTTTGTCTGTTTGACTTCCGTGAAAGCTGAAGCATTTGTTGTTTTTTCTGTTTTTTTTTTTTTTTTCTTGTAATATTTTAACGGACGGGCCATTTACTATGTAGTTTTTTTTAACACTGACAGCTCAAAAAGTGACAAGAGCAGTATGTATAAAAATAATCGCTGTATGCTTGAACAACTTTTTGAAGTATTGCAAACTTACTACCGAAGTAATGGAATAGTGTGAATTTTAATCAAATCTCCGTCGGAAAAAGGCAGCAACGACTCGGCAACTAAAATGCTTAAACATGACGAAAAGTACAATTGAGGGAGTTTTCCTTCACGTGAAACAGTTTGCAAACTTCCATTGTATTCGAAAGATGGAAAGTTTATCGTTGTTAACATACACTTTAAAGGAGTTATTAAAGCCTTGGACATGCCTGAAACTAGCCTAAAGCTAGAATAGAAATATCGATGCTGTATTTTTATACTATAAGAGCCGGAGCATAGGTGTATTCGGTGATCAACAATATCAGAGCTAAGTACAGTCGCTTTCATCTTACCATAACCAATTTAATCAAAAATTGATTCAATCCTCCTCCGTCTTGATTGCGCCAGTTTTCTCAACATTAACACTCCTATACGAAACCTGAATTACGGTACCAATTATTATATTTACTTAGAATAAATTTAATTACTTCAAATAATTAATACACGGTGCCAAGCGCCCTTTCAGTTCAGATACGGAAAGCGAACTCAACTCAATACGTCTGACTCACTTGACGAGCTGCATTGTGCAGCCTAACTTAAACTATTATACGTTTGAGCAAGGGGGATATATCAAACTAATGGTAGAGTTACACTTGGGTTAACACAATTAAGTTTTTTGTTTGTTCCAATCACACGTCTAGCGCTTCATTATTTTCCTTTAAATCCTGCATCTCCGATCTGGTTTTCCTCATCTCATGTGGTGTTAGAATGGACGCATTGTTTTGTTTTAAGTGTCTAGACTAAGCCAAGACAGCAACATGACCTAGCTTAACCTAAAAATTATAACTTATCAATTGTAATAGTCGTAGAAGTTCTTGAACTGTGTTCAGACGATGGGATTTTACGGCGCAGGGTCATAAGTTCATAAGACAAAAGTCCCTTAGGTATGAAGTTTTTTTTTTTTTCAATAAAATGACTACAAATTTTCTTCAAGATTTCCACAGAGTGTTTCAAAAAGGCAGTGGAGAAGGCCAATGAAAAAAGAGTGAGATTTTGTGTCCTTTTTGTAGGCAAGTTGTTGCAGCTCTTTCGAACGTCCTTTTTTACATGAATATTGTTAAATATTGCCATTCTTGAATACATATATAGATAGGTTCATTATGTAAAGCATAAGAAAACGTGGGACAAGCTTTAAAAAAGGGAATCAAATCAAAAATCTCAGTGAAACGCAAATTTCTTGGAAATAAATTTAATATGTATATTTTCAATACAACTTCAAAGAATGAATTGTTCATATTAAATATGAAAGAAAACTGCCCATCGAACGTCTACGTAAAAAATGTTGTGAAACTGAATGCATTCACTCGTTTTGATATACTGTCTAATAGAAAAGGAAATTATTGTATATGTATTTGGATGTTATAAGCCTGTCTTAAGCTTATTAATAAAAACGGTTACATTTATAAATTTCTTTTATATGAAAACAAGTGCAAATTTCACTTGGGGGCAAACGCGTGATTTGTTTTCGAATTTGTTAGAGGCTTTGCTGATAAAAAAAGGGGAAAACTGTCTTCAAAGTCTGGGAACACTGTTTCTGGGTGTGATTTTATGCTTAATCTAGTAATTTCTTCCTTGGACTGTGGTGTTAGTTTGGGGACCTGCTACGTATGTATATCTGTCCTGGTTGTAGAATTGTGACTGCGAGTATCTTGCGAGCTGTCTTATCGTTAGAACTTTCCCTTGAAAGTTTCTGAAGGAATTCGTAAGGGCGTATGATTCGAACATATTCAGTTCCGCTGAGAAGACACTCCATTCTATTGTCACTTACCTAAACTCTTTATTTTTTTCATATAATCAAGTTTGGCAGCTTGATAAAACAGCTGCAGCCATGAGGCTTTGATGGCTATAACTTAGCTTCTCTGAACTTAATGCGATGTAGAGTCATCCTCATTGGTGTAAACCTTCTTCTATTGTGAGCTGTACACTAAAAATTAGCAATACTAACGAGCAACGTATTTAATATTAAAATCTGAAGGAAGAATGTTGAGTGTAGTTAAGTGTGAAGAATATCTTTGAAATCGGTTTAGTTCTGTGACGTCAAAAGCCTTACTAAGTGCGGGCCTCCATACCTCTGACTTGTTGGTGATGGAACGAACTACAGCTGTGTTGTAAATGATGGATAGATGCCCCCATATTTTCCCAAAAGTTTTCTGCAGGTGTACAAGGCGACATGCTGTCCCGTGCCCCCATGTTGTAAGTTTAATTTCCAGTTAAAATAGTCTTTGATAACGCATGCTTTGATAAAGAATGCTTTGTGATTGAGGTTGAAGCTGGCATTTTTCATTTGGTGATAGAAAGTATTCGTTCAGTTTTACTTGGAATAACGCCGAGACTACAGCCTGTGGTTCATGGCTTAATCACTGAAATAGACATGACATGACAAAAAATCATCTGATTTATGTTTCTAAGATGTTGTTGAGAAATATCCAATTTTGTTTTGGTTTATTGGTTATTTTAATTCCTTTTTGTTATTCATTAATTGTTTGCTATTTGCTAATATTCATTTCAGTTCTGTCAAAACTATATTTTGCTTCACTGTACTTAGTACAACCAATGTGTCAGATTTCTCTTGTCAGAATAAGCCATTGCTATTTACGCACTACACGAACTATTAGCATAGAATCCACGGCTGCTTTACCTGCATTGTGCGAATTATTTTTGTATTCCGCTTTGTGCTGTTGATCGACGTTTTTGTGCTGCCGCGCTTGAAACAAGAGAAAATCTTTCACTTGGATTTCAGATTTCAGTCTCAGCACGCACAATATGCTCATCTCTGAGTAACAATTGGTAGTGTATAATAAATATTATAATTAGTTTGTTTGAATTTTGAATTCTGCCTTTCGTCTGCTGTCTGCTCCTATTGAACTCGTTCACATCATCGTTCCCTCTGAACCTATTTATTCACCAACAGATGTCATTTGTTCCTGTTTCCACGCGCTTGGCGTCAGTCTGATGTCTTTTAGGCTGGAGTTGCCGGGCAAATCTATATTGATTTCAAAAATAAAAATAAAAATCGTCGCGTGCGATGATTTGGCACAACTATTTTTTTCTTCTGTTTTTCTGTCTGTAAAAAATGGGATTGGAAAACAAAAATATGTTCCCATACAATTTAAATTATTTATATAATTCCCCTAAAGAGATAAACACGACAGACGAACAAAAAAATCAAGTTCGCGTGTATTCTTTTTTCTAACAAGAACTGACGCAGTTGAAATCAAAGGTGATCCAAACATTGGTGCGTTTACAAGTTGTAGTATTCGCTGAACGAGCTCGTTTAAATCCTTTTTTTTTTTACAATGTCAGCCAACCCCATTGTTGGCAGATTTCAAAAGTGATGGGCTTCAAGCAGGTCACCTTTAGCTGGTTTTTCTTAACCCGTGTGTATCCCTTATTTTAGCCATAAGCAATATGACCACCAGTGTGTGTGTACCCGTATACGGCAAATGACGCAGCCCGAAAAATTTAATTAATTTTACCCACACAGTGCGGTCTCACTGTATGGCTGTGTGTTTTGGCTTTTCGTCATTGTCGGTCAATGTAATGTGGTGCTGCAATAAACCACACAAATGCTGTAGTTGTTTTTATTATTTATAGAAGTTTCATTTTACCAAAATGGCTAAAAGCGAAACAATTCTTCTTCTTTTTTTTTTTGTTCAAGCACTGTCGAATGGGGGGAACAAAAGCGCCAACATACCAACGGCTTGCATAAGTTCGTGCTGCTTTGATTACTGGCTGTTTATTTTTTTTTGTATTCTTTTGTTGTCACATTAATTGCTTGTGTCGATTTATTTTTACCTAAAATAAAAAATGTTTTTCACCCCCAGTCCACTTTAAACTTTCGTATATGCGTTTGCCAGACATCCAAAAATCTTCGCTCAAGGCGTGACATTTTAGAGAGGCACTTGGCAATTGCTGCACAAGGCATTTCTTGAATTTTCTTGCTGCCGTCGACTCGTTGTAATTAGTTTTAAATTATTCACCATCATCAATTGAAATCGTTAATTGAAAGTGGATCAGTGTACAAATATAGTGGGAATCCGCTGCTTTCGTCGTCTGTCATAATTTGCGAGAACATATTATTAGGTATATGCTAATGCATGGGAACATTGACACTTGGAGGTTGGTTTTGGGTAAGATTTGTGTGTGTATGCATTCAGCAAACAAAATTGGTGTTAACTGCCAGAAAAATGATCCACATTCATGTTGGTGTACTTCTTTTTGATAGTGCATACAATATTCATTGTGAAACTTTGGGAAAACTTGGGACTTTATATAGTTTCCACAACGCCCAGGGATGCTTGCATATTAGTGTTAGCTGTTAGGCCAGCTCTAGTTACAAGTTGTAGTCCTCAAGAAATATGCTGGAAGTGAGTTCGAAAGTTGTCGTCCTTTAATTTAAAAAAAAGCTCCGTTTGAGACGGAATGGACCCTTTATTTATGTTTAACTATATATGTGTGTTGCTGAATTTTGAAGCTACCGACCTACACACGGGCAGGCAACGCTCTTATTATCGCTATAGCTCCTCTTTTTGGAAAACATTGCAGGATAGCTTACTGCCGGCGTTGCGGTTTTGAGTCCCAGGACCCTTGGCCCCCACTTTTTTAAATATTATCAAAATGGCCCCTTTTTCGCGGTTTAAGTAAGATTTTATTCTTTATTGAAAGAAAAAGAATGCAAAGATATGAAAAGAAGTATTTCGTAAAGAATAAATTTGTTTTTTATTCAAAATAAATGTCTTTGGTGCTCTGTTTTTTTTTGCTTTATAAGTATTTTATGTGGAGGCCCCTTTTTTCGGCTCGGGTCCCTTTTTAGTACTGTTTTTACAATTTTTCAGCGGCAACGCTGCTAACTGATTCTGAATTATGGTAAAAATTAAGACAAGGGGACCGGCAATCGGTTTTAATCGCAGCTCTACTCATCTCAGGACATTTATTGAATAGTTGAATTTCTGGCTGATGTCAACCAATTAATATGTTGTTGCTTCAGCCGGTTACTTGTTATGAATGCAGCTGTTTGTGTAATCCGCATTTTCACTTTCCTATTGAACTAGTATAGGCTAATCTTTGAGTTAGTCATAGTTTTTATAGCTGTTTACAATATAAGCCAAAAACCTTTTTTATCAATTCTTTTACTATACTAGTACAAGGTTTTTCAAAGAAACCTAAAAGATATAAAAAGTCTACATACAAGCTCGACAGAAGAACACATTCATTTTCCGACATTTCGTGACTCTCTGTAACATTTGTTCTTTCACATATAAATCAAATAGTATAGATACTGTTCTTTGAGGAGTTTAGTTAAGAGGGAAACTTACACTCCCCTTCCAACGATAAATATTTGTATTAACAGCTCTCGAGCAAATGTTTCCCGCTGGGACAAAAGTGCTTAGCGGAGGGCTTCTATTGGCTGTTTAGGTAACCAAAAAGCACTCGTCCCAAATAATTACATTACATGTTTTGGGAACTGTGCGGCTAAAACGAGTAACCAGACGTCGAAATGGGAAGCTGAACGATTCCGTGTCGGTTTTAGTGCCAAGTATTGCTATAAGTGCTAGATATAGCTTTTTTGTAGTTTGGGACAGTGTCTTCGTTTGCACTGATGTACCCCAATCGCTTAAACTTTTAATCAACCTTTCACTGGTGGGCAAACTTTTATCACCCACAACTGAGCATGAACGTGCGGGCTCCAACTGAGTGGTTTGTTATTGAGCAAAAAGCCACAGGTTAAAGCCCTCAAAAATAAAAACTTACACAAAAAAGTCACTTGTAGAAAGCGAGGCCTAGCTAACTCTACGGACCTGTCGAGTCGGAAAGCATTATGATCTTCATCCTATTTTGAATAATTTAACTCCTGAAAGTACAAAAATATTAATTAGGAACAAAATATCTTTGCTGTCAAAACTATTGGACGACTCTCATCATCCTAGTCTTGTTTTATGATACAAAATGTTTATTGCGAGTGATTTCGTCAGGCAACTAACCACAGTCAAAAAAAGGTCCATACTGGAGAGAGTTTGCGTCGTGAGTTTGTGTGGATCACCATCCAAATTTTTCTGTTCGCCGAAGAGTTTAGCAGATTGTTCGGCGTAAAGATATTGGTTTTCATACTTAAGAAAGGATTGAGCCCATTCGATTTAATGGTGTTAATGTCGAACTAGCAGCATCATCTTAAAATTCTTCAGAAGACATTGAATCCTAAATGCACAGTCAGCGCCCCCAGCATCCTTGGATCTTATTCCTTTAAAATGAATAGATAATATTATTTTTCTTTGATTAATGTTTTATCATTTAAAATTGACGTGACATTTAAAAGTTGCAACAATATACCCAATATATCCATACGCGCCTTACGGCGACCCCAACCACAAATTTACTCAAATCCAATCGTTTGCAAGATTGACTGATTTTTTTTTTGTTTGCTCTTAATCACTTTGATCTACATATTACAATATCATGGTAACTTTACTCAATAAACTAATCGATGCTATTTGTTAATTTACGGAGGCAATTTGGGTTTATGGTTTATAATTTGACAAAATTGTCTAGATAATCGTTCCAAAGCGAAGCATTCTTCTTTGAAATAAGGCAGAACAGCTATAGAGATATTGGAGAATGGTCTCAATGCACTGCACCACCTACAGAAATGTTACCTTCGGGCATGCCGGCTCCCTATGATTCTCCACCTGTGACACCAATCCTTTGCTGATGTGCGATCTATTGAGCATAGCGCCCTAGTAATGTCTCATGCGTTTTTCGAGCTTAAGATGAAATTTTTTTTTTTTTATATTTCCAACATTTAAGACGTCTACCGAAAACTTCATCGACTGAATCCGCCTCGTAGCCCCAGCTTAGGAGGGCATATGTCAATAGCCATTGCTTTCTTATTTCAACAAATAAAAAAGGAAAGAACTTTTGTGACTTTTATACAACTCAATATGATAAAAGCAGTTTATCTCTTTTGCTTGAGAAATAATAAATGTATCGCTTTATTTTGAAACAGATTGGCGCAGTAACCGCAACATTTATAGTAACAGAGCACTTTCCAGAACCTCCGGTATTTAATGGCTTCCAACACATACACACAGTAATATCGATTTAATGAAATTATATTCCCCAACTAAGAGAAAGTTGTTGTAATTCTAAAATCTTCTTTGTTGTCTTGCAATTCTAAAAAAGAAAATCAGCAGATGCACCCTCGTCGGCTTTCTTTCAAAACCTCGTTAGTCCCAATTTATAATTTAATCCGTTTTTTGCGCCTCCTCAAAAATTGGCCATTTTCGACTTACAAGTTTTTGAAAGAAAGACGCTGTGCTACTGCATTTTCAAATTAAAATAAATTTCAGAATGCATTGTATCCACATACTCCTCGTCCTTATACTTGTCAGCAGACATTATCTTTGCAAAACAAACCGAACAGTCAATATTCTTCCCCATGGAGTGTATGTGTATAAATAAGGGCTGTACTTAACACACCACCCAGTTGGCTGGAAATAAATGGATTCAAACGGACTCAATTGGTCAACTTGCAGCCAGTATTATTCTCCACGATAAATCCAAAAGCAAAAAGAAACTATCTCAGAGGACCGACTCTTAATGCGCGGTGGAAATTTCCGTACTAATTATTACAAAATAAAATCGACGCTTTCCATATGGAATTGTATTGTATTTTTAGAACGCGCGCTGCCATGAAAAATCTCTACTCAAAATGCGCAGAGATTATAAAATTAGCAAGGATTTGCACTTGTAATTTTCCTCTTCATAATTTATAGTCTGAAATAAAATGTATGTACAAGAAATTTTCGTTTGAGTCATCATAACATTAAAACGCGATCACATGGAAATGGAAAGCATATGGATGGGGTCGCTACCATTTACGTTTCTAAAGCAATTCATGTGGAAATTGTGTGCGTAGTTTTAATGATGGGCTTAATATTTTGCAGGGATGACAGATTACCGGAAAAATTGTCCGGAATACATTGTATTTTTGATGAATTAGTTATAATTAACTTGATCTGAGACGAACCATCTGAAATTCAGATTCTGTGTATGCCAAATAAATTTTATTTTATTTACAGTTTGGAGATCATGTGTTTTCAATTAAAAATAGCTAGTTTTACGATTATAAAATTGCTTTATTTATTTTTTATTCTGACGCTAAAGAGCTGAAAATTGAATCACATTAATTTATAGTATGGATAAATATTAAATAAGGAATTTAAAATTTGCTAGACTTAGTTGTTGAAATTCTTATGCTGATTAATGGATAAATTTCGTAAGTGATGACGGAATCGCTAAAGATTAGAATAATCAGATTTTGTATATTTGAAAAGTCTGCTGACTCGGAACCGGAGGTAGACAGTGGACATATATAGGTACCTTTATAACTATGAGCCATATATTGATGTACATTCGATACCATACAGGGGCTAGTAAGTGGCAATAAAAGCTGGTCTATAAGTTGACCTGCCCTTCGAGACTATTGTATATCAAATAAAAAAAAAATAAAAAAAAATTTTAAAGGAAAAGCCTTCGAATTACAAGGAAAGTCTTGCATGATTTTTTCACCCCACTTCTTGCTCACAAGTACAACTAACTCTTTTTAGAAAGGGTTCTTTATTGCTTGAGATAATTTTCTATCTGCGCGCTCCCCCTGTTAACAGGGTCAATGCAGTTAGAAGACGACTTTGCCGAGAGTCAAAGAAGTAACAGTAGTGAAAGGCCTTGTTTAAGATCTTCTACTATTCTACTATGTTGATCCTCTTGGTTGGAATCGAAGACTCTGCATGTACCTTAAAAATGCCTTGATGTTTATTTGCTGTTTACTATGTCGCCGTTGCTGCACATTAGCTTTCCTTTGGTTTGTCGTTAATTCGCTCGTTATCCCAATTGTAATATAATAATTTACGCGTTGCCTTTTCTCCTTAAAAAAAGCGATTGTCATGAGAGGAAGTATTGACAATGTCCCTTTCTACGTTAAATTTACAATTGTCTATTTATGATCTGCGGACTGTCAGTCAATTTTTTCCTGAAATCACATTGCTTAAGGCTAATAAGGTTCTTTATAAATGATTTCAAGCGTTCACACAGTTTAGCGCACTGGATCCTATATGTTCATTCTAAAGAGACTCATCTATACTTGCCGGAGCTCAAAAGGTTTTCTTTCTTGTCTTTCTTTCCTGGGCATAAAGTTGTTTTATGCTCTCCAAAAAGTCAATCTGCACTGCTTTTTAGCTTCACATGTATGTCATCGGGTACAGTAGATTTGTAAAACTTAAAATTACACATCGTCCCCAAAAGTATAGCGTCAAAAAACCGAAAACTTGTTTTCGAAAATATAAATTTGTCTCTGAAGTATTACGATCGCTAAAGTTTCGTAAAGAAATTCTTTAAAACGATCTTCATCATACCCGATTCCCCCGCAGTGGCGGCGTTTCTAATTGAAATCGATGCCACTGATTTTCGGCGCTTGATTCTGGTTGCATATTACTTCTCGGTTGGTTAAGGTATACGCGACCGGCAATATTTTTGGTCCTTTATTTGCAATTACATAGTATTTGATCCTTAAATCTCCTCACAGTATTTCTCCGTAGCTGGCGATATTCGTGAAAGTGTCTTGGCTGCAACTGGGTAGAGGTCAGTCTATGCAAATTGATAACAGCCAACGTCGAGGCCAAGTCCTTTCTGATTCCGACAACAAAATGGACTAGATAATCAGTTACCGTTGACAAAATAGCAGCACTTTTCCGTCACCATCGTTTTCTCAATTCCCTGACCAACATTGAAAATCCTTGATGATCTTGCCTTCAAATGCGTCAAAGTAGCTTATACGAGTGTAAGATTTCAATCACCGCACTCGTCCTCCTTCTAAGGGGCTCTTGTTACACTAGTGATACAATATTCAGTAATTTTTGACAGGGCCTGTCTTCTATTGTACAATTTAATTTGCATTTCATTCATCTGCTCACATTTCAGGAACACACTCCACAATGTGAAGTCTGCCTTGTCGTTCGGATTACCAGATGAATCCGTCAATCTTTTATATTTCTGTCTTGGCGAATATTTTATCAGTTGATTACAAAATGCCTCCTATGTATGCATTCGAATCGAGTCCATCTAATTTCACAGTTAGTACTATAACATTGTTAAATTGATTACACACGTACTAAGCAAATATTATACCCAAGCTGCAAGTATGAGTAATCATTTATAATTCGGTTAGGCGGTGCATTCACATTTCACAACGTGTAAACATGCCGCCATACACCACTTAACGAGAATTGTACCTTCATATTTATTGTTTAATTTACACTAACACTGTCCACGCTCGTATGACGTGGTGGGCCATTGTCTTGCGCCTTTCAGGAGAAATAAATCAATGAACCCGCATTCAATTATAGACTTTCAATTGGTTGCATCCATTACCACTGTTGTGTTTGCGAATAAAAACAGAGAACTTTGACCCGCTATTCATCTGTATAGCTGTATACAATCCTTTCTATAAAAAACCAATGACGTATATTTCTATAAGAAATTACGGCGAGCACAATAAAACAAGCGCACAATATTGTTTTGTGGAAAACCTTACTTAATTATCACTAGTAAAATAAGACAGCATTCAAAAGTGCTAATTCACATCCATGACATCACACAATGTACTTAATATTGATTTACGTTTGCTTTTCTTATTTTCCAGGTGACATTCACGGACAGTATTACGACTTGTTGCGCCTCTTCGAATACGGTGGCTTCCCACCAGAATCGAACTATCTGTTCTTGGGTGATTACGTTGATCGTGGCAAGCAGTCCCTGGAAACGATATGTCTGCTGCTCGCATACAAAATCAAATATTCAGAAAATTTCTTCTTACTCAGAGGAAACCATGAGTGTGCCAGCATAAACAGAATTTATGGGTAAGACATATGTATATAGATTGAGCGTATTAAATGTCAATTGCGTGATGTCAACAATTCATTAATTCTGAAAAGTTTGTAAATACCGTCGTAAAGGCAACCGCAATACGTAGTCGCATGTAAAGTATAACCTTCCGTTGTGGTTTTGTTAATTAACGAAAAAAAACAGCACATCCTCCAACTGATGTTTGCTTTATTGTTTTTCAGGTTCTATGATGAATGTAAAAGACGCTACACCATTAAATTATGGAAGACATTTACAGACTGCTTCAATTGCTTGCCAGTTGCAGCTATTGGTAAGTGTTTGTCAATAGTATTACAATCATTTATTGCATGTCGCTATTTTAAATAGATTTCTAATGAAATGTATTTTCTCGTTCATATTTTTAGTCGATGAAAAGATTTTCTGCTGCCATGGTGGCTTGAGTCCCGATTTGTCATCAATGGAACAGATTAGGCGTATCATGCGACCCACAGATGTACCAGATCAAGGACTGTTATGTGATCTTTTGTGGTCTGATCCAGATAAAGACACAATGGGATGGGGTGAAAATGATCGCGGTGTTAGTTTCACTTTTGGAGCTGAGGTAAGTTTGCAATTTTGTTTATACAAAATTAAGTATTGGCGCAGTTCGTTTTGAGTTCAAGCGGTGACCGAACAAGTTATCCTTTCAATCTGAAAACTGCCGATCATAACCGTCATTAGATCAGTGATTGTGCAAATAAGTTGATAAGTCAAGCAAATGTTTTTGAAAATCTTTTAAATTCCCTTCATGATGCCAATGAGTGTGCCACAACTTTCGAGTAAACAGAGCATTTATTTACACATGCAAATTTTTATTTATCGTCTTAGTTGGTGAACGATGATGATGAAAGTTAAAATTCGTACATTGACTTTCCAATTAGCACAAAAATACGAATTTGAGCCTAACTACTCTGTCGAGAGTTGTACGAGATGTTGAAATGGTTTATATAAGCAACATACAGTTCGGTAGCAGACTTATGTTTTTAAAAAGGTTCAAGTAAGCTGTGATAATCGTGTGTCAGATGGAAGTTTGATTTTGTTTCGAGCACATAAAGTATCAGTAAGTTAGTAAAAGGTCGGTTCTTGTTCATTAAAAGCCTGCCTCGAGGGAACAATTTAATGTTTATGAAACGTCCATAGAAGAGTTAACTTGAAGGTCAGTTGTTTCCAAGATGAGCTATACCCTTTGCTTATGAACATTTCGAAGAATTGCAATATTTGTTTCTTATTTTACCTACTTGATCTACATAGATAATTGATTTTCATGGTTTGAAACAATATTACGAGATCCAACTGTTGTAAACCATGGAAATCAATGATCTATATAGATTATGTGGGTAAAATAAAAAAAGCCTAATGAAACAAATTCAGTACAAAAGTCTAGCCATTTTTATATTTCCTGCAGCTTTACTGCCCTTAACCTCGGTTATCGCCTTCTTGCCCCAGTTGAGATTCTGTGCTGCATTTTATAACATTAACAGGAAAGAGATTATCAGTTGCTTTGTATTGATTTTTATTCCTACTCTCGAGAAAGTAAAGGTAAAATAGTCGCTTAACATGGACAATTCAATGGTATGTCCGCAGTTGAAAATACCGAAATTAAGACCGGAAAAATAAAGACCCAAAAGTCATTCCTTGATAACGAATTATGTCCATTGTACATTATACATTTTGAATTCACTTATGCGATGACTTTTTGAAAATCATCCCCACTGTCGCCGCCTAACATTCATAACCTTTAAACGATATTCTAAAAAAGAGCACCGACTAACGCCAGACGTCATTTGTTTTTCTGACTTTCAATGAATCATTATCGCCAAAAGGAATAACGCTTTCGTCGTCTTAGGCATTAGCGACTGTCACTTTATAAGTTTGTTTTTGAAAATTGAACGTTTTCATTGCCGATTATCGCATTGGTATTATTATGTATATATATAAATAAAATAATCAACACCAATTTGAAATACCCATAAAAATAAAAAAATAAATACAAAAAAAACACCATTTAACAACCAGTACGTACGATTTCAATAAATAGAAAAATATATACTTACACTTAGTATGTGAACAGCTTGTGCAAGTCGTCGCCGATAACCCACGAATTTGTTTACATAACATGAGCTTACGCTTGAGTAAACTGCGTTTGTTTTCTTCGAAACGGTTCTGGTTGCTTGGCATATTGTGAGCCTCTGTAAGTAAATATATGTTAATTGCACTTGACGGGTGGTTTTCGTAACCAC
The DNA here is from genome assembly GCA_963082955.1 of Cheilosia grossa. Lineage (NCBI taxonomy): Eukaryota > Metazoa > Arthropoda > Insecta > Diptera > Syrphidae > Cheilosia > Cheilosia grossa. The sequence continues at coordinate 21,224,330 of OY720144.1, forward strand.
TAGACCGACTATTAAAACTCAATCAAGATTTGAGGCATATCAAAATGAATGTTTATAATAATTACTGGGTTGATCAATCTTTCGAGGAAGTCGGTAATTTGATTGCAATTTCACAAGGTATTAAAGAGGGAGAAACCCTCAAACCCCAATGAAATGCAATTAATGTCCAATTGGAATTAATGAGTATTTTAACAAATTGCTTTGATCGAAATGTATCGGATCGCCAGGTCAAGTTCAAGTTTGGTACATGATATCGAAAGCGATTCGTCAAAAAATGAGGAGCCAGTGGAAATGGGAATTATTCTTGTTGAATTTTCCAGTTATGCAGATGCTACAGAAGTTTAATACATTTGTGATTTCAGTTATGTAAATAAAAATCCGACGCTGAGTTTCTATAACGATAACCTCTCAACCCCATGAGTGCCCGATTTTATATCAACAAACAGGCACTTCGTTTTGTGTTGTGTAATTAGAAAGAGTGAATAAACTAAGAAAAACATGATTCGAATAAAATCTAATAGGATGGTAGCCATCACCATTTTAACTGTCTTGCTGCTTCCCAAGTTTTACGGGGCTGTTTAGGTTTACCTAGTTCATTAAATGACGCATTCAGTTGCCAAAACGGTTCGCCAGCCACTGTATTTCCCGTAATAAGATTAATTGCGAATACAGACAGTGGTATGTTATCGCTGAATTCTGCGTATCCAATTTATTGGACTAACTATAAAACTATAGTTTTTAAAGTCCCTAAGTCACTTCTATTCGAGATAATAAGTAAGTGTGAATTTCACCAGTGTCAAAAAAAGTGCTGAAATAGAATTTACATTAAAACAAACAAATGTCATCAGCATACGCAAGAATTCTCAATGCCTTGCCGATATCACCTGATTTGCATGACTTACAAGTAGTTTATCGCAATAGAGCAGTAAAGTGTTTTACATTAGGGATACGCACTCTTCTAAAGCTAACTATCGTCGCAATCAACTGCATGTTCAACTAATGTCGAATGAATTTCTACTAGCTTTAGAAATCTAGCGCCTTAATTAAGAAAATATAACACTACTACATTTTTCTTTCATACACAAAGTTACGGAAGGTTTAGCAATTTTCAAAAGAATTTGTTTTCAAAAAATGTTGAAATGTCAAAAAAACAAAAAAATTGCCAGCAGCTGAAAATTGTAATGTAAATGGTTTTGCTCTCAATTGACTGATATCAAATATCACAAACCTCTATTTGCTGACAAAGTCGTAAAAGCTGTTCCCTATTGGAAGATCTATCAGTCTACAAATAAATTGTGGTCCACCACGACCATTCACAGCAAGCACTCGGTCACCAGCCCGATCCCTACATAAATATCCGCTGAAGTTGACGAAACGTTACTTCGCTGGATTTTTTGTCCTTCTGAACTCAAAATATATATAAAGAAAAGCAAAAAGAAAAAGATACTCTGTATCTCGTTTCGAAAGTAAAATTTTTGGAAAATGAACGTTTTGTACTCTCTATTTCGAAAGCTGAATGAAATGCACAACTAATTCGATTTAGAATTCCGAAAGTATTACAGAGTACCAACTTAAAAGCAATTTCGAATAGCATTGACTTTCGGAACGAAATAGAGAGTAGGTCTATTTTTAAATTTTATTCACCAATATCAAATCATCCATATAACCGCAATCACTTTATTTTCCAGGTGGTGAATAAATTCTTGCAAAAGCATGACTTCGATCTGATATGCCGAGCTCATCAAGTCGTAGAGGACGGCTATGAGTTCTTTGCCAAACGACAATTGGTCACGCTATTTTCAGCTCCCAACTACTGCGGTGAATTTGATAATGCGGGTAAGTGCTCCTCAACTTAATCAATTAATTGATCAATCCTTTAACTAATTAAGCGTGCACAACGTTTTTAACAATGATCAATATTGATGGAACATTTCTTTTTCTTTAATTTTTTCTTAACACTTTTCTGATGACAACCCACACACAACTACTGCCAAATGTATTCCGCCTCCAGGTGCAATGATGTCCGTGGATGATACGCTGATGTGCTCTTTCCAGATATTGAAACCTGCAGATAAACGTAGATTTGTTTATCCTAACTTTGGTGGTTCGGGGCGACCAGTGACTCCACCACGTGGCGCAAATAATAAAAATAAAAAGAAATAAATTTATAATTATTATTATTACTATTATACATTTTTTTAAATAACAATTTCTTTCTCTGTACTTTCGAAATGTCTTAAAAAAGTTCTATCTCAATCTTTCTCTGTTACCTTCTTAAATGTTCATTTCATGTTTATTTTCCTTACTGTTTTTATTTCTTACTTTTTTTTTTGTAGAAATCTAAGGAAACAAAAAAACAAAACAACAAATAAACTAAACAGGAACTACATAATATACATAATTTAGAGGGGAAACAAAAAATAACTTTTTTCAACACACTACACAGATTATAGTGAAAAAATGCAAGTTACTGACTTAATAACGATATCTTGATAAAAATATAGATTGTTGTCTCAAATGTTATACATTTTATGTTGAATTTATTTCTCGAGTAGTTGAAAAGCACGGGTATTGTCGAAAAATCTGAAAAAAAAAAAAAAAAAAAATGTAGGCGAAGTTTTTCTGCTTAGGTTTTATAAATGTTAAGAATTTAAGAAAGATACGCCCTAAAGTTTGATTCTTAGTTTTAAATATTTTCTCAGAAGGCACATTCTGAAGTAAAAACCATACAATCACCACCAAATATTAAGGGACAGCAAGAAAGTCATTTATTATTCGGGTCTCATGGAATCATTCATCTGTTGTCATAATTTCGTTTTTCTTGATTTTAGTCATTACAGAAGTAATTTGTTTCACTGGAAACACGCTCAACGGTGATTTCTTAGCTCCGACCGACCTGATATGGGCAACATTGCTTTAAATTACTTCTGATGCCACATTGTTAACCTGCATGATTTTCACACGCTAATCCTTTAACGCAAAGCAAAGTTAGATAACAACAAATATCGCTTACAACAAAGGTCACTTCAAAATCAATACAAAACCTAGCTGCGCTTGCAATACTTATACACACAAATATATATTTGTATATATATATATATAAATATTTTTTACATTTATATACCTTGGCTTAGTTTATTTGTTTTTCTCACTCTCTTCATATATCTATCTATCTGTTTCTATCTATTCACAATAGTAAGACATTTTTGTTTAACAAGTCAAAAGTATTGATAATAGTAATAATAAATTATAAGGATTTCTAAAATCCAATCAAAGTTTAATTTAAATGCACAGACACTCAAAATTATGTGTAATTCAAATTATTAAAAACAAAAATTACAATAAGCTGAATTTATTTTTTTTAATTGCGCCACAAGAAGTTTCCAAAAAAAAAAAACCGAAAAAATATCGATAAAAATTCACATTTTATTTTATTGTTTTACATTAATTGCATTGCATATTTGAAATAAATGTTCTTGCAAATTAATAAACCGACAAAACGTTTACTAAGAAGTAAAAAATAAAATTTATGTGAACAAGTAATGAATGAAAACTTAATCATGACCACCCCCGACCACCATATTATTTCTAATTATATTTATTTTTGTCTTTTTCTATTATTATTATTTTATTTTCTGATTATTTTTCCGTAACAAAAATGAAATAGTTTTTCTTTCCTTTTTTCGAGAGTCAATTTTGGATATCTCTTAGTTTTCTAATTTGCCGAGATAATACGAAAATATTTATTTACAATTTTTTTTTGTCTTCAAACAAAAGAAAGAAATAATTTAAAATATATACAACCAAATATTGAGAAACGTCTACTTTGTAGAAGAAATTAAATGCGATGCAGTAAACTAGTAATTTTTCATATTAGCTAAATTTGTCGAGGGATTCATTGCGAAAATAGCTTTGAAAGAAAATAATTCGCAGGAAATGGTTTGGCAGTTCTCGACTAACACAGACGGATGGGATAAAAAGGGTGACAAGAAGTTCCTTTACGGATATTTAAAGTATGATTACACCTGACTAAAGTGCATTAACCTGTTCATATAAATGCAAGAGTGGACTTTCGGCAGCAGTTACTACTAACCCTACATTTTCAGAAATAAACCAACTTCCGACTAAAAAATAGCCAAAATCGAATCAGACTTGTTTCATTAAATTTAAAGGGACAGCCAGACTTTTTTTGGAAAAAGTAGCAGGCCATTCAAATAGTGTTTAAGTGAACAAAATTTGGCTTTAGTTAAATGTGATTCATTTAAATGGAATGTTGAAGAGTTAACTTACAAAAGTCGATCTTGTGTACAATTTAATGCATAATTCTTATTTCTAATCAGATAAAAAGTTGCTAAGCACGAACATTTTCCAACGTTTTCAATCGCATCCACCTTCTTGTTTAATGAGCAAAGTTAAAACAGTTCGTTTTAGTTGGATGTTTGATATTATTTTTCTCGCTTTCTTCAACTAATGGCAGTTAGTTTTAGCTGTCACGGTCAATTTTGTTCACAGTCGTGTATTGGCAAACTGTATACCTGCGTTTTTACAGTCTGTGATGAACAACTTGTTGCTACCCGGAGTAATAATAAGTAGTGAAAACGCTTACCGGTGGACTTTATGCGACTAACGTCACTAAATGTATGAATTTCTATAATCGAGAATAGAATGTTTGCCGCCCCCTGTCCTTTTTGTGTCAACTAGTGGTCCAATCTCAATCGCCATAATTTATCATTTTGTGAGTTTCATTAAAAAGAAAATGCGATTAGTTTTAATTCAACAAGAGCTGTTTTCGCTACTGAGTTCGTTCAATCGCGTTAAGCTGTTAAAATCATGCTTTTCAAGTTGATAGTTTATTTATTTATATTTTTTAAACAAATATACAAAAACACGCACTCTTCTAAGCTTTTTCTGATATTTCTCTCACTATGATTTCCAATTGAGAAATGTCAAATTGGCCAAAAAGAATACACGCAACATACAGAAAAAAGAAATAAACACAACACTAATGAATTTTAAAAATATTTCAAAATAATATATCGGTGATCAAACTTTTCCTTTTCTTTTTAAGAGTCAGTTTTAAGATTTTAATTAAAAGAAAAAAAAAATATATATATATATTTAGGATTCTAAAGAGGGTAAGTTAATTGTTATTTACATTCTTAGTACTTTTGTGGTAGTACATGTGTAAGTTTTGTTAACAAAAAAAAAAAAAAAAAAAAAAAAAACAGATTTGTGTCAATAAAAAGATGGATAATCGCAGTTCAAATTAAGCACAGTAGAAGTCTTTTGTCTCTTTCGACAACAAATTGTATGTAACAAGTGCAGAGTGTAAAAGTTCAAAGGTTCTTAGTTTATCACAGAAAGCCACATTAAGATTAAGTAAGCGTCGCGGAATAAATAATCATTTTTCGGTTCGACTTTACAAACTTACTTCATTTAAGAGTCATCAACCATCAATCAATTCATTCATGAATTCTTTTACACTTATTTGCATTCCTTTCAATTACATTCGAAATTCATTTGGTACCAAAAATAAGCCAAGGATTTTCTTTCCTTGTAAGTATCCTGAGAATATCGTATTTATTTTTGATACCTAATGAATTGTACTGATTTGAGAAGAATGTTTAATGAATGCAAATGAGTAACCACGAATTCAAATAGTACGGTCGACAGATGAATGTAATCCTTTGACCTTTGTCACACAATCGTGTGGGTTTAAGTCATGTCGAAGCAAGATAGGTAAATTTGTAGTGTAAAAAAGAACTCGCTCTTACGTACTCGCTCAAAATCTACAGTCTCGATGGACTTTTTATTCCTTCCCATGATGGTATGGCCAGGATCTTTGAATTGTAATATGAATGAAATTGTTAAAAAATGATTCCACTCCCGCGATAGAGTAGGAATTCTTACCGAAAAGAAACGTTTCCCCTTTGAACTATGACACTTTGCAAAGCAGAAGAGAAGTACAAGTTTCAACAAAATAATTGCGTTTTTGAATGTGCTGATGTCCTAACGTTATTTATAAAAATATATACATAGCTATAATTTATATTTAGTTAAACCGGTTGATAATACACATATTTCAGTTAGTATTTAAAAACGTATATAATTTTAATGCATTTTCTCATTCCTATCATTGTTTCCATCGCCTTGCTGATTTATTCATTTAACGGGCATCTCATTTTGACAATCACTTCATGGACTGGGAACATAATTTCTTAACAAAAACTAATCATCTTGCTACTCCTTTTGCTTAATTTGTTTTTAAATGGGTTTGGTGATAAATATACACACACAATTTGTCGATTGAAATTCGAAATAAATTGAATACACTATAAAACTAGCCTCTAAGGACAGTGCCGATAGCATGTGCTTCTGTTAATTTTGTAATGTTTTTATTATTTGAATGGCTCATATTTTATACACGGTTGCATACACACGTATCTCATTCTAAGTTGATTTTTATTTATAATGCCAAATGCGTGCTGCACTAATATTTTAAATTAGCATATCTCCCCTGACTATTCCAGAATATGATTGTATTCAAATTTGAATGCAACCTGTTGTGCATGCACCGCAGGGGTCCCAGTGGTGGATTCGCATCTTGCTGAACGAATAATTCGTGAACTTTTGAAAGAATGGTACCTTGTAATTTTCTTACAAAATTTTCAGGTGTAACGTTAAAAAAACCACCAACGTATTGTTTTAGAATTGTTTCTGCAGCAAACCCTAGTCCGACACAAATGCTTCAAACTGTTGTTGCAACGAATACTTCCGTAAAGTAAACAATTTAAAAGAATGCTTTAAATTTGTCTCTTCAAGAAATAAACTAATGAGTATTAAAAAGGACGAGACCGGTTATGAAATGTTCAGTTTTCAAGGCGCGTTCCGAGAACATGCAAATGTCAGTTCATTTGTTCCACTTAGGACTTTTTTTTTTTGTAATTTCTGTTCTGTCGGTTCTTGAGCGAGTTTTTCTTGAATACTTCTGTGTGCGGCCCTAAAAATATAGAGATATATCTGATCTTCCTGGAGAATCTCCTGTTTTCGGCATATTTAGCCTACTGCAGACTTCTTCCGTAAACTCCACTGGTGGACAATCAAGTCTTTGACAAAATTAGTTTTTATCGTACTTATACTACAGAAGACTGGACCTTGCAGTGTTAAGTAGACTGAATTACTCGACGCCGTTTACGGGTTCGCAAAATGAATCTTGGAATTGACTCCACCAAGTTATTTCTTAAGGTGGTGGAAAAGAGGTTATTGCATATCCTCGACACAGACACTACCATCTATACAAGTTTTCCTTGTTTATCTGTTCAGGTATGTGCTTGGGTCATGTTGCTTTAACTTTAACACTTCTCTCGAAGTGTTCTTCCCTTTTTTGTTTCCCACATTCTACTATGACTGACTCTCAACGAATTGCTCTCAAGTTAAAGACCATCGGCATGATCTCAGTTCCCATTACTGTTGAATGGAGGCAGTTGTCTAGTGAATTCGTATTTTAAAAAACGTGCAAATGCAAGATTGGACACAAAATTATCTATTTTGGATTATAAAATACTTGAAGGCTAATATTAAGGCCCATTTTCCAATTACAAATTAGGTTCAAGGATGCCGTTTTGCGTACTGATTTTTTGGCGAACTGTGAAGCTTAATTTCATCACAATCAACCTACTAGCTTTCGTAAGAATAGTTAAAAATAATGCGTCTGGCTTTTTATCAACGAATGCGCTAAAGCAGTGGTTTTTGCGTACTTGTTATAGTATTTCTTTGGCTTTAAGGTTTTAAACTAACTCTGACATTTTCGGTTTATGACGAAATATAAATATTTGTACGTATGGGTTGAAACCTACGCAACTTACACCATTTATTTTCTAAGCAAAATTGTACAATCATTCAGAAAAAAAAAAAAAACAAGCAGGAATTGGAAATAAAATTACAAATTATATTTTCCATTTCATCATTTGAAACATATTTATTTATTTAATTATTTAACTGACTCTGCTTTTCATTTGCTTTTATGATAAAACAAGTAAGTTCTTGTAAGAGCTGGGTGCAGATTGTTCTATTAAATGTCTCTTCATCGGCGCATATTATATCCTACAGCTGCTTTTTTAACCGTTATACTAGGAATTAGTAGATACGCTCTAATTTACAAAACAAAATAGCATATAAGGAATTGAAATAAGTTTTTCACGTAAAATAAGATTGTAATACAGTGCCTAACACGATCAGCTATTATAAGCTAAATGCAATTTTTTTTAAACTACGTATGTATAACAAAATGAACAAAAGTACAAACTATACATTTTGAAAAGAAGAATTTGATCACCGATTGTTCAATGAAAAAATATGTCTGTACATAATATGTCTCTATACAACCAACCAAAAAGGGGTTACCGCGAATAACTAAATATTTTCGTGCAAATAATTAGAATATGAAAACAAAAAAAAAAAAAATACAAAACCAATAAAAAAACCTAAATTAACAACCAAATTTGAACTAGAATTTTGTCGGCATAAATAATCTATATTATTTTTATTTAGTTTATTGTTATAATTTTTTTTTTGTTGTTATTTAAGTATTTTTGAACAACCAACCAAAAAATGAATGACCGTAAGTTTCGCTCTCTAATAGAAAACTTTTTTTTTTTTCTATCTTACAGGCAAAAAATAAATAATCAATTTCTCTCTTCTCTTCATAATCATCCACATACAACAAAAAATATGAAAATTGAAAAAATAAAAAAAAAAAAAACAATTTTTCAATAAATATTATTAAATATAAAGAAAGAATTAAAAAAAAAACGAACAACAAATAGATTAAAACGAACCTTATAAAAAAACCCAAACGTAATTGGAACGATGCCACTTTTATTATTGTTTGCTTAATTTTTTGACAATTGACATGAATTTTTTAATTCTTTTAGTACATATGTTCTTGTTGCTTTCTCAAGAAAAAATAACCCCACACACTATTAAAATAACGTAGACGAAAGCACGTATTTTTTCTTTCCTTAATAAAAGTAAGCTGAATCAAACCATTTTTTTCGTGAATTATTAAAATTTAATTAATACAACAACTTGAGTAAATATAGCTCTGTGTACATGCTAAGATACAAATAAAATGTAATATTTTTTCATCATTAAATTTAAATTCGATGTAAAAATATATATATATAGGATGTGATGTAAATTTTACCTCTTTCGCTCGCTCCCTGCTCTGTTTCTACAAAAAAAAGAAAAGAAAAAGATAATGAATGTGAATTGTTGTTTGTTTAATGGATTGAGAAACAGCAACAGTCAATCTGAATGGATTAAATAAAACTTGTGGTTTTCCTTTATTTCTTTTGTTTCTCTCTCTCTCTCTATCTCTTTCTTTTTGAAGCTTATTGCATTTAAATGTTTCCATTTTTTATTTCTTATTTTTATCGTTTTCAGTTATGTTTTCCTACGAGTTTTCCCACGGTTTTATTTCCTTGTGATTAATTTTCGTTTCGCCCTTGATAAAAGAACAACCGCAACAATTATAATTCTAAAATAAATAAAAAAGTACTAATAAAGAATAAACTTATATCGATTAAAAATATACATTTTCTTGTTTCCTTTTTTATGCCGATAAAATTCTATGTTTAAATACGAATACATTGTATTTTTTTTAAACAACAAAAAAAAAAATATTTATATTCATTGTTATGTAAAAAAAACACATCGCCTATTCGTCCTTCCACTTGACACAAACATAGACACGACACACGTACACCAGAAGAGTTACTGTTTGTTTGGAAATTATATCTGTTAGCATCCCACAACAATTGTGATTGTAATCAAATTTACAGGCTCTTGAAAAACAATTTTTGACAGCTTGTTGAAGTGAACTAAAATTTCTTCTACAGTATTCATTTTCGCAAATTTATGTTGATTTTCTTTTCACTTTCGTTCGGGTAAACTAAAAAGTATAAGCAAAATTCAACGTTGGTATTTAACAAACGATGTTTAAGGTCTCACACACATGTTCTTCTTTCTTAAGTAATAATTGCCGTGAAAAAATAAAACGGAAGACATTGTGCGGTGTACGAGAATACACACTTCATATACATAGCGTCTAATGAGTAATTGACCATTATTAAAGCAGAACCAGTCACTGGATAAAAGAGGATCTAAAAAGACTTGGATATTGGGGAAAGTTATGGTTTCTTTTTTTTTAACTTTTCAGTTTTACCATGTAAAAGCAACATTTTAAATACATCTTTCTCTTAAACGAAAAAAAATATATATATAAAATACAAACGGATATGAAGAATTAACAAATAAACTTACAACATACAAAATATTTACTTGTTAAAAAGCAAGCAAATAAAGAAAATTATACATACATACATATATTATATATTAGATGTTCTTATAAGAAAATAATATTTAAAATAAACTGTTGTATAAGGCGAAAGAACACAGAAAAAAAATATTACAAAAAAAAGGAATAAATATATATTTGCCCTACGAAACAATAGTTTTTCTTTAATTTTTCTTTTATTTCAATGAATACTTTTCATTTCCTCTTCGTGAGTATACGGTAGACATTTTTTTTTATTGAATATTTTCTTCTTTTATATGTAATTATGTATATTCCTGTTTTACTAACACAATTTGAACTGCACATAATAAAAACATATACTCACATGTTGCTTTACATTTTCTAAATTATTCTTGTTAATTAGTTGTTATTTAAACAGCTGTACAATTTCTTTCAAATTTTGTATATATATATTATTCAGTCAATCAATGGTGTATAATTGTTTTATGTTTCGGAAGACAGAATCCTAAAAAAAAGACACTACTTAATTGTTAACTGTTTGCAACCATCGTTAAACCGATTAATGTTCTGATGTCTTGTAACACCCCTGATGTTGAGGGGAATGCATTAATAAATAATTTTGCACTTAACTTAAATATTATGAAAATCTCACGCCTCATTGCATAACGACAATGGAAGATATTATTTTGGGACCTTAAGTGCGCTTGTTTTAAATTGGACTCAATTAAGAACAAAATGAAAATTTTCTTAGGCGAGGAAGTTCAAATATCAACTTTCGCAAGCTTAGTCCCTTTGAAGAAATTACAAAATAAAGAAGTTTTATAACCAACAAGCGAAATATCTTGGATCTAGTTTTTCAGGCATTCGTGAAAAGTTGTATGTACCTATCTAACATTGACAGCAGAGTGTGGCATAAAAAGCTGGTGACCTTTATTCTAAAAATGAAAACATAAAAGTGTGCGAGCTATGTACTGTACACATTAACCTGGGAGTCACTTTGATATCAAATGGAACAAGAAAACTGCTTCTGGTCTTCGGCTGCTGGTTTATATAAGATGCATTAAATTAACTTGTGAGCTTCTTTTGTCTGGATTCTGACTCCAAATCGAAAAACGAAATTCTCTTCTCAGAATCACCAGAAGAGTATTTTTTTTTTGTGACAATGGAACGGTTTCACAAGTATTTTTTTGATTCCCTTCATTTTGGTCAATGGAAAACGATTTCAAATTTAGCAGCGATTGAATCCCTCCTTTGAATCAATTTGTACGTGTACTTCCTTTTTTCGTGAGTGTGGCAAGCTACTGAATCTGAAAAAACACCAACCTAGAACATACAAATTTACGTTGCTTCCAATTTTCACATAAAATAAAAAGTAACTGATGAAGTTCAGTTTGGTCATCCTAAAACTAAAATATTCGGATGTGATATCGGGGAATAACCTAAATTATCATAATTTGTCATATGCAAATCAGTTAAACATTATTTGCTATCGATTGACTGAACCTGAATGTTTTTTTCTTAAATATATATTATTCTTTTTTGAAACCTTGTTTAATATTTTAAACTTGTTAAATTATTATCTCGTTTACATAGTTTTATACAAAATTGAATTTTTCTTTCAACAGCATTATATTCCTACTAACGCTGTCTGAAAAAGACAAAACACGCTATCCTAGTTATTTGCATTGACTACTTTATTTGCATTGACTACTTTATTTGTAGTTATTTTGTTTGCTTTTTTTACTGTCCGTCCATAAACATATAAGCGTATTGCTATGCTCTGTTTTTTTTTCTAAAAGCTTAAGTAGGACTTGTTTAACATTTTATTAACATCGTATGTGAATTGAAGAACTAATTATTTTTAATGATCTCTCTAATCCATGTTTCCAATTGTGTCCTATTTGTGCTTGTGTACCTGTAACTGTTTTGTTACAAAATCAAAAATATTTGCAGATTATGTACATTATAAATATGAAAACATATAAAACAATCAAATATAAAAAAGCGCAAATGATTGAACATAAATAGTAAGCATACATAAAGAATAAAGTAAGTTTTATTCTTTTGAAGAATAAAGGATTTAAACATCGCTTGTTTTTTGCCAACAAATGTATTTTACCTATCGTATTTTATACATAATTTTATTTTAATATAACAAAGAAATAAGCAAAGGAACTGAGTACCCATAAGCTGGCTGGAAGTTGTCTTTTGTCAGGAAAAATTATTTTTATGAATTTCGCTCTATTTGGCGATACCTAGAAGACATTTTCGGCATTTGGAAAACAAACCTGTGCACCTGGCAGGTAGTGGTGAATGTTGAAAAAAGAAATGTTAAAAAAAAATCGCCCATAAATGGCCAGTTTGTGATAGTTTCAAATATTCTTTAGCTGGACACTGTAGTAGTGTATTGATGTACATAATATCCACGCTTAAATGAATTTTTATTAGCCCTTGAACCTTTTATTTAACAACTTTTTAAACGTTATGTATAGGTACTCTAATCAGAAACGCAACACTACTGATGCATTGCAAGGTGACCATTAATAAAACAAGTTGGCATCACTTCGAAACTGAAGTATTCACTTTCGCAAAGTTGTGTAAACTGATGTGCTAACGTGCACGAAAATTACGATCCGGATTTGAACCTAGGCCAGAACCAAACTTCTTCCGTTAGCACGATCTCTGACTAATTGGCTCCAGTCGCGCACTCAAGTTCTTTGAGGTTCCATTCACTTGCGCGCCACCTAAAGTTTGGTCTTCCTCTACTGCGCTGTCCCTTTGGGTTGAAATCGAAGACTTCGTTGGTGTCCACTCGCTCTACATGTCCCAGCCATCCTAGACATCCTTCTCCAATGCCCGTCAAAGCAAACGAGACATAAAATCACTGAAAAAATTTTTCCTCCGAACCGACTTGCTGAATATTGCAAAAGGTGGTGTGCCTGTTTGAACAACCCAACGATTTGAAGTCGTTTCCGTGGAATACGTCTTTATATGACTCGTTTCGAAAACTGAAATATGCATGGGAAAACTTCTGTTTGATCTGAGGGCAAGTCTGAGAAAATATCTAAATTCGCAAAAATGCTCTGAAATCTGAAAAAGATTGCTTTGTTTGATACCAAACGGAACATAAAAATTGCTCTGAGAGCATAAAAAGTGCTCTAAGAGTGCCCAACCGAATACCACATGAGCGAAACTTTCCCAGAGAGCTGAAAATATACTTCGAGCTACTTTGCGGCATTTGCAACATATGAAACGTTCTAGAATAACATTCGACCACAACAATTTCTTTATTTTCACAGACTTAATTTTTCTGTGCAAGTGATTCTTAAGACCGATTTTTGAACTCGTTTCTTGTCAACTTTGTGCATTTGACATATTTATCAGTACTTGCCGGTTAAAATTATATGAGCTGTTTCGAGCCAAGAGAGGAACTACTCGTTTCTCGTTATTTTGCTGATTTTCTCCTTCTCTGTCATTTTTAATGGGAACGTGTGTGGACTTTGTGCGATTGCGATCGATTTATATCGATAGCGTTCGATTTAAACCGCGTACGCGAATGAACGTTTAATATCGCTTGAGTACGAGACATTGCGCCGTACTAACAACCAATTTAAGTTTCGACTTTAAATTTACGGAAGCTCACAATTGCAAAATTTGTATGGACAATAAAGCCACTGTGAACTACTCAAATATAGAATCGAAACTAAAAATGTTTATTTGTAAGCCCCATGGATTTCTCTATCCGACTTTCCGGCTACCCTCTCATAACTATCAACTGGAAAAAGTGATAAAAGATTTCGGTCTTGTAAATAAGGTATACGATTCCGAACACACAAAGCGTCACAAAAATCAAATAATGGCCTTTCTCTCACAACTCACTAGGCGTAAGGTTAGGTAAGGTAATCCAATAAGTATCTAAATCAAATCTTAAAACTCAAAGTTATATAAGATAAGTGTTGATAATGTTTATGACCATAATGACAAGGCTCTTGGCAGCGACGTGTTTCTGAATTTAGCAAATGCAAACATTTTCAAGCATCTGCTTAGTTTTTAAATAGGATCAGTAGTTATTTGAAGTAATTAACTTATTTTTTATCATTTGAAATTCGTATATCCGTTTCGCATACAAAACTTCTTATTTCAAGGAAAGAAAACGACGGTAAAATAATCAGATATTATTTCGTATTTTTTTTTAAATATTTGTATTACAATTCGTAAAATTTTTACTAAGATAATTCTTCTATTTTATAATTTATGAATGGCTAACGGCACTATATCAAAAACGAAATGAAATCTCTCAACCAGAAATCCGAAAGAACTGAAACTCAAGCGACGATACGAAGCAAAAGGATCGTGTCAAACAAATGAACAGAGAAGAAATTACGCCAAAAATCGAAAAGAATTTGAAAAAGAACATTAAAGAGAATCGACATAATAATAACAATCACAAATCAACAAACAAGAGTAAAAATAAATGTGCATTTCTACAATTTCTCCTTCCGACGTGCAAAAATTAAATTTATATGTATTTAAGGAAAATTTAACGAAAATCTAACGTAAATAGGCGTATATAACATAAAATTACTTAACTGAGTGTAGTGAACTTTTAGAAGACATCTTAAACAAACTAATTCCTGCGATTAGTTAATGGAGTTTTTTATTTTACATTTAGACATTTATCACCCATGGGTATCAATTTGTTAAATGAAATTTCTCAAAGTTTATCATTCATTTAAATCTGTATTAATTTAGAATATCATAAATATTTTACGTAGACATCGCGCGTGTATGATTAAGGTTATTCTTTTCGAATACAGAATATACTCAAAAATTTAAACTAAACAAAATGTAATCATCATGAAATTGTATATGTTTGTGGAAAATCCTTTAATATTATTAAACTTTAGAAATATTTTCTTGTACTGATAAAATAAAATACTGAACAGTTTCGGAATAAAATAGTTAAATTAGCAAAATGTTTGAGAAAGCGAGACTTAATGTTTTTATTTGAAAAACTATGTAGATATGTGGTGATGTGAATTCATCATTTGCGCTTTCGAACTGTAGGTATATGTCGATTTTGTAAAAGGAAGTAACTTAACGAATCGTTAGTGTACAAAGTGCTCTATGTTTTGTTCGTTTTGTTTCTCTCACTGTAATTTGTGTAGATAATATTGCCAACAATTGTATTTATTTGATTAATTATTTATTTGCTTTGACATCTTTCCGCATTTGTCAATAGGTACATAGTATTTTTTTTTTTTTGATCTAGAGAGGATAGACTCTTGTCGATCACACTTTTAGAACGCAGTAGGTCTGGCGGTGATAAGAAATAAAATATTATTATTTTTATAGTTTATGCTTGGGAAGTTCTTTTATTACTAATTTTAGCTGGCGCGATGCTTTTCACGACGTCAACAAACAACATTTTACTGGACTAGCATTTTCTACAGAGAAACAGAGTGCATTGAAATTGTACCAAAAATACGAACATCACGTTTATGTAGGTATAGTGCAGTTGTTACAAGGAGCAATTGTGTCTTCAGGTAATCTAATGTGATATTCGATTGGGAACTCTCAGAGCACTTCTTTTTTGCTCTAGGTCACTTTTCATGTTCAAATATGTTATAAGAAATCAATAGGGACGCAAATCTCGAATGTTTTAATATAAAATTTAAAAAGTGAATGGATAACGCGTTCGAAAGTATCGAAGTCACACATCGCACGAATATCAACACAAAAAAAGAGTAAGTTACGATTTTATCAGAGACTGGTTTTATATAAGACACGAAATCTGAAATCTAAGAGCGAGTCTGAAAAGTAGCCCTATCGAATAGCAAAAATATAATTTTTAAGCTTTAACCGCCAGTCTGCGTGACTCCATCTATCGACAAATGAATACAAGTAGCACCTACAACTTGCTAACCTCAATGAAAAGAGAATCATTTCGTGACTTCAGCAGAATGTTATCTGCATGACGACGGCCACACATGACAACACTTCAAAATTGTAAACAAATATTCTTCCTCCTCAAAAAATAAACACATATTCGTTAAAAGGAGTTGATAAACTTTTATTTTATCTTCTTTTAAAATGCAATTGCATCCACAACACACAAACAGATGTTACTGTCGGAATGGAAACCTTTGCTGCTGTCCCGTAGCTGAGCACAAAAAGTCTATTAACAACCTGAATTCATCTCACAAATTTACAAAAGTGAACAGCGATAAAAATAAAATGAAATCATCTTTACTTTGTGGCAGTAGTTCATGTTCTGCTTCTGCGAGCTCTGCGCCCAGGTTAATGAGTTCTTTATCAACAAGATCCATTCTCCATGAGGTCTCCTCGTCTGAGCCAAGACTAACTGCAAGGCGGAAGTTGTATGAGCAATCTCAGGGAAGTTTGAATCAAATAATTGATGTGCGAACCTTGGGAATGCGGACTCAACAACCAACTCAGCCCGAGTGGTTCTGCGATGACAAAATCGCAAAACTGCAAGAATTTCGATTACGAAACTCAGAAGAGTGTCTGAGCACTTGCAGTCGTTATTCCATAGACAACCAGTATCGAATAAAGGATCTGAGTGCGGTGGATAAAGTGCCTAATGAAAAATACACGTTAAACAAAAGGGGTCTACTGGAATCGGTTGATAGTCAGGATTCAAATAAGAAACTTGAATATACTGCATCTGTTGCAATTTTAGGCGACACCAAATCAGCAGCAAAAGATATTCTACGACAAAAGCTTAAAACTACAAAAGAGAAAGAAAAGTTTTTACGAAAAGCACTATGTGTGCCCGATAATAGTTTAGCTTTAAGGTTTCAAAAGACGTTTTGAGTTCTGCATGTAAAGCCCGTAGTATAAGTTTAAATTTATATCAGTATTTCTTATGATTGTATCAGATAATTATTGTGCAATATGCACCTTAGAACCTATTAAAATTAGCTAACAAAAGTGAATTGTTCTTAGTCCGCCCTAAGTGCACTCTATCTTTATTTATGTAGGTATGACTATAGTAAATACATAAATGCAAACTCCAAGATTGGTACTCGATTAAAATGGATGATTATGTGTTTTTAATTTTTTCTGCTATTTTCTTCTTACCTAGCTAAATGATCGCTTCATGGCTATATAAGAGTTTATCCTTGGCCTTGATTAATTAATTATAATATTGTTTATTCTGTTGATGGTATTGTAAGTACCTACATCGTGTGGAGAAGGGGATATCACATGCAAAGTCTCTAAAGTGGCACTTGCGTGTAACGACCATTGTATTTAACCTTAGCTATATTATGAGAAAAGTGTAAAAAGGTAAATTCTTACGACCTAAATTCCATTGATAGGCAGAATGGCCTATTCAACCTGGACTATGAAAACAGAAAATTTCCATCCACTCGACCTAAATTTAATGAGGATAGCAATATCTAAACCCAAGCCAAACAATATCAACTGGTGTCAAAAGAAAGATTTGGCTGATGAATGGAACATAATCAGCATTTTCTCTCCTTATTGCATACAAGGTCCCGGTTGTCCGGTAAGTCCAAAGCCTACTGGAAATGAATATCGAGCCAAGAAAAATGGAATAAAAAGGTGCTGCATGTAGGGTTAAGGAAGTCAGTATCGCTAAGGTTAAGAGGTTTTATAAGCCTACTGGCAATGAATATCGAGCCAAGAAAAAGGGAATAAAAAGGTCCTGGATGTAGGGTTAAGGAAGTCAGTATCGCTAAGGTTAAGAGGTTTTATAAGGCTACTGGCAATGAATATCGAGCCAAGAAAAATGGAATAAAAAGGTCCTGCATGTAGGGTTAAGGAAGTCAGTATCGCTAAGGTTAAGAGGTTTTATAAGCCTACTGGCAATGAATATCGAGCCAAGAAAAAGGGAATAAAAAGGTCCTGGATGTAGGGTTAAGGAAGTCAGTATCGCTAAGGTTAAGAGGTTTTATAAGAGAGCCAAGCAATTTTTTGCTGACTTTAAGAATGCAAAATGTGTGCAAGCAAAGAAAACAGCCTCAAAATGCATGAATCTACCAAAGGGTATCTATTTTTGTAAATTATTAATGTGTAAATATTTAGCAATCAATCGGCCCCGAAGTTTCGAATGTTTTAATTAAAAATTTAACCAGTGAATGGAAATCGCTTAGAAAGATTACATTTGCTTTTATTAAACTTTTTGTATATACAATGTGAGCTAAGGCTAGGTAACAAATGGTGGTGAATAGTGAATATTTAAATGCGTTGGCTCAACAACGGTATACAATGTTTGTTTTCTTAAATCTATTTTACATAAATTGTGGCTGTCTTCTCGGATTCATACTCGTGGTATGCATCGTTGTCTGGGTTGACCTCGGGGTGCTCAAGTCCGGGTGTTGATGTGGTTTTGGGGTGGTTGGTCATCTTGGTTTTATCCTCGATGGTGGGTTGTCTCGCTCGATTCGTAGAAGGGCAGTTCTGTCCTGTCTGTGTCGCTTGGGAATAACTCCTCGTTAAGCAGAGCAACGCTTAGAAAAGTGTCAAAGACCACATATATTCAAATCGCACGAATATCAACACAAAAAAGAACAAATGACGTTTTAATGTTCGATTACGCACACGAGATCTGAGAGCAAATCAGAAGAAGCCCAATCGAAAACCACATAAGAAAATTAAAAGAGATAAAGAGGCCTTATACACGCCTAATTTATGATTAACCAAGTAGGTTGAAGGATACCAGCTGTTCAGACTCCTTGTAGTTGTAGTCTATAGTTACTTCCATTCGTGTTGAGAATTTACTTCCATCGAATTTTAGTCTCCAGTTTCGAGACAATGATACCGAAGGTCGGAAGCCGTTGCGAATACTCTTTGTGTGGCGAATTGAAATTAATGTGCCTGGAATCGAATGCTGCTGTATTTCTTTGCGGAAGGTAAGCAAGTTAGATTAATTACATTTATGAACACTTGAACAAGTTGGGCAATATAAAAATACAATTACAAGTTTCCAAGTATGTACCTAAATCTAGGCCTACACGTGTTATTGCGTGCTTCACAAAGACAGTCTTACCAACCAAAAATACTATCAAATGTTAATCACTAACTACGTTTTCATTTTCAAACCATCAAGTAGCTAAACAAAAAACTTTTTTATTTTACATTTGTTCATACTTGAGGTATGGCTTTAGTTAAGTGGGTACATATTTGAAATCTATATAATATAACTTTTTATTGCTACCAGTTATTGCGTATATTCTCCACAGAAGAATAGTATTTATTTATATTGGCACTCGTACAACAAACCTCAAAATGTACAGAGGCCAGCAGTACCTATACTGTATAAACAAATATTGTTTGAGTGCATTTTAAACTATGGCGTTGGCTAAGTATGCCTAAAGCAAACGTCGTTGAAAATAGAAAACTGTTTGAGTTGGCTTAGGAGTTGCGATTGACTCAAAATTAAGTTTGTTTGTAAGGATCTTCTCTCACTATGCGACAATGATAATGATGATAATGACCTTTAACTTCATTCAGACTATCTGAGGTCGAAATTCAGCTACATAATATTATGTAGTTGAATAACCTGAATGTGGTATAACAAAAGCTCAACACACCAAAAGCAATCAATATTATTCTGGAATTAGCATCTCATCGATAAGAACGTGTCCAAGCATTACTGTTGGTTGTTTTATGATTTTTCATTACTGAAAAAGATATGCGTGCGAGTATTTATAAATGAGTCGTTCATTTTGAAGAGGTGTATGTAGTTTCGTTTTGTTTATTATTACATGTACATCGCTAGGCATTCTTGGGAGAAAATAAAGTTGATAATAAGTAAGGTGTCGAGTCAAAGTCTTTATGCAGGCAATATTAGTTTGTGTTTTTTCTTTATTCTTTGTAGCAACTCAATTTCGCTTATTGGCTTCAGTGAAATCATGCGTGATGTAGGTACATATACTTGGTGTGGTGGACAGATTCTACAATGTAGACATCGTTGGCTTTACTCCGTTGATTTCTTTTGTGCTGAACTTCAAGGATATTCGTACGGACCTTTATTTAATACGATTTTTGCAACAACATTGCTCACGGGTTCATCTTTCCGCATGATTGCTTCCGGCATTTTTTTATTGGTTTTTGTTAAAGCAATAAAATTGCGGGATATTTTTTCACAATCTTGTTGCGATTTGTTGACACGGTAACAGGTACCAATATGCGGAGAACTTTTGAAGGCGGCTAAGCCTTTTATATTGTGTGTGCGCTCGATCCGGAACTAAATTCAATGCCATTCTTGTCTATCTGCATTTGATACATTGCAAGTCTCTTTATTTTGGTGTGAACATGTAGATAGTGAGATCTTAATCTTAACGAGTTGACGTTGCCGGGTACACGCAAGTTTATTAGTAGTTAGAGTAGCAGTAGGTACTGGACATCGGTGTCTATCAAATCCTACAACATCCAACCACCAAATGGCGAAAAATCAACATGATACTTACAAACAGTATCTTCAAATTTGTTCATTCAATAAGTTATACAAAGTGTCAAAATAAACATTTTGACAGTTGCATCTACTTCCGCAGGAACCTAATAAGCTTTTGTTTTCCCAGGTATTTCAAAGTGAAGGTGAACATAACCAAATCAATAAATGGGCGGGACAAACGTATTTTTTTGATAAATTCCACAGAGCATGTCGCGTTAGCATCTGATTTTATTTAAACTTTAAACATTATGCAATAGAGTGAGGAATTCCAATGCTAGGGCATCGCTTTAATCAATCAAGTGGGACTAAATTCATAATGAAATTAATTATTTATATGTGTGTGTAATTGTTTTTGTTTAAATAAATAATAAGTATACGCCAGAGATGCTGGCGCACCAAGGCTGCTCTGCTACCGTTTGCTTAGGAATGTTGTGTATTTTCACACACTCAACTTTGTGTGTTACATGGAGTTCTATAATAGAGACGGTCAAATTGATTGGGAAGAGTGTTATAAAAATTAATGTAAACGAGAGCATGAAAAGCACATGTTTCGGTTCCTACTCTTATAAAGTAAACCTGCTGCCAATACGCAAGGGTTCGTGCTTAGATTACTTAAACTTCTGATGTTTGACTTGCGGAAATGAACTGTACGTTATAAGCAAAGTGGTGGCAATCAGTGGAAGAAAATAAAAGAACTGTTATTTTTATAAAAAGTTTAACTTGGTTTTCAGAATATAACCTTTTTATTCACTTTGCTTGATAATTGCCCGAATTGCAAGTATTCGGAAGGTAGTAACAGTAGGAAATATTGATAGGTTTATTAGACATTAAAAAGAGCTATATTTGCGAATTCGCCAGAATGAAATCGCAAACTGTTCGCTGTCACCCAAAAAGCACCGGGCGAAAAATATGGTTCGAAACCGAACAACTGGAAACTAAATCATTTTAAAAAATGTTTAACTACTTTTAAGTTTAATCTTGTGGTTTTAAATCAAAAGGAAAATGTATGAAACTGCTTTTACCCTGTTAATTGTTTTTGTTTAACAATAGTTTCATTTCTCTTTAAAATATTGTAAGTTCTTCGATATCTCAATTTTCGTATTTTATGATAATCTAGGACAGAAATTCCTGCCGAAACGTCGGGAAAAACTAATGAACTAATTAAGTTTCATTAAAACACCTATGACCCAAAAAGCAGACGGAAAAACTGTTTCCACAACATAGTGGTGCATCTAATTTATTGCAAAACGAAACATATAGCAAAAATAAATGAAATGAAATAAATAGTTACAAAGTGATATTTGAAAAATTTTACAACTATCTGTCAAAACTTGCTAAACAAATTCCAAAAAAAGGATTTTGCTTCATATTTGGGGTTTTTTTTTTCTGTCCGCACAGTTGACTAAAATGCTCATCGTAATAAAACAGACCAATTATATATTTCCAAATTCCTGAATCTGTTAATCCATTATTGACAGCTGCAACATAAATTTGCAAAGAATATTACCTTGCTATATTACGTTTTCGAATCTAAGACCACCAGAATTCCTCCTATCTTTAATTTGCATTATTATTTATCTTTTGAAGTTAAATATTTTTAATGCGTTGACAGGTTGTCAATCTCTCAGTGCAATTTTTATGTTCGTTTGGTACAAAAAAAAACAATCTTTTTCAGATTTCAGAGCACTTTTGCGAATCTAGATATCTTCTCAGATTTGCCCTCAGATTTACAAATACAAGTGCATTTGAGTTTGACAACTGGTGGAGTTTGTTTACATTTTCTTGAATTTTTTCTACCACAAAGAAAGGCATTGCACCGGGTGAATCTGTTTTTGTAAATTATTTATAAATATAAATAATTAGAAATCAATCGTGACGGAAATTTCGAATGTTTTAATATAAAATTTAACCATTAAATTAAGTCGCACGAATACCAATATAAAAAAGAGCAAGAGCGTTTTTATGTTCGATTAGGCACACAAAATCTGAAATCTGAGAGCAAATCTGAAGAAGCCCAATCGAAGACCACATTAGGCCGTGTGTCAGTTGCGTTAAAAAAATTATTCTTGGATGGTTTTCTGACACTATCGTGATAAAAAACGAGTATTTCGTCTGTCTAAAAGCTTCGGAAGCTTAAACGATTTTTGAGGTTATCTTTCGCTTTGAAATACGAGAAAATAAAACATTGAACTCGTTTTCAAGCATGAGACTAGAGATAACCTCTGATTTAAAATTAGAGTTTCGTGAACTTCCCATTTCTGTACTCAAATATGTGTCAGAAAACTAGGCGACGATTATAATGTATAATTGACTGACTGACTCATTTCTTTCTTATGTTTTCAAATTGCCAAAACTTTTCCAGCGAATTTAACCAAATATTAATTAAATCCTCTTGTGGAGCAGTGCTCCTTTTAGATGATTCACCCATTTTCCTCAGATGCTGCCTGAGACTGGAATGTTCCATTAGGAAACCAGTTAGAATTTGTGGACTATTTTTACACCGACTGCCTTAAATAATCCGGGGTATATAGTTTTCCTAAAGTTTCTAGCTTGTCTCCGACGTTTCAGGTTTTCATTTTCCTTAGAATAATGGGTTTAAGGCCCTTGATTTTCTGTCCCGTGACTTGTTTCGGAATCCGCTCGCTCTAAGAAAAGTTATATTCGTCCACTGTAATGCCCAAAACACATGTGCAGAAATTCTGGACGCAGCGCAAAGTACAATGCTGCAAGTAAAACAGATGTGCAGAAAATTGCATTGCGTCGCCTAATAGGGCTGCTGTCATTCGTCGACTAAACAACTGATGTGTTTAGAACCAAAACAAAAAAAAGCACGATCAGCAGTGTTTTTTTTTTTTTTTTTTTTTAACTTTAAAATTCATTTTTATTCACTTTTTTTTTAAACTTACATATTAGACAAAAACGATTAAATCTAATTTAAAATTAGCAAGTGTCTTATTCTAGCTTACTGGCTCTAAGCGAGCGTTCTAAACTTAACAATATGCTTAAGCGATCAGCAGTGTCAAAAGGCGATGATGCCAAATTTTTGAAATTGTAATTTATTTTCTTTTGTGTCATGGTAGGTACCCTTGAATTTTGCAGCAAATTTAACAATAGACGCATGTTGCAGTGCTGCAGTGTGTGCAGAATTTACGTGTGGCTATGTTCATATAAACGTGTGTATTCTAATCTTGTTTCGGATTGAATTCTGCGCATGTGAAATAAACTCGATTGCGATATAAATAAAAAGCCAAAAGCTAACGCCATTAGTTGGCCCCACTGCGATCGTTTAACGCCCAGTAACTTGTCGTATAACCATCACTCGAACAGTTTACAGCCGCAGTGAAACGAAAACAAAAACCAAAACCCGGACGACAAGTTATGCCACTACATCTTCAACTTCAGCCATTGGCATATATAAAAGCTCAGATTGAGTAACATCCATTTCAGACTATAGTGATAATTTAACGTGAGAACTTTGCGCTGCTCAGTTCAGGATACAAAAAGAGTTCGGCTCACAATCATTTAGCTGCAGAAAGCCGAGGTGTGAGCTTTGTTTTACCGTATCAATTAACAGTAAAAGCCACTTTGTTATTTTATCGTGATTTCAAACATTATCTGTGATAAAAAATAGAATAAAAAATAAAACAAAAATATGCTCATAAGGAGATCTTTGTTCAGTGTGGTGGTGTGTCTTGTGTGCCTAGGATTTGGCATCAGTAAAGAATTGCGTACGTATGAAAATTAAATATTAATTACTGTTATTTCATCTATTAGAGGATTTTCGATTTTGTGTTTAACTACCCGTTTCGCCATAAGAAATCATCAAATGTGTGTAGTGCTGTTGCAGAGTGCAATCCGTAATAGGCTAACTAAAAGTGGTGGCTCGTTATTTTTTTCGCAATTGCTTGGGTAAGTTGGCTACCGTGTCGCTGCAATTTGGAACGATAACATCGAGTATTGAAGAAAACTTGTCCTAGTTTCTTGTTTGTTTATTTTCTTTGCGAAGATCGATCGCACTCCTTGAATGTTGTTGCAATTCAACAGGAAATAATTGCTAGCGATTTACCGAATTCAATACGTAATGTGTGATAGCTGTATAGAAAAATTTTGTATAGGTTTCAAAATATGAAGGGTTAGTGTTAAAAAATTTGTCAATTCAAAAGACGTTATAATGCTATACATAACTATATAAAAATTTGAAAATATTACACATTGTTGGTATTATTAAAAAGTGTTAATCAATGATTAGAGCAACATTTTAATTAAGAGTTGGTATAGGTTAGGAAACTGGGGGAAAGCTATTTATTCGGTGGGTGTTACAAAATGCAATGCTGGGAGAGAAGTTATCATGTGATTGCAAAGGTATCAGATGCTTTGGTAGATGGTAGCATACTAATATGACAAATAATTATAACTGAATCACTTTCCAAGTGCACGTTATCTTGAAAAGGACTGGGGTGTTTTTGTTTGTTTGTTGAATTGAATAGTTCAATTATTTGGACTATAGCTCTGACTAATTGGTAAATCAAGTGCATAATAGATCGACGGTGTTCTGGTGGAACAAGAGCTTGTCCAAGTTTTAAATGATTTAAGTTTTATTAGACAGGGCTACAATGGGTAAGGGACAACCCTTTTCCCGACATGGGCATGACAATCGATCTTTATTAATCTCTCTAACCCTAACGTTTCTTTAATTTTCAACAATTTTGAAGCTGCTGGTGATTTTACGTTATCAGGAACACACTTTTGTTACAATACCAATATTATCTGTTAAATGCGTAGGACAATCATAGAGGACGTTATTCATGTCTCACACAAAGCTGCGTTGTTGCATTGTTAAACCGAAATTTATTTTCAAAATTCGGACTCGGCGGGACATACGAGTAATAAGGAATCCTTATAATAATCATATTCATTGTCCAGGCTTGATTTTACGAACTCACAATGGCGACGTTTTCCATATAAAAAACCCATTGTTTGACATAGGAAATATTTAGTGTGAAGGTTAAAAATGGTTATTAAAAAGACCCAATATTTAAATTCGCTCATTTTTCCAAGCCAAGCTGTAAATATTTCAATTGAAAAAAATTCAGCAAATAATATCTCTCAGAGAACGAAAAATTGACTAAAGCAAGTAAAGATTTCAAGCTACTTTGCTGTTCTAGCTGAGTGTGCCCAAAACAAAACTATTTTAAACTGCAGTAATTATAAATTCTTTCTTTTTTCGCAATTTTCCGTTTCAGCTTTATGCAAATGTATTTCTTTTTGAAAATTGATTGAAAATCTGTTAAATTTTTATTCTCTGTTTAAATCTAAATATGGCAACACATCTTTCACACAAAGCAAATCTGCTTACAAATTGTAAGCAATATTCCCATTTTTCCCAAGTTTTATTCCACCAAAGCGTGACATAAGGTCATAATTAAGTTTTTAAAAATGGGACATAAGTCCACAATTTTATTGGTACCATAAATGCTCTAAAAAAAAGCCCAAATCGAACGCTGCATACATTTATTTTACAAAGTAACGATGAAAATAGAACGCACATTTTTAACACATTAATTTCATAACAATGAAAAGGATTTTTTACTAAAAAGCAACAAACTCTTATTT
This sequence comes from Cheilosia grossa, assembly GCA_963082955.1. Classification (NCBI taxonomy): domain Eukaryota; kingdom Metazoa; phylum Arthropoda; class Insecta; order Diptera; family Syrphidae; genus Cheilosia; species Cheilosia grossa. The sequence goes on from OY720144.1 coordinate 21,250,705, forward strand.
TACTTTAAGTTTCTCGGCGAATATGAGCAAAACGATAGAGAACGAAATAAGATTTTGTTTCTGAGAATTAAAGAAAATACAAGTGAAAATTCGCGAAAGGGCGCAGGAACAATTTTATTTCCAGAGAACTGAATGCTTAAGAGTCTGGCATCTCTGCTTTTTAGTTCAGCTAACATAAAAAAACACATTCATAAAAACCGCTCCCACTTCGGTGGGACATAAGTCCACTTTTTGATTATGGGTTTTGTCCCTGCGCCGTAGGCTCAAATGACAATTCATACGAGAAGAATTCAACTGTGACCGAGCAAATGTTCGCAGATTTTGTTTTCCTTTTTCTTGTTTTTAATGGAGCAATTTGAGAATTTCAGCCGTCAGTTTTTAGTGGCAGTTTCGTTCGCGGTTTTTTCCTTGTTAAGAAGTATTCATAATGAGAGGGAATTGCGAACAGCGAACTAGCGAATATTCGTAGTTTCTGGCATTTCATTCACATGTAAACTGTTTTTTTTTAGTCCCAAATACCAGCGATTCAATTTTATTTTCAGGCTAAGTTCGAAGGAATTTTCAATTCGTCGGTTTGTGGGACGACTGTATTATGTTTGATTTTGAATTAAGTGTGAAAGTTCGAGGCAAGAATTTTCAATTCGCATGGAAATTGCTGCAATTCTAAATTTCGCTATTTAAATCAATTAAGACTCAGGTTTTCTATAGATGTTAGAATAATTAAATATAATGCTATTTTGGTTGAAAAAATAGCAATTTTAAATTCATAAATACATTTAAATTGATTTGTTCGCAATTCGAGCTCATGTGAACAGTCCTTTAGATGTGAAAAGTCTGACAATTTGCAGTATATACGTTTTGATTATCTATAAAACGTCGGGATATTTTGTTTAAAAATAATGTTTTTATTTCTTATTGATTCTTATTATGTTGTGAAAAGATGAAAAGTTCGCCTATTCATAATGGCCCCTACCAATAACCATTTTTAGTTTCGACTCTAAATCTTGGTATAGTTCACAGTGGCTATATTTTCCATTCAAATTTTGCTTTTCTGAGCTTTCGTAAATTTAAAGTTGAGACTAATTAATACGGCGCAATAATTCAGGACCGATAAGAATAGAGCTTGAAACTGGAACGAAATATCTTCTTGGCTTTCATTGAACAACGAATTCAACAATTCTGTACAAAAATTAAGTCCAGTATTCAGTTGGCTTGCTTGACTTATTAAAGTGCAGTTTTAAATTGCAGCTTCGAGAACGAAATATGAAGCCTGTTACGTGATAAGTTATTTTGCACAAGAAAAGGTACCAACGGATTTTGTTTTTAGACCAAAACTGTAAGGAGTAGGTGGTATAGGTATTCCAAAATGGCGTGAACTTCATGTTAATCTTTTTCAGTGACTGTTTCTTTTTATGTATTTTTTTTCATACATTTTCATTTTTGGAAAACTGGTACTGTCGAGAGACCACTTTCCACTTATTTGGTGTTGATTTGAACACGGTTTTATTAACTTATTCGTCAGCTTGTCAACCGATTGCTGTGTGGTAGTTATGGCAATACCTTAATGGTAATAGAAAGGTTTTAGTCTACTGGAACCTTATTGTGATCTATTGTAGTCGGATATTGACTTTCTTCGTACTAAGTTCAAACATGAGCCTTCAGCAAAAGGAGGATTTTCTTCTGATCTGGTGACTCTTCTTGTCATATCACTCACCGAAATAGATGTTGTTTTTTGACTAATGACAGCAAATGACATCATGAAGGTGATGCAATTTAGAAGCGTAAGCCCTGTATCCGCCTCGCGGTAAATTTTAGGGGCTTTTCGGCCAGATTCTTACAGACAACTTTGCCTACTTCGTTTTTTAAGCGTTCCACAATCCTGCCAAATGCCAGAAATTAGAGAATTTCTATTGAATCGAACAATAATTGTTTCACAAGTTAAATTATTAAAGACTGTAGAGACTTGTCGTGGGCCAAGTACATCGAAGCTTACAATCTACATAATCAAGTTGAGCATTTGGCGGGCGAATAAAAGAATGATCTGCTAAATTTTATCTAGTTGAACGCAAAAAGCGAGCACATACCTACTTGGCAAAATAAGGTTTCGCTTTCTACTTCATAAGTTGCTCATGATGGGAACATAATTTTCCAAGTCAATGAAATACCCACAATTATTACATAACTCAATCACGCATTGATACTTTCCATTTTCCGCAATTTCCCTCATCAAATTATAATTTCTCGATCAGTAGGCTGAGCGGATGGTAAAGTTACACATTTTTTTGCGCTCCTTTCCTAAGCTATATTGCATCACGAACACCAACACGACCACAACTAAGAAATTAGCAATCGTCCAACTTGACCTCTCCGTCTACTAAAATACACACTGATCACATTTTAGGAAGTCAAGCTTAAAAATTTCAGCCATTCTACAAGAGCTATTCATACCACATTCGAAAACATCGTTAACCGGTTTCGTTGAATTTCTAGTTCAAGGCTGCCGACAGCCGGCAAAAAGCGAAAATCTGCCTTCAATTAGTTAGCATAATGTTTTTGAATGTTGGCCAAAAGACCAATAACCTTCCGTCCAGTCCGGTTTTGTTATTTGTCCGTCCTGCTCTTGTCCCCTGTTGTCTCTTTATGTGGCGCTAGCGTATTATTGCATGTGTACAAATACAAAATATATGGGCAGAGTTAATAGCGTCTATTGTTGTTGGCATTTAATAGCATAAATATGCATCCACTCGTACGAACTGTATCTATAGCATACGGTAATTACGAATTTCGCAAGTTGTAATAACTCACAGCATTTGACATTCGGTCAACTTTTCGAGCAAATTAAGTACAATACCATTATCCTTGTAATTTATTGTTTATTGCGTTAACAGTTGCTTATTTGCATGATCAAATGCGTGCTTAGTACACTGATTGAATATGATTGCGACGAGTTGTGTCGGTTTTTATAGTCTGAAGTGTTTCAAAATTTGGAATCAAATTGAGCTTAAGTTAAACCAATGAATTTCAGATAACCCTTGCAACTGCAGACGACTTTGTTGAGAATGTATACCTATTTGTCATTTGCCTAACACTTTACCTCGTAAAGATAAACATCAATGTGCAAGTCGGCTGAGGAAGTAGGATTTGTTAAGTTGGCTTGAAACAAACAAGTACATAATAAGCAAACAGATAGACTTCGTGCTATAAAAAATAAGGGGAGTTTTGTTTGCTTCTATAAGTCGCATGGCAATCTGAGGTTCAAGTTCAAGTTCCATAAAAACACTTCCAGTCGATTCCTGACATCTATCCAAGGGTAGATATAGTTGTGAGCTTTGTGGTTGGTCAACGATAGTTCTGGGCTCGATCGCCGGATAAATTAAAATAATACTCCGACGAAGAGTTTTTCGTTCGATGGAGTCTTTCTTGTAGTTGGTTCTCTTCTTTGACGACATAAATCCAGAAGTGGCATAGGTCTGTTTGTGTCTTAACTTTTAAATTTTATAAATTTTTATTAACTCTTTTTTAAATTTCACGAATGTTTACTCAATGCCGTTCTTTAACTCGTAAAATTCGTAAAAGTGAGCGGCTTCTAGAGAGGAAATTACCCATCCATTGAGAACCTTACTAGTTTTTCCCTTTTAGTACCTAAGAATTGGAAAAGCTGTCAGTCATCTGACAATTGACAGATGATTTGAATCATTTGACACATAAGCGTCGCTTTTTCGACTATTTGAGAAGTAGTTGAGACAGTACAAACTCTTCCATACTCGTATTCATAAAAAAGGAGTTCGATTTATTCCGAATCAGTTTCTTCGGTAGATGAATCAACAAATTGTTAATTAATTAGAAAAATTCTTTGCGTTTATCAGACATTTCAAAGACTTTTCTTTACCACTTCAATTTATGAATTATCTGTCATTTCATAGATTACCCACTTTATAAAAGCGTTTCCTAACTTTTTCGTATGTCTATCTCTCTGAGAGAGAAGTTATCCCCACCACTGTCATTTTGACAGTCTTTTCCATTCCTACAACAAAAGTAGAGGAACAAACTTTATATAGGTTTTGCGGTCAGGAGAAATTTCGTTGCCTTAAGAACACTAGCGTTTTTTTTTAAAGTTCTCTTACCTATTTCCACCAATGAATGGCGTTAATGACAGGACCTGCCTCACCTGGTGGCAGTCGCAGTGATGCCAAACCGGATCGATGTTTTTATGCCTAAGCCGAAAAAATAAAGCAAAAAAAAAAAATAAGCATGAAGCACAGTTGTAAATAAAAATTAGACTTTGAAAGAATTTAACACATTTACCTTGACATTAACCAACTTCTAAATTTATTTGCATGAATTGATTGCAAAAAACAAATATGAAGGCGGTTTTTCTCAAAATTATTCCTCGATGCCTCAATCATCGGAATTATGCCTAAAAGGCAACGATATAAGCCAATCAAAACTGAGATACATCAAGTCAGACTTATGTGGTATTCGTTTGGGCGCTCTCAGAGCACTTTTTTTGCCCTCAGAGCAATTTTTATGTTCGTTTGGTACCAAAAAAAGCAATCTTTTTCAGATTTCAGAGCACTTTTGCGAATCTAGATATTTTCTCAGATTTGCTTCAGATTTACCAATACAAGTGCATTTGAGTTTGACATTTGGTGGAGTTTGTTTACATTTTCTACAGCAAAGAAAGGCATTGCATCGGTTGAATCTATTTTCGTAAATTGTTTGTGTGCAAACATTTAGAAATCAATCGGGACGGAAATTTCGAATGTTTTAATACAAAATTTAACCAGTGAATCGAAAGCGCATAGAAAAGTGTCGAAGACTACACATATTACAGTCGCACGAATATCAACACAAAAAAAGAGCAAGAGCGTTTTTATGTTCGATTAGGCACACGAAATCTGAAATCTGAGGGCAAATCTGAAGAAGCCCAAACGAATACCACATTACTAAACTAGATAGAGATACTTGAACGTCCGCAATGTTTATTGACAAAATTGTCATCGGTGTTTCTGAAATTAAGCACGAATCGTTTTGTTCCACATGCAATTTCGAGTCATATGCAATATTAGCTCTGTTTCTTTGGTTAGTTTAGGTTTATGGGTGGATGCGGCAGAGCCTCAACCCCCTTAGATCCATGTAGACCCATTGTGACGCTCTTGTTGGGGGTTAGCCGATGTTGTTGGCGATGATGTTTGTTCCCTATCGGTAACTCGACTTGTCCAGTCATCCTGATGTGTTTATGAACCTGTAAAGATTAGATAAAGAGACATCCGAAAGTTCATGTATGTCATGGAAGTAGTATCATCCAAGTGCTCTGTGTCTCAAGTGACAGAGACTTGGGCATTGGCAGAGGAAGTGAGGTGTGTCTTGGTGTACCTCCTTGTCTCCGCAACCCCTGCATGTGGTCTCTTAAATCATAGACGCTATCATCAAACTCGTCAAAAATGCAAGCCTTGGAGTTACAAAACCACACCATAAAACCGGAGTCAATGAACAACAGATAAGAGTGTGACAGTATTATTTAGGATTCAGACTTGAAGTATTCATATTGCAAGCATGTACTCCCTTTTCATCTTAATAAAAACCGCTCGTTAATGTGCGAGTAAGTGAATGATACACTCGTTTCATTAAACTATAAACTAGGTTCTTCGTAGGCTTTTAGTTCGATAAATAAAAAAATGCTCTTACCTATCCATATAAAATTGCCTTTAGTTTAATGGCTCTTAACACGTTCGTATTTTTCCACTCGCCAATATAAATAATTCATAGCACGGTACGCCCAAATAGCTGATGTCAATAAATAAATATGCAACACATGAAATATTTCCGCAGTTGTGAATCTGGTTATTAGGAGTTGCGCCAAAAGACAGAGATTTAATAGCGCATCTCTCAGACACTCCTCCATTGTTTTCAATTGGCAAATCACCAAATCGTTATTGAACAACTTTAAACATAATATAGGTATAACTGAAATTGAATTCATTATCATATCTGATGTTTCCGTCAGTGTTTCAATTTTTAAAGCAATTAGAAAAAATAGAACACAAGCAATTAAATGACCTTCTCTTGGCAAAAACTTTGCGATACCTTTTTTTTTTATATCAAATCAAAAAGACACAGGAAATTATTAACCTTGAGCCAGACACTCGAAAGTGAATTTTTAATATGCATCTGGCAAGTGACGGCACACCTATTGAAAACAACATTTCAATGCAAAGCGAAAAGAATTAACCAACTGTCATTGAAGCAATTGGCTCCATTCCAGTTGTTGTATGTAACGTTTTTTACTCAAATTTAAAATAAAATTGTATGCCTAAATTATGTTTTTCTCTTTTGCAGCGGACACATTTCAAAAATGCCAGAGAGATGAGAATTTTGACAAGTGCCTCGTGGAGGCGGTGAACAAGGCACTAATGCTTCTGAGAGATGGTAAGTTTGAGAAAAGTATTAAGGTGTCTTCTGTAAGAACACAAATGAAGTTAAATGAAAGCAAAGTTTTCTATTGGGCTCTTTGGTTTTAAGTTAATATATTTCTTTAATTGGTGTGTGGGGCGGCCTGTCGGTTTGTGCACCAGGTGGTGGAATGGGTAAGAAAAGCCACAGCCCAAATAATGTATTATACCGACAAAATTTAAAACTGCGGCATACTAGATTATGTTTGTACTAGACTATGCTGTTTTTTTAAGTTGTCATACTCCGTTTCAAATCATTGTACAGCTTTTTAGAACATGTTTTCTTTTCGTGCTACTAAATTTTTAGGCATTTACCACTTTGTCACAAATGTGACTGGAACAGTTCTATTAATTTGCTGCACAGTTGTAACATGCATTACATTTCGGTGCCGATAAACAGTTAAATTTTGCAACAAATGCAATGCGTCCGAATGCGTCGCCTCCGTTGCGACAGTGTTAAACTGACAGCTGGCAGATGAATAGAATACACGGCGGAAGATAAAACCGAATATTATCGTTTTCTAATTAAATTTTGCACCCTTTTTTCTAAACTTAGTTATATATCTATCACATTAAAATCTATTACTTTATTTATTTGTAGGTAACAAAGAATTTGGTTTACCCTCACTGGACCCGCTGGAAGTTAAGAGTTTGGTTATTGACGCTGGAAATGCTCCCATAACCCTGAAACAAAGTCTAAAGGATATTAAAATCTATGATTTAATAAATACCAGCAGAGTTGTAAGATACAGGTTAGTTAATTTTATCAAAATGTCCCATGTACGTAAACTGTACAATAATTCTTCTTTTTCACAGAACTGATTTAGACAAATACCTAATCATCTGCGACAGCAAAACAGATCGCATGCAACTTGTGGGCGACTACACAATGTCTGGAAGAATATTATTACTGCCAATTACTGGTAATGGAAAGGCCAATATTACTTTGATCAATACGAAAATCGAACATCGTCTAATCGGTGAGCCCTACGAAAAAGACGGAGTAAAGTATATGCGTCTGAAGGACTACAAGGTTTCGTTCAATCCAAAACGTGTCTATATGCATTTTGAAAATCTTTTTGGCGATAAACTTCTGTCAGAGACAATGAATAGATTGCTGAATGACAATTGGGACTCAGTATTCAGTGAGCTGAAAATAGGCTACCAGAAGAGCATGGGACAGGTGTTTAAGGAACTTTCAAATGCGATATTCACAAAAGTACCTTTCGACAGGATATTCTTGAGTTAAATATTTATTTGTATGCATGTATGGGGGTTAGAGTTGTAATAGTGTAACTTGTGGGAATGAATTTTGGGTGGGTAAGAAATCACATCATCACTAAGTATAAGGCTGTAAGGACACGGGGGTTACAAGAGTATCATTGTATCATTGTTAAATGAATAAAATTACGTTTTGGATTTGTATGATATTTAATAGTTTGTTTATCCTCTGGCCACTTCCCCTTTTTGCAATAACAACAAGTTTAAAGCTAAGGAATGCCAGCAGACGGGAAATTAATTTTCGAAATTATACATTTTATTTTATGGTAATATCAGACATGACAGATAACACCAAACATGAGATACCTACCAAGAACTTTAAACTAAATGCAAAAAAAATTGTGTCGAATAAAAATAACGATCCCGTCTGTTGTCCGTTATTGATATCTGAAACCTTCTGCATTACCTTAAGATGAAATATTAATATTTCTTGTACACGTCATTCTTAATGATTTGACATCGTTATCGAAATTATAAACATGGCAGCACAGAACATAATTAAAATTGATAATTTGTCTATTAGATATCTGAGCCTAATTGATTGCTGTAGTAGCGTAGTACTTTTTTTTCCTATTTTTTGTTGCATGCTTTTCGGCGATGTGACGATTACAGCCGCAATACCGGATCGGAGTTCGGAGGTGGTGCCTATTTCCTTTCTACATACTGGGTACGTTCAAATAACTAGTTTGGTAGGTACTGACAGCTGACTGACTTAATGTGTCTCAGTTTTGAAAGATAACTAGGTGTTTGAATGTGGCCAATCCCTAACATGTACCAAAAACATATCCACCTACTTCCAATAAAAAATTTTGCGAGTTTTTAATATTTGTTTTATGAATACATTATTTCGCATGAACTAATAAAATATTTAGAGGCCTTCCCGATTCGGTGTAACAGGCCTAGCAAAATTGCTAAATTCTATTTAGCACTGCATCAAAGCTACGGACAGCAGTAAATTATTCGCTTTCTGTGAAATGTCACTTCATTAATGCAAATAATAAAAGGCGCCACAGGGAGTCCATTGGCATCATTCTCTAGCGAAGTGCTGGTTGATGGGTATGAATAAAACGTTTGTTAGCATTTAATGTTCTTAATATAAATTTCATTCGATAAGGTAAGCTTAAATTGGGGACGTTCATGTAACTAGTTAAGTTTAAGTAAGTCTGACAGCTTGCTGACTTGATGTATCTCAGTTTCGATTGGCTTAGATCGGTCAGATGAACAGCTGTTTAGGTTGACGTCTAAGGAGGGATAACAAATTCGTATATGTGGCTGACGTAGGAAAAGTGACATTCCCGATCAATCTAGTTTTTGCGTTCAGGTTGAATCTTTATCTGCATCTGAATCAGCATCTGTGTTCCTAGTAGTTTTCACCTCCACATTAGTCGTGTTTTTTTGAACATCTGTCTCAGCAAAGTAAAGTAGACTAGTGCGCAGAAAAATAGTTCTATTCACATTTTGTGTGCTTGAGTGGTACAATCTGCCAAAAAAAGTTGTGTGTCTCGCCTCGTAGTTTGCATCTTACTAGTAGTTTCCACACACATCACCAGAAAGGTTCCAATATAAACTACTTGTGTCAAGTCACTTCCCCTCTTCTTATAAATAGGTACGTAACGTAAATCTCAAAAATATCAAGTACGTTGTAGTTGTGTGGTGAGGACTACTACTTTACTTTGCTTTGCTGAGAAAGATTCTCAAAATACGCCCTTGTTATGGGGAACTACTCTATCCTGTTAGTCTGTCTTTTTTAATTTTGAAGGAATGCACCAAACAAACCGGTCTATTTTTTTCAATTCTACTGCATTTTTAATTTGGTAAAGTGTTATTTCATTATGATAATATATACGCGATAATAATTCGAAACTTTTTATTTTATAACATTTATGTAAGATCTACTACAATATTCGAAAACTATAGCCAGAACCAGAACAAATTCGGACCTGGCAGTGTTTCTCTTTAAACTGACTGATGTCGCTCTCTCGCGATATATAAAATAAATCAAAACAAACCCAGCCAAACAAATCAATCCATACTCTACCAATGAAACACATCATACGTTTTCCTACTCGTCCGACAGAGAAAGTAGAATAACAACCGGAATGTTATTCATAACAAAAACGATAAACGAATAAAAGCATCCAAAAGAGAAGCAGTCGAATTAAGAGTACTTTTCACCATAGCGGTGCGGTGAAAACTAAAATAGCCTCACAAAATCAGAGATGGCAATGGCATTTCGTTGACAGCATAATGTTGAGTTCGCGATTGGTCGTCGTCGGTCGAAGAGTGATTGTGAAATTTGTCGCGATTATTAAATCTAAATCGGATGTTTTTCTTTATTTTAAAGAAATACTGATCTACAAAAGACTACGCAATTCACCAAAGGTAAATAATTGTTTGCTTTTCCATTGGATAAAGTGCATAAAGCTGGAAAATTCAACGAATTAAAAAACTTGTTCCCTGTCTGCATTCCATGCAAAAAAAGTTACAAAAATAAAACAACTCAAGAGTATTGCACTCTAATTGCGGTACTTTGTTTTTGATTAATTATCGAAGTGTAAAGTGTAGTGGGAAGTGGTACAAATTCCTGGTTGCTAGTAAATTTAATTTTGATTAGAAATTTCAAAGCATTTTGTTTTCTTACAAGAATTAAATATCGCAAATTGGAAAAAGAAAAGAGGAAAAAATCCAGTGGTGAATAAACCATCTACCACAAGGGGCGTTTAACTTGTTTTTGACAGCTCGCATTCATGGTATGAGTGTGTGTTTGTGAATGGCTGGATATGTTTTGTTGTTGTTGGCCTACTCTGCTAGGAGAAAACCGATTTTCCGCAAAGGGAATGAAAAACGGGATGTTCTTCGCGAATAATGGTCGAGTTTTCCACACCGATTCGCGGGTGACTGTATTTTCTACTACTGTGTGCATATTTAAGTGCTTTCATTGAAAAATATTTCAATATCATAAATAAACAGAGTTGGCTAGTAAAAAAAAATATTACCTATTTAGAAAATATTTCCACTGCAAATTCGGTGCAGATTGGGAGTGCTATATTTTTTGTTAAACCGGCGCGTTAACACTATCGATTTGGTGCAGTTTTTTTGTCTATAATATAAATTTTTTGTTCCCCCCTCAGCTGTTTTAAGCCGAAAGTGCGTGCTAGTGATTAACTTAACAAATAAGAAAAATCAAATACGTAGTTATTTAAATATAACAGTGGAAAAAAGTGGAAGAAAAACCGGTGCAGAAGCACAACAAAACCTGGGGCAGAAAATTCAATAGTGAATTTGCATTCTCATCCTATCTCTCTTCAACGATAGTTTTCATCACAGCAGGATGTTTAATTTCATGAAAAAAGGAACCGGCGAAAAGGACCGGGAAAAATCCGATCGAGAGGAAAAGGAACGAAGGAAGAAGGAGAAAAAGTTACGGAAGGAAGCAAAAGGAGTTTCGGGCAGTATGAGTACAGAGGAGTTGCTGCGATTAGATGAGGTGAGATTCTTCCAAAGTTTTCCTAACATTTTCCTGTTAAATTTTATTTTTTGTTCGTTTTTCTGTTGCATCATTTTCGTACGAGACGTTGATATGTGAGGTATATAATTATATTTATGCTATGGTTAGGTAACATATTGAGTATCTCAAGGAGAACTAGTATATTTGTGAGCCAGTGGATTACCTCTTGGGGAATTAAACTGTAATGTGCATTCCCCTTAAGGTAAGAATTGATAACATGCGAAGTTGGCTAATGTTTAAGCCACCGACATTTGAATTGGCTGATGTTGATGGCCATTTGATTAGCCATTGTCAAGCTATTATGCCAGATGTGACAAAAATGGTCGTATGAGGCATTGGTTTAAACTGCAAATAGGCGATTTACAATGAATCCAGGTGCACATTCAAACAAGCATCTGCTTAATCGATCTGCCATGTCGCCAATGAATTTTGAATGTCAATTGGATAATGGTTATTTGATCATTTGGCACGTTAATTTTGCAGAAGATTTTGCTGAATTCGTTAGCAGAAATATTTATGTATTTTCCTGTTTTTCCAATAGCAATAATGTTCTCTGTTATTGTTCAAGTTTATGAAGGTAACTAATGTCTTTTTCAATTGGCTGTCAGATTTCATGTTCCATTGGCCGCAAAAAAAAAAAAAAACAAATTCTGCGAATATCGATAATATCTGAGCGACATTCACACCTACCTACTTACACTCACACCAAAACATTTGACATTTGTCAAACTTTAAAGTGTGTTATAAATTACGTTTTTAGAAGACAAGTCTGTGAAAAATAGAGAACAATTTACATTTGGCCACTGCAATGGATATCAACATAAATTGAGTGGATTTTTATTGGCATAAATTACAATTTAAGAACAGCTGCCTCTTAAAGCACGCACCACCACAAATGGAAAGATAGAAAAATCTCGTTTTATGTTCCATTGGGCACGAAAAATCTGAAATCTGAGAGCAATATCTGAAAAGCCCAATGGAAAACGACATAAATAAGTAAAATACTCCCAATCGATTTTAAAAACGTATTCAGTATCTTTAGAGAGATGTTATTAAACGAACTGTCAAAGTTCAAATAGAACAAGTTAAGGTGGTTGAATGGCTTCGCTATCATTTTTAGACACCATCCTCTTCGAAAAGGATCCAACTTAATATTTTTTTATGAGAATAGGTATAACTTTGCTACGTAGGTTAAGTGGCTGTTACTAGAACGTCAGTCCAATGGGAGTGAGACTTGGGGCAGTTGCCGTCATAATATTTTTTATCATACTTGGTTAGACTTGAAAAAACGTCGGCAGGCACAGGTATTCGGTTATACTCGATACTGTTTTAAAGTGCGATCAAATGTGTGTATTGACATAGACCGCGAAATTAAAATTGTTAAATTGGAATCTGAAATAGGTCGGTAGGTATATGGAGAAGGCCAGAGTGCTATCTGGGCCGGACATGCTAGTGGGTATTGTTGTTGTCTTGTGCGTGTGACTTTTGTCTTCGTCTGCCCTCCTACGTCTCGTAGAGAGCAGTTTATCCTCGGATAAGGGAATGGTGACCGAAACAGTCTTCCCCCGCCTGTAATCCTCAAACAACTCCTTGAATGGATGAGACTGGGGATAACTATTGGACGGTTTGTCTTCGGATGTACGACGAGAGCCCGAAACAGTGTGCCCCTCGCTTATAATCGTCCGACATCTCGTCCAAATGACGTAAACCGGTATACGCCATAGGTACGGTGACCATCCGTCCTCTTTTTTAGAGGACAGTCCTCTTTTTCGATATCGTGTCCTTTCTTTTCTTTTTTTTAAAGAGGACAGTAATTTGTCCTCTTTTTACTAAATTGTCCTATTAATGTCCTTTTTTCTTAGAAACCTTTTTTCTGTGATCTAGACAGTAAGGCACTTTCTTCAGTACTAAATTACTTAAACACAAAATGTACATAGCACTGGTTTACAAAAAATAACAGTTCCTTTGAGTTAAACTTTTAAATTAAGTACTTATTGTGTATATATTTAATATTTTTTGTTTTGTTTTAAAAACTGAACTGATTGATGTGATCTGAAGTACAAATATTTTGAATAAATAACATTTTTTTCAAAACTTGCTTACGTTAATTAAAGATTGTCCTCTTTTTTCCATCTGCAAAAATGGTCACCGTAGCCATAGGTGATTATTATAGATCGGCCCTTACGTTATGTACCTTACTTGAGGCTTTATATGGTTTTAATATGGCATTAGGTTTGTTCCTTTACTTTTGTTGTAAGAATAAAAAAGACGGTCAAGTTAGCCAACTCTTTTGTATTAATCCAGAAATGACTGATAGGTACATAATTCAAAATTAAAAAAAGTCTTTAAAAATATCTGATAAATTGGACGAATTTTCTAATTTACTAACAAAATTAGTTGATTCATCTACGTAGCGATGAAAGTGATTCGGAAATAATCGAACTTATTTTTGATGAATCCAAGTATGTGGAAAAGTTTGTACTCATTGCATTCGATAACCAGGAAAAAGCGACACTGTATTTAAAATCAAGTGTAGACGATTGTCCCTTCTTACAGCGATGACGAATTTCGTCGTCACTTTAGAAATGAATCTTGAGTAGAACATTAAATTTTATTTTGCCGCCTATTGCTAGCATTTTATTGCGCTTGAAATGAAAACATATGCACCCGTATGCCAAATATAGGACAACAAATTTTAAATCATCTGTCAACAGTCAGGTGCCTGACAGTGACAGCTTTTCCAATTCTTACACCAACAAATTTGTTGAGTAAAAATTCGTAAGACTCTCAGTGCCCGCTAGATGGCCAGCGGCATGTCAAACCCCATATACAAAAAATGACACTTAACATTTTGCGTTTAATGTTTGGCACTTTTTGTGAAATATCCCTTTCAGGGAAATTTCTCAATCTAGCAAAGGAAATCGTTCAAACTTTTACAAAATAAAAATAAGACGAAACCGAGCAAGTGTAATTGTGATAAAATTGGAAATAACGTAATTAAAATAGATAAATTCAAATGGCATCTGGGATATTTTGTGCTAGACGTCTAGCGCTCAGTGGAACCCGGCCAATATCATGCTCTCTCGATAACGCTCTCATTTATGAATTTTTCGATTTAAGGAACTGGTAAAAAAGCTTAAAAGTAAAGGAACAGGCCTATTACTGCGATCGCTTTTGCTTACTGCTTAAATGAATTTTACGAGCTCTATAGAACTAATCTCCAAATGCGCGCAGGTACTCCTGTTGGATTCATGTCACAAAACCGTTTCGCATTTATAAAATGATGTCATTTGTCCTCCGGGCCCGTCAAGGGTTACCACAAGTGTTTTGCGTACATATATATGGCTTCGCAGTTGCTACCTGTGTACTTAAAACCACTTGACTTGACATCGATGAGGTCGTGTTCGCGGAAGTAGGTAGGTACTTTCAGTCGCCTTGAAAAAAACTAAATAGCTTTTGCAATTGATTTCTACCTACGTTCCTTATCCAATTGCCAATAACCAACAAGTTATTTCTTGTTAATTACAATTAGATGGCAGTAATTAATCAGCCCTATACCGGTTTTAAGTTTTAGAATTTAAAAAAAGAAAACCAAACGAAAATGTGTTCCTTCCAAAAGCATACCTGCCAAATAAAAATGCGCAGTCTTTAACGAATTAGTATTCCCCTCAATGACGTTCGCAAAAAAACAACGGTAACGCTCATACGTGTTCTAAAGCGTTTTTATTCTGAATTCTCAGTCGTCATCCACAAATGGGACACATAAGGAATTTCAATGAGGAACAGGCTAGGTATACTTTTTCACAGAGTTTTGGCCATTTTGTCAAGTGGTGTGTTGAGACAGGATAGTTAGTGCCATGCGCCTTACCCATAGTTCTGATGACAAGAAGTGTAAACCAAAAAAATAATCGCAGTCGTTAAACTAGAATAACTGGTGAAAGAAAGCCGGGGGGTCCAAGGTGTATCATAATAACTCGAGCAATTAGAAAGGAAATTTGGATTTTCAAAGAAGTCTGATTGACTGAGACCTCAATACGTGTTTGTCTTAAGACTCAATCATACTTACATGAAACACAAACCATACACAGAAACAGAAAGGTAAAGTAAGAGAGAATTCAATTTGTTGATAGTTGGGTTGGCTGCTTTTATATCACCTAACCGTTTTGAGGGAATTGATTGGAAAAGTTACTGTCGCTGGCTGCTTGAAAGAGACATGACAGGACATTAGTTGCAGTGCAGAAGTGACAAGTGACTTGTGGTAAGCGTTTCGCAGTTGTTGTATAGCTATTCACTTGAGTCGCGTACATTTAAACATTTGACAAAAGTCTACTAGCCCTTGAGGATGTCAGTCAGTGGTTTACAGTCTTGCATACTGAAAGGCAGAAGTAAAACTGCGAATAACATACTGAAATCAGGGAATATCAGGCTGGTCTTGTCAAAAACTTACCGTTTGCTGCGAGTTTTGGTCGGGCGGCGTCAGTGGTCCGTCCATTCTACAAATTGACGCTGATGAGGCCATCGCCGTTAACGGCGGGCTAAACGATTTTTCTTGGCCCGTTTTGAATGACATGGAAGTATACGATATGCGGTTCTATAAAAGAACAGGGCTAAATGCCTTACAGCAGACGCCACAATGGACATTCTGCATGGACGATTTGAGGAAATGTCTATCTCTCGCAGAGGTGAAGTAAATTGGCCACCAAGATCGTGCGATTCGACCCAGCTGAATTTGTTAACTCTATTCCTTTTTCTTTATTTCATGAACCGTTTCTTTTATCTAGCATTGCTTCTCAGATTCTTACCTACATATGGGTACCTAATAAAATATGAAAACATCCAACCAAACTTTTTATGAACGAGAATGTTTCATTGGACCCAGTCGTGCACTTAATTTATTTAATTTTAAATTGGTGGTGGGCTGTTTATTTATTGTAGGTATAGGAAGTTGGTAGGGTGCTCTTGTGACAATTTTTGCCACAGCTTTACTTAGACCATCATTTGGACATTATGTTGTTATTCCGGGACTCGTCTGGACATTTCAAAATTCAACGATTTTATGTTTTTACTATCATAAAAAAATATTTTTTATATTTATTTCAAGTTTTAAATATCAATAGCCTCTTAAAAAATTATGGAGAATTAAAAACAAAACAAATTAAATTCAGCTGGCTGAATCTTTCAGCTAAATCCGTATCAATCCAGTCAAATCTGACTGGAAAACAGTCAAAAAATGTGTATTTTTTTGTCATTCCAATTCTTCTAGTGATAAGATTTATTTTCTCTCCAATGTTCATTCATCGTCATATTTCTGTATTTTTTGATTTTAGTGTTTGACACTACCGAGTATTTGACACTTTGTTTTACTATTTGATGTTTGGGCACGGCTAGTGTTATCAAACGTCAGGATTTGACCTGAAGCGTCAGGCTCAGGCCAGGCCTCACTTTGAAATGAATACCAATGAATCTTATGAATTTTCATCCACAATTTCAACAACTCTCCCATCATCATCATTCTGATAATTATATTCAAAACTTTTACCATAGGTTTATGGTAACTAAAATAGGAAACAAACAATTTTGATTCGAATTTATTTAAATTTCTTGTAAAGACTGCATCAATTGTAGTTTTATATCTCGTTGTGCTAAGGTTGCGATAATTGGTCATCGTTAAATAAAATTCACTATTTATATCTTCAATTAATGGTAGATTTTTATTTAAATTTAATTTATTTTTGTTTTCTGTTATTACACGGAAAATTCATGAAAAGATTATAACTCAAAAATGTTACCCACTCAAAAATGTTCATATATTTCTCCACTGAACCGCAACATACTCTAAATTTTAATATTCCTTGTCAATTCTTCCCTTTGAATTCGTTGACTTTTTTCTGTCGACGTTCGCCGGCGAAATAATTATTCGGCAAAAAACAACAAACGAAAACAGAAACAATAATTGCAGGGACAGAAATGTCTTAATTTATTTCTAAGAATGAATATTTCTCAGTTTATTCCTCTATTTATATGTTGATAACATTATTTATTAAACATTTTGCGAAATACAAAATGTATCGTGGTGAAGGAGACGGCTCTCTGTGCCTTCATAGACATCCAGGGAGCGTTTGATAATACCCCCTTTGAGGCCATAGAGAAAGCTATGATAAGGAAAGGCATTGCCCAACTAATCATAAAATGGGTTCTAAATATGTTAGAAAGTAGAATCATTAATCTGACGTATGGAGGCTCACAAAAGACTGTTAAGGCCACTAGGGGCTGTCCTCAAGGAGGAGTACTTTCTCCTCTATTGTGGACTTTAGTCATAGATTAACTCCTAGACCACCTCACACAATTAGGGTATTTAATACAAGGTTATGCAGATGATGTAGTAATCACTATTAGAGGCAAGCATGACTCCACGATATCTGAAATCATGCAAAGGGCCTTAAACTTAACCTATAGATGGTGTCAGAACAAAGGATTGACCATAAATCCCTCCAAAACAGTAATGATACCATTCTCAAGAAAGAGAAAACTAGAACTGAAACCGATCAAGCTGAATAACGCAGTGATAGACTTATCAGGAGAGGTTAAATATCTGGGAGTAATTCTAGACAAGACTCTCACCTGGAATTCACACCTTGATCATGTCACAAAGAAGGCGACAAGAGCAATTTATATGTGCCATCGTCTCTATGGCAAAACCTGGGGCTTAAAACCAAAGATGATCTATTGGTCATACAACACGATCATCAAACCAATGATCACCTATGCAGCGATATCATGGTGGCCAAAAACCGAACAAGTAACGGCCCAACAAAAACTAAATAAGGTATATCGCTTAGCATGCGTTGGTATAACGGGGGCAATTAAAACTTGTCCAACCGCAGCCATAGGGGCAATGCTCAGTCTTTTGCCTTTACATATTTCAGTAAAGAAGGAAGCTGGTCTCAGTGCCCTCAGGCTCCCTGATGTATCAAAACTTAAAGCAGGAAACCTCACAGGACACCTTAGGGTATTACAAATGCTCCAAGATGATCCTGTGATCAAGGTATCAGACACATTGCTTAGAAGACTTCGCTTCTCCAGGAAATTTAAGATAGTCATATCTGACAGGAGTACCTGGAGAGGAAACCAATTCGTAATACCATCAGGATCACAAATCTGGTACACCGATGGTTCAAAGATGGAAAATGGTGCCACCGGTGCTGGGGTCTATGGGCCTAGGTTCCAAAAAGCTATAGCACTGGGAAAATCACCAGACATCTTTCAAGCGGAGGTACACGCCATAGAGATATGTGTCCGTGAATGCTTACGAAGGAACATGAAAGGTGCCCGCATCTACATCCTCTCAGACAGCCAGGCAGCTCTTAAGGCCTTAAGATCGTATTCGATCAGATCAAAGCTGGTCTGGGAATGTTTCAACCTCCTTGAAGATCTGGCCAAGGACAACATAGTCACCGTTGCTTGGATACCAGGTCATGAGGGATTCGATGGCAATGAACGTTCGGATTATCTGGCGAGAAGAGGCGCATCACGCCTGCTCACTGGTCCTGAGCCCTACTTCGGGTTGCCTTTGAGTTACGTACACTCAAAATTTAGGAAGTGGGAAGATGATCACCTTGCCGAATACTGGACGGAATCCAAAGGACAGAGGCAGGCAAAAAGATTCATAATCCCAGCTCGTAGTAAAACAAAAAAGTTACTTGAGCTAAGCAAAGGTGATCTAAGGATCCTAACAGGCTATCTTACTGGTCATTGGCCACTAAGATACCATCTCAAAAAAATGGGACTTTCCGACGATGACTCCTGTCGACTCTGCGGAGAAGATGAGGAGACAACGGAACATATACTCTGCGAATGCCCTGCTGTGGCAAGGGGCAGAGATATCCACATGCAAGGGGCGTTTTTAAGTCCTGCTGATATAGTTAACATGGAACCAAGAAGGGTACTGAGGTTTATAAAGAGCCTCAACAGCTCCCTGGGTTAAACAATAGGGGCCAACACAATAGATCTCTTCTGTTCGCAGTGTACGGGGCCTAATTCTTACAATACAATACAATACAATCGTGGTGAAATAAAACAACAATTTAAACTGTTGGAACGCATCCATCAGCTGACAGGAACACACCAAATGGTATCCTACTTTCAGTCAGTGCTTTTAGCACTGTTTCTTTATATTACCTAAGAGTATTATGTTCCCACTCTAATACTTTTATGACTGTTACTCTCTTCGGCCATCGACTCCCTTTCGTCGCGTCGTTTGTTTGTGCCATACCCCCACTACTAATAAAAAGAGTAAGCTTTCAGTAAGTGATACCAGATTACCACTTACAAGATTTTTTTTTTCAAGTTTTTTTAGCTCCAAAATATCTACAAGACTTTTTACCTCAATTTCATCAAATTTCAAGATTTTGTTGTTTTAGAATTTTCTATTGATTCCATTGTTATGTATAATGAGCCCATGCACAATTTCTGTTATACTAACCTTCCATCAACTCTAACGAAACATGAATTTCAACGAATTTTATCGCTTCTTAAATAAAATTGCCGGGCTTGGCATTTAAGTTCGTAAACTTATCGGATAGTGCGGTCAGCTTCAGTTTCAAAGTGATTCAAGTTTTGTTAAGTGGATGTGTTCAGTCAAATTGTTACCTTTTTAAATTAAAGTCATTTTGAAGTTTTAGGAATTTAAAAAAAAAATGTTTTATTGAGACCTTCGAGCTTTTGACTTTTGTTTTTCAGTAGCCAGCCCCCTGTGCATTTACTAGAGAAATTATAATAAAACAACACGCTTCCTGTAAACTTTTCTCCAGTTGTCAGCTCCTCTGTTTTTAAGAAAATCTGCAAATTAAATTGGGGCTGACTACTGGAGTCAAAGGGCCGACTACTCCAAAATAATACCTACTTCAATTGCAAAAATTTAGCATTATGTAGCTTATATATTTCATAAGCTTAGTATTTTTCAATCTATGCACTTCAAATAATCAGATAAACCAAATACTTGATTGAAAAGCTGAACGACACATTTTTACTGACCAATCAAACACAAAAAATAAGTTAAAAGTCTGACTACTGCTGCCATCACCCTATGAAACTGGTTCGCAATTCCATGAACTTCAAAGATAATAATTTTAATTATCTACTATCCAATGCAGCAATGATAATAAAATTAGTACTATTTTAGTAATAAAGATATTTGAAGTTATAATTAACTTTTACCCTAAATTTTTTGATTATTTTTTTTAATAATGATTCTTTATCGTTTTTGATTTTAAGCTTAATTTATTAATATCTACTTATTGAATTTAAGTAGATTCAATTGCTGTTTGTACTATAAAAGACCAAGTCTTATTGTACAACTCAAAACTAAAAATAATGATCGATAATGTGCTTAAAAATTGGACCGATCGTGTAGGCTACTGCATGGCAGCCATTTGAATGAAATTATTAACCGGAAGGATTGTACTTTCAAATAAAAAAAGAAATTTGAGAAAATATTCAGTAGTTTTTTTTTATAGCATTTTCAAAAAAAAAAAAAGTTATATGGCGGACCCTGTAGAACATCTTAAATTGTTTAAGAATAAAACAACTTATTATATAAAAAGCTCCCTATGCTATTTAAAATGAGCGCAACTTTTTACAATTTAAAAGAGAAATTACAATTTATGTTAAAACGAATTATTAATCAACATTTTGTAATACAAAACGGTTAAGAAAACCTAAGGAATGAAATGTGAAAAATAAAAATTCTTCAAATAGTTTATATTATATTCCTAAATGGATATTTAACTAAAATTTCCAAAGCGGTCTGTACCCTCGATATATAAAAACAAGCTTGCATCACTTACGAACTACTAAACCACCTGCAACATTCACCAAAAATAGGGAGTTCCATTGTGAAACTAAGAAAAAAAAAAAAACCGAGTCGAGTGTAATTCTGTCACTCTACCCGCCTTCGGAAGGGAAATCTAATACTTTCATTCGCATTTGGTATGACAGAAACCTTGTTAAAAGCTCCAAACTTCCCATTTCCCCCCACGATGAGCACACATTCATTCGTCTGGCAAGTAAACACCTCATAACTATGAAGAGGAAGACTCATAATGATACGAGGCATGTGAGCAAGAGCTCACCAGAAAGAAAGAAATTCTCCGGCCCAATGCATGATAGAACACTGGGGAGAAAACGAAATAGAAAACAAAAGCACTTAAAATTCAGCAGTCGGCCAATTTAATTACTGGGGCAAGAGGGCAACCGTGTTAGTGAGCAACCGACCAAACTACCGTTCACGTTGGCGGTACACCGACCGCTAGATATACCGTCTTTGTGCTGTTCTTTTACATGTATGTAGCGAGAGAAACAATGCAGAAAGTAAATACGGAGCTCATAAGCATGAGCATTGTGGTGAATAGATGACATGTGCTTAGCTCCTCAGCGGGCCTACGCAAATAACACAAACACTTGAGCCTCTAAGCCAACAGCCAACTGCACATAGCCGCAGCAGCAGCGAGACGTCGTTTCAGATATTGTGTCATTGACCGTTGTCACCTGGAACTTGGGAGTCACAAGCAGGGAAATGTACTATTTCCTTCACAGCGGCCGCTCTTGTTGCGCGCTTAAAATGTATCCAGAGGTACTCTCGAGCAGTTACACATTTCTGTGCAGGGTTTTACGTTGCGCTTCAAATTACCAACATCATTCAGATATGATGGAAATTATGTACCTGGTGCTTATGAAGCATGTACCTATACAGCTCTGAGGTTTTCCCATCCCAGTGCGGCGGAAAAGAAATACCCGTAACTGGGTCTGTGTAAAAGTATCTGCGGGACATGTATTCCGTTACTGGTGGAATCCGAAAAGTGCTATGCGGCTCGGATTTTTTAAACAGCAGATGATCATGATGCGACCTATAGTGTGAGGCGCTTGAGAAATTAAACCAAATTGCTGGTAATTTGCATGGGAAACTATACATTTCGCACAGTTACGATATGGGAACCGGTGAATAAGGGCCTGCCCTGCTGCTTGTCGGTGTTGTCGTTGTCGTTGTCGTCACCAAACGAATAATAAACTACGAATTAAAGACGACTTGACGAGAGTGGAAATCGTTTGCCCAGCACTTTGCGTATAGTGTGTTTCTGTTTGCATATGCATATGTGGGGGATTACCTGCAGAGTAATCGAGTTAATAAAATTGAGCTGCGGCTTATGATACTTGATATATGACGCATTGTGTGTAAATTAGCATTGACACATGAACTTCATCATATGTTTAGTTGGATACACACATTTTGTACATTGTGCTTTCTGTGGTTTATGGGTTTGCGTTATTATTTTAGTTGTTATATTTGTCATAGTGAAAGCGAGACGCACGGAAAATTGAAGACGCTTAAATTTCAATGGCAAATCGTTCTGAATTAGCCGAATCCGCGAAATGAGAATGTTTGCCATTGAATTTTCCCCTGTCCCTTGCGTGACATTTGACTGGGGTTTTTCCCAATCAAATCAAACGCCATCCGTTGCAAAGTTTCGGTGGATTGAGTTTGCGCAACAGAACTATAACTGACTTTCAATTTCAAATTGTGTCAAATAACAAATTTTTAATAATTTTTGTTGTATTTTAAGTGACAGTATCCGTTTTTCTATCCAGTCTATTTTTTTTTTTTTTCAAAGTGCGGTTCGTCATACAAAGTTCTAACCCCAACGTCATCACCTTAAAGTTTTGTTTTCACGACAAAAAGAGGTCCTTCCTCGGGGCAATACGAATCCGAGAAGCCCAAAATCATAAAAATTTGACCGATCCTTCCCGAGTTTGAGTGCACATACGAATATCAGTCTTTTTTATAAAGGGTGGTTATATTTGAAGAGCCGATGTTGAATGTGAACCACACCTAAACGTCAAGTTTTTTTCAGCATTTCATTTGACATTTCTCAATTTCAGACTTACTCAATTTGAACCATGGAAAGGTACACAATCGAGCAACGCGTTAAAGTTATTCAGGCTTATTATAAAAATGGGCGTTCAAATCAAAATGCATATCGTGCACTTCTTGATTTTTTCGGTCAATTTAATCGCTCCTCAGTGGATTCGTCAGTAAGCAGAATTGCCGCATTTGGGCGAATGATAATCCAAGAGTGATTTTCGAAAAACCAATGCACCCACAAAGAGTGACTGTTTGGTGCCGTTTATGGGCTGGCGGCATCATCGGGCCGTATTTTTTCCAAAATGAGGCCGGTCAGGCAGTAACTGTGAATGGTGTTCGCTATCGTGAAATGATAACGACCTTTTTATGGCCCGAATTGGAAGATAGGCATGTGGACGATATGTGGTTTCAACAGGACGGTGCCACTTGCCATACAGCTAACGAAACAATGGCTCTTTTGCGGGAGAAATTCAATGGCCTTGGTATCTCACGTCGTGGCGATGTTAATTGGCCCCCACGATCATATGCGTTTCGACACTGTTGGACTTCTTTCTTTGGGGTTATTTGAAAGAAAAGGTGTACGTCGATAAGCCAGCAACAATTCAAGAGCTAAAGGATGAGATAATTCGCCACATTATCGGCATAGAACCTCAATTATGCCTCAGCGTCATCGAAAATTTGGACCATCAGATGGAGGTGTGCCGCCGAGGTCGCGGCCGCCATTTGGTCGATATTTTGTTCCATACATAATTGAACCATACCAATATTATCATAATAAAAAGAAATGACAGTAATTTCCTAAATAATTTGTGTTTTATTCAAAATCAACATCGGCCCTTAAAACTTAACCACCCTTTATATAGCTGTACCCACTCGGTCTTGCCCGGGCCTTTTGTATTCAGTTCCGCCCATGTTTCGCAAAGTACTTTATTTTGAATAAGGCCACTATTGCTTAACTTTTTAGCTGAAAACTGAGTAAAAGATATTGTTCGGGATGTATTTATTTGAAATAGTTCTTCCTCATTTTTCTTACAAAAACCAGATTGTATTTAAAATAGAACAACATTTTATATTATGTTTCATCTTGCAAGTAGTTTTGTTTGCTTACAGTTACATTTCGAAAGATGTATTTTAAAAAATCAATTTTGTGATGCCCGTTGGAGATTTTCCCAGCCGATACAGCTGTCTTTAGTTGTTTGGGGACTTCCTGTACACATCTATTATAAGTTTAGTCTGAAAATAAGTTGATTAAAACCTTATTTTCTCTTCTTTCTGCGATGCAAAACTTTTGTTTTTAAAATTGGTTAGTGTGATATGTGATAGCTGCTGGTGTAGTTTTCACCACAGGTGATTCCTGATTTGGTAGACTGAGGGGGTTGTTCAAAAACAATTTCAGAATCAAATTTAGACCGCAGGTCTATATGGTATTCGAGTGGACAGAAAAAAACACTTTTTCTAATTGTTTTCAAATAGATTTGTGAAAAGAATGTGTAGACAAATCGGTACATGCTTACATTCATTCATTAATGCCTACAGATGAGAGGTCATTATTGTTAGTTCCATTTTTCTTGGAACACAAAATACTCAACTGAAAATATAATACAAATTGTAAACATTTAGGAAAGGAAATAAAGAACTGTTATTTCTTTGCTAGGTACCTTCTTGTATTAGTATTACATTCCTTTTGGTTGCTTCTATCAGTCCGCTATTTTCCTGCGATGGACTTAGATAAGATGCCGATTTAGCCAAAAAAATCATCTTTTCAGATGAAGCTCATTTTCATCCTGGCGGGTATGTAAACAAGCAAAATTGTCGCATTTGGGGCACAAAAAACCCGCACGCATACGCATACGAGTCACTGTTTGGTGCGGAATTTGGTCCAGAGGCATAATGTGCTTACAAATTGGACCGATCATGTAGGCTACTGCATGGCCAGCCGAGGCAGCCATTTGAATGAAATTATTTTCCATTATTAACCGGAAGGATTGTACTTTCAAATAAAAAAAAATTTGAGAAAATATTCAGTATTTTTTTTTATAGCATTTTCAAAAAAAAAAAAGTTATTTCGCGGACCCTTTATATTAACCGCGATTGTTGACATTTGCAAAAATTATTTGTCCAGAGTATAATCAATTGCTGCAAAAACACTAGGGAAATTTATTTACAGAGTATTTTTTATGTGAAAAGTTTAATAAAGATACCGTGAGTGAAGAAAATAAACATCCAAAGTTTTGTTGCAAAATGATGACTGCACGTTTATTATTGTGTTTTCACACAATTTATTCTAGGTAACCGATTTTTTTTTGTAATTTTTCTTACATATTTTTAGTACCTACAGTTTGTCGGTTTTGTTTATTGTTTAACAAACCGATCATTTTTACGAAACAGTCGAAAGAGAAACCGCCTGCGAGTTTCGAAGAAAATAGGAATGTGAAAGGAGAAATAAATTGCGAAACTTATAGGAAATTCTATCACGAAAATTATATCTTGGTATGTATCCAAAATTCATTATGGAATGACCAAAAAAATATTTTTTTTCTACAATTTGAACATTCATTGCAGGTCAATTGCATAATTAGTTTCACTTGATATCAAGAAAAAAGAAAATCGAACGACTATTCGTATAAAAATGTAGCGAATAACTTCAACCTGGAACTAAGAAAAACTATTATTTAAAACACAGCCCCTCGATATTGAAATGAGAATCCACCTCAGGCTACCTGACATTTGATTTAAACCGAAAGTGTAGGCTGTTTTTTTTTTTTTTTTTTTCAAGTATGCGTGTGCCCCCTTTGCTTAACAAGGCACAAATACATGAACTCAAACTGGGCTACATTAAAAGTAAAATACAGCTTGTAGGCAATCCCTCATTTTTGGCTGAAGCTGTCAGTTTATTTAGAAGTTAGTTTATGACTTATACATGGAAATAAATCTGATGAGGAAGTCACCGCTAGTTATATTTAGGTAACCGCAGCAACAAACCTACTTAAATATCGCTGTATAGCTGGAAATCGCAAGTGCTGTAACATAATAATTGTAAATAGACACAGTGTTCGCACACTGGGCGAACAATCATTACAATTGAGTAATTTTAACTTACAGGTTTTGCGTAATTTACTACTAAATGAGGCGTGAACTGAAAGCATGATTCTTTTTTCACATAACACTAGTGAATTCCTGTAATCACGCATCATTAAGAAATTTGTTCAACACATTGGTACTTGCAGAAAGCTTTGCACTCAAATGAGCAAATTATAGGCAAACACGCGTGCGATTTCAGACGTCTTGTCTTCTGCCGCCTCACACAAAAGTGACTAATTTTTCAAACTCACTTTGCGATGTGATTATGTTCATTCTTTAAATGGGTTGGAAGTTTGCCAATAAAAACTATATCGTCTGCCAGTGTATTCGGGATCATGATTTTCACTTTCATGACATTGACAATGTTCGTTTGATGGATCTGAAAATGTTGTATAACCAAATCAATTTGTGTTAAAGTTTAAAGCACATTAATGTACACAAATTAAAACCACTAGTAACAGCGATTTGTTTCTAAATATCTGTGGCCGCAACATTGATCGCGATGTATAAAACTGACACTCTGTAAGGGGAAGCACCAAAATAGAGAAAAGAACTGCGTTCCACTTTGAACGTCGTTTTGAGTTCAATTTTAATTCACAGTAAATCTAGTGTTTTTCCTATTCAAAAACTTTGGAAACACTTGTCTAGGTGTCGCATGAGCCATCTGCCCATTTCCCCAGAAAGACATTGTCGCTGGTTGTGTACTCAAATGCACATCGCATTTTGCATAGACTCCTTCTTCATTCCGCTATAGAACAGAGAAAACGAAAGACAGTGATTGCGATGTACAGCCACGACCCCAAAGCAGAACCTTAATCAAGGATTAACGTGGTTATAATTTGTCCATTTGATTAAATAAATTTACTCTAGATTTGGAAGGAGCTACAAGCTTTTGTTTGAAGAAGAAAGCTTAATAATAGGTTAAAAAAAAAGTGTTTTTGTATTTATATTGATTAATAATTATCATAGTCGTCCAAAAATAATTTTTGGCAGAAAAGTCCCCAAAAGTAGGCGTGTCAATAAACGACATAACCTAAATCCTTTTGGGAGACTTAGGAAACATTAAAAAAACAAGTTTTATCAAAATCCGTTCGTTAGTTTTCACGTCAATAGCGAACAGACATGCAGTTCATATATATACCTAGTTCTATATAACGTGTATAGATTGCATGAGAGTAATCCAGCTTAAGCCAAGGTGTAAAGTTGTATTAAATTTGTATGTCGGTGGCAGATTTAAAGCGGACTTATGTGACTTTTTTGTTAATTTTTGACAAAACCTTAAGCCAACATAATGCAATAATTGTGGTTTCTCCATTAAAGCAGAGATCAGCTTCCGCAATAAATAAGTTGAGGCATATGGATATTATCGAAAATACTAATTGGCTGGCCACCTATTTGAAGATAATTCATCAGCGACCTTGGCGCAACGTCAATTTCAGCGCATAATTCGCGCTTGTTCTTCGCCAAATGGTCAAACTAAATGACGATTAGCCGCTTGCCTCGAAGAGACAGATTAAAACATTTGATTATCGACTCTGCAACTTATTTTAGTTGAGATGTTACCTTACATCGACGTAACCACGTAACTCTTCTCCAGTATGTGGTCAAATTTTGTCCGTGGATTTTCCTAGTACCTACCAATAATTACGCATGACTGTAGTTTGCCTTTCAAATAAGTTAACTCGATAGTAAAACGCATTTCAGGGAGATAATCTTTACTCGCCAATAAGCCACATTTGTCTGACACAAACATTAACGCTTACACTTAACTGATGACATTTGTGTCTGATAAGATAAGATTCGAAACAATCTCTGCACCCAGTTGCTTGGAATTTCCTTCACTTTATTCTTGGAAAACTTATTCGCCTTGATAGGCAGAAATCGATAACTCGTTTACGCGCACACAAAATAATTATACACTTCGCGTATGCACGCATTACATTTAAAATACAATTACCACTCGCAGTTCGTAGATTAAAAATGTACATCACTTATTCTCTTCTATGCGCCATCGTTTTAATAAATTTATTGAGTAAAAAGTATATGTAATCAAGATGAATAGCGAGAGCTATACATCAAGAAGGTTATAGGCGAGTAAACATATGACAGAACTGTCAATTGGCCAATTAAAAGCGTCAAGTTGTGCACAAATATTTTCTCTTACATTAAGTGATTGTTGGTGCCGATAGAGAAAAATAGACAAGCTGCGGGTATGTGCTTGACATTTATAGTGAGACGTAATTTGATTGAGTCCTTGGCTTTGGATTTGTTTCACGCATTTTCGTTTTGCGCTGTATTTTGTATGTCAGTAAGTGAAGGCCACTTTGAGCTCGGATCATTTTCATAAAGCTTCTTTGCTATCAGTCACTTTTGAAATTGTAGTCAGGTGAAATGCGATAACAGATGTATTAATTTAATCCAAACAGGAATCACCCTGGGCATCGTTTACCACTGTGGTGAGTCTCTAAACAGTCAACAAATTTGGTGAGTGATCGTTTTTTTTTTTTCCGATTGCGATTCTGACAGTCAACGATAACTGAAAGGGAAATGTGACTGTGACATTTTTATTTTGCGGGCTTTATTTTCATTTGATAAAATTTTCTGTTTGTTTTGCTCTTATTTAAGGACTCCTAATTGCAAGTTTAATAGTTATATGAAGCTTGTCCGAAAGGGCTTTGATTTTTTTTTTAAATGCTTTTAATAACGACTCCTTTTATTTAAGGGACTTTTATTTCTATATACATGCTTTTGATGACGTTTAATTGATGGGAGCTTAAGCAGCGTGCATCTGCAGTTATTGTTTTCAAATGCACACTCATGCACAGTTTGCCTTTGAATACGAGGGACCATACTAATAATAATATTTAATTTCCACAATAAATATTTTGTTGGTCACAATGGGTTATTATATATGGATAATTGTGAGTCCGTAAAATCTAGCCAGGACACTTAATATGATTTGTTAGTAGGTATCGCGCGATGGTCTTATAGCCTGGACTCCACCCTTTTTTCTGATAGAAACTGGAGCGTTAGATATGTGTGCATTTAAGAACTTTTTCTTGTTGGTCTTTCTACTTAGTTGTACTAAGGTGTTGCTACAGTACGGGCTGCACCTGGTCCTCAACCAAAAAAGCCAAGTTGAAGTTCACTTTTATGTTCATCAATCACTTAAGTAAGCCGAGCTTTTCTTTTATACTGCGTTGTCCCTCTGGGTTGGGTTGGAGTCAAAGAATCATCGGCCCAGTGCGCATTGATGTTTATCATTTGCAGATTTGTATTTTTCTGACCACGTCGATATTGATGAGCTGCTTGTAAAGTTCGCTAGTAAATCGCCTCAACCTAAACGGGACCGAATCTCACTAAAATAGTTTTGCGTTCATAAGACCGTGACTATCTTTATCCACCTTCAATAATATATATATATGCTTGAATGACGATGGTTCTATATAGAGTCTTTCAAGAGCTTCTTGAAAGGACCTTACTAATCAATTACCTTCTAGACCAAAGAAATAACTACCGGCAAGTATAGCTCTTCGCTTGATGATGTCGTTGTTGGAGTTTGAAGCGTAGCCAGGCTGAGACTGTATTTTATGGCTTTCCATGATAATTTTCAGAATTTTTGTGTGCCTTACAGATAATAGCATTTTATTCGCTGTCCATTTTTATCGGTTCTGCCCCAATATATGCAAATGCAACACTGGCAGCTCGCTGAGTTCTGTCTGTGATGGCAATGTCATTCGCATATGGAAGTAATTGCACAAACTTTTGAAGTATCGTGCCCCTGGTTGTTTTTTAATGTTGAAGAAGTTCCAAGACCTTATGGGAGCATTAAGAGTTCTCCAATATTACTCTGTACAACCTAACAAGTCTTGCAGGGATGTCAAATTATGTGTGGCTCTATATTAATCGTCTCTATAAATGCTGTCATGGGGAAAAAAATATTGTCATTCGCAAAAAAAGCTGTTTGTTTCTTGATTTACACAAAAATGGATATATACCTTTTTTGTAGATCATGCTCGTAGCTTCATACATGCCGAAGACTGTTTTGCGGAAAAGTGAATATCTTAAAAAATATTTACAAAAAACTGCCAATCACTATATAAAGTACGCTCCTTTTAACCATATTTCATTCGTTATTGATGTGTTCTCCTAATCGATTCCAATTGGAATTTTCAATTAATACTCAAATGTCAACTCTACTCATTCTCATTCACACACCGACAACACACTCCATTCGGTATCCAGTCCAGATCAGCGTTGCCATTTTGACTGCTTTCCAGTCAGATCCGACTGGATTCATACGCATTAAGCTGGAACGATTCTTGTTTGACTTCTTTTAAATAATACATACTTCGTGTCATTTCTTTTGAATCAGAAGTATAACCATACATTTTAAAATTCAAAAGAAGAACAAAAATTGCTTGAATCTCGTTTTATGGCTCTGAGTTCTGAGATCGGCAACATATCCCACTAATACAATCATTTCATTAATAAGTTAGCATTGATACAAGTTTCGTCTACCTTTTGTCAACTTAAAAATGCTGATTCAACTTTGAAGTTACAAAAAAATGTGGTACCACTATTACTTACAAAAGTGATGAAGATGATGAGGAAATAATTGAAGTTGAGTTGAGAATTATTATGTAAATTTCATTTATGAGTTGAGCTAATTTAATGAACTCTTATTTTTAATAATTTCTTTTTACACACTTAGTTTTTGAAATATAGTTACTTCACGTGCGAGTAAATGGATTCAGTTTTATTTTTTTATGACTTTTTTTTAAATTTTTTTATTCGTTGTATTATTTTGGCTGGATTTTTAGCTGGAATTTTTAATTGCATTTCGTTGACTGTTTTTCTGACTGGATTTTAGTTTTTTGACTGTTTTTCCCAGATACCAGACTCAACACTCCACAATCCGCATTCTCAGGCACCTAGAGTTTGTGCTCTCGGTGATCTCCATTCTCTTATTCTCCATCCGTTAAACCGTGTTCTCTTAATCGTTAATTGGAACTTTTCCATTGGATACTCATTCTCATCCACACATATTGTTGATTGTTGTGCCTTCTGCAAAAAGATGTGTTTTATACAAGGATGTTTAACTGTTTAACCTCGGAATCGGGACTTCAAACCTTAGAGAAAAATTTAAATTTTTGGAGGAACACCTTGAAGTCCACCATAAAATTTCTCAATCCGTGGTATTACAGGCCTCTAAATGTACGTCGAGTTCTGGATGAGTATTTGACTCCAACCCAAGCCAGAGGGACAACGCAGTATAAATAAAAGCTCGACTTACTTTAATTCATGGTCCGGATGTGATTTCTACTTCACTTCTTCCAATAGGCGCTTTGAAAAAGAGAAGGAACAAGGACTTCAAAAAATAAAGCGATATCTTTTCAATTAGGGTTAACTATCCCACAGTGGCTCACGTCCCACAGTGAATCTTTTAAATTCACTAAATCTCTACTTATAAGAAAATAAACCGCGTTTCGGACCTTTGTGAATTTACCTGTGAGTTGAAGTAATGCGCCCGTGGGTGTCGATTGTGCTCAAGAAAAAGTGATCTTACTTATGCTTCTTATTTTTGTTCTATTTAAAAAATGGAATGTTCTTAATGAGATTTTTTGGGATAGGTACAGTCTTAAATGTTAATTATTATTATTAATTGAAATTAGAATGTCAATCAAATTTGTGAAATATTTTTTTTTATACATATATTTTTTTTCTCCAAAAAGTCACTTGTCCAACAGTGAACCAGCTCATAGTCGTACACAGTGAACAATGGTAAACATGGTAGCTTGCAGGCTTCAGAATTCCGAATTTTTATCAAGCATTAAGCAACGACCTATCAATTTTTAACTTTCGTTACTATTATTTTTTTTTAGTTATAAGTTTTGTGATATTTTTGTTAATGTTTTGTTATTTTTATTGTTGTTATTACTTTTCGTTGTTTTTATTACTTATTTTTTTGTATTGTTTACTTTTTTTATTGTAAATGTGAAATTAAAATTGATTTATACCAATTACATGTTTTTGTTCTTTATTTTTCTTATGAATAAATAAATAAACACTATAGCTACACTGTGACCTTCCCGGTGGTTCATTGTGTCCATCCCCTAGTACACAGGGAACCAATTGAGGTGCGTTTTAAAAAACTCAAAATTTAGTATTTTCTATGATCTTTAAAGCTGGATGTGGTGAAATACAAAGCAAATAAAGCTAATAATATAAACCTTTTAAAAACTACATCGAGTCAAACGCAAATTGGTCCACTGTTGGGCAGTTCACCCTAAATGCTTCGTCAAAAATGTTAAGAAGATGTTTTTAATTTAATGTTGATTACATTAGACCAAAATTCCAATCATGCGCCATCCAAGGAATTTCCATAAGTATAAAAACGAGCAGTGGACAAATATCTGTTGCAGCAGTATACTGCTCTCCTAGCTATAGACTAAAGAAAAATGATTTTAAAAGTCTTTTCCGGATATTTCACAATAGATTAATCGCGGGAGGGGATTTTAATGCCAAGAATAAATATTAAAGAAGTCGGCGCCAAATATCTCTCAATGGGGAAACCTACCTACTGACCAACAGATAGGAATAAAACCCCAGATCTTGTCGACTTCTTTATATCCAAAAATATATCCTCAAATAAAATAAATATAGAAGAAGGCCCTGATCTTCAATCAGATCATTCCTCAATACTTCTTACACTTGGCGATAGAATAATAATAAAAGAACATAGCCCTAAACTAGTTAATAGACTGACTGATTGGAACCACTCTAGGCTGAAGTTGGAAGAATGTATTCAACTATCATCAGCTGTTCAAACAGAAGATCAACTAGAAGAAGCAGTGCAAATATTTACACTGGGTATACAAAAAGCTGCATGGGCTGCAACTCCGAAAATAACAAACAAGATTAAACAAAACTCTTATCCTCGTGAAATATGTGAAATTATTACAGAAAAGAGGAAAGCTAGAAAACTTTGGCAACTGACAAGGGCGCCAAGCGACAAAACCACACTGAACAACTTAAATAATAAGCTCAGAACGTCTATAAGAGAATTTAATAACGAGTCTTTAAAAACGTATCTTACCAGCCTTACAAATGATGCTAGTACCCACTACTCGCTCTGGAAGGCAACCAAGAAAATTAACAGGCCAATAGCTCACATTCCGCCAGTAAAAACCAGAGAAGGTAACTGGGCAAAAAGCAGTCAAGAAAAAGCAAATACTTTTGCAGAGTACCTTGACAACGTCTTCAAACCTTATGAAGATAAAGATTATCAAGGAAACGAAGAAAGGTGCGAAGAAGACAGACCTATTCGGCCGGTGACAGCTAAAGAACTTGCCAAAGCAATCAAAGAAGGCATAAAAATAAAAAAAGCCCCAGGATTCGATTCAATCACAGGGGACATTTTAAAACAATTTCCTCGAAAAGGTTTAAAAAAAACTAGCGCAGATCATAAATGCTGCATTTAGATTGAGATTCGAAAAAATGCTGACAAAACGTCTGCAAAAAATAATTGATGAAAAATCGCTAGTTCCAATTCATCAATTTGGGTTTAGAAACAAACACTCTACAATTGATCAGGTGCATAGAATCACGGATAGAATCGAAAAAGCATTCGAAGAGAAAAATGTGTGCTCTACAATATTTCTTGATATAGCACAAGCTTTCGATAAAGTCTGGCATAAGGGACTGATCCATAAATTACAAAGGCAACTGCCGAAGCAGTATTCGACAATTCTGGAGTCATATATATAACAGATCGATTCTTCAGAATCAAACAAGAGACAGAGTACTCAACACTAAGAGCAATTAAAGCTGGTGTACCACAAGGTAGTGTGCTAGGTCCAGTGCTATACCTTCTGTTTACTAGCGATCTACCTGAAAGTGAAGAAACTACTATAGCAACTTTTGCAGATGACACTGCTGTGCTTGCAAAAAAGACAAAAAAACTCCAAATGGCAATAAACGGTGTTGTGATCAAAAATTAATGTAATATGTAAACTTTTAATGTAACTTGCCCATTTTATACCATTAATGCTTTGTTGTCAATATGTTGTTATCAGCTGTTAATCAGATGTCAAATTATTGTTAAATGTCAACGATTGAAGAAATATTTTTTGTAATCTCGACACAACTCCTCCAACAGTCTAACAAATCGGACAAATAAATTATAACGTTAAAGAAATTATCAAGAATTTTATTTCATCAATTAACATTTGGTCCTTCGAGCCGGATTTATAAATTTGCATAAACCAGTTTTTTTGATTGATTGTGCTCAAAATTAATTTGAGACTTTGCAATTGCTGTTGGAGTTGAATCATCAAGCTGCAGTTAGATTCAATCCCGTTGGAGTACCTATCGTCCCGTCCAAGCTGCAGTTAGATTTCATACCGTTGGATTATCGTCCCGTTCAAGTTTCGTTTTTTGATGCAAGTTGAGTGTCATCCAAGTCGAGTCCGAGTTCCTGCTATCAAACAAAATATTTAAACAAGTTCATGTGAGTACGTCGTTAATGTTCAATGCATACGTAATAATCGTCCATATATACGTTTTACTGTGCTGAGTTATTTGTACGTCGTTGGAATCTCGTCCGTTGGAATACCGTCCCGTTGGATTGACGCACCGTTCATCATCATCGTTGGAGTCTTGTACCGTTGAAGTCTGTGCCGTTGTCTTGCACCGTTGATGTGTACACAGTTCCAGTTTACAACAGTTTTGAGTGTCCTCATTTTTGTCAGTGGAGTCTGCAGTACCTGATTACGAAAAACAAACAATTTACTAAAGGAAATTCAAAGTGAGTGCGAATTTTACTTACCTTTTATTATTCGTTCATACAATTGAATAATTTATTGAAAATGAGTGCGATTTCTATGAAAGTATTTAAGAAAGTGTGCAAGTCAATTGGCAAAGATAGCTTAAGTTTCGAAAAAGTGAGTGCTGAGATTAGAACTAAGAACTACTTGATTAGTAGATTGAACGTTTTAGAGGATAATTTGCGGAAGGTATGTGATCATTATGATGACATGAATTCTGAGGATAACGAAGACATTACAAGAGAAAGTGAGGAATTATACGACGAAGTTATGGAAACTTATTTCATGTATAAAACAGTGCTCTTGAATGAACTAGATACGTTAGAGGGTCTTCATGAAAATTCGCGAGTAGCAAAAAATAATGAATCTAATTCAAGCAATGTAGCTAAAACATCACATTCGCATGATATTCGACTTCCATCCATTACTCCTCCAATTTTCTCTGGGGATTATAATAACTGGCGTCCATTTCATGATCTTTTCGTCTCATTGATCCATAGTAATTCGTCTTTGTCTAAAATTGAAAAGTTGACATATTTAAAATCGTGTTTGAAAGGTGATGCTGCATCTTTACTAGATTACCTTGAGGTTAACAACGACAATTATGATCAAGCATGGTCAATACTAACTACACGTTACGACCATAAACGCATTTTAGTTAGTACGCAGTTGAAAACGTTCTTCGATCAATCAAAGATCCATTCTGAAACCGCAGATTCGATTAAGGGCTTACTAGATAAGTCGACAGAAGTGCTGCATTCGTTGAAGGGCTTAGGTGTTCCAATCGAGCATTGGGATACAATTATCATTTTCGTGTTGCTGCAAAAGTTACCGGTGCTTACACAACAAATGTGGGAAGAAAAGTTGGGGATGAGTAAGGAATTACCAAAATTCAAGGAATTTTCGATCTTTTTGGAAACCCGTTTTCGTTCTTTGGAAGTTGTATGTCAACAGAAGGTCAACTCAAGGACATCTTACCAAAAGGATCAAAATAAAGTGAAGAAGGTCATGCATGTCAATTCTACTCATAAGGAAGTTCCCAATTGTTCTGTTTGCCATAAGGGACAACATTCGCTTCGCTCATGTTATGTTTTTTTGAAATTGGATGTTAACGCAAGAGTTAATATGGTTAAACGGCTAGGGGTTTGTGAAAATTGTTTGGCTTATAACCATAAATCTCAACAATGCCCAAGTCAAAACAGATGTTACCACTGCAAACAAAAACATCACTCACTCTTGCATAACTCCAATAACCAAAATACTACTTCATACAATCAACACAAGCCTAATCGCATTCAACAAACAAATACTCATTCTGCTTCCACTCAATCATACCCAAATTCTACTCACCAGTCTTGTACACCCAGTTCCTTCAGTCAGTCATATCAAGTCTCAACCCAAGTGAATCCAACCGCGCCACCTTTTAATCCGTCACACGACCAGGCTAGTACGAGTGCGTCTGCTAGTAATTATCACATTTCAGACCACAGGAATACACAAATATTACTAGCGACAGCCATTGTGATGATTCAATCTTCTACCGGAGAATTCTTTAAGTTCAGGGCGTTGATAGATCCAGGGTCAGAGGCAACATTTGTCACCGAAGCAGCTGCGCAAAAACTAAGGCTAAGAAAATGTCGCACATTTACAGAAGTGACAGGGTTGGGCAACGCAAAAAATGGATCTTGTCATAGTTACGTTTATTTGACTGTCAAATCAACACAAACCGATTACGTCACTGAAGTAAAGGCACTTATTTTCAAAACCTTGACAGGTCTGTTACCCAGCAAGGAGTTGATCCCAACCAAATGGAATCACATTCAGGGATTAAAATTAGCTGACCCTTCGTTTTACAAGCCCGGCCACGTTGACTTGCTCTTAGGCAACGACATCTTTTGCGACGTAGTTTTGCCTGAAATAGTTAGGGGAAATGAGTCTGTAGCTCCCATTGCTCAAAACACTCACCTAGGATGGATTGTTTTAGGTAGGGCTTCAACTGAAACAGTTCGTGTTCATCTTCAGACCTTTGATGTTGACACACAGATCCGAAAATTCTGGGAAGTTGAGGAGCTCCCATTTAAGGAATCCGACACAACAGAAAACGAGGAGTGTGAACAACATTTTCAATCACACACTAAGCGTCTGCCAGGAGGACGCTTTGAGGTTTCCCTACCATTTAAGGACAATATTCACCCAGCGCTAGGAGCAAGTCAACAAGGAGCCTTACAACGATTTCACCAACTGGAAAGAAGATTTGCAAACAATCCAACGTTACATACACAATATAAGAATTGTATGGCAGAATACTTACAGCTGGATCAGATGAGTGAAGTAGATGTCAGTCGAGATGAAGCTCTTAAATCTCCATTCCATTATGTTGTGCCACATCATGCTGTATTTAAGGAGTCCAGTACAACAACCAAGCTGCGGGTGGTTTTTGACGCTGCCTTTAAAACCACAGACGGGACTTCCTTAAACGAACATCTTTTGGTTGGACCTAAAACGCAAGCAGATATAATGGACATCATCTTAAAATGGAGGAGGTATAAGATTACCTTAACAGCTGACATCGAAAAAATGTATCGACAAATCAAGATCAGTCAAGCAGATTCTTACTATCAGCTAATTTTCTGGCGGGAGAGCAAGATGGATCCAATAAAAATGTATCGGTTGAAGACGGTGACTTTCGGAACGGCTTCTGCTCCGTATTTGGCAACTCGCACGCTGAAAAAGTTGGCTGATGATGAAAAGTTTACTTATCCATCTGCAGCGCAGATGATAAGCGAGGACATGTATGTCGACGACTTGGTCAGTGGAGCAGACACAATAGCAGAGGCCAAACAGAAGCTTAGTGAAATCGTCAATCTACTTTCATCAGCTGGATTTAATTTACGCAAGTGGGGAAGCAACTGCGAAGATGTTCTAAGAATTGTCAACCCCCAAGACCGTGAAAAGGATTTTGTGCTGCCGTCTGAACCTTCAAAATATGTCAAAACATTAGGCATCAAATGGCTTCCATCTATCGATTCATTCTCATTTCAGTGGGTTCATTCGGAGTCTTCTGACGTAACAAAACGTACTATCCTTTCAACGATTGCGAAAATCTTTGATCCACTAGGTTGGGTATCTCCTTGCGTGATTTCAGCAAAAATCTTCATGCAAAAGTTATGGTTGAAAGGTTTGACATGGGATTCACCAGTTCCAGTTCAGCTCCAGGAGGAATGGCTATCACTGCGATCACAACTACCATCGCTGGAAAAAATCAACATACCACGATGGATCTTCACTGAAAAGGGAAACAAGGCATTACAGTTGCATGGGTTTAGTGATGCGTCTATGAAGGCTTACGGAGCTGCAGTGTACCTTAGGGTTTTAGATAGTCAAAATATTATTCACACGCATCTCATTATGTCTAAGACTAGGGTCGCACCTCTGAACACCGTTTCACTTCCTCGGCTTGAGCTCTGCGGCGCTGTTATGCTTGCCCGACTTTTAAATTATGTTGTTAAGGTGTTGCAGCTAGGAGACATCGAAGAATTCGCGTGGACTGATTCCACTATAACGCTGTGCTGGATAACTGCACCACCATCAAAATGGAAAACCTTTATTAGCAATCGAGTCGCGGAGATTCAGAGGTTAACCAATGTCAATATTTGGAGGCACGTTCCCACACAACACAATCCAGCAGATTTAGCTTCTCGAGGAGCAACACCATCTAACTTGCTGAATAACAATCTTTGGTGGATGGGACCGAAATACCTACAGACACGTTGGATATTTGCTATCCCAAATCAACCATCTACATTGGAAACAGAAGAAGAGGTGCGAGTTGTTAGAACACACACACTTTGCACAGCTGAAAATAAGAACGAGTTAATGAAACAAATCTACAAGCATTCAGATCTACAGAAATTGATTCGCGTCGTTTCATACTGTCGCCGAATTGCATTAATGTGTCTCAAAAAGATCTGTCGAAAACAACTTTTGCTACCACTTTCTCCATCAGATTTACAGGCTTCAACTATGACTTGCATTAGGCTTGCTCAGAGCGAAATGTTTATGAAGGAATTTTCGGATCTAACAAAACATTTTAGGTCCCTAAGTCCATTCATTGACAGTAAAGGCATTTTAAGAGTTGGAGGTAGGTTGCAGAATGCGAATCTTCAGTACGACCAACAACATCCGATCATCCTTAAGCCAGAACACCATCTTTCAGAATTGATTATTCGAGATGCTCATGATAAGACCTTCCACGGAGGAGTCCAGCAAATGCTTGCGTATTTACGTATGAAATACTGGATTTTCAACGTTAAGCGAAGCATAAAGAAACACATTCATCACTGTACCATCTGTTACCGGTTCAAGGCGAGACCCATGGAACAGTTGATGGGCAGTTTACCGGCACCCCGAGTAAGAATTTCGAGACCATTTACTCATACCGGAGTGGATTACGCTGGACCGATTGAGGTTAAGGCCTGGAAGGGACGCGGAGGCAAAATATTTAAGGGATACTTCGCAATATTTGTATGCTTGGCGACGAAGGCCATTCACCTCGAAGCTGTTAGTGATATGACCACCAAGGCCTTTTTAGCAGCGTTCCGGAGATTCACCGCACGACGAGGAGTATGTTCCGAAATCTACAGCGACTGCGGAAAAAACTTCGTGGGAGCAAACACTGAGCTACAGAAGATGCTTAAGGCCGCAAACATCGATTGGACTGAAATAGCGCAAACAACAACAAACATCGGAACAAAATGGAATTTTATTCCTCCTGCTTCTCCCCACTTTGGAGGACTATGGGAAGCAGGAGTGAAATCTGTCAAATTTCATTTGAAAAGGATCGTCAACAACGAAATTTTGACATTTGAGGAGCTCAGCACCCTTCTATCTCAAATAGAAGCGTGTCTTAATTCGAGACCTCTATGTCCACTCACCGACAACATCGATGATTTTTCTGCCCTAACACCATCTCATTTCTTAATAGGCACTTCCGCTCAGCTCATCCCCCAAGCAGATCAATCCACAGATAACGCGTCGCATATAGACAGATGGAAGAGAATTCAAGCAGCAGTTCATATTTTTTGGAAACAATGGAGCGGAGAATATTTAGCTCGATTGCAACAAAGACCGAAATGGTTGAAAATTGAGTCACAACCCAAAATTGGTGACTTAGTTTTACTAAAGGATGAACGTTTACCACCCTCGAAATGGATACTCGGCCGTATCACTGTATTGTATCCAGGAACGGACAACCTAATACGCGTCGTCAAACTAAGAACACGAACAGGAGAATTCAAGAGACCCATCACTAAAATATGTCGTTTACCATCAAACACAAGCACTTCAGAACACTCAATTATCTAGCAATAACCTAAAATCTAGCACTCATTCGGCAAAATACGCACAAGAATCATTTCAAAGGTAAAAACACTCATGCTCATACAAAAACATCATTTTTCAAATAACCAGTATCAAATCAAAACTTATCCTTAGAATGACACTGCACTCACAACAAACTCACAATCACTTTACGCACTCATATAACACTCATTATCAAAACTCAATCAATGATATCTCATTACACTCATTACCATTACTCACATATCTCACCAAAACATGTATCAATCAACGAAATTATATTAAAGGCTCACTTAAGCACACAATTGATTTCGATCTCTAAAACACTCACTTGGCATCATAACCACACTTTAATACGATGTCACAAGCAATCAAAATCATATGTATTTAATATTTATATCCTACTATACATTTATGCAAATCACACTCGCATTCATACGAAACACAGTAAGCGATCACTCACATGAACATTCAATTTTAACTCAACATTTAATCTTGCTACTCAACAAACTAAAAAAAAAAAAAAAAACATTAATCACATACATACATCGAAACACCCTATACAAATTATCAAACAAAACACTTATTTACCAAACAACATTCACCTAGCAACATTTAACTACCAGGCAACATGCATCATCAACAATTTCTGGCAATTATAAAAAAAAATAATAAAAACACCACCGTAATACAGTCCGCTAATAAAATACCGAAAACAACTTACTCATCGTAAAATGCATATTGCACATACAACACAATGCACAATCACCAAATCACCCCGCTAACCGTCCCAGGAACCACACACCACATTTCACTTAGCAGCTACCAATCATTCAAAAAAAAACGCGGTACAGGGGAAACAACAAAGAGGAAAGTCTCATTGATAAATGGGCACACACACAAACCAATGTAATCAAATGGGATTACTTTTCGCGAAATAAAAACATTGAAATTACATATAAAAACTTGTCTAAATGATAAAAACTCACCTGAATCCATTAATGCACACTAGAAACACTGATTTTAATTATTAAAACCGACTTTACATGCAATTAATTAAAATACAAATTTCGTTAATTACCACCGACGCGACGATATCGGAAACGTATTATGGCCAACGACTACTCCAGTTACAGCAAGTACAAGAGGCTTGCATTTTGTCAGCGATTGTGTGCTATTGGAAGGAAGGAGATAAACATGTTGTTTGTTGTTTTCATTGATATAGTCTCCGTGTTCAATTGTTGTCATTTACATGTTTTAATTTCCTTACTATAATGTTCTCTCTTTTACATGTGAGTTGGAGTAACCAAACAAACTTACCAGATGAAATTATGCTGAAGATAATTATCAGGATTGGCAAAGAGGCGAACAACGTAATGTCATTACTGCAAGGGAAGATGATTGCGAACATATCGTTCACAGGCGGGGAGAATGTTGTGATCAAAAATTAATGTAATATGTAAACTTTTAATGTAACTTGCCCATTTTATACCATTAATGCTTTGTTGTCAATATGTTGTTATCAGCTGTTAATCAGATGTCAAATTATTGTTAAATGTCAACGATTGAAGAAATATTTTTTGTAATCTCGACACAACTCCTCCAACAGTCTAACAAATCGGACAAATAAATTATAACGTTAAAGAAATTATCAAGAATTTTATTTCATCAATTAACAAACGGTATTTCAGAATGGAATAAAAAGTGTCAGATTAGATTGAATGACCTAAAGTCAGTCCATATTAATTTTACGTATAAAAACGTACCTCACATTCCAGTATACATACATAACAATGCAGTGGAATACTCAAATACAGCTAAATATCTGGGCATGACCCTAGACGCTAAACTGCGTTGGAAAGCGCATGTAAAGAAAAAAACAGATGACCTGAACATGCGATACAGTAAAATGTATTGGCTTACTGGGAGATACTCATCCTTGTCCAACTACAATAAATTACTGCTATACAAGCAAGTCTTGAAACCAATATGGACCTACGGGCTCCAATTGTGGGCATGCACATGCCAAACAAATTTACAAAAAATGCAAGTCTTCCAAAATAAAGTACTAAGGAACGTAGTTAATGCACCTTGGTACTACTCAACGCTGATCTACATAGAGATCTAAATATTGAAATGGTGGAAGATGAAGCTGAAAAATTCGCCCAAAAGCACAGAAGTAGAACTTACAGAACTATTAAATACTGACAATGTAATCAGAAGATTGAGGCGGGTAAAACCCCTTGATCTAAAAGAGTTAGCCAAGGCCAAGAGATTAGGTCATATCTTCAAACAAAAAAATTAAATCAGACCCTATGATAACAAGTTAGAGACCTACAAAACAGTTTAAATCATTTTCAAAGGAAGTTTTCCAATTAATCATTGAACCAAATATTTTAAATTCAGAAACCTGCAATTCCAATATTAGCGTTGAGAGTGAGAATGAATGTTTATCAGATGAATCTGAATTTTAATTTTCTTTTAATAAGAAATTTAAACGATTTGTATTATTTTTTTTTTTAATTTTTAAGTTAAAAATCATGAGTTTTAAGAATAAAAAAATAACTTTAAAAGTCAAATGTGGTATTTTTATACACTAATAAGTGATTCTTATATAAAAAAGTAATTTTCAATGTAGCTAGCCCATCGCATTAATTTTTTTTCCAGATTTTGGGGTATCCTGCCCCACTGTTTGCCGGATGAACTGTTTCCTTAAGAAAATCGTCTAATTCCGCTAAGAATCGATTGACTTTGTATAAGTGGTTACCCGTATCGTAATAACTAATAAGTCTCCGCTAGATTTAAGGTACTGTTGGCATTGTTGTTTAAGGGCTGGAAAGCTAGATCTAAGACCTGTGGCCTATTTCACCAAACCACAAATTACAACCACAAATTTGTACTTGTAAATCGCAACTACAAACTTGTAATCAAGTTTTATGTTTCACAAATTACAAATATATAATCCGAAAATTTGTGAGTAGAATGCAAAAAAAATTGTGGAAAGCAAATTGTTGATTACAAGTGCTCAAAATA
This sequence comes from Cheilosia grossa, assembly GCA_963082955.1. NCBI lineage: Eukaryota > Metazoa > Arthropoda > Insecta > Diptera > Syrphidae > Cheilosia > Cheilosia grossa. Next base: position 21,294,163 of record OY720144.1, read on the forward strand.
ACCGTTGCACCGGGTTTGTGATTGACTTGCAATGTACAAATGTTTTTTCACAAGTTTGTTGTACGTGGGTCGGCAATGAATAAACAAAATAAGATCTTTGTTGCGTCTCTAATTAGAGATAAAAAAAGACATTTTGTTTGGGAAGTTTCCAAATACTGCAATCCACGATATAAAAATGTAGGTATTTACCGGCAATATCGTAAAATCTTTCACATATATTTTCGTGTTGATTAGGCCAACATACAACATTTTCAAATACAGTCAAAATCGGTTATAACGACCTTCAAGGGACTGACGATTTTGGTCGTTATAAGCGATAGGTCGCTGTAACCGATATCAAGGTGCATACGTAAATTAATCTGTTTTCAGTCGTTCTTACCCATCTCCTTGGCAAAGTCATTTGCTTTAGCTTGCAAAATGGGTCCACTGATGGGTACACCGGAACTTCTCTGTGTCTTAAACCATTTTAGCAGAGCCTTCTCAACCTCAGTGTGCAATGAACTCTTTACTTTTTTTACGGTAAGTTTTACATAAAGAATAATAATATGTATGTATCTCAACAAACGGTGAGCTGTAACATGTGTCTAGACAGATACATCGCATGTACAGACCCATAAATAGTTTACCGTTTCGGAAAAAATGCAGTCGCACCAACAGCTGCCTCGATCTTAGTCGTTATAACCAATATTTTATTTCAAAACAAAGAAAAAATCGGTCGTTGTAAGCGATATGTCGTTGTAAGCGATTTTGACTGTAGTAAATTTACAATTGTTGTACAAACTCTGTAAATACATCTGCATACCGTCCACTTAGATATCACGTGCATGTCAGCAACTCCATGGTACTGCCTTCCATTCCCAAGCCTGTGTAAAGCTGTGAGAAACTGTTGCATCAGTGTTAATGCAAAGTTCTTTTCAGTCTTGTGGGCTATCTGTGGACCAATAATTGCAATTATTTCCTCAATCCGATGCAATTATTTGCATCGACTCAGACGAAATTTTTCATTAAAATGAAATAACTCCGAAATGACATAGTTTATACGCGGCCGATACATTTTTTTTCTTGCAATTAACACATAATCGTCACTTTCGCTACTATCGCTACTACTATACCATCTTCGCAAAGACATTTTTTTTTTCTCGATTACTTTCAGTAAGTAACATAACTTGTGGGAGGAATTACACGTCAACTTTTACTTGTGTAATATTCTCACATACTAAACAAAATTTATGAATTGAATTTCTTTGGTGAAACGCAAAGACACAAATAAGTAACATTTTCACAAATTTGTAACTTGTAAATTACAACTATAAATAACTTTTGGTGAAACGAAAAGTGAATTGTTCCCACAATTTTCCCTTTGTAGAATACAACTACAAATTTGTAATACTCAGAGTTTGGTGAAACGACATAAATCAAAAAAATTTAAAATTTTGTTGAAAAGTGCTTGTAAATACAAATATGTAAGTTGGTGAAATAGGCCACTGGGATGCATTTCAAATAGCTATTTTTTTGGTTTTTTGGCTGAACCACTTATATCGACACATATATATAACAGGTTCTTTGAAGGTAGTTTTTCAACCTTTTCTTGTCAATTCATGACCAACAATCCACACATTATTTGTTTTTGTTTCTAATGTTGAGTGTTCTGAGCCGGAAACAGTGCAAACCTATCACCGCACGTTGATATCTGTCAACGCTCATTAATCCAGTTGTAATTAAAAACAAATTCTGTCTTGTTCTTCATTTGAAGTTGCCTACCTAAGCAATTGCTTGCTCATTTAAGTGACAACTGAGCACGCGAATTGTGTGCATTTTTAGTCTACTTACTTAACTGTAAATAATTCTCCGATCAGTATATCGCATGCTTCTGCAATGATACTGTCAATTAAAGCATCCGTATCTAATTAAAAATAATTGTTGCAAATAGAGCCAAGCGACAAATACAATTTAAAAGGAATGTAGCTATAGGTATCGACAAGAGGCTGCTAGAAGATGTTAAAATTTTTATTAGAGGGCAATTTTCTACACCATACTAAATTCATTCGTTGTTGCTATATAATGTATTGTGATATAACATCAATTCCGCTGAACTCTTTCGCAAACAACATCAGCCATATTTTCCAGTTTTTTAAATCAAATGTCATTTTGTGTGCAGGAAGACACACATCATAAAGACGAATATGAAAGACAACTCTCTTTCAATCGCACTGCACACATCTGCGGATACAACTTCAATGCAACAATTCATTTGCATAAAGTAAAAGTGCAGGAAGTGCACTCGGTATGTATCTTCGTCTGAATAGATGCATTGAATATGAGAAAATAAAACAAAACCTCTCTATTCTGCTGAATGAAGAGACTTCGCATTCTTGAATTCATGCAGACTTGCACTTCTCAAGATGCGTGTACGAGTAGACGTTTCGAAATGTAAAAGTTGAACGTTTCTACGTGAGCACATGTTTTGTAATTATTTTTGTTACACAATGTCTCAGAAGAAGTAAAACCAAGTGTACGAGTTCTCGAAAGTCACTGCAGGAGCCGAATAAGGACTATAGCCACTTAGTACATACCCACATTCGGAGTGTAGTGGTTAAACCTTTGGATAATGAAATTCATCTCGTCAATAATAAAAGATTTTCGTCTTTTGTATCCGCATTCTCTGGATGTATGGTTGGCGCAGAAGCTGTACGTATAGCCGTTCCTGCTTTGATGACAGTATGGGCACTTGCGGTATTATCTCTCATCTTGAATGGGGATATATGCGTGTAATACAATGCAAGGTTCGGTGGTATTGTGTGGCACTAGAAACAGGTATCGCACAAGCATGTGCCGAGAAATGAATTTGTTTACAGACAGCAAATACGAGTATAGATGTGCAAGGTGAATACGTTCATTGCACCATCTTTCTATGCAAGAATGTCTTATAAGTAGATAAGGTTAGGGGGGATCCTGCAGCATGCTTAAGATGTATCCGTAAGCCAAGTTGCCTTAGTGGTTAGTGGTTCGTTTCCTCCAATCCTTTCATATGAAAACATATCATCTTCCGAACCGCAGTCTTTCGCCGAAGACACCTTCGTACCGGATCCCTTTTATGCCGAATATCTTCTGAAATTCTCCATTGGTCCTTCTGAAGGGTTTCACTATGGTCTTGACAACTTCTTTTTTAAATCAAATACAATTTTATTGGCTATCATTTTATTAATTAATCAAAACATTTATGAATGGAATTTGACTTCGTTCATATTTCCACCACGGGAACGTATATGCAGCGGTCGATACGTTGACTCGGCAGCACCTTTCGACCGATACGGCCGCTATTTCTCTTTCAATATTGGCTCTGATCTCCTCCGGCTTGTTGGCATGGACCAATGATTTAATGTAGCCCCATAAAAACAAGTATAGAATTGTTAAATCACACGATCTCGGCGGCCAATAGACGGGGCCGTTTCTCGAGTGTGCTTGTGACTACACACCAGAAGTGCAACTTCTCTCTCTAAATGTGGATACGTATAGGGAGAAGGCGAAGTTTACTGATTCGACGAGCAATGCTAAAATATATTTTTTTCAAGCTTTTTTGTAATTTCGTATATATTTCTACTCTTCTTCCCTAAACATTAGAAAGGTGTTGCCAAATGAGAAACGCGATTTTTACTAAATATATATATATATATGTGTATACATATCTCTTCGTCTCTCTACCACTAAAAATCTTACCCAGATTGACTCACTGTATATCTCCAGAGTTCTTCCCTGGGTTCGATTCCTAGTGTTAATGCTAGCATCTGTTTATGTGAGATCTGTTTCATCGACTGGGTCTCCACCCAATGATGTCCCAAGATCCTAGTTCTTCTGCTGGCCAACATTGACACAGTATATGTGCCGCCGTCTCAGATTCCTCCAGGCATAGTTTGAAGGTGTCATCCTCTCTAAGGACCATCTTCCTTAAGTGATACCAGAAATTACCATGTCTTGTAGACAAAACCACCACCCATTTTAATGGGTCCTTCTTTCAGTGGAGCAGGTCGACCACTTATTTGCCATTTTTGCCTGTCTTCATTGTTCCACGGTTGACCACCTCCTCAGGTGTTCTGATTCCATTTGTGAATCAGCTGTTCAACCATTCCTCTGCCAATTGGAGAGGGTGGTTCTGGTCCCAGCAACTTTTCAGTTGACCCCTGTTTTGCAAGGGAGTCCGTCTTTTCGTTGCCTTCGATCCCTATTTGTCCTCGTACCCAAGTCAGTGTTACTTCATTTTTAGATGAACACTTATTGAGCGATTTTTACTAAATAAATACTTCTGTTTTTAGTAATGTAAACAGTCTTTAAAGTAAGGACAACATTTTTAAGTTTAACAAATTATAAAAAATAATTTAAGTAACTAATTTTTCTTTACACGAGATCCGCAAAAGTCCGAAACGATGAATTTGCGCGATCAAAAGAATAAAAACAATTATAAATAATGGTTTTATCTGCCGGGCGAAGAGAGACCAGTAAGATAACGAATGCGAAGCCGTCGAATCGACGAACATTAGTCTTTTAATAATAGTAGTTGGCGCAACAGGTGCGTAGGGACCCAAGGCCTAGCTTCTCACAACCATTCGTTTTGTGTGAGTTATTTTTGGAACGATTGGAGGGGATCTACAATTTTATGCCGATTCCAAACGGCTAATTGAGAAGCTCTTTCAAGATCGAATGTTTGTCAGACGATCGCGAGATGGAAGAAACCCTAAGTTGGAATTTGGGTAGTCCAACACACTTTTTAACTTTAACTTTAAAATTCATTTGTATTTCTTTCTTTCTTTAAGCTTACATCCTAGACAAAAACTATTAAATCTAATTAAAAGCTAACATTTATCTTATTCTAGCTTACTGGCTCTAAGCGAGCGCTCTAAACTTATCAATATCCTTAAAATTATTGCCTTTCGGCCTCAAATCTATCTATTTATTTCTATGATTTGTTTTGTTTTTTAATTTTCAAGAAACTTTAGAAAACATGAACTCTTTATTATTTGTTTTACTTAAAACTACTTAAAACTACCTAAGCTACTTAACCTAAATTACCTATAATCAGGGTGGTGAGCAATCAGATCGATTGGTCACCACCCAGATCGCGTCCATGGGCGCCTGACAGCCGCCCACAAGGGTTCATCAGTGCCACCGAGATTCGAGCAGGGCTATAAGCTTCGTTCGAGTCTCGGCAGCACTATTCATGTTGGCTAGCCCGGCCCCTGTTGGGATAGTATTTTATGTACTGAGATTCAGGAGTTCTAAACAACCCTAGACAGGCCCTGAGACAATGTCTCTCAAACACCCGAATCTTTTCCATATAGGACGGCGCTGTATTGAACCACATAAGACAGCCATAAGCGATGATGGGCCTTATAAGGGCCACGTAGCAAATGACCTTCACCCTGGAATCAAGTTGACTGCTGCGAAACAGTCTCCTTGACAGAGCGTAGGCCCTTTTAGCCCCAGCAAGACAAGCACCTATATGTTTGTCAAAATACAGATACTGGTCGAGCCAGATGCCAAGATACCTCACCACGTTTTTCACCGCCAATGGTCGCTCCTGCTGTCCAATAATTGTTAATTTTCTCCAGTTTTTTCTGGTATCCCCAGAGGCCCCAGCCAATGTAGTTCTGAACAGGATTGTTTCCGATTTTTGGAAATTGATTTTCAACTTCCAATCATCGCAATACCTCTTAATTTGCTCGAAGTCACGCTGCAGAAGGATGTTAAGGACCTCGATTTTTGGTCCTGACCTGTACGCCACTAAATCGTCCGCGTACGCTATAGCATGTCTGAGGGAACCCACCAGATCACTTGTGTAAATATTAAACAGGACCGTAGAATTCACTGCTGCCTGTTGTATGCCGTGTTTAATTTCAAAAACCCCGCTCGAAGTCACGTTGCCAACTTTGACAACGAACTTCTTTCCCATAAGCATGTCATAAGTCATACACAGCAAAGGTTTTTGAATGCCCAATCTGGTCAGCTTTTAGAAGAGCCCCTCCAACCATACGGTATCGAAGGCCTTCTCAAAGTCGACCAGGCAGGCACCCGTGCATTGCTTCTTACTATTATTCCACTGAATGTCGGAAACCAGTTTCGACGCGGCATGAATAGTGTCATGCCCCGCTCTGAAGCCAAACTGGTTGTCCGGAATAATCTTATTGTCCTCAACCCATTTTAAAAGAGGTCTATTGACGACTTTCTCGAATACCTTGCTAACATTCGGAAGCAAACTAATAGTCCAACACACTAACCACTAAGCCACTGCGCCTATTAATGATAACCTTAAATGCATGAGACTCTTCATTGGTTTTATGAAGGCGGCCATTATTTGAATGCAGTATTTCTTTGAACTGCAAACTACAACCGTTATGAAGAATGAGCCATTTTTGCAATATTGTACAGTTTCATTTCTCAGCGTCTAACTCTAGCGTTGTATGACCAAATGCTTAAATTGTAGGAATAAATTCATATTTCATATGAAAAATTGTTTGATTTTATGAATAGTTTCATTCGAAGTAAGCATTTTTTTGTTGGTTGCGCATGAATCTTTTCATACCTTGCGTGTTTCCTTTACTTGTTTTAATGGAATGTTTCTTAAAAGTCCATATAGTATGCAAACTTCTGATTTTTATTCATTCGTATATCATTCCGGATAGTTTACATGTCTAATATTTACTAAGTCGGTTTTCGACTGGTGAGTTTTGAGTTCAGAATTTAAGAAAGTTAATTTGTTATTGGACTGTTTTCACGTAAGTATCAACATTGTTAAAAACATGTTCATATAAATGCATACGAAAAAGTTTTCTTAGTTTTAGTTTATTAAAATTGCATTATCTACAACTTTACTTGTTGTCCTGTTTATAAGAAGCGAAGTGGATAACATTTGGTAAGCTTAATTTTTTTTTTAAATTAATATTACAACTATAATAACATCTATTTTGTTTTGTATGGTTTGTATAAGCTTGACAAGTACTTTGGAATCGTTTTTGAAAGTCGTCCAGGAATCCTTACGCGATGGTCCGAACAAGGCAGCCTTTTAAAAAAGTTTATTTTAAAGGAAAACCTTTCACGAGGCAAGCAATGAGGGAAATGCTTGAAAAAATGTATGGAGCTGATACTATTTGTGGTAATTTGTTTTCTAATCTACATAACAGTTTCTTCTTATACGGCACACATTGAACTCATATGTTTTTCCTTTTTTTTTAATTTAGATAACGCAGCAGTGAAGTTAAAATGGTGCCTGCACGTATATCTCGGCCGTAAAAAAGGACAATACTGGATAGTTCGCAGGAGGCTTTCATATTTTTGGGTACCAGCGTCCAGGAGACTTATGACCATATTGATGTTCGAAGAAGATTTATATTTTATGTTTAACAGACTTAATTATAAAAAAATAAAAAAAAATGCACAGCAAATACATGCAAAAATGATACTTTTTACTTCTAATACATTTTACATAATTTTGCACTTAAATGTACAAAAAGGGTATTCACTTAATCTAATAATTTTATGCAGCTCGTTAATTCATACATTTCTGCGGTGCTTTAAGTGAACACACCTCGGAAATTTCATTGCGTAAATCGCTGCAAATAAAGCAGTAGAATAAATATTTTTTTAATTAAATTCTTACCGTGCTTGATGCAACTCTAAAATATTGAAAAGATATTCACACAACGCATGACATTTGTAAATTAGTGTAACTTTCCGCACTTGATTTCCGAGCCCAATTGATCGCGGAAAATTATGAGGCCTGCGTAAACTATTCTCCATACAAAATCTGACAGTTCATTTACGAGGTGGTAAATATCTGCAGTTTATGAGGTTTATGGGGGTTTTACGCGTTTAAGTGAAAACCCTTAAAGAAACAATGAATTCGTTTATAAAGGTAATGAGAGGCTTCATGTACTTAAAGTCTTTGTTTATATATAAACTGTGACATTTTACATAAATTCAATGAATTTGCGCATATATTCGTTGAATAAATACATAAACCCCATGAACTTTTTTCGAAAAGTCCTTGTAAGAAAAGACTTGATGAAAGTATTCATAACTACAATTATTGGATACATTGCATTCATGGAAGTCCACATAAGCTAAGAAATAACGTTTTTATGAACTCTATCCATTGCTTTTATGAACAAATCATGCATCTTATGAAAGTTTAATAACATTATGAATATTTTCATACAAGAATGATTGAATGAACTCCTACTTTAGCTCAATTTCAATGATTTTTTCATACTGTGTATGCGTTTTTTCACTGTCATCATGTACCTTTTTAGTTCAGTGATCCACGACGAATATTAGAAACCTCTAGAAATGTACTCCTTACAGCCGAATTGATCTTATATGCGAACGAGAGTAGGTATACCAAGACACAAATTTTGTGTGTTCCTATTTGAGTAGGTCTAGGTATTTCTTACATATATATGTCCTGGACTGCAGTAACACTAGTTACCTTTATGTGATCCACTGTATCGAGCGTCAAACATTCTGATTCGGCCTAAAACTGTATGGCCCCTCCATTCGTCCCAAAAATATGTAACACTTACCAACAAGACAACCATCAAAAGTCTTAGTTTGTAACCGTGAGTCTTTGATCCACTTGTAGTTGTTTTTTTTTTTTATTTTTTTGTCCGCGTTAATACGCGTCTTTTCACACTCTTTCAAACTGTGCGTTACGTCATATCGACATTCCACTGTACCTACGCACATCTGATAAGAGAAGAAAATCCTACGCACGCATGTACTTCCATTTAAAAAATGCTTTTAAAACGCTTCATTCTAAAAAAAAAAAGCGCGTAAAGTGCTTACACATGAGCTGCCTGTTTCCCTAAGTATTCGTAACAAAAAACAAAAAAAAAAAAAACTCAATGCCTTTGCTCTCCTCCATCGACAATGAACTTGAGAATTCGCCTGCACACAAAATGCACGAAGTAACATTCCTTTGTTTCAATGAATACATTCCGACAAATGCTCTTTTCATGGCTCCTCCATTTCAGCAAACATCGACATCGATTCTAAAGTGGGATGGATCCCGTAAAATTCCCAGATAACGAAAGCAAAACAACAAGAACAGCTCACACACAAACAGAACAGTTATTGAGGATAGACGAACATGCGCCATCTGTGGTCGATGCGGCGATGATTCCCCTCTTCCTGTTGTGGGTCTGGGCTGGCATGGCAAATGGCAATGGCATCCACTTTTGAGAAAGGGGAACTGTGCGGTGCATTCAAATTTCCACTCCAACGCCACCACCCATTGATGTTGTTTATGTTTTGTCGTTCGTTCCTTCTTTTCATGGTCTCACGTCGTTAATTGGACTCTTGGCTGTGTGTGTTTGTGTGTTGCCGTCTATTGAAGTGAGGTGTATCGCGCTGCATAAGGATATGCGTTGCCCGTTTTGCACATGGAACTCCAATTTTCCATTATCTGCCGATAGAGCTCGCCCAAGAGACCAAGGGACATCTCAAAGACTGCGCAACACAACGCATATAGAGGTCTTCCTTCAATCAAGCAAAAACAAAACCGAACATCATCAGCATCGCGGATCAATCGATTTTTGGTTGTTTTGTTCTTTTTCTTCCTATGCACATATAGAGTGGTTCGTGGTTGTTTGCGGCGATATGCTGATTTAGGAAGTTGTTGTTTACAGGCCAAGAATGCCAGATGGAGAACTCTTCCTCATTGCATTCTACGTGCATAGAACTCTTTTGCCTCTTTCACTGACAATATAGTCTGTCGTTTGGCATTTGTGCTGTTCGCTGCTTGTTTGCGCATTTGCGACATTCATTAGTGAGGACTTTATTCTTTTTACAAATAGTTTGAAATTAAAATTAGATTCGATGAGTTAGAGCTGAAGGCCAAACAAAGGGTAAGTGAAGTCTGCAAATATTTCCGTATGATCAAGTGGGGTTCTATTTTATTCTTATAAGCACCTCCTTATTAGGGAAGTAATGGCATATTGTATTTTTGAATGAGCAATATCATAAAAAAAATATTTTTAACACCGTCGTTATTAAGAGGGGGAATACAATTTTTTTTTTAAATCTGCTACATAACGCGAAGCGTCTTTGTCTGAACGGATTTTCACATCCCTGTTTCTTAAGCTTGTTTCCTAAATTTTAATTATGTTTGCCTTTTTTTAAAACAAATCAAAGCGATCTCTTCAAGAATACAAGAAAGTCTCGCAAGCGGGTGTTTTACAGGGACTCCGTAGCGGGCCTATGAGCTTTTGCAAATGGAGAATGATATTCGGTATTCTCATAGCTTCATAGCTGCCGTCCACGACTGAATCCAAGGTAAGGTTGGTTTTGAGCTAAAAAAAATGCGTCCTACTTTGGCTCCCAGAAAGTAAGAAACTAAACCGTGTTGAGTTGGGTGGCTCAAATAAGTTATTGAGATCGCCAAATGTGGATTCCGCCAAAAGCCAAAGGAACTCTTGAATTTTGTTTCAAAAACAGTTGTGTCATACACTTATTGAGTGCGGTAAAATAAAAATTGGTGTTCCTCAGGGCTCGGTTTTGGGACCAATATTGTTTATAATATACGAGTATATAAACACTATTTCCACACTGAATACGACAGGTATACTCACAGGGTTTGCTGATGACGTAGACTGTTCCCATTCTAAATAATTTCCTGTTAGATCTGACAGCCAATATCAAGTACGACTTTGAAATTATTGAGGCTTTGGTTCAGTTTGCATAAGTTAGTATAAGCGATGAAACTAAAATAATGTTGCTAAGGACATTTGCTTTAATGTCCCTACTATGGAAGACAACTACAATTGGGATTATCGATTACAACTAGTTGTCTGTCAAAGGACAACCATCATCGTCTGAGTAGACAACTGATAAAATTGTTGTCTTTTCAGTTGTGTGCATGTATTATAGAAGACAACTGAGTTGTCCTGAATGTCAAAATCAGACAACAGCTTTTTATCAGTTGTGTTGGATTTGTTGAACGAAAAGGATCAGTTTTTTTTTTAATGAAAAATGGGCAAAAAATGTGAGTGTGTTTTTAAAAGTTTAAAAGTCATCAAACCAGCGGACTTTGATTGGCTGATAGGAATTTTGCACGAACAACCTGATCTGGCCAGGGGTAAAGGACAACAGAAAAAATTATTGACGAAAAATGGCAAAAAATAGCTTTGGAGCTCAATAGTATCGGATCACCTTCAAGGAGCGGAAAATAATGGCAAAGGGTTCGTTAATAATGCGAAATAAGAATTTTTCTACATGCAAAATATATTTCCAGGTTTGGGCCAACTTGAAAAGAAAACTGACCAAGAATACTAATTAATAGTTGGCGCAACAGGATCGTAGGCCTAGCTTCTCACAACCATTTCTTTTGTGTGAGTTTCATTTTTGGAACGAATGGAAGGGATCTACAATTTTATGCCGATTCCAAACGGCTAATTGAAAAGCTTTAAAGACAGTTATACTCCCGGATGTTTGTCAGACATTCGCGAGAGGTGGCGCAGTGGAAAAAACCGTAAGTTGGAATTTGGGTTTTTGCGGGATTCGAACCTGGGACCCCCCGCTTAGTAGTCCAACACAATAACCACTAAGCCGCTGGGCCAAGAATAAGCAAAGTATTAAAACAACCGGGGGTGGTCCATCGGAGCAGGTAAGTATAAGCCAAATGGAAGAAAGTGTCATAGCGTTGGTGGAGCTGCAAAGTGCGGTCAACCCAAATATTTCGACCTTCAGCTTAAATCAGTGAGCGACAAGCCAGCTCTTCGAAGACGAGAACGCAGGCGACGAAGAGAATGTGCAACCGGAATGTGATCGTGAAGATCCTGCGGTATCATCAACGTCCGCACAATCTGTGAAATTAGGGAAATCGAAAAAGTGAATTACAGAAACTATGTTCTAAAGAAAAAAGCGGTCGAGATACACCAAAAGGCAATAGATCTGCAAACAAAACCATTTGTTTTAAAAAAGAAACAGTTTTCAGCATCTTTAATGCGTCGTGCGTTTAATGTGGAAAAGGATCGCACGTACATGTCTTATTTTTCCTTTTGTAAAGTTTTAATTATTACAGAAGGCTCTATTACTAACCAGGGGAAACATTAGACTGGCACCCTTTGCATTTGCTTGTAGCCTTTAATTATTTTGTTTTGTTTGTGTATCTATTGTTTACAGTATTATATAACCTACCCTTAAATTAAATACCGGCTATCCGAATATACGTCGTGTTCTTTGAATAGCAAATAAATAAAAATCAATTCCAATGTCTGGAATTTCACCTTTCAACTCAGTTTGACCAAAATAGGGTTTAATTTGTTGAGGCGTGTGCTACTCACATAACTTTGTCTGCAATCTATTTCGAAATAAGAGGTATACATGTTCCAGGGTGTGTTCAATTACAATAGCTTCTCAGTTTATGTGTCGGATTAAAGATTAAATGGAATCCGATTTGTAGTGATGAGTTGCCTAAGCCTTCAGTGTAAATTTGTATATATTCATATATTGAAAACAAAAGTAAATTTCAGTGAATAAGAAACCTATAAAATTCATTTGATCGTCTTTATGAGTTTGGACAACGTCCAGTTAATCACAGTCAACCTAATGAAAATTTAGCAGCTTAGGATACAATTTCCAACTATTTCTTACAAATGGGAAGTTAGATGAACAGAAGAGACTAAAGTAATCGGCGTTGACTTAGCGTTACAAAGAGATTCCTTAAATAAATTCGAATAAATAGCGAAACTAACTAAGACTTAATAGTCAGACGCATCTTTTGACTGCTCACATTGATCTCCTTTGCGATACAGAGTCTAAGATACTCAATGCTTGTCCGTCCAACACGAAAACACATTTATATTCTTGTTCTTTTTTTTTAAAAACATAAATAAATGGAAACAAATTTGGTGGTGGTGTGGTGTTTTTTTAAAGATGGAATCTGTTTGTTTTTTTTATTGTTTTTACTGCTTCACGATTGATTTATGAGTGCATTTGTATCGTAATAAAATGCCTTTCAAAATATTCAATATACGGAACACAACTTACTAGAATTGCTTGATTTAGTCGTAGGCTGATGGTGAAAATCAAAACTAATTGGTGGACTAAAAATCACAATCGAATATTTTTCAAAGTAGAAATAATGGCCTGTTAATTCACTTCAGAATAAATTAAAATCTCACGTAGGAAGCTATCAGCGTTTTAAGAATCTGTCGCCTTCCGTAGAGGCCACCTAAATAGCGGTCTTTGTGACTGGATTGGACTCATGCCAGGCACACGTAGAATAAAGTCACAGCTAGGGGACGTGATGAACTACTGAAAATACTGGAAAAAGAAGGTTTCATCGTGAGCGCATACGCAGACGATGTCGTTATTCGGGTTCCAGGTAAATTCACTCCAGTCCTTAGCGAAAGACTTAGTTACGCACTCCTGCTAGTCAATAACTGGGTTACGGGCCGTGAACTTGGAGTGAACCCATCAAAGACGGAAATACTACTGTTTACGAGAAGAAGGACGATCCCTGCCTTCAATCGCCAAGGATGGGCGGGGTGGATCTGGAAATCTCAAAGACAACAAGATATCTGGGCGTTATCCTAGATTCCAAACTAAGCTTGAAGGAAAACATAGAGGATCGCATCAAAAGAGCATACGTGGCACTATATGCCTGCAGAAGAGCATTCGGCAACACATGGGGATTCAGGCCGGATTACAGAAGAAGAGGAGTTGGCCATATATACCGACGGTTCAAAGATGGATATCGGTACAGGCGCGGGCATCTTCAGCGAAGCATTGGACCTTCGGGAATCATTCAGAATCAGCGATGATTGCAGTGTATTTCAAGCAGAGGTAGCCGCTATTACCCAAGCAGCGAAGGACCTTAAGGGACGGCACATCGTCTGTAAGCAAATCACCATTTACTCTGACAGCCAAGCGGCCATAAAAGCCATGGAGTCAGTCGTGGTGAAGTCAAGGGCAGTAAATCGCTGCAAGAAATATCTGGACAAAATATCACAGACCAACGCGGTGACCTTATGCTGGGTACCGGGTCATATGGATATTCCAGGTAATGAACAGGCGGATGAGCTGGCAAGAAACGGGTCGAAAATACATGCCTCCATGGCCCTAAAATCAGTAAAAACTCCGCTAAGCACACTTGCAAGGAAGATTGACATTGAATCCTGGAGTAGAACTAACCTACGGTGGACCAATCTCATCACATGCTGGCACACAAAAGAACTACGGCCCGAGGTGAGCAAAAAGAGATCTAAATACATGATCGGACTAAGCCGCAAACAGATTCGCATACTCACGGGGGTCATTACTGGACACTGTGCGATAGGCGTACATGCGGAACGGCTGGGGATACTGCATAATGATTTCTGCAGAAGTTGTAGGGACGTTGAAGGAATAGAATCTGTTCGCCATCTACTCTGCGAATGCCCAGCCCTTAAAAACAGCAGACAGAAGACTCTCAACAGTTACTTCTTCGATGACCTAAATGACTTGAAGAATGTTGATCGTAAAGTACTCCTGAGATTCATACTCAAATCTGGGTGGTTCTAGTAGATAAACAGACTTCATATCATTAGCTACTCGTAGGACGAACTTTTGACTAATCTATGTGGCTCCAAAATGAAAAGCGGTTTATTTCTTGTCTTCCCACAGGTCACACTGGATGGTTCCCGTAACTGGACACAATGGACCCAACTGATGGTCTAAGTGAAGCTGTGGCATAGTTGTCACAACAGCACCCACTTACCTACCTACCTACCTATATATTACTTCATTTGGGAAACTTAAAAACCGAAAAAAGTTTAAGTTCTCGCAGAAAAATATAGCACCATGAGTGCTTGTAATTCTATTCGTATATCTATATCTTCCGCGAAGTGAACCTTTTCACATCAACCATCTTCATTCTCGGCTAACAAACTCCTTTTTCATAGAGTTTGGTAGGTCCAGGTAGATATTTGTCTGCATATACGTACCTGTACCACTTAAGGTACTGAGAATTGTTGGAAAAAGTAGGTATTCAGGTATGAGCGGTCCAAAGATGCCAAACTTGTATAAAATTTACTTTCTAGTAAGAATCCACTCGTTGCTTTCAAACTATTGGAATGACGACCAATCAAAAACCAAGCACTAGCGGCTAAACAAGATAAAGCAAAGAAAACCATTAACCATTTCATATAGTCAAAAGTGCGTTCAAATAAATAAATATGTATACGCACAGAGATTAATACTCAGTTTACTGAATTTCTTTCTTTTGTGTGAGTTTCATTTTTGGAACGAATGGAAGGGATCTACAATTTTATGCCGATTCCAAACGGCTAATTGAAAAGCTTTAAAGACAGTTATACTCCCGGATGTTTGTCAGACATTCGCGAGAGGTGGCGCAGTGGAAAAAACCGTAAGTTGGAATTTGGGTTTTTGCGGGATTCGAACCTGGGACCCCCCGCTTAGTAGTCCAACACAATAACCACTAAGCCGCTGGGCCAAGAATAAGCAAAGTATTAAAACAACCGGGGGTGGTCCATCGGAGCAGGTAAGTATAAGCCAAATGGAAGAAAGTGTCATAGCGTTGGTGGAGCTGCAAAGTGCGGTCAACCCAAATATTTCGACCTTCAGCTTAAATCAGTGAGCGACAAGCCAGCTCTTCGAAGACGAGAACGCAGGCGACGAAGAGAATGTGCAACCGGAATGTGATCGTGAAGATCCTGCGGTATCATCAACGTCCGCACAATCTGTGAAATTAGGGAAATCGAAAAAGTGAATTACAGAAACTATGTTCTAAAGAAAAAAGCGGTCGAGATACACCAAAAGGCAATAGATCTGCAAACAAAACCATTTGTTTTAAAAAAGAAACAGTTTTCAGCATCTTTAATGCGTCGTGCGTTTAATGTGGAAAAGGATCGCACGTACATGTCTTATTTTTCCTTTTGTAAAGTTTTAATTATTACAGAAGGCTCTATTACTAACCAGGGGAAACATTAGACTGGCACCCTTTGCATTTGCTTGTATAGCCTTTAATTATTTTGTTTTGTTTGTGTATCTATTGTTTACAGTATTATATAACCTACCCTTAAATTAAATACCGGCTATCCGAATATACGTCGTGTTCTTTGAATAGCAAATAAATAAAAATCAATTCCAATGTCTGGAATTTCACCTTTCAACTCAGTTTGACCAAAATAGGGTTTAATTTGTTGAGGCGTGTGCTACTCACATAACTTTGTCTGCAATCAATTTCGAAATAAGAGGTATACATGTTCCAGGGTGTGTTCAATTACAATAGCTTCTCAGTTTAGGTGTCGGATTAAAGATTAAATGCAATCCGATTTGTAGTGATGAGTTGCCTAAGCCTTCAGTGTAAATTTGTATATATTCATATATTGAAAACAAAAGTAAATTTCAGTGAATAAGAAACCTATAAAATTCATTTGATCGTCTTTATGAGTTTGGACAACGTCCAGTTAATCACAGTCAACCTAATGAAAATTTAACAGCTTAGGATACAATTTCCAACTAATTCTTACAAATGGGAAGTTAGATGTACAGAAGAGACTAAAGTAATCGGCGTTGACTTAGCGTTACAAAGAGATTCCTTAAATAAATTCGAATAAATAGTGAAACAAACTAAGACTTAATAGTCAAACGCATCTTTTGACTCCTCACATTGATCTCCTTTGCGATGCAGAGTCTAAGATACTTAATGCTTGCCCATCCAACACGAAAACACATTTTTATTCTTGTTCTTTTGTTTAAAAACATAAATAAATGGAAAAAAATTGGGTGGTGGTGTGGTGTTTTTTTAAAGATGGAATCTGTTTGTTGTTTTTATTGTTTTTACTGCTTCACGATTGATTTATGAGTGCATTTTTTTCGTAATAAAATGCCTTTCAAAATATTCAATATACGGAACACAACTTACTAGAATTGCTTGATTTAGTCGTAGGCTGATGGTGAAAATCAAAACTAATTGGTGGACTAAAAATCACAATTGAATATTTTTCAAAATAGAAATAATAGCCTGTTAATTCACTTCAGAATAAATTAAAATCTCACGTAGGAAGCTATCAGCGTTTTAAGAATCTGTCGCCTTCCGTAGAGGCCACCTAAATAGCGGTCTTTGTGACTGGATTGGACTCATGCCAGGCACACGTAGAATAAAGTCACAGCTAGGGGACGTGATGAACTACTGAAAATACTGGAAAAAGAAGGTTTCATCATGAGCGCATACGCAGACGATGTCGTTATTCGGGGTCCAGGTAAATTCACTCCAGTCCTTAGCGAAAGACTTAGTTACGCACTCCTGCTAGTCAATAACTGGGTTACGGGCCGTGGACTTGGAGTGAACCCATCAAAGAGGGAAATACTACTGTTTACGAGAAGAAGGACGATCCCTGCCTTCAATCCCCAAGGATGGGCGGGGTGGATCTGGAAATCTCAAAGACAGCAAGATATCTGGGCGTTATCCTAGATTCCAAACTAAGCTGGAAGGAAAACATAGAGGATCGCATCAAAAGAGCATACGTGGCACTATATGCTTGCAGAAGAGCATTCGGCAACACATGGGGATTCAGGCCGGGGGATTACAGAAGAAGAGGAGTTGGCCATATATACCGACGGATCAAATATGGATATCGGTACAGGCGCGGGCATCTTCAGCGAAGCATTGGACCTTCGGGAATCATTCAGAATCCGCGATGATTGCAGTGTATTTCAAGCAGAGGTAGCCGCTTTTACCCAAGCGGCGAAGGACCTTAAGGGACGGCACATCGTCTGTAAGCAAATCACCATTTACTCTGACAGCCAAGCGGCCATAAAAGCCATGGAGTCAGTCGTGGTGAAGTCAAGGGCAGTAAATCGCTGCAAGAAATATCTGGACAAAATATCACAGACCAATGCGGTGACCTTATGCTGGGTACCGGGTCATATGGATATTCCAGGTAATGAACAGGCGGATGAGCTGGCAAGAAACGGGTCGAAAATACATGCCTCCATGGCCCTAAAATCAGTAAAAACTCCGCTAAGCACACTTGCAAGGAAGATTGACATTGAATCCTGGAGTAGAACTAACCTACGGTGGACCAATCTCATCACATGCTGGCACACAAAAGAACTACGGCCCGAGGTGAGCAAAAAGAGATCTAAATACATGATCGGACTAAGCCGCAAACAGATTCGCATACTCACGGGGGTCATTACTGGACACTGTGCGATAGGCGTACATGCGGAACGGCTGGGGATACTGCATAATGATTTCTGCAGAAGTTGTAGGGACGTTGAAGGAATAGAATCTGTTCGCCATCTACTCTGCGAATGCCCAGCCCTTAAAAACAGCAGACAGAAGACTCTCAACAGTTACTTCTTCGATGACCTAAATGACTTGAAGAATGTTGATCGTAAAGTACTCCTGAGATTCATACTCAAATCTGGGTGGTTCTAGTAGATAAACAGACTTCATATCATTAGCTACTCGTAGGACGAACTTTTGACTAATCTATGTGGCTCCAAAATGAAAAGCGGTTTATTTCTTGTCTTCCACAGGTCACACTGGATGGTTCCCGTAACTGGACACAATGGACCCAACTGATGGTCTAAGTGAAGCTGTGGCATAGTTGTCACAACAGCACCACCTTACCTACCTACCTACCTATATATTACTTCATTTGGGAAACTTAAAAACCGAAAAAAGTTTAAATTCTCGCAGAAAAATATAGCACCATGAGTGCTTGTAATTCTATTCGTATATCTATATCTTCCGCTAAGTGAACCTTTTCACATCAACCATCTTCATCAACGATCTTTATTCTCGGCTAGGTAGGTAGGTAGGTAGGAGTGGCGGTTCAGCTTTGAACCCAAGTAGCACTATGATGTGCCTTTTTGTTACCACGACTCGTGTTACCTGGTTTGTGATGATTGTTAAGGGTGTGGTGCGTTCTGTACTTATATCCAACCTGTGGAGTTGAGGAAACGGAGGATATCTGATATCCCTTTACTCGAAATGTCGCTAAGGTCGTCGAAAAAAGGTTGGTTCAGTGTGCGCAATCTGGCTCTTGCTAGTGCCGGACATTTGCATAGGAAATGGAAGAGAGTTTCTTTCTCATTTGTATTTCCGCAACTGCGGCAGTGAGGGTTATATGGGATCCCAAGTTTGACCGCGTGGTCTCCAATTGGCCAATGCCCCGTGATTATTGCCGAGACTCTGGCGATATCTGGGCGGGTTCTGTTTAGAAGGTTTCTTGTTCTATTTTGATCGTATGTTGGCCACATCTTCCTTGATATGACGCAGTTTGTCAGTCCCTTCCATTGGAGATTGGCTTTCTGCCGAAAAAGCGAATGAATTTGTCCCTTGACAACTCCTAGTGGAACGTGGACCCTTGCTGCGAGTGAGCTGTGTAGAGCTGAGCCCCGCCTGGCCAGCTCATCTGCACGCTCGTTACCTATTCAGGTTCCCTCTTCTGAGCGAACCCAAATAAAAACCATGCTGGTAACGTATTCTCGGCTAACAAACTCCTTTTTCATAGAGTTTGGTAGGTCGAGGTAGATATTTGTCGGCATATGTACCTGTACCACTTAAGGTACTGAGAATTGTTGGAAAAAGTAGGTATTCAGGTATGAGCGGTCCAAAGATGCCAAACTTGTATAAAATTTACTTTCTAGTAAGAATCCATTCGTTGCTTTCAAACTATTGGAATGACGACCAATCAAAAAGTAAGCACTAGCGGCTAAACAAGATAAAAGCAAAGAAAATCATTAACCATTTCATATAGTCAAAAGTGCGTTCAAATAAATAAATATATATACGCACAGAGATTAATACGCAGTTTACTGAATTCACAGGTGAACATCTGTCATTTTTATTTTTAAATGTATAATTTAAATTTATTAAAATGAATAAAGTTATCTTTTTAGTTTTGCATAATTATTTTGGAAAATAAGTTTTACTTATAAAAAAATATATTTTGAATTTAAAAAGGGAATAAAATAAAATTATTTTATCCGCTTTGGCCTCAATAAAATTCTGCAATTGTCTTGCAACCGTTTCGGCGATTTTTTGCGGCATTTCGGCAGGAAGGTTATCCCCAAGCTTTCTTGCCACAAAAACTGTCTCCTCTCTGCTCCGTGTCAAAAAACCAGTTATTTTACATTTAATGCAACATCACAAATATTCAAAAACATTCAATCTACGCCTCGGGGAGGAAATTTGTGTCTTTGTCGCTCAATGTCCCGTAAAAGGAGCGTTATCCTGTTGGAGCATAAATGACTGCCCGATTAGTCTATCGCCAGATGGTAATGCGTAGTTGTTTAAAGTTTGTGTTGGATCATCGTTTCATCGATTGGAACCAAATATGCACTTCCGTTGGACGGGATGCAACCCTAAAACATAACAAACTCGCAACCATGCTAACTGGTCTGAACGACTGGTGAGTATTTTTCACGAGATAATTTCGGCTTCTATCATCAACATATCTTCTTTACGGTGATCCATGAGGCTCAAATGAACTCTCTTCCGTTCACAAGACCCGGTTCTACGCCTAATGGGCTAATTTTCAAAGGCTTTGGCGAATTGTAGCCCCTTTATTTTGTTTTAGTAGCTATATACGGATTTTTTCTTCCAGGATATGCAGGATATGTATCCAAAACGAGTTCAGCAAGGCGCCTCTGAATTGTCCTTTAGATAATCGGGTTTTCAGCACATTTTCTCATATTAAGCTTGAGAATTTTGGACTTTAACTTTGATTTTAAACAAACTTCCCCAAAATATATCCATCCTTCTACGTTTTTCACTATAACTTTTTCGATTTATACCAGAGAGACGTAAATTTGGCACAGAGATCGTTCTTATGTGATTATTGATTTTGATATTTACAGTTTACTTCGACAAATTCAAAATTGTTCCCCTATTTTTATACAGAAACACCGCAATCGTGTTTTGCTACAAAGGCTAGTCGATCTTCCATATTTTACTCTGTCGTTTTTTCCATATTTTAATCAAAATGGACCTGTCATATCATATTTAATTTAAATGTTAACGATAACAGTATTTTTCGCAAAACAAACCCTGAAAAATGTATTTGTCAAAATTCTTTTGGCAGTCAAAAAATCGGAATTTAACCACACAAATAGATCTGAGCTATCCAGTCATGGGTTTCAAATGATCTCATTTACACACACAATCATAGGTGACATCATATGCAATTACAGAGTGAAAACTATAGACAGGCACTCCGTAGCCGTTAGGAATTATTGGCCTTGAAAAGCGACTTGCATTTCTGTCAAAATACCTTTGCCGGCTAGTGTATATTAAGTGTCTCTTTCTAATTGACATTCGCATTTAACAGTCACCGACTATGACTCTACTACAAGGTTTCCATTTGTTCCTTAACGATAAACAGATTCTACGAGTTTAATGTCAAGCGCTTCTTTTGGGTATAGATTAGGGTGACTGACTATACCCAAAAATAGGTTATTTTCATTTTATTTGCATATTGCTATCAATATTTCTTCCCAATAACATTCTTTATTCACAAACGTGTGATATAAAGTAGACCCAGTTGAGTCAGAAAAAGTGAAAGCTTGCTGGCTTCTTAAATTTGACTTGCAAAATGTTAAAATCTCAATTCATAAAATTGATAAACAAAAAAGAGCCATAAAAGTGTGCATTAGATACAAAATTTGCATTTTCGGTTCACGCTTCTCTAAACTTCTATGCAGACAGTCTCCTACACACTCATCACCGCTTCTTGTTTCCACGCTGCTGAATTCAATCATTGTAAGGCGAAATTGGTCCGCCACATTCCCTCCATCCCCATTCGTATTTAGCTCTTCAATTTTATAAGCAGTAGACGCACCTTTCTCAAAGTCGACCGCCAAAAACATTAAATACCCGCAACAGCTCTGCATCTTGTTCAGCTAGAAAAATCGAATATTCAATAGAAAAAAGAAAAAAAAAAAACATCAACAACGAACAAACAACAGGGGAACATCGTATCTAATCACATTTCAATTCTTTCTTCCTCGTCTATTTCTAGGTCAGAAAAACACTCAAGATTCATGGTCGCAAAGAAAAAGAGAAACACCGCAGCGGCCTTACAGCCGCCGATATTAGTGCAGACTTCTTCGTACACCTGGATGCTGATCGATCGACGTTAGAAGTTCTACCCGATGGTGGTGGTAGCATTGAATTGGATCGTGGTAATGAAGAAATTGTTGCTACTCCAATAACAATTATCGATCGACCACCGACAAACGGTGGACCGAGTAGATCAGCATCGTCGTTTATAAGTCAGTCTTCTGCCGATAGTGCAGAATCAGCAACACATTCCACTAAGAATAGTAATAAGGTGAGTTATTGAACCGAACACCGATTGTTGGTGGCGCAGAGAAATCGCAATAATTTATTATTCAATTGAAATGCAATATTGGCTTCGTCCTTTTTCGATGAGGCTTCTTTTTGAATGCCAGCAGCACAGACCTAACCAGCTTGGTTGGTGGCAAAATGTTGGTTGGGCTTCTCAATTTTTATTTCCAGTCGTTGAATTTGCTTTTTTTTCCTTCTGCAAACAAATTTGATTAAAAATGTTAAGGGTGGATAACTTGGTTCTATCGGAATTAGAGAAATATAAGGTGTCTTGATGGATTTCCAGACATGGTAATTTCAATATAACACAGTTTTCCGATCTTGTAGTCAAACTCCCGACCGATGGACATTTATGCAATAAAGCAAAAGTCTGTCAACTTGAATGCTCAATGTCTGCATAGCTTCTTCGATAAGTTATATGCCGAAGACTGTCTTGAACGTACTTTTAGTGTTAGTAAGTTAGTTGAATATTTGTTTAGCATTAAGATTTGTGCTTCACATTCCATTTCTTAAGTTTTCTTAACCGTTTTGTATTACAGAATGTTTTTTAACAATTCGTTTTGATAAAGTTTGTGATTCCTCTTTTAAATTGTAAAAAGTTGCGCTCATTTTTAATAGCATTAGGGAGGTTATTATATAAGTTTGACCCTTTATTAAAAAAAAAAAAAATGTTTTGAGTTTTTTTATTCTCAAACAGTTTAAGATTGCAATTACTGTTATTCATGAAATTCTAAGGCTGGACATCTTTTCTAAGAGACAATTTTTTTTTGTATGTAGTCAGGTATCAAATCATTTCGTATTCTGTTTATAAATATAAAACAGTTCATGATAATACGCTGTTTAACATTAAGCCAATTTAGTGTCTTCAACATATGTGTTCGATTGAAGGTTTTTCCAATCGCGAACTAGGAGAATTCGATTTCCTTTCTTTATAAAGATCGGGAAGAGTGCTAGTTCTTTAAGTGAATGTTCGATGAAAGTAACGAGCGACGAAATGAATACCAGTATTTTTACAACTGTGCAACTTGGGGATTGGCGATGTTTCAACTTTGCCCTTTGGACTTTGCGAATGTTAAAAAAATGCGGTTTCTACTTGTGCGCGCCACTGCGTCCGAGGTCTGGCAGGGAAGCGAAGACGCTGCGATCTGCGTTTTCTCGTTTTGTCCGCCGCATCACCTTTCACCCTGACGGTCACTGCGTGGGCTGATTTCGGTAGGCGCGAAGCCCATAGGTCGAGCAACACCGGCTCGCTTAGCGAGCCCTTGGCTGCCTGCACCATCTCGTAATTGAGCTGGCTTGGTTTTTTGTCACCGAGGGGCATATCGTGCAACACGCGGCGAAGTCGTGTTTGCTGGCTGTCGGCAAAATAGTCAGTGAGCTGTGTACGAATATAGTCGTATTTGTCCCGGTCCGGGGCGGCGTCGATTATTGGGCGGAGTTCCGTAATCTGGGCGAGCGGCAGCTGCGAGCAAAAGGTGTCAAATTTCGCCCGTCCTGTGCGATTCCAGATGCCCGGAAGAAAAAATTTAGCAGAAAGAACCAGTTGTCGATGTTGGATTCCACGAACGGTGGCATTTGGAGGCAAGCGTATAGTAGTTTGTGGCAACATCAGCGTGCCTGAATCAACCAATCGGTTTCCTCCACGTAGACGCTAGCCCCTCGATGTCGCGAGGTAACGTCGACGAACTCGGGCACTCAGTGTTAGACGGCTAAACCGGATAAGTTAAGATCATACGAGTTGAATAATAAAAGTCAATTTCTTTTTTATTTCGGTGACTAAAGTGGTGACCCCGACGTGGTGTCCACCGAAGCACAAGAAACCCCAAGCGTTAGCGGCTAACGCTGGAGGCGGCTAACGCTTGGGGTTTCTAGGACTAATCTTGTTGATGTTTGATAAATCAACTAGTTTAGTTAGGTATCCGAATTTCCGAAGCCAAATGTCCTCAATCAGTGTGTGCCGCAAAACGTATTTCCCACTCAAGGTGATGTTGACACTGCAAGGGTCAGTTCAGTATAATATAATATTAATAATAAAGGGTTTTTCAACAGGGACGCTACAAAACTAGACCGACAGGGACAGCAAACGACGCCGAATTTCTTGCCGCACTTTTGACATTTCTCTTCAGTAAGGTTTGCCATTTCATGATGGAAAGATATACGAGCCAACAACGAGTCGAAATTATTAAAATTTTCTACCGAAATTCGGAGTCAGTGGCCTCAACGTAAAGAGCGCTACTTCCAATTTATGGTCGTCATAATCGTCCTAGCAGATCAACAATTGAGCGTCTAGTGGAAAAATTTGAATCCACAGGCACAGTACAAAATGTGCCTTGCCAGTGAGACAAAGAAGTACCCCTGGTGTCGAGAATATTGCTGCCGCTGAGGCTTCAGTTGAAGAAAGCCCAAATGTGTCTCTCACACGTCGCTCTCAAGCGTTGGGCATCTCTGTGACGTCGTTGTGGCGAATTTTGCGAAAAGATCTTGGCCTACATCCGTACAAGATTAAATTGACGCAAGAACTGAAGCCGCTTGACCACCAGAAGCGTCGCATGTTCGTGAATTGGGCTGAGCAACAACTTGAAAATGATTCGGATTTTCATAGAAAAATCATCTTCAGCGATGAGGCTCATTTCTAGCTCTAGGCTTCGTCAATAAACAATATGCGGTATTGCTCAGGCAGCAATCCACACCGTCGTTGAAAACCGCCGAAAATTGGGTTCAGCGTCTGGACTTTTGCAAGCGTGCCCGTGGTGGCCATGCAAAAGAAATCGAGTTCCATACATAATGGCATCGAACGTTCTTTAACAGGAATAAAGAATTTCATTGATATCCAAAACCGTTTTTGTTTTATTTAAAAAAAAAAGTTTTTTAGCGCTCTTATTGAAAACCCTTTAATTATTATATTGCGCCTCCTGTTGTCACTCGAATTGTTTTATGCAGTGATAAGGGATCGGACGACTAGCACAGATCTTATCTAGTTCGCATTCGCCTTTTTTGCAAAATGGTAAAAAACCCCGTTTGTTCTTTAATTGTACAGCAAAAAAATTGGTCCGCTCTTTGCTTCCGCACAAACACATAGACAAAATATGTCTTCCACACCTGCCGCCTCTAAACTCTTAATTTTTTATTTATTTTAAATTGCTACTGCTAAAATTAAATAATTGCTCAATGTTCATGGCCCCGCTTTCGCAGGGCACTACAAAAAATTGTTTTTAGACTCATTAGAGTGCTCCTCTCCACGGAAATCTTTAGTAAAAGGCGAAAGATTTATTCGACACTGAAGAGAAGCCAGAGTAACGAAACGACCAACACTCCGAATGCCTTATGTTGTCTGCTACGAAAAGCGAATGTGAAGTGTACGCACGAATGAAAATGTAAAAGAGAATAATATAAAAATGAGAGAAAAAAAAAAACGGACTTTGCTGCCAGTTGTTGTTGTTGGTGTTGCATGTATGTAGCTGTTGCTGTACTGTAGGTAGGTCACAATTTCTTTATTATTTTCGTTTGCTTTTGAATAGATAACAGTATCTCAAATTGAATTCATATGAAGCGCGAAGACTAGCGTAAATTAAAAATGCAAACAATAGGTACTGCCTCGTAGGAATGGACGTGTTGGTAACTACTTTGATAATTTTTGTTTGTTGACTATGTTAATAATGATATTACAATTGAGTATTCATTCAGGTACGTATGTGAATGTAGCTAAAAACTGTGATTAGGTGCGGTGATATCTGTTGGAGGTGTTTTTGAGAAACTAGTAAACTTTTAGTAATAAAACATTCAAAACTATGCCAGCGGATGTGATGCTATAATCGGTTTATGGCCTTAGACATAAATAAGTGGGATTGAGATTGTCAGCTGTCGGTTGTTTGTGTCATTGGTTTGAACTTTGAAGTAGGTAGGTATCTATTTCCTTCTTCTTGTTCGTGGGTTGGTAGGTATAGGTTACATGCAGAATGGAACTAGGAATGTACATAAATAATTAGTAACAATTAGCGGTGTGGACGGTTGTATTCTTGGTTTCTTTTTTATTTGTTCCCTCATTGGTTGGTCAGTGTTGTCATGCCAATTTGTCGAAAAATATTAGACAGCTACCCCAATGATCCCCTAGAGTCTACCTAGATATTTGCCTAGCGCTTTAAGTTGCACCCGCATTTAGTAAACTTAGTGCCGTCACAGTTTCCACCCACCTACTAGATAGATACCTATATTTCGCAATAAAAGAGGAAAATATGTAATTCAAATGTATGTATGCATAGTTCGCTGCTATGGCCATTATTTGTTTTGTTTTGATTCTCGTTTTCGGCCTCTCGTGCAGTCTAGTCTAGAGATGGCATTAAGATTATGTCATATGCTAGAGGTGAGTTAGTCACGTTTTTCTTTTGTGCACACCGAGATTTGGTTTTACTACAGAGACGTTTGGGGACTGTAGTCGGCACACACATGCAACACATTCACTTGCTATGACTGGGTTTTTTTTTTTTAGGTACATGACGAATAAGGTGGTGAATTCAACGGGTAAAACTGGATTGGGAATGTAGTCTCGATGGGACGAGAGGGGGTTATCTGTGATTTAATTTTATTGCATTTATTGTTCATGACAAGGCAAAGCTAGGTACCCATATGGTTGTTAGGAGGGTTGTAGTTATCGTGCCAAATGGTTGTAGGTATTTTAAACACCTAACTCATGTGTTTTTAATTAACAATTGCAGTGTGACATAAAAACCATTTGTGAACGTAGATAATTGCATTTGGTTTTTGTATTAGATCCTGATTATTGGACTTGAAACTTGAATGTTAAAACAGGTTTATACCTAGGTAGGTATGAATAATGAAACCAACATGTTTGGTGAGTGATTTGAATTTGAGTGGTATGTCTCACCTACCAACTTACCATCTCGTTTGAAACTTCTTATGATTTTGTAGTTATATAGGTACCTAGGTAGTTACGGAGATATCAATTTATTTGTATGTACCCTTAAAGCGTGTTAAGAAAATCTAGCAGCTGTGCTTAACTCTAAAGCTTAGTAGGTACGCAGCTTGAGCCAAATTTTCGCTCCCATACAAATTTATCTACAAAATTTAGCTGAGCTAAATTTAAGCGAACCCATTTAGCTGAGTGGTACGCAGCTCGAGCTAAATAATCAAACTTTTGCTTCAGAATGTACTTCAAGTATCTGTCAAGATTTAGCGCGCCCATTTAATGGGTCGGGACATTTTCTCAAGCTAAATTTTGACAGATAAATAGCTCGACGAGGAGTACATAGAATTGGAAATGGATGAAATCAGAGAGTTGAATTTTTGAAGTAAGTTATTTTCCAAGAACAGCTGTTTTTTGTCACATTTATCCACAGCGCTCTCTATGTAAAAATTTAGCTAGGTCTTTAGCTGATGTTTGGAGAGAAAGGTCGGAGACCAGATAAAATTTAGCTTAGCTCGAGCAGAGTACTGAGCTTAAGCGATGGGGTCTATTGGTTTCTTTGGTGCGACATCTTTTAGACATCTGTTTATTTATTTATGTAGGTACCTAGGTTAAATACCTAGTTACTTTAAGATTATTCGTCAAAGTTTAGTTTCTATTTACAGGCGGAAACCGATACCTATTTATACGAACAGGAGGAAAGCCGACCATAGGTTTCTGTATTCCCTCTCAGAATGTTAATTTTAAGAAGGCTTGGAAATATCCTACACCTGTTATACTTATTTTGTCGACTTAAAGTAGGTATACTTACAACCTAGTTACTCAAGGTGAACTCTGGAGTGTACGGCAGGAGTTTTGAATTAACAGTTCTCTACTGATTGCTCTCTGGCTGTTACCAGGTTCTTAAAACAATACCTACCTTTGGGAATGCATTGGTCAGTGGTGCATTTTTATATCTATTACTAAAGGAGTTACATGGATTGCGCAGTCTTGGCAAGTTGAAGTCTTCGAATAAGGGGACCTAAGGATAGATAAGTCATTTGTTCTTCGCTGATTCTTCTCGAGCCATCCCAGACTGACATTCATCGCGTACTGGAACCATCCGAATAATACGTTGAAGGGAAAAAATGAAACTTTTTTTCTAAAGCACAGAAGTCCTAATTGAACTACCATGGATCTGGAGTTCTTATAAGTCCGTTTGCATCTTTATGACCTCCAAGGGATGGAGCACGTTTATCCATTAAAACCACTTAGATTTCAGTTTATGAGTCTGTCAGGAGTTCTTTTAGATCCACATTCTCCTCCAACTATCAAAGAAGGATCTTCGATCGGTTGTTTATTTTCCAGTAATTTTGGCTCAGTCCGGTCATGAATTTCGATCTTGTTCCGCTCAGGTACTCAGCGGAGTACTTGCGGATTTTAGTTGCAAAGATGACTACACTTCTAGCAAGCGCAAATGTCATGTCCAAAAGTTTATTGTACTTTGCATTTGCTTACTGCACATGGCTTTACCGCGACTGACTCCATGGCATTTGTTATCGCTTGGTTCTTTTATCTATTAACAAAGAAAGCGTCTCTTCAAGTCCGACGTAGCTTGGCTTATAGAACAGCAGCTATCACTGCCTGAATTGCAATTCGGTTAAGATGTCAGCGCCTGTACATTTCCTTTCAAAGACGTGGGTGGAACATCTTCGGACGGAGCGGTCCTTGCTTCGGTGGTTTGGTCACGTTAAATGCATATCACCAACTATATGATTCCATGACGTGCTTTGAAAACCGTTCCATCAGACAGCTCTAGGTAGGCCAAGGATTAGATGGCTAGTTCAAGACCGAAATTTCTCCTCTGCGCTTATGGATAAGTTCCTTAGTGATCTAGAGTCGGTTGCAGAATATCGAGAGTTGTGGAGGCTCCACTAAAACAGTCTACTCTGGATTGGATAAGCAGTCCATTGAAATTGATTGAACAAAATATTTATATCTAAACGGCTGCCGTTGCTAGTTTGTCAGTATAGCTGCCCGTCACATGAACTCAATTTGGAGTATTTTTTCGATGGTTCTAGGCTCTAGCTTGCGAATAGCTTGATCAGTATTGTTTCGGTCACTCTACTGTTTCCAGGAAGACAAATCTTCACCCGATCACCTCACCTCTACTTGACCAACTTTCTCTCACACCCAATGACAAAGTTGTCAGAGCTCAAAGCTGGAGATGCACTGTTTCAGTTACTTTCAGTCTCTGCGAAGACACACCGCTTGTACGCAGCAACAACACTCAAAAAGGTGTGCCCGGTCTAACATTCTGACTCCCTTCCCTTCCCCTTACTCATGTGGTATCACAATTAAGAAATCTTGGTCTAAGTGTGTTCTTCAAGAAAACCACCTAACCTAACCTATTTTCATAATTCGCGCTACAACCCCACACCTGTGAAAATGTAAAAGGACTTCTTGTTTGAATTGATTTTCAGTAACATATTTGTTCAGCCCTTGTATTTCCAACCTTAAACACTTTTCAGTGCAAAATAGATCAATAAAGTTGAACAATTTTGCAACTTCCTTTATGAGCAATGTCAATGTCCGTTTTCGATCCATGGTAAAAGGCAGAAGGTCCATCCATCTTTTCTAGAGTCTTTCCTGATGTTTTTGCTTCTAAACTTTGCCTTACTTCGGCAGTTGCCCAAATTTGTATGTCGTCAGTAAACCAATGGAAATTCAGTAGTCTATGTCGCCTTCATTATCTTGAAAATGTAGGTCCCTATAACTCCTCTTCTCTAAAGATCATTCACGACCTACAACAAAGCCCGCTTTTGCCATTCACACGAATAAACAAGTGTTAGGTCCGATATGGGGCGTTAAGCCCATCGTGGCACTATGCGTCTATACAGCCGTAGTCTCTATTCAGACACATTCTGCTTCATCGTGGTCAGTTATTGTGAACAGATACATCTTCCTCCTGTTGATATGTCTAAAGCCGTCTTAATACTTATAGAGAATTTCAAACATGAATCGATCGAGTATTATCAGATTTTGCCTACTAAAGTTCTCCCAAAAATATGAACTAGAAAGTTCCCTCCGAACCACTTCTCTGCAAAGTACAAAACATCATTTCCATTTCCATTAAAATCGAAATGGAAGGATTGTACAATCAGAAACGACTCCGGCCAGCATTCGAATCAAAAAAGTACCTCGAACCGAAACCATATCCAATTCAATATTTTCCGCACTCATACTCAATTCAAGTTGTTCACCCTAGTGACAGTTCCACAGCAATGCGTCTACTGCTGACTTACTAAAGCAGTCAATCAATTAATGTCATTGCCAGGTTGATAGTTCCAAAGAAGAATTTTCCCCGACTCATAACTTATTCTAAAATCAATGAATATTCCCATCTGGGATTGTGTTTTTTTTTTTCGATTATTATTTATTTACTCTCTATGTCTGCTTTGCACCATCCAAGGCCTATCCCAGTCCAAGGTGATAGCGAAAGAAAACTGTGCCACCGTTCACTGCGAGCAGAATGAAAAATACACATAAATCCACATGATTTACGTTCTTACAACAAAAATACCAACCATACCACTGCGTGTGCAGTGCAATTGCAATCCTCCACAAAACAAGTGGATACCTACAAAGCGCCATGTGCGTTCACGTGTAAAAGCAATTCATTGAACCAAATGAGCCAAATTGTACAAATGTAGGCGACTGTATTAATTGATTTCATAATTTTGTTCTCGTTTCAGAGTCGATATTTACCTCCAGTTCCACCAAAACCGCCAAAACGTGGCATACTAAAGGGTTCACGCGGCAGCATCCAAGAGGAGGGCCCTCAAAATCCGTCATCAGACTCCCGGGTACTTCTCATGCGCAATACAATACAAAATGAGATGGGATTCGAGTCGATTGAGCGTGCAGGCAATCCCGCCTATACATCAGCCGAAAGTCTACGCAGCGATATTGGCCCGAGTACTGCCGTTGGTCCCTCGCAATACTATTCACACAACACTGCCGGCTATGGCCTGTCACCACGTCTGGGTACACAATCTCCATTAAGTAATCTTCATGTAATGACATCGCCATCGCCAAGTGCTGAGAGTCTCACCGACACAACTAACTCATCGTTTGCCACACCTCCGTTTTCGCTGAGTCCCATCGGTGAATCGCAAGGCACAGATCGATGGTCACGGGTGCACACTTTCGAAGACATCGACTTACCACTGCCTCCTATAACGCTAGTCAAGCTTCCGCCGCCGCGGGAATTTGTCATCAAACGACAGAAGTCACCTCGAAATGATTTCGGCTTTAGCTTGCGCAAGGCTATGTGCCTGGATCGAAGTGAGTGCTTAACAGCGCCCGTCTTCAAACCGGTGATATTTGCCGAACCTGGTGCTGGTGGTGGTGCTACGGGTTTGCTACCAGGCGATAGATTGCTCAAAGTCAATGGTACTACGGTGAGCGAGTTGACGCGAGAGGCAATCATCGAAATGATTAGGAATAGCGGCGATTCGGTAACTGTTGAGGTGAGTAGAATCTTGATGAAGTGACAACAATGTGACTGGTGTTTAATGGTTTTTCTGTTGCAGGTGCAACCGGTATCCGAGTTGGTTGAGTTGAGTCGTCGATGCATGATAAGTCCATCAGAAGCCGATGAAGTAGACCGAAAAGTTGTTAAAGTCGACTGCAATACGTTGAAGAGAAGTGCCAGCAAGAGATTCAAACAGCAGGTGAGTTTTTGTTTTACTCGTTCTTTAAACTAATTTCTGTTGCAATTGAATTTGGCCCGACAGTTTGAAAATGTACAATACATTCGACTTAGCCTACCAAGAACATCGTTTTCATTGATATTTTGTGAGAATCAACGTACCCTTTGTTTTAAGTTCAAACTAAGAAACGCTCTTATGGAATATAATGCATCTCTCGGAAATTCGAAACTATTGCGGTCCTAAATGTTTATAAAGAAATAGCGATATTATATTCTTCGAACAACTTATCCACTAAGTTTGGTTGGCTGTGAGAGCCGACACAGGGATGTTTACTGATTGTTTGACTAATCTTTGCTTTCTTCAATAGGAAAAATCGTCACCCTAATTGTTATAAATACGGTCTAATAAAAACTACTGCAGATTAATAGGCACTAACAGATATATAAAACCACGTTCCGAACGCAGCCGATAATCTTGTCAAACTCCGAAAATATTTCAAGCTTTTCATGAATCATTTTGTACAATAACCACATTGTTCACCTGCCCAAAGATATGCAACGCATTCTTTCGTTTATTTATCCGCGCCACACGATATGTTTGTATCGCTTATCCGTTCACACTGTTGTACTCTTAGACAGGTCGTGACGAATGAAGGGATTTGCACCCAGTTTAAGCAAATGGGACGCATTCACTTGCACTTTATTTGAGTCGATGGCTAAAATTTAAATTATTTTTAATTATTAAATTATTTTTTGATTAGCTCCACTTCGACCGTTGTGCTGCCACTGGATATGGAATGTTCTTGCAACTGTCCACTTACAGAACCAATCGCTTTCTTTGTGAATCTATAAATGTTCGCCATTACAGTCATAACCGTTTGTATCATGACTGTAGTGTATTGGAAGTGCGTAAGAAGTGCACAATTGCTTCTTCTTCTGCAGAAATCATTGTGGGGGCTCCCAGCCACTGGTTTTGTCATTGGGTTAGAGTGGCGTGGGTAGATACAAATTATGCATGTACTAAAATTGCGTTGGACATTTTCTTGTCTAGCTTTGGGTAAGTCGGCGTAAATGAGGTAGTTATGACCCTCGTCTAGCGAATTCGCCAATTTTACAACATCGAATGACCTGAAACACAAAAAAAGTTGATGGTAAACTGTTTGGGAACCTCGGAAAGATTTACCTGCCGGATGTGTGGGTTTTGATAGTTCCTTGAATAGCCTGTTGATTTCCGGCAATGCCGAATGGAAAGAAAGGTTAAGCAAGGTTTGAAGTAGAGCAACAGCTCTACATAATGTTCGATCTGTTGAAGAAATTTCTTGAGCACGAGATTCCAGAGTGTAATTGTTCTTATTTCTTGATAGAGCTGCATTGAAGCATTGCTTACTTTAATTCTGTTCTGTGCATAACCTCAATTCTCGCCTCTAAAATAAGTTGATTGACTGCTAGAACAACAGGGGAGAACGTGTCAATAAAGATTCACAGAGTATAAGAAGATGGAAGTCTAGTTCTTTACCAACGACAGATCCAAGAGTGATATCAGTACAGTCGCTGGCATCTTCCGCGAATCTCTGGAAACATACAAAGCTGCACGAGTTCTCAACGTACATACGTGCGAAGATTTTTATTTCAAAATTTGCAGTAAAAGTATGTAAGCTGGCTTGACGGCCTATTTCGGTAAAAGTTGCTGTCAATGCAATTCAAAGCTAACACGTTGGACTCGCGGAATACTCTTTTTTGTGCAGGGTTATAGATATTTTCTTTTGAAACATGAATTGAATATTTTTAAACAATACTGTTCCATTTTCGAACAACCATGTCCAGCTGGATTGGCATTTCTGACCATTGTAACTAATTATTGTTGGCTTATTGTATTAACGAATTATTAATCATATTGAATTTGATAATCTCTAAGATGATTACCGTTATTTGCATAAAACAATAAAAGTAATTGATTTCTAATTAAACGTCTACAACTGAAACCTACAATCGAATCTACCTACAATCATTTTGCTGCGAGTTTATTCGCCAACTTCAGACAACTGGCCTCGTTGATTATAAAAAGAAACAAACAATTGTAAGCGGGTTGTTATTTCCTCAACATCAGACTACATGCAGTGTGTGACACCCATGCACTTCTGCCTGGTAGTAGAAACATTTGAATATACAAATTAATAAACAAATGAATGAAATGGTACTTTTATGTATCTTTAAGCCATAACCGCATTTAAGTTGTGTGGTCGTGAATTAATCAATATCCTGAGCGTCTACTGTGTCGAATGAAAGTGTTGAGTGAGTAATTTATTTCACTTCTGCCCAAGTTGTCATGCAGATTTGAACAAATTGACATGTACGTAGGTTACAGGGAGTTTTTTGAGAACCGTTTTCCAACTTCACTATAGACACCATGCAAGGGGAAACACAACTGGATACCAATGCATGACCAAAATCAAAAGTTCGTTTCGTCGGAGATCTTATTCTGCGCAAGTCGAGAACCCTTATGACTCGTTAGCCATTA
Organism: Cheilosia grossa; assembly: GCA_963082955.1. Lineage (NCBI taxonomy): Eukaryota > Metazoa > Arthropoda > Insecta > Diptera > Syrphidae > Cheilosia > Cheilosia grossa. The sequence goes on from OY720144.1 coordinate 21,328,646, forward strand.
TTTGTATGGGCAACACGCTCTACAGTCGCAGCAAACCACCGTTTAATGTGTTGCTGTGATAATATACACCATATGCATGCGGTGGCGTAGTACGTCGTCGGGAACAGCGTACGTGCAATGTTCACTGACTATGAATAGCGGCGATAATAATAATAATAATTATTATATGAATTGTCTTTCCACGATTGCCCACCGCCATCGAGCAGTTGCTGTAGGCCACAGCCATCGCACGCAGAACTCCGCAGTCCACAAAACGCTTGATTAAACTTCCTGTCTGTCTATCTGTCTCCTTGTGGGAGACAGCGACATGGTGATGGTGAGTCTGACAGCGGTCTTTCTTCATACTTGATTGGAGGTGGCCAGTCAGATCGGCTATGTTTAGCGGAGTTACAATATCCCAGATCGTAAATAGAGTCATTGTTAGAAGAAACACAAATTATATGGGGTGTTTACGCGGGTAAAAGATTCCCGTGCGCGCACATATAAATAGATGAATAGACGACTCATCACAAGATGTGCTGTCCCGTAGTCAAGAAGCGTCTACATTGTGTACGCATTGCGATCGGGTTCAATGGGTCCGAGATACAATCCATTTTTTACTCGTTTCTTATTTTTTTTTACGATATGTTGCAGGGAATTAATAAATAAATGCTTAAATAATAAAGCGAACCGATTTTATGTGCGCATATACCTACGATGAATTGAAAATGGATTTTTCTCTTGAAGTACAGCATGTTTTGTGGTATTATGTCCGTGTGTGGTCGTTGGCCGCATAATAATTAAGATTGAGTTGAATTTTATTAACATGCCGCTGTAGGAAGATCGTTTGGGCGGTGTGTTTAGACAGATTTGCTTTAAAGCAATTGGCATTTTATTTCAGCTGTCAGCGGATAACCTAAATTAAATGTCAATGTGCAGTGGTTTGTTTTTAGATATGCATAATGGTGATGCCCCTACCTTTTCTAGTGTTAAATGAGCGATTTCTTCCGTCAATGTGCAATTAAGTCAATATATATTTAGAAAAACAAGTTAGTAGAAGAGATAAATCAGTGTCCACGCACAATGTTCGTCATTGAAGGTTCGAAAACTTTGCTTTTAGAAAACTGTGTTATTAAAGAAATCGAGTTGGACGGTATATCTGCTTGGGCATTGCAATTGAGCAAAAGCTGAAAAGTCCACTAATCCAAATCCTGAAAACGCCTTTGAACAAGAAAGCCTTACACTGGAGGCTATACATTTACAGTCCATATCCACTTGCAGTAGCCAACTTCATATATGTTCCAAAACTACATAGGCGCAGCGATTTCAAGTAAAAAAACAGCTGCGCTACTTAAAATCCCATTGTATAGAGGAAGACGGGGTCAAAAGTAACAGCGGTAAGTTGTAACATTTAAAAATGTTGGTCTTCTCCAAAGTAACCGACGTGCCTGTGTGTGCTTTGTGATGTGCGAGGTTCGGAAATTGGATGGTTTGAACCTTTTTTTGCTTCTATTTTTGGTATTGCTTTTCACATGCAAGACATGCACTGTCGGTTGTTTTAAGCTTTTCTGGTTTTCATCATGTAGTGTTCTTTGTGTTAAATTTCATGGCGGGGCTAGTTGTAACATGGAGTGCAGAGTGCATACCCAAATGCAGATCCAAGAAAGAGAACCGATACTCCAGAGAAACGAACGTTTTTTGAGGGACATTATGCTGGAAATTGTCATTGGTCAATTGGAGGCCATGCGACCAAACTTGGGATCACCTCTACAGCCCTCCATTGCCGCAGCTGCGGGAATATCAATGAGGACGAAACGTAGGGTGTAAAACAATGGAATATTAGTTTTTGTATTCACATTTGAGAAGAAACGACCAAAAATAGACACGCAAAAAATTATACTTTACCAATGAAATAATCTTATGGAACTCTCTCCCATTTTCTCTGCAAATGTCCGGCACTAGCAAGAGCCGGCGACATTTCCTGTAAGTGGATATTAGATATATGTAAACCGTTTCCTCAACTCGACAGGTTGGATATATAGGTACCGAATGCATCACACCCACAACAATCATCACAAACTAGGTCACACGATTCGTGGCAACAAAAAGGCACATCATAGTGCTACTTGGGTTCAAAGCTGAACCGCCACTTCTACCTACCTTTAAATTTATACGATTATAATCATAACCAGATTTCACTCATTATTATTATTATTTTAAATAGAAAGAGACATAAAATGGCCTATGTATTTTGTTTGTAAAACCTACCGTTTGCCTCTTTAAGTGAGAAATTTGCAAATGTCGTAACCACAGCACATCTGCCAATAGCGACTGAGTCTGCGTATGTCCTAAACGTTTAGCAATGGTCTGACAATGATAAAATTGGGTGTATCTGACAATGAGTTTTCTGCGAATATTGGTAGACAAAATTGCCAGCTCACACGGTTGACAGACATTTGGGACAAATTTCTCATTTGTAGACCTGACAATATTGTTTATTGTCAGACCTGGAAATCGTCTGAACATAGCTTTAGCTTCATTCCATCTGAACGACCTGTTTTTTTTAATTTTTTTTAATTCATTCTACTGACATTTCATCTGTCAAGTCTACCGATTCAACAAAGTTTGATCAATCTATTATATTTTGGATTTTGACTTTTAAGGCAAAAACGCTGCTTTTGTGATTAGCTTTCCGAAAAAAAATCCCTAAAGCTACGATTACACGGCAATTTTTTCGAGTCATTTAAATGACGCTCTGACGCAAAAAATGTCGCATAAGACTATGACTATTATCGTCATTTTTGTCCAAAAATCAAATGACGGACACTGCGAGTCATTAAGAATTTTCCGTTGAGATGCCATTAAATGACACACGAAGAAATGGTGTTCAAAATAAATGCGACACTCAAAAACACGTTTACTGAATACCCCATATTGACATACTAAAGGGACTTCCGAACTTTGACAGGTGATAGCGGCCATATTGTTGAAGCTACATCGGTCAAATTGGCTGTCATTCATTCAGTCACCATGGACGGACATAACGTTCAACAACACGTCCAAATGATAAAATTGTTTTAGCAAAGTGGGTTCTGTTGAACGGTTGAAATTTAAATTGTTGCGGAATGTTTTCAAATAGATGCCGCTCGAAAATGTGGTAGTTCAATTGAAGCAGCAAATTTTTAATAAAAATTCGTATTGTAATGCATTTATTCCCCCATATGCAGAATTTTCGTTTTTTCTGTTGTTTTACATTTTTTTTTTAAATATTATGTAATACCACATTTGCATATATTTCAATCAACAAAGTTTTCTGGACAGTTTAACAAATTTTCAAATGATATTTTAGATAGATTCATAACTCTGGAAGATGAACTGGAGCCTCCAAATCATCTGAACGATGGAAAGCTGCAGGATCGGATGGAATTCCCTCCGAATTTTACATATAAAATAACATAGGAGCTACTGAACAAACTTTTTTTCTAGTTCGACTTATAAGAGGAAATGTATTCCCACCTTTTTTTGTCTTCAATGTATTTTAAGAAAGTTATTTTGAAATTCCTTATAGTAATAATTAAGCCTATAAAACCTCCTATATTTCTGAGAAGTTGACTAAATACTAGCAGTCCATATAATTATAATATAATAAGTTTCGTTCAGTCGAAGTGAACATACACTGCCGATCAACCAAATAGACTCAGACTTAATTTTTAAGAAAATGGAGTTTATTATTTAATTTTAAGAATATAATTTAGAAAACTTATTTTTTATTACGCACTATTCAATTCTTAATTAAACAAAACAAAAATGAGCGTTCGAAGTTGAATGGTTAATTAAAAAAAAAAACTTTTTGTGAGTGAACATCAAAAGTTATCACTTTTTATCGCTCAACCAAATAGACTCAAGGTTAAAAACTTAATATAAATCACAGATTTATTGAAAAAAAATAATATCAAATAAGTTATTATAATGCTTTAATGTTAATTAATAGTGTGTATAACCACCTTTATTTAAAATCACTTCATAAACTCGGTCAGGGATTGAATCGTAGAGAGCCTTCAGATAGTCCAAGGACACTTCGCTCCAGGCGTTCTTTATGGCAGATTTTAATAATTCTATATCCTCAAATTGTCTACCGGCTTGATAGACTTTACGCGAAAGCCATCCCCACAAATTCTCTATAATGTTGAGGTCAGGAGAGTATGGAGGCCACTCCATTAAGTTCACATTTTGGTCATTTATCCACTTCTTTACGACTCGAGCAGTGTGGACTGGGGCATTATCCTGTTGAAACGTCCAAGACAATGGCTCAAAAAGGTTGGAAAAGTGGGGGAATGCATTTTGGAGCAGCTCTTTGTATCTTATTGCGTTCATCTTAGATGAAACGAATTGAATATCAAATGTTCCATAATAGGATATGGCACCCCACACCATTATACCCCCCTCACGACTATGGTGACGGGTCAAATAGTGTTCTTCCTTTCTCATATCATGGAAGTAGTAGTTGAATCCATCCGGTCCATCCAAATTAAACCGTTTTTCATCGGAAAAAACGATTTGATGCCACTCTCTATTCCATGCCATGTGACTCCGAGCAAAGAGACAGCGAGTTTGCTTACGAATATCGGTAAGCGGTGGTTTTTTTTTTAGTTTTAATCTCTTAAGATGTTTTGCCTTGCGGATTACTCGTCGTACGGTAGCTACACTTGCATTTACACCCAAATTCTGTCGAATTTTTGCTGCAGAACACTTTGAGTTTGAAGCTTCTCGAAGGATCCTTCGCTCCTCGCTAGGCGTAAGTGCTTTCCAGGAGGGTTTTTTCATATTTTTTCCGTAAGCCGATGGATTTCTTAAAAAATGGCAAACAACAGACTGACTTCTAGAAATTTTTTCAGCGATTTGTCTGGTTGAAAGGTTGCTGTCTCGATACGCCAATATTTTTCCTCTTTCTTCTGAAGTTAGTGCTGCTCCACGCCCCATTTTGTGTTAAATTATTCAAAATTTGATTAAGAAGACAATTTGACACTTTTCACTTGCACAGCTTATCAAAAACTAAAATTGCAGCTCCTGAGTCTATTCTGATGATCGCCTAGAATGCACATTCTTTCGGCATAGGCAAAGCAAAATAGAAATATGTAATAACTGTACATTTTTTGCATTCAACTCTTATCGCTAAAATTAGTCGATTGCTTTGCTCTAAAAAAAACAACAACAACTGTGGCCATAGCTAACAGCATAAAGAAGAAAATCAAAAAGGAAAAGAAAAAATATGTTGAGTCTATTTGGTTGATCGGCAGTGTATACGTTGTGTCGGCGGATGCTTCAGATTTAATGTATTTATCGGAAGGAATAGTCCCACAAATAGTCAGCAAAATGTTTTATGACAGATCGTAGCTACACGATCATGAAAATTATTTTCATTAAACAAAAAAAAATGTCAATAAAATGAATGAGACGGAAATACCAAATGAAGCATTGTTCAAAAAGGGCAATGGTGTGATAGAGAACCTACATGGGCATGGGAGAATTATTTTTGAAAGTGCAATAAGCTTACAAATATGTACAACTTCTCTTCTTCCGCTGTGCGTTAAATATCTTCTTATCTCAATAATCTTCAGCAGGCTGTGTATGTGAACAGTAGAATGTCAGACTTTCTTCCCAAATCATGCGAAGTTCCCCAAGGTTCCATCCTAGGACCCCTACTCTTTTCCCTATATGTCAATGAGTTGCCTTCCATCGGCACTAACTCCTAAGTTGAAATGTATGCTGTCGATACTCAGCTACACATGATCTGTTCACCTGACGCAATCGATCGCTGCGTCTGTTGCATAAACTCCGATTTAAATAAAATCTCAAATTGGTCGCAATTGAATTCGCTTCTGATTAACCCTAAGAAGTCTAAATGCAGTGTCATTTCAAGGAAAACCTTAAGCACGCCATTCTTTCCACCTATCTACCTTAACGATGGTTATGGAAAATTTCATGAAAAGGATATGGTCCTGTATGCGTGCTCGTGGTGGCCATTTGGCTGATGTTGTTTTTCATTATTATTAACGGCATACCTTCCTCTTTATTTTGAAATAAACATCCGATCATTTATCTCCAAAAAATTGCATTTTTCTTTGAATACCAAAATAACACCTCTTATTGGAAAACCCTTTACTATTACTACTTCTCATCATGAACACCTTAAACCAGCGTCACTAATCTATTCCAGTCAAAAATTAAAGCATGCCCCAACAGAGGATAACGGATCATTTGCGTTGTCCCGACTTTCGTTTTCCTGGTCCAAAAATACGTAGAAGGATGCTTTGATCATCGTTGCTACAAAAAATATTTCAAAATTGAAAACACACTATAATTGGTTTAAATACTTCTTTCATTTTATTTATACAAAAAATGGCTGCCTTTTTGCAGTTTTTACGAAAAGCAAGTGAAGTACAAAAATTCCTGAAATTCTGAAGAGAAAGAGCAAGAGAGTTTCATAGAAAAATGAAGTTAGCTATGATTGAGAATAATCCGCAATGTCTTAAGGCGAAGGCACAACCATTTTAACTTTACAAAATATAAAAGGGTAGGGTTGCAAGATTCGATACAGCTAAAGTTTCCATATAGACCTACTGCGCACTTTTGCAGCTTAAGGACGAGCGGATCTAAAATTGCTGTTTAAATTTGACAAACCTATTTTGTATACCAGTTTCTGTCCACAACTTTACACATCGCTTCTGTTGGCAAACACAAAAACACATATCCTTGGAACACCCACGCACCAAATAAACCTCCCAAGGTCTTAGAAATTCCACTCGTAAACTGTACAGTTGTTGTCAGTTGTGTCTACTGACTTACGGACAAATCAACCGCAAAAGAACACAAACACCAAGGGGAAAATAATTTTGCACGAGCTACCAGCTTGCGCTGCCACAAAAGCTACCTATTATACCAAACCCAAACAAGAAAGATAGACTCACACCTGTGGCTGTGGGTGTTATGCTTATGACAACACACTGTCATTGTCAATTTTGTGGTTACATTAAAATTGAATTTTTTTTTTTTGCACAACCTTCCCGTTTTCAAATTGTTCTAAGCCCAACGCCTACGCGCCAAATTCCCTATCTGCAATCGATTGAATTCCAACCTCAATATCTATAAACTATTGTTAAACTTCGATCGTTAACCGGTTGAGCTGAGCCCGGCTGCATTCTGTGTGGCATATTCTGGAAAATTCGCAAGTCAACCCACTGTGTTGTCACCTAATGCCGAGGCTTTTGTTGTACACTCCAGGCTGAGGTGGACAGAACCTGCGATCAGGGTGTTGACAAATGCGGCATTTTAATTTTTACTTTTTCAGCTTGTTAATAAGTCTTAAGCAACAGCGCCCAATCAATCAGGGAGTGACTTGTCACAAACGTGGCTGCGGCACAGTTTTATATATATTTTCCAGGTGCTTTGAAGATAATTTATTTGCACATATAGCCGACAGCAGACATGCAAAAAGTGGGTACGGTCGACCGAATTATTATCAATGGGCCGAGGTAAAAGCTCCCGCGCACTCTGCAGTACGTGCCCGATTCAAAGGATTTTTGTTTTGGCTCCGCTTGCTTGAAAGGAATTCTGTTTAGATCTTATCAGTGTTTACAGTGGCGGTTTTTGGTTGGAGACGTTGTTTTGTTTTTTTTTCCTCTGTTTGTCGTCAATTAGTGGTAAATTGTTGGACTCTTTCCAATGTTTACAATGTGACACAAAATGCACGAATCTACTGCGAGTGGTGGGTGAAATGGATGCAAACATTAATCGAGCTGAATTTGCATTAATTGCAAGTGTCTAGTGTGGCGATTAAAATGTGTGTGCAGGTACGTGTCCCACGTCAGTTTGGAAATTACAATCAATTAGTATAACAACTCTGATTGAATTAATATGATAAATTGGTATAGTGCGGAGTAAGACCTACTTTGACGAGTTTTATGGACAAGCTTATCGAAATAGTGATTTTGCACGTGGACAACCAAACCTTTCTGGCGCCTACATCAGTATGGAGTACGACTGACGGTTATCTATCGCCTCGCTGGCGAGGTCGGTGTTTATAGTTTTTCTTGTATCGTTTCGATTTATAGAGTGGCTGAGGATCAAAGTCAACTTTTGAGAGTCCGAAAATAAATAAATAGTTGGTTCCAGCAGGTACATGTAGGTTCCTTAGGTTCCTTAGGTTTTGTGTGAGTTCTAAGTGAGGACCTTTGGACCGCTGGAAACCTGGTAACGAGTCGTGTTTCGGAAATTGGGCGGTCGTTTTTGAGAAATAGTTCTTTTGAGAATAACTAAGTACGGGATCTTATTTAGAATATTTATATTATCTTAAGCATGTATTGTGGTCAAAATATTAAGATCGTAATCATTTGTAAAATTATGCAGACAAAACAGTAGCAAATTGTTCAATATTTACTTGGAAAAATACTTTTGCTTAGCTGTTTAGCTGATCACTGGCATAAGATATTGTTCGGGATGCAAGCATTACTTGGTTTTTTTTTATTTTTATCCAAATCAAAAATGGAGTTTTCGAGATATGAGCAGTTTCTAAAATTAGCGTTTTCGGTGGTTCAAATTTAAAATTAATTAAGCAGTAGGTTATTTTGAAAACATAAATTTTACTCTATGTATGCATTTATTCAAAATCTTTATTGCCGTTTTCAGGTAAACTTAAGAAATCAACATTTTTTAAATAAATCCTTTTTCAAAAATCCATTGCACGATAATATAGCGATGAACTGAGTGTGCTATAAAGTTAGAAATTACCATATAACCTTCGAAATGAACTTTTGTACCAATCGTATGGACCGTTTTCGAGATATATGTCCAAATTTCAAAAGTACCATTATTCGATTTCTTGGCGAAAAACTGAGTATGCAGTCTTGTAAACCTCACCTACTTCAGCTCAAATATCAATTTTTGTTGAAATCGTTTGAGCCGTTTTCGAACAAATCAAACTGGTATGACATTTTATATGGGAAATAACCAGGTCATTTATTTTTCGGTTTCGAAAGTAAAGCTAAATAAAACACACACAGCGATACATTTTTGATGAAAATTTTATTTCATTATTAAGTTTGGACTATGCCATGTGAAAAACAATATCATTCAAATGGCCGCCTCGGGAAGATTCGCAGCATGCGATTCTTTTGAGGTAATTTTGAACCACTTTTTCGCACATTTCGGGTGGTATCTCGGCCATAACTTGAGTAATGTTGCGTCTAAAGTTCGGGTATTATTCGCGTAAACACGGTCTTTTGCGTATCCCCACAGAAATAAAATGTAACGGTGTCAAATCGCATGATCTTGGGGGCCAATTGACGTCGCCAAAAACGTGAAATTACGCGACCAGGAAACTTCTCACGCAATAAAGCCATAATTGAATGTGTTGTGTGGCTTGTTGCCCCTTCTTGTTCTTCAATTGTTGCGTAATTTGAACTTTATATGGATGGAGATGCAAATCCAAATGGAAAATACGCTATAGTGCGGTGAACGACACGTTCAATTGCTGCTAAAGCCGGGAAATCGATAAATTCAGATAATCAGCAACTTGGGATGCCAGACGTCCCGCTCAGTGTCCTGCTATAAAGCTTTTGTCCCGCAAGTGTCACGCTATGAAAAGTGTCCCAGAAAATATCCCGCCTTTCAACTTGCTGCCCTATTATTACTCCATTATTAAATAAAATAAATTACAATTAATAATACATAGAAATTATAGCGCTAGCTCTAGTTAGCTTTTATCATAACTTACAAAGTGGGAAGTGATGGGTTAGTTTTTTCAAAAAGGTTGAACCACCAAATTTCGAAATTCTTGGCAACTTCTAATGCAAGCTCTGAAAGGATATTCAGTTTCATGAAGAACTCATGGAGAGATGAGCGAAATCAGCTTTCCATTGAAGTATTGGAAGCAGAGCTTCTTGTAAAGCAACATTTTTCGTTGAGTTGCAGGGAATTTAAAATGACTTTGGAAAAAATCAAACAATTTCGAAAATAACTTCATCCGATAAATACTGAAATCAAGGGTGTGGCTTTCGTTGATTTGAATATTTTTAATATAAAAAAACCTTTGATGTGTACCTTACTAAACTTACCTATAAATAACAATTAAAGCGAAGACTGTTAATATAAATTAGAAGTAATATAATATTAAGTGAGATTATTCCTCGTTAGTTTAAACTTTTTAGTTTCGTGATATGAAGTTTCTACTGTTCCTTTGGTAGAATTAATTTTTGTTAATATTTATTTGTATATTCAAATGGCTTAGTGAATACAAAGACTGGTAAAATATAATCTTAATATATAATCTTCATATAAAATATTTATTATTATGTTTTACCGATTGCTTGCGTAGTCGGTCGATTATGACCACAATAATCATCGCGTAATCCGCGAAAAGTGGCTACGTTTGAATCATCACTTTTGTAGTAGGTTTTAGTAATTTTAACGCGATGTTCGATTGTTACGCGATCCATTATCGTAAATGGCAAACATTCCACTAATATTATGACACTTCCAATGACAGCTGAGCTCTCGCGAACGTCTGACAAACATCCGAGAGTATAACTGTCTTAAGAGCTTCTCAATTAGCCGTTTGGAATCGGCATAAAATTGAAGATCCCTTCCATGCGTTCCAAAAATGAAACTCACACAAAACGAATGGTTGTGAGAAGCTAGACCTTGGGTCTCTACAGACCTGTTGCGCCAACTATATATATATAATGACAGCTGAGTTGGAGTCAAATGCCAGCGCAACCCACTTGAAACCACCAAATAAATGACCCTTTTTTAACAAAATTAAATTTTGTTTCAGATTTTTTTTATATTTCCTTGATCAAATATATTTATGGCCTTTCACTTTATGTATGATCTATGAGATCTCTCTCTCTCTCCGCCAATATCAAATGCCAACTGACAAAACTTAAATGAAATATATTATGCCAAGCTTTCGTTTTCCGCAAACGAAAATTTCTTTCGTTTTCATAGTTACTGAAGCAAAAGTTTGAGCGGGATCATTTTACGAAATCCCTGTTGAATCCATTTTGGATCTTTGTGGCAACACAATGGACGTATATAGAAATACATACGTGAATAACCAAGAGACCATTCTCCAATGTTGATATTTCGCGTAAAGTCATTTATACAGATTGCGATCAACCTTGCGAAGATGAGAATAGACACCATTTTTACGTCCCATTTACAAAATAAAAAAAGTTAATAGGTCCTGATATAGAAATTTGATACACTATTCCAACCCCATTGTTAGTTTTGCGCCACCCTGTATCCCTACGCGAGCACAAAGATAAGTATTTTGACAGCTTTTTGATCTTTTTGATATAAATAAATGTATGGAAACTAATTTTACTATGGTTACAATTATTAGCAATGGTCAACACATTTCTTCTTTGCACAAAACAAACATACCAGCTTCACACGATAATTGACGACCGGTGACGTACTGTCTGCGTTTCTGACATACACAATTACACACATGGCATGGCTGTATATAATCCTACAAACAAAACCTAATCGATTTCTGCCGCGATGTCTGTCATCTGTAGCTGCCATCAATCAATTGGTTTCCAATCGAATTCAATAAACAACCAGATCGCACAATGTTGCACATTTTGTCATGTCATTCATCATAAATCATAGAAAACAAATCGCAGACAAATTGTTATACAACAACAGTTTCTCAAGTCACAGTCACAACAAATAAGCGAAAAAAAGAAAAAAACATTTCAAAACACAATACGTTTCCAGCCAAAATCGTGATTTGCGACTTTTTGACTTTGACAACAATGCAGCTGTATATGCAATTATACATGTGACACAAAGCAAACCAAACAAGCTCTTTGCCTTGATTGGGATGTCTAGTCTATATAGGCTGAACGAAACACACCGTCATCTGGAAAACGTCCTACGGTTTGGCTGAAAGAAATCGAACCGAAGATAATAAATGAACCGTAGATAAGCGTTTACAAGTATAGCAAAAGCCCACCAATTGGCTGCACATAAATATTGGTCAGTAAATATTTTCAGAATCCGTTTATTTGTCATATATGGCTTAACGCCACTACCAGCATTTTTTCTAGCACGTGGGCCCGGTCCAGTTGGACCACTTGAAAATTAATTTTCAACCGACGGGGTTGGGGCTGTAGGCGGACTTGATATCGTATGGAGACAGATGCCAAACGCAGCAGCGATTTTTTTTCTTCATTTATGCAGCTAATCGAAGCGGAAACGCATCAGTCACCGGTCATAAGTGACGAATAGGACAGTAGCAGATTTTTGTTTTCACTTGCAGCGGTAACGCCACCCACATGAAGTGCAATGCGTTTTGATCTACAACAGCTAGATGGTTATAAACAAAGACAAGCGGCTAGACATCAAATGTCAATCGACCAGTGGTCAAGTTCAATGGGGAGGTGAATAACTGCTGAATGGTCAGTCGGAGAGACTTTTCGTAGTTAACTGCCATTTAATTGTTTAATTCGATTAAAGGCGTGGGCATGCTTTTTCGACTCGCCAAGAGTTCAGATTCACATTGAACTTTAAAGATATTTTTTTCTCCTTTAGCTTCAAAGGTCGAATTGTTTACTCACACAACTTTGGTTAATCGAAGGGTATGTGCGTGTTAGATGTGACTTTGACGGGATTGCTTCATTAAGTGGAAATGACTCATGCCAGCATTGAGTGGGAACTTTGGCAACACCAAAGTGTATGTACAAACTTCACTCGATGTAAACATCGCGTAAGCAAGCATTAGCATGGCGTAATGAGCTTTGCGGATACATTTTCATTTTGCTACATAGTTTGTTGTTATTTCCCAATGGTTGCAAACTGGGAGCCACTTGTAGTTTTTTTTTATTTTATTAATGTTTATAATTCGAGTTGCGGCGTCCGGCTGATTTATGGAGTGCAGTTAATTGAGGGGCACACGTTTCGCTCTACCTATACCTACATCTGTTGATATGTATGAATTTACATGGGTTTTGAATGAGCCTTGTGTCGCAATAAGATCTTTTAATGATCTTGCACTGATTATTTAATTATTTGTTTTCTTTTGTTTTTAATGTTTTCCAATGATTTAAATGGTGATTTTTCTACGTACGATTACTGACAGCATTTGCGGATGGTTCAGATAGTTGTTTGAATCTTTTCTCAGATAAAAATTTTGATCTTCATCTCTAAAGAATCTGGTTTGCGGGGCATAAATAAATAAAAACAAAATTATGTTTTTTTTTAGTTTGGTAGCGCAAAACAATTTTGAAGCTACACTGAAAATAAAACCCTGGTATATTTGATAAAAATGCGTGTTCATTCAACAATTCTTTTGTCAATATACTTCCAACAAAACAAAAAATCAGATAGACAAAATATTAGTAAGTTTTACCTTGTCTTAAAATTTTTGTTGTAATAACAAAAACAAATTTTGTCTTAACAAAAATCTTTTCTTGCGCGTATCAAGATAATTTGTTAAATTCATCGAAACGTTGTTAATTTTACCAACAAGATTTGCCAATTCTACAATTAACTGTTGCTTTTACAAAGAAATTTATCAATTTGGTTTTTATCTTTTTGTAGTTTGTCAATTCAGTTATTGTATTATTGTTAAATCGACACGAAATATTTTTGATTGTACAGAAATAATTTCTCAGTACCGCCGTTCTGTTTCAGATTAGTTATTAATAAATGATACTCAAAACAAATAAGTTTAATAATTATATTTATTACAAACAAGTAGTTATACAAATAATTATATACCTATTACAAAATATTTTTTTTCCTTCATCCTTGTCAATATTCCGCCCACCTAGTCGAATGTCCTTCATAAGGGCATTCTGGGAATCTTTAATAGAATATTTTGTATGGACCCTCTTATACCGCCTTCGTTGGTCACTTGCTGGTCGGTATAAAAACTGCATGCAACGAATAAAACACGGCGGCAAATCGGCCATCTATTTAGAAAATGGAAAAAAATCTGTTTGTTGTAATTTTATTTATTTATTTTATGTATTTTATTTATTTTATTTATTTTATTCAAAAATCACTTACAAAGTAAGACATAAGTCTTTTAAATTATTGTAAGCCTTAAATTGCAATAAATTACAGTGTTCTAAAATAGTTGAAAGTAGTAGGTATCGAAAATTTAAATAAAATTTACGAACGAGCTCGTAAAAAAGGGTTTGATCGATAAATGAATTAAAAATTTTAAGCTTTATATCTATCGCACTAACTTCTTTCACTTGCCTTTTAAAAATTTCCATATGTAGCTTCCTTTGTTGAATCAAGGTTTAGTTCAGCAACTATGTCCTCATCTATTTATTTAGTTCTAAAATATATTTTTTACCTTTTTTCGGATATTTTTATGCGCACTTATAAACTGCTTATCGCGAGTCAAAATAGAAATGACGCCATCAATAGCATTGCAGTTAAAAGAGTACAATGTTGACAATGTATTTTTATTTATTCAGCATATTTATATATTTACAAAATGTTTGTAATATTGATATTGATAATCTGTATTTTGTTTGGCTAACAAACATTTCGCATAAATTTTTTCAATTTCACAAACATTACAAAAGTGATTTTCGGTTCTGTTTTTATGGATATTACAAAAACTTTGTGAATTCAACAATAAAATTGTTTGCGCACTAACAATAAAATTGTTGAATTGATACAATATCGATTAATTAAACTGAAAATTGTGTTTTGTTATTCTGACAAAGTAGTTTTGAAGTAAATGTTTTATCCGTGGCACACTCAGGCACTTTTACTATCTGCAAAAGGATTCGCGGTACTTAACTTTTGCTAAAAAGCTATGATGGAATCTTTCATTCTATATTGCAGTATGGTATTACCCAGGGCCGGATTTAGGGGAGAGCCTCCACAAAAGAGGGGCCTCCACAATAGAGACTTCGAAAAAGAAAAATATATTGCAAATTCCAACGAGTAAACAACTTTCCCTTTGATATTTTTTTTTTCTCTATTTTACCAACAAATAAGATTACTTTTTTTTAAATATCTATTAAAAAAAAAAAACAATTTAATCTATATTTGTTCACTTCAATAAGTAAAATATAAATGTGTCAAATCGATGGCCCCGTGCAAGATTATGCTAAGTATACTAAATGCATTTATGCCATTTTTCACGAAATCCTCCAAAAGATAAACGCATAGCTAGAAAAAACCGACACTGTAAGTCTTACAAACAAAGATACAAACCATCCAATTTTCCGGACCTCACCCAGTACGGACTATCGAGACCGTAAACTAAGTATTAAATAGATCTTCAGCTCTTCCACCTTAAGAGGGTTTTCCTACAAGTTAAAGTATGTGTGCCATGTTTAAGTTAATAAGACGCACTTTTACACGTGCACATAGCAACCTGACAGATGACTGACAGCTCATTCTGTGGTGACATTGGAAAAAATTCAAATAATTCAAATAATAGGCCGTTATCGGGACGTGTTAAGAAAACGGTGGATATGGTGTGGTGAATTTAGTAACAATTTATATTTCACTAAAACGGATATTACAAGGACTTATTTTATTTTACCTAGATAATGGAAACCGATGAACTATAGGGATCATCGGCAAAAATAAAATAAAATTATTTGGAATGTTACTGATAGCTATACATTTTAGTTTCGGTTCTTTCCCGTACAGTTTAAAGAAAGTAAATTCATTTTCGTTGAATGTATCTATAAGAAATTTCTGTTATTAAAGCGCAAGAACATTTTGAATATAAATAATTTGAAAAAGTTGAACAAATTTCAACTAAAAATTGGTCATCAGAATTTCGAAAATTTGTTTGCCATGTCCTACCAATTGTTAAGTGCTATGAAGGTTGTATATCATTTTAGAAGGTAACATTTCGAAAAGAAGTCTGCACCAAAATATTATAAAATAGGTGAAATTCAATGGATAGGAAAAAAAAAGTTATTTTCTAAATAAACATTATTCATTCGCTGGCGAAATAATTTTACGCAAAAGCAAAAAAAAAAAACAGACAATAATTGTGGGACTAAAAATGTCTTATTTTATGTCCACTAATAAATATTTCGCAATTTATTCCTTTATTTAAATGTTGATTACATTAGTTATTAACCATTTTGCAAAATGCATGTTTTCGTGGTGAAATAAAACAACAAGTTTAAACTGTGGTAACGCATCCATCAACTAATTGAAACTCACCAAATACCCTACTGTCAGTCAGTGTTTTAAGCACTCTCTCTTTATTTTTCCCACGAAGCGTGGGCAGTTTTCCCTTTTCACCGAACTCAAATTCCCTCGATTTGTTTATGGAAAAATGTTTCTTCTAAAAGTAAAATTAGTATTATTCGGATAGAAATTCACATTAAATTAACCTTCAGTATAAAAATCGCAGTTTGTTAATTTGTTTTTTTTTTGTTATTTCTTGGTACTAGAAATTTTTACTAAAAGTTAAATCCCTTTTTTAGGGGCATTTAGTGTGTTGCAATGTAGTTCGAATGTTTTTTCGTCAGATTCCTGATATTTCCACAATTTTGATGCTTTATTTCTGTTTTGCACGGAAGGTTTTTCGGACATCAACATTTCTACAAAAAGGTAGAAATACCACGATGTAGGATGACTGCTGAGTGTCATTATTATTTCATTATACCCCCTCCATTTAGAATTAATTTTTTTTCTGCTTCACACGTATTCACGCATACGAAATTTGAGAGATAATTTTCTTTTAAAAATTTGCGGGGGTAAGTGCGCGGGAGCTGGCGGTCTTTTTAAAACTTGGTTCGTGATCAATACAAGACTAAAGTAGGCACGTCCTTTCCTTTGGAGAAGACCGTCGTTTTTCTCTCATTCACGCGAAATCTAATTTAAAGGGAACCCCTTTTATTGTTACAACTTATCCCTGTAACTTTTAGCCCCGTCTTCCCCTTCCTTTGTATCCAATGATACAAAACTACACTTTGTACTATCTTATCGTCCCATACAGTTGTAATCCAAATAATGTGCGGAATTGAAAGACTACACGATCTTAAAAACAAAATCATTCACATTAAAATGCGTCGGAATTGTGTGCCGTATTTTAGAGCTTTACGTCAGCTATTAGGCTTACTGATACAGCTTGTTTGTGAAATAAATGTAGTTACATATTTCTTTTCCAAATAAGCGACACTAAAAAAATTAAAAGAAACTCCAGCGGAAATCGTACGACATTCCCCAAGTATGTTTCGTAATAAAATCGATTAAGGCACGAAGTAAGATTTAATTTCTACAGACATTGCGAGAACACGATATATAAATCGGTAGTCAGTTTATTAATTTTGTTATTGTGAACGATAAAAATCAATTGTTTAAATTATGCATTTTTCTCTTTCGAACCACGCATAACGAATGTAAAGTCAAACAACAACTTTAATTCGGTGTCTTTTTTTTCTAAATTTATTCATAAAAAAAACTGTCAACGAATTGATCTACATAACAAACAGTCAACACGCCGTCGGAATATTTTCATTGATTAAAACGTCGCTAATGAGTGTAACGATTTGCATTACAAAACTAAAGACACAGTCTCACTCGAAGCTGTAATTTTCTTCTCACTCAAAAACCCACACTCAAGTGTCAACATATGAATGGATAAGCTGGATAAAAACAAAACCAAAACAGCATTGACTCAACGGCCAACACTTGCAGCAGCCAGCACGACGAACGAAGAAAATTTCAAACTAGTCCCCAACACCAGCAGGGAGGCAATACAGATTTTACTAGCAATAGTTTAAGAGGGTACGGTTTGCGGTACGTACTCCAAACTCCAATTCGATCGCATTCAGTGCGCTTAGAGTCTCGCTGAAGATCGTATCGTGTGCGATCGCAAAAGAGTCGTATTGAGGAGCTGAAATCATAAATCCAGAATAATATAATTTCTCTGTGAGATACTTTTGGTGTCGTTTGTGTAGGATAGATTTCGTCGATCGGGTGGTGTCGTTTTAATGCGCGCGGCTCAAGATCCGTCTATATTGTGAACGCAAATGCAATGAAAAACGTTTATCACACAAGTTAAACAAGCAGATCGCGTGGAAGCAATTTAAGTGCGATTTTCATGCATTCGTCGCGAATGTATTTTTCGCTGCATGAATAAATAATATTTATTTGAATTTAATTTTATCATTAGTGGTTTTGTGGAAAAAAAAAAGAAAAGAAAAACTTGAATGACAAATTGTGTCACGGTGAAGAGTTTTATGTTGTTGATGTGCCAAGTTTATTTCTTGTTCATTAAGTTTAAGTGATAGAAAGGTGATCATTATGGATTAACAGTGATTAGATGCTGATGTAGGTATTTATATCTGAGGGTTTTTTTCTTGAAAGTGTCTTTGTCGAAAAGGTAGCCCTTCTCTGAATTAAATGAAGGCTGTGAGGTGACCATATTTTTAATTGATTGTGTATTTGAGTGCATTCGTATCTAGTTAAAGGAAGGATTTGCTCTGGATGGTTTCTCATAATTTCTTGAGGTTAAACCCACCGATCAGTATTTAAATATACAAAACTTCTGACCCATATTATCGATTAAGCACACACCCAAACCTTTGAGATAATTTAAGCCCAGGGTCCTTCATAAATCCAATATACGATTATGCATACTACAATAATAAAAATATTTTTCCATTCTTTCGCGCCAAGTTATTTGCATGCGATTTTTAACTCAGACATCAAATGAAATCAAACCATAACCGAACGTGAAAACTAGAGGTAGAAAATAGCTCCCAATTTTTATTTACCTTTTGACTGATGTACTTTAAATTCGCCACAAGTCTTGCTGCAGTTTGTCCTCTGTAAGACAGTAGGTGCAATATATGTTGGGCTATTCATTGTATCACCAAGAGAACCTATCAATAGGCTTTTAGTTCGAATTTCCTAAATAAAGGGTTTTCCAATGTGAGGTGTTTTTGTGAATGGCCCGCTATTTCGGTAGCTGTCACTTTTGAAGCTTTTATTCTTTGACATTTGACAAGTAGAAACCACGCCATTACTAAAAATGGAACGATACACGCTTCAACAACGCATTGAAATTATTAAAATTCACTACAAAAATGGTGAAAATCTTGCAGTCACAGTTCGCAAAACTAAAGCACTTTTTGGTCGTCGTGAAGCACCTTGTCGGACCGCAATACAGAAATTGGTGGAAAAATGCGAGCTGTTGGGACAAGTTTGTGATGGGAAGAATAAAACCCGTGCACGTCGCTCAAGAACAACTGAGAATATTGCTGCTGTAGCCCAAAGTGTTGAAGAAAACCCAGGTTTGTCCATTCCTCGTCGTTCTTTGAAATTGAGCATTCCAAAAACGTCATTACCCCGTATTTTGCATAAAGACTTGGGTCTTAAGGCTTATAAAGTTCAGTTAACGCAAGAACTCAACACAAGCAACAAAAGCATGGATCTTTTACGGGAAAAGTTTCCGGACCGTGTTATCTCTCGAAGAGGTGATCACAATTGGCCACCGAGATCTTGTGATTTAACACCTTGCGACTTCTTCCTTTGGGGCCACGTGAAAGATAAGATCTACGCCAACAGCCCAGCGTCTATTCAAGACCTCAAAGATAAAATTCATGAGGCTATCGAGGACATAGGGCAGCCACTTTGCGATTTGGTTATGGAAAATTTCATTCAAAAGTATATGGTCCTGCATGCTCGTGCTGGCCATTTGGCTGATGTTGTTTTTCATTATTAACGGCATACCTTCCGCTTTATTATGAAATAAACATCCGATCATTTATCTCAAAAAATGGCATTTTTCTTTTAATACCAAAATAACACCTCTTATTGGAAAACCCTTTAGGTCTTTTAAATATAATAATGTTGTCGCTCGTTGTTTTTTTTTAATTTCAATTATAACTTTATTCGGAAGTGACTAATCAAACTTCCTTGTTCTCTCAGTTATATGTCTGAACTTAAAAATAATTTAATGGTTTCTTATTGCACAAAGAAAAGAAATACAAAGTCGTCTATTATGTGACTTTTACTTTTAAATTCATTTTTATTGTTTTCATTCTTTAAACTTAAATACTAGACAAAAACGATTTAATCTAATTTAAAGCTCAAATTTGTCTTAATTATAGCTTACTGGCTCTTAGCGAGCTCTCTAAACTTAACTATATCCTTAAAATTATTGCCTTTCGGCCTTAAATCTAACTATATTTAAATCGTTTGTTTTTTACTCTTCAAGAAACTTCCAAAACTTGAATGCACTATTTTTATTATTTTATTTAACACTACTTTAAACACCCTAAGCTAATTAGCCTAAATTACCTATTATGTGAGCTAATTTGACAATCACGACAAATGAAAGAAGATCATTTGTAAAGCTTTAAAAAGTTTGAGAGATATTATTGAGCTGACGTTAGCTGGCAGTCACTTTAACTTAACCTAACCTAGACCTTTTTGGCACTTTATGTGGTAAAATTCTATTAAACATGGGTCTATGCAAATTACTGGCTCAATAATTTTCCTTTGTGCACGCTGTACGACCATTGATCTGATAGAAGATCGAAAACCTGTAAAACGATCTCATGTTTCAAACTTTGCATTCAAAATTTAGTGTAAACCAAAATGAAACTCTTAATTAAATTTACAACGGCAGATGCGAAGAAGACTCGTGCCGCGTTGACTACTGTTAATTCTACGTTTCTATGGGAAATATTCTGAGATCAGTTATTCCACAAGATCATGTTTGGGTGCCCTACTAGGATCATCAAATTTTGGAACTTCCAAATGAAACAGTTTATTCGAATAATTAACATCTAAACTGCAAACATTTTTATTTGCTGTTGAAGCCCTTCGGTTTGGTTTTCCCAAAAGAAAGATCAAAAGAAAGGCGAACAACTTTCACCGAATGATTTTAAAAAATGTTTACCCAAGTGTTAAGGCAGTTTTATCTCCTCCAATCACTGGTTCGAAATTCAGAGCGATATTTCGAAAAAATTCCGATACGAAAGTCAAATCAGTTCTGAACTCAAATTGCGTTCGAACTATCGAAATAAATGTAGCTTATTAAAAAAATATTCCGCAGAAAAAAGTTGTCGGAGAGCTTCGGAAGAAATGTGGTATAACGCGGTTCCACGCAATGCGATAAGGTAAGCTACATGTCCTCGGAGATTTTTTTCCGAAAGTTGTATTGGAACTGATATCTCGAATGGAATTTCGTCCCAGTTGGAGAAGACTCCATTCCGAACGGATACCTAAATTGGTTGCCCCACAGTTCGTTATTTTTATTGGACTCTAGTCTAAGCTTTTTAGGAGTTTTCTATCTTTGGGGACATTTTTGGGTGGTGCATTTAATCAACTTCATAATTCAGACAGATGATGGCTTTCGAAATACGTAAAATTGAATTGTCTAAAATTAGAGCTCTTGACTACTAAGCGATATGTCTCAAGCTCTATCCCGGGAAGAACACAAATTACATCTTAGGGCTGTCTCAGAAACATCCGAGAATATAATCGTCAGGAAAGAGCTTCTCAATAAGCCGCTCGGACACGGCATCAAATTGTAGATCGTTCCGAAAATAAAAACTCACACGAAACGAATGGTTGTGATATATTTATTTTTAGTATTTTTTTTTTGTTTTTCTTTCAACAACAACTCAACGAAGCTTAATTCCCCCCTCTATATTATTTCTGTAGTTTTTGTAGTGTATTTTTACCTCTTGCGGTTCACACGCTCAACCAATCTTAACAAATGGAGTGTCAATAAAAAGAGATTTTCTGGCATCAGGTTTGGTTTTTTTTTTTGACAGGTACACCTACACCGTACTCACTGATTATAGTATGAAATAAATGCTTTGCTAACGTCTATACAAGCATGTAAAAATGGGTTCCGGTTGCCACATGTGAGAGTTCTTGCACGGTCACGCTAGTAAAGGGTGATTTTTTAGCTGGTTTGGTTTTGGCAACACTGGTTTTGACAGCTGACGTGTGTTTAGTACCTTGTGTCACTGTCAAACAGCTTCAGTTTGGTTTGCAATTTAACCATGGATCGTCTTACAAATGAACAACACATGCAAATTATTGAATTTTACTATCAAAATTCGTGCTCGGTTCGAAATGTTCATCGCGCGCTGCTTCCATTTTATGATCGGCATTCTCGACCTTCTGAGCAGTCTATTCGGAAGATTGTGACCAAATTTCGCACCAAATTTACTTTGTTGGACATTAAACCACCAACACGTTTACGTACTGTGCGTAGTGAAGAAAATATTGCGGCCGTATCAGCTAGTGTGACAGAAGACCGCGAAATGTCGATTCGGCGCCGTTCCCAGCAGTTAGGCCTTTGTTACAGCACTACGTGGAAAATTTTGCGGAAGGATTTGGGCGTAAAGCCTTTTAAGATACAGCTGGTGCAAGAACTAAAGCCAGCCGACCTACCACAACGCCGAATTTTTGGTGAATGGGCTCTTGGAAAGTTGGCCGAGGATCCGCTTTTTTATCGAGTACGTAAATAAGCAAAATTGCCGCATTTGGAGTGAAGATCAGCCAGACGCATTGCAACAGCTACCAATGCATCCCGAAAAAGCCACTGTTTGGTGCGGTTTATGGGCCGGCGGCATTATTGGGCCATATTTCTTCAAAGATGATGCGAATCGCAGCGTTACTGTCAATGGTGAACGCTACCGAGCGATGATAACAAACTTTTTTTTGCCCGAAATGGAAGTTCTTGACTTGCATGATATGTGGTTTCAACAAGACGGTGCCACATGCCACACAGCACGCGAAACAATGGCGCAATTGCGAGGCGAGTTTGGTGAACAGTTGGTGAACGTTTCGGGCCGGTCAATTGGCCGCCTAGATCGTGCGATTCGACACCATTAGATTATTTTTTGTGGGGGTATGCCAAGGCTAATGTGTATAGGGACAAGCCCGCTTCGATTGACGCACTGGAAGCCAACATCCATGCATTCATTCGTGAGATACCGGCCGATATGTGTGAAAGAGTATGCCAAAATTGGACTCAGCGGATGGGCTACCTGAGACGCAGCCGCGGTCAACATTTGCATGAAATTATCTTTAAACATTAAATTGCAAGGTTCAAACTATCGATTCAAATAAATATTTCATTCATTTTTTCGAATTTTTTGTGTTTTTTTTTTAAAAAAAAGCTCTAAACCTCTTAAAAAATCACCCGTTATAAGACACCGTATCGTCTCAGTCTTGCTATGGCGCAAGAGCACGAACATTAGCAAAGGTGGATGAAGACAACATTTGATTTTACAACTTACTTAACACTGTAAAGTCTACAGAAACCTGGTCAAAAAAGTGCGAAACAATACATAGAACGTACAACAACGCTCCAGACCGAAGGGTCTTTAGGCCTTACTAATAATCATTTTTAACACTCTTGGTTCAGCCAACATAAGAGAGGGTTTTCCTAAATGTGAGCACTTTATTTGAATTCATTATATGGATTATCTTTACAAGAGTGCTAAATTTCCTATAATTACAAAATGTAAATCATATATGATCTTTTTTTTTTTAATTCAATTTCCTTAAGTTTTTTTTTACACATAATTCAGCTTTAACTTATAGGTTATAGGTGCTACGTTATTAAATAGCATTTGGCCAAGTATTTCTCAACCTCCTAACCTCTATTCTCCAACTCTTCTGCATGTTTTTTTTTTCCCCTCCTGACAGACGTCATCCTGTCGTGGCGCTGTCGTTCGAGAGTGCTGCCAAGTTTGACAAACAAACACAGTTAATATTTTGTAGGTCACAATGTGCAGTTTTCTGCGGAAAGTTTCGTTATTGTGAGTTCGAAAAATTTAGCCTGGACACTTAAAATGATTTTAAGAATCGCGGTTTAAATCAAACGCATTAGAGTAAGACGCGATGTTAAACATTTTCCAAAACTTTTTTATTGTTTGCAGAATTTTTTTAAATTTTAACTCCTCTTTTCTTATTTTGTTTTTAATTACATATATTCAAAATTTGTTTTTTTTTTTCCAATAGATATCATTTTTTTATTTTTTATTGTTTTTTTTTTTTGTCAATACATATTTAATTTCAATATTTTTGTTGTTCCTTTTTTTAGTTTTAATTATTATTATTTTATCCAAATTTAAAATTGTTTCTTAATATCCATTTTTTTTCTTATTTATATTTGTGAGTTGGATAAAAGCAGAATAGATTTGAAGAGCTGAATTTTGTAAAGCAAAACTAAAAAAATTCAGGATTTGGTAAAGCAGAATTTTTGTGTGAGAAGACAGAATTTCGACCCGCTCCCCTTCTATTCAGGGGGTTGCCTGGTTTTAAGACCATCGGGTTAGTTTTAATGTATTCGCGTCCATTTTCACAAGGTCATTCCTAATCATGCCTTAACCCGGAGCTTTTTTTTTAAACTTAAGTTACTATTTCTTGCTTAAGTTCGGTGAGAGTAACGATTCTCACTTCGATGTTCTGTTGGACGCAGTCCTATTTTCGCTTGATTATCGAGTGGTTCAATAGATGGGAATCCAAAATGTCTACTTCATTGTCGATATTTTCACAGACGTGCCTCGGATTCGTTGGACGTTTTGTTGACTCCTAAAGAGAGTAATTGCATTATTTTCCAACTGTTAGACTAGACTTTTTTTCTAATACTTATTCGACACTCAATCTAAACAGAGGGTGGTTTGAATAAGAATCGAGTGTTTGAGGATACTTTTCCGGAGCGAATTACGCTACAACGTTCGCATAGGCTACGACTTTTCACACACAGGTCAGAAGTTTGCTGAGAACCAGATTTCAGAGCAGCGAAGAAAGGGTGAATCCGTTTCTTAAGAAGTAGTATTTACAAATATGAGGCGCTGCTGCCAAAGGTATAGTCTCCCCTTACCTCACCGTCCTGTGTGTGTGTGTGGTTTTACAAAAATTGCAAGCCTTGGTTGATAAACCGTGTCCCACAGGAATTGAAGTCACCTCCGTCAAGGAAGACAAAGACAGTCATTATGAACTCTTTGCATCAGTAAGACGTTACGAACGGACAATATTACTCAGGATTTGTTTTCAATGGACTAAGACTTGGGATAGGCATCAATGATTGATCAAAACTGCCGTTGGTCGATATTCCTCTTAAGATTTCTAGGTGGAAAAGATGATACGACTGATAACCGACCTGATTCGTCCAAAGTCCTTTTGAGTATGCGTAAGGCCATTCCAGCTTTACAAATAAAAACAACTTTGTGACATTGTACTTAACCGTGGGCTGTCTAGGGCGTACAGCGCTAATTGACTTAGCTATAGCTAGATAGAGACCGTGATGGGTTGGAGTTATTAAATAATCGCCATATTGACGAATTCCACTTTTAAAACAATCTCTGACATGCGATCGTCCTATTTTCGGTCAATATTTTTTTTCAAAATTTGGGCATTTTCAAGCTTGGAGCGCGCAAAGGGTAGTGACCCGAATAGAACATAAGGACATATACCTACATAGGAAGTTAGGGAACATCAATGCTTGATTTTTTTGTAAAAAAGAAAAAAAAAAATTCAGTAATCGCTCAAATGACATGTTTGATCGAATAGGAAAAGCTGGGCGGAATGACTTCTTCGTCAAACGAAAAATATATTTATAGGATTTAGTCGATTTTGAATAGAAGCCAAACAAAAAATCAGTCCCGTATTGTTCGTTCTCGGATAATTCCATTCAGCCCCAGGCTCTCAAAAGGGAATACTTCGTGTTTTAGAATGCTTTCCAAAATAAAGTTTGAAGAATGAGCCGTATTTTTTGCATAAACAAATCGTTCCTACTCTTCTTCGCAAGATTAATAAAGGGTGATTTTTTAAGAGGTTTAGAACTTTTTTTAAAAAAAAACACAAAAAATTCGAAAAAATGAATGAAATATTTATTTGAATCGATAGTTTGAACCTTGCAATTTAATGTTTAAAGATAATTTCATGCAAATGTTGACCGCGGCTGCGTCTCAGGTAGCCCATCCGCTGAGTCCAATTTTGGCATACTCTTTCACACATATCGGCCGGTATCTCACGAATGAATGCATGGATGTTGGCTTCCAGTGCGTCAATCGAAGCGGGCTTGTCCCTATACACATTAGCCTTGGCATACCCCCACAAAAAATAATCTAATGGTGTCAAATCGCACGATCTAGGCGGCCAATTGACCGGCCCGAAACGTGAAATTAACTGTTCACCAAACTCGCCTCGCAATTGCGCCATTGTTTCGCGTGCTGTGTGGCATGTGGCACCGTCTTGTTGAAACCACATATCATGCAAGTCAAGAACTTCCATTTCGGGCAAAAAAAAGTTTGTTATCATCGCTCGGTAGCGTTCACCATTGACAGTAACGCTGCGATTCGCATCATCTTTGAAGAAATATGGCCCAATAATGCCGCCGGCCCATAAACCGCACCAAACAGTGGCTTTTTCGGGATGCATTGGTAGCTGTTGCAATGCTTCTGGCTGATCTTCACTCAAAATGCGGCAATTTTGCTTATTTACGTACCCATTCAACCAAAAATGAGCCTCATCGCTGAACACAATTTTTCGATAAAAAAGCGGATCCTCGGCCAGCTTTCCAAGAGCCCATTCACCAAAAATTCGGCGTTGTGGTAGGTCGGCTGGCTTTAGTTCTTGCACCAGCTGTATCTTAAAAGGCTTTACGCCCAAATCCTTCCGCAAAATTTTCCACGTAGTGCTGTAACAAAGGCCTAACTGCTGGGAACGGCGCCGAATCGACATTTCGCGGTCTTCTGTCACACTAGCTGATACGGCCGCAATATTTTCTTCACTACGCACAGTACGTAAACGTGTTGGTGGTTTAATGTCCAACAAAGTAAATTTGGTGCGAAATTTGGTCACAATCTTCCGAATAGACTGCTCAGAAGGTCGAGAATGCCGATCATAAAATGGAAGCAGCGCGCGATGAACATTTCGAACCGAGCACGAATTTTGATAGTAAAATTCAATAATTTGCAAGTGTTGTTCATTTGTAAGACGATCCATGGTTAAATTGCAAACCAAACTGAAGCTGTTTGACAGTGACACAAGGTACTAAACACACGTCAGCTGTCAAAACCAGTGTTGCCAAAACCAAACCAGCTAAAAAATCACCCTTTATAAGATAATCTACAGGCCTTCTTTATCCGAAGAAACATCGATTGACAAGCGTATTTCTTTGCTTCATTCTTTTTCAAAGCTTACAACAGAGAACCGGAGGCTAAAGCAGAGATGCAAAAACTAGATCTGGTTCTATATAACTCCTACTGCCACCTGAAAACCAATAACAATCAAATGCGGGGTATCAATCTGGATTTTTCGGTTTTCTCTACGTCATCTGCCATAGTGCAAATTATTATTCTGTCAGTTGTCGACTTCCGCTGAAGTTAAACACAATCTCGGTCTGAAAATATTTCTTATGAATTAAAAAGTAAGTTTAAAAAATAGAAATAAATTTTTTTTTAAATTTTCTAGAAAAAGAACTTATTTATTTTTCGCTGATAGGAAAAAGTTTTTCGTAAATTTGTAAATTCTTTATTTTTTTTTTTTTTTGATAAACTAACTTCGTAATTCATAAGCAAAAAGACCAAGATTGAGTTCAACCATCAAGTTAATGTGGTAAAAAAAAGCAAATGGACATTTTTACGGCTTTTTGGGGCCTACGAAGTCGTTTCTTTTGTTGGACGGCCTTAGGTAGGCCGAATTGGTGTTTATTTCAACCGTGAAGGTTTTCTTAATACCGCAATGTTCGCGCTATTTTGTCTAGAATTTTGTGACAAACGCACAACCCTGCGTAACCTAATCTATTACTTAAGGCAGGCCTATCTTCTTATAACCATCCGGTTGTGTCGAATTTTTTGTGACGAATTCGTTACGGCTTTGTAAATATTTCCATCCGTTGGTTAAGGCAACCAACATGTCAACCAAATTGCAACGTTCGGACTTCCATAATTCTGACGATATCTATACCCATAATCAATTTGCTTCAAGGCTTATTGCGCTGAACACCGTCAAGTGTAGAGTTTGTTTTCCGACAGTCGAGAGCAGAAAGGTGTCTACTCAAGTATTCCGAGATCCTATCAAAAAGACGTGTTATGCTTGCTCAAAGTTCGACGTCAAGGTTGTTCTTTGTCACTTTACCGCCAAAAACTATAATTTCATATCTTGATAGGTGTGCCCGAAGTACGACTTTAAAGTTGTTGTTGGTCACTTTTCCGACTTATGCGCCGAAGTGGTGCAGAGTAACCTTGACGTCGTACTTCGGTCGTACTTATAAGTGTGCTATTCGCAAATTGTAATAGTTGAATAACTTTAACCACTTGTTAACAATCTTTATTGAGTGACAACTTACAACTGACTCTTAAGAGAAAAATAAAGAGAGAGAGAGACCACCACGCTAGGTTTGATGCTTTAGATGTTAATGTGAGCGTGCTTAAAAGTGACTGTAGTGATGATCATAATCAGCCGAATATACATCAATAGGAGGTTTTTTTTTTTGAGAAGATCGTGGAGAGTTGGTTCAGTCTTTTCATTATGGTGTCAAGACAAATCTGCGGGCTGTCCTAAAAGTTGGGTTTGCTACGGATAGAGGCCATTTGACATTTTGAAAATCCCATATAAAATCCACATCGAAATACCCACACTTAATTGCGTCCTATCTTAGCTCCAAACTCAGTCCCTTCTCGATTTCAATATAAATCTATAGCTGGATCGCTTTCAGCATCAGTCAAAAAATACTACAGTCTGTCCCAACCTGTTTCCGGATGGCAGCTTTACAGAAAATGAGCAACAGAGGACATGACTTCTATTAGAAACTCATTTTCCTTGTAGTCATCCGAGCAATGCAACAATTTAGGGGATACATTTTTAATATATTAATTTGTATAATTACAGGGAGAAATTAATAAAATTAAGTTATATAAATATATTAAAATTTTTAATAAGTTAATATTCAAAGGCCTCGGAAAGATGATTGGAAAATAGCAACCGAAATCTTCTCCAGAGGGCGACTAGAATGGGCAATTGACTCCTTTCAGCCTTTTAAATCACCAGGGGTGGATTGAATTCCGCATTTGGCAAGAATTTTAAAAAGCAGTCTGGCGCTGGGCTACATACCAAACCACGAGCAAAGGTAGTGTTCATTCCGAAAGTGGGAAAAAAGGACCCAAGTCTACCGAAGTCCTATAGACCAATCAGCCTTACTTCGTCCCTTCTTAAAACGATGGAAAAGGCTGTGGACAACTATACTAAACAGAAGTTGTACTAAGAATATAGCATCTTCATCAACGTCAGCATGCCTACAGAGCGGACCAGATCTTCGGAGACTGCTCTGTACCAGCCATAACAGATATTATTGATAGCGCTCTTGAAGCGAAAGAGATAGTATTGTGTTCCTTCTTGGACATCGAGGCACTCTCGATAACACTTCGCATGATGCAATTATACGAGCCCTTGATAGAAAAGGAGTGAATAACACAGTGTCGAGGTGGATGTTTGAACTTCTGAGCCAAGATCAGCGGAGACTCACAAATCAGAAGATATTTCCAAGGGTAACACAGAAAGAGGCTGTCCGCAAAGAGGAGTTCTATCCCCACTTATGTGGAGTCTTGTAGTGGACGAGTTACTTGAGAAACTGACGAACCAGGGCATCAACTGTCAAGCATATTATGATGACATATAGTAATTATTGCCAGGGGTAAGTTTGAGGGAAGCCTATGTGACATCATACAAATGGGACTCGAAATAACTCGGGACTGGTGTGTAACGGCTGTGATAAGCCTAAATCTGGCCAAAAATGCAATGGTACCATTCACGAGGAAAAGAATACTTGAACGACTGATCCCGATAAGGTTATCGGGTACAACACTGACATCAGTTAATGAAGTTAAATATCTGGGACTAAACCTGGACAGCAAACTCGTCTGTAAAAAACACACAGAAGGGATAACTAGGAAGCAACGCGGGCTTTAATGATTTGCCGGAGCTCAGCTTGCAAATCCTGGGGGGGGGGGTAGCCCGACCATCTTCAGGTGGATGTATTTTGCTTTTGTGAGGCCAATGATCGCGCGTATGGAGGGATTGCATGGGCAAAAAGAACCAGTCTATCCACAATAAGGAAGACACTCAATAAGGTGCAAAGATAGACATGCCTATGTATTACAAGGCCATGAGAACTTGCCAAGGCGCTATTGGAACTAACTCCGTTGCACCTCGTGGTTGACGAATGTGCAAGTAAAACGATCCTAAGAATGGCCAAGGATGGGATAGGAAGAAGTACTACTCAAAAACATCCATTATTGGCCATTCCTAGAGACGACATCATCAAAAGATTTGATTTCCAGAAGAACTTTGTTACTAAGCTCGGCAAGAAGACGAACTATGGAGCAATGAATCCACAATTCACAGACTGAGCAATCATACAACAAAGTGTACACAGATGGGTCGAGAACTGATGAGGGAACTGGGGCGGGAGTGTTTGGGCCTGGAACCAAATATTCTGAACCAATGGGCAAAAGTAACGCATCCCCCAGGCTGAAATCTACGCCATAGACAGGTGTGTCAAAATCAACCTCGACAGAAACAAAGTCAACTGTGATATAACTAAACTGTCAGACAGCTAGGTTCCTATTACGGCACCTATTTCCCCCTTCATTAAATCCAAACTTGTATGGAACTGCCTACAAAAACTTAAAGAACTTGATAGGAAAAATAAAATAGCCTGACCGTACGTAGGAAAAGAGGGGAATGAAATGTCCGACTCCCTAGCAAGAAACTTTCATAGGTCTTGTACCATTTTGCGGAGTGGGGGATCGCACCCTCAAAGACGAATCTGGGAAACTAGAGAGAGAAAACAGGGCAAGAACCTGGCACAACACTCAGGGCATGAGGCAGGCCAAGAAACTTCTGGGCCAATACAACCGGAAAAGATTCCAAGCTTGCATCGGCATGAGCAAAAATAACCTTCTTATCCTAACGGGGTACTGTATTGACTCAAGGAACACCTTAGGAAACTGAAGAAGGTCTCTGCAGACACTTGCTGGTATCATGTGCCAGTGATGCCACTTTTTTTTTTTTGCAAAAATTACCCATTTTCGGGAACATTTTTGAAAATTTTCCCCATTTTGTATCCTTTTTTTCCCCTTTTCGAATCATCGAAGAAAAGTAAAAATGTACCGCAAGATGAATTTTTAATATAATATAAATTTGTTTTCTTTTATTATTTCTAAGCGCGCTTAAAACATTCCAAATTTCCGTCCCGATTGATTTCCAAATATTTGTACATAAATAATTTACAAAAATACATTCACCCAATGCAATGCCTTTCTTTGCTGGAGACAAAATTCACGAAAATGTAAACAAACTCTACCAGTTGTCAAACTCAATTGCACTTGTATTGGTAAATCTGAAGGAAACCTAAGAAGATATCCAGATTCGCTAAAGTGCTCTGAAATCTGAAAAAGATTGTTTTTTTTTGTACCAAACGAACATACAAATTTCTCTGACAGTAAAAAAAGTGCTCTGAGAGCGCCCAATCGAACACCACATTAGTGAACTGAATATGAAAATGACACATGACAGGAAAGGTAGTGTTCAGTTCGAAATGCGCTTAGAGCTAGTCGCTTAGATTCTATAAACGCATCACCGCACACATTTTTTTCTTAAAATATGCAAAATTGATAAACATGCGTGTAAATCGTTTAACCCCATTTTAAGAACACTTTTCCCCATTTTCCCCATTAGTTGAAAAATTCCCCAAAATGGGCAAAAATCCTCACATCTGGCATCGCTGTGTGGGGCACTGAAGATTGAAATACTTGGGCAAGTAAAGGGTTTTCCAATGAGAGGTGCTATTGTGAGTGACCCGCTATTTCGGTAGCTGTCACTTTTGAAGCTTTTATTCTTTGACATTTGACAAGTAGAAACCACGCCATTACTAAAAATGGAACGATACACTCTTCAACCACGCATTGAAATTATTAAAATTCACTACAAAAATGTTGAAACTCTTGCAGTCACAGTTCGCAAAACTAAAGCATTTTTTGGTCGTCGTGAAGCACCTTGTCGGACCGCAATACAGAAATTGGTGGAAAAATTCGAGCTGTTGGGACAAATTAGTGATGTGAAGAATAAAACCCGTGCCCATCGCTCAATAGCAACTGAGAATATTGCTGCTGTAGCCCAAAGTGTTGAAGAAAACCCAGGTTTGTCCATTCCTCGTCGTTCTTTGGAATTGGGCATTCCACAAACGTCATTAGAGAGATGATTAATGAATTTTTATGATCGGAGTTTGATGGTATTGATCTGGACAACGTTTACATGCAACAAGACGACGCAACGTGCCACACAAGCACCGAAATCATTGATCTTTTACGGGAAAAGTTTCCGGGCCGTGTTATCTCTCGAAGAGGTGATCACAATTGGCCACCGAGATCTTGTGATTTAACACCTTGCGACTTCTTCCTTTGGGGCCACGTGAAAGATAAGGTCTACGCCAACTGCCCAGCGTCGATTCAATACCTCAAAGATAAAATTCATGAGGCTATCGAGGACATAGGGCATTTGGTTATGGAAAATTTCATGAAAAGGACATGGTCCTGTATGCGTGCTCGTGCTGGCCATTTGGCTGATGTTGTTTTCCATTATTAACGGCATACCTTCCCCTTTATTATGAAATAAACATCGGATCATTTATCTCAAAAAATGACATTTTTCTTTGAATACCAAAATAACACCTTTTATTTACCAACTAACTGATGAGGAAAAACTGTCACTGGAGCCAGCTCTCATCCTCAGATTCTTAAAGGAAACTGGACTGGAGAGAGTGGTGCAATAGGCCAAAAGGTCGCAGTACAATAACCCCTTGCACATAGTAATAATCATACAATAACCCCTTTCCCGCAAAAACCCGAATTCCAACATAGGGTTTTTTTCCACTGCGCCACCTCTCGCGAACGTCTGACAAACATCCGAGAGTATAACTGTCTTTAGAGCTTCTCAATTAGCCGTTTGGAATCGGCATAAAATTGAAGATCCCTTCCATTCGTTCCAAAAATGAAACTCACCCAAAACGAATGGTTGTGAGAAGCTAGACCTTGGGTCCTTACGGACCTGTTGCGCCAACTATTATTATTATTACATAATAATAATAACAACCTGTTTCCCCCGCAACAACTTACACTTTCATTGATCATTTGTCAATATGTCTGTCAGCTCTGGCGGCATCAAACTCTTTCTTCTTAACACCTTCTTGGTTCTTGTTTCTTGCCTTCCAACGGATTTTTCGTCGTCTTGCTTGTTTGTGTTGCTTAGCTAAACCTTCAACTGATTACGTTCGTTTGTTTCACCTCAAATAGTTCATAAGTCAACAGCACAACCCCGTGCACAATTGATTTAATCAATTTACACTCAACTAATCAACATCACATTGACTTCTGTTTTGCTATACTTATCGGTCTCGGTCTGCACTTATCACACTCGCTCTTGAGAAACATAAACACAACAAGTTGTTGTGTCAGTTCTTCGGGTAAATCTACAATATACGGATACGCATTTAAATATAGAGCTGAGGTTAAAAGCTGTTGCGCTGCGCGGTCGCGGAGTAACAGCGCAAAAAGCCAATTTCCAGTAAGTTGTTTGCGCTTGGAAATTGAAGTTTTGTTGGCTCTATGCAAATATTTGAAGGGTTCCAAATAGATTCGCTCGAGGTGTTTTTTTTTCTCCCACTTTAATGGGGACTACACGTTTTGGACTTTTTTTTTTTTCCTATTGGAAGAGAACACAACGAGCATTGCATAAGGGAGCACTGAATAGATAACGCGCTCGATTAAAATTGCTGTCACATGCCACCGGTTGGGGGTTGTTTTAAATTCTGCGGAGCTAGGACGGACGATTGCTTTAGTGTGACGTCCTTTATGGTGGCATTGACTTGTGCCTTTGAATTCTATGCCACAAAGTAGCGGAAATGTAAATAGAACTTGGATTCTTGGTAGTGACAAGAGGCCGTATCGCTGCGCTCTCCATGGTCAGTGTGATTCTGCCAAACGAAATGGAACCGATGGGGAAAACAATAATTCGCACTCGCGTTAATTATGACGTGACGCACACTGTATAGGCACACACAGCACTAGTGCGCACGTATTTAAGCAGTGAAATCTGATATCTTTTTCATTTTGTGGAGCAGCAGACTTCGGTCGGTCGCTCGGTCGACACAGCTGCACTGCATGTTGCTCATCTTGGGTGAGGTTTTCTGCACATCTTGTGACGCCCTCGTCTCTTATGCGGGCTCAATTGTGTCTGAAGCGCTTTTTTAGTGTATGCCGGTGAGATACGAGCCATCTTTTTAAGCTACATCATCGGAGGAGAAACGAAAACGAAACGATAACGTTGGACGTGTGTTTACAGATTTAGGTGGTGGGTTGTGTGTCACTTGTGCTCGGGGCCCGCACTAAATAGGAAATCTAAGATCGGTTTTCAAGATTTAGCTGGGTAATGAATATGCCTCTTTAGATTTGCCATGTGTGTGCCTGTTGGCTATCTTTGGTCGTGTACTTGGCAGGAACGATTCTCAAAGGTGTTCTTGGAGCATAACCGACCTTGGTTTCAAATTGAAATTTATACGCGCCTGACATTAAGTGGCATTTCACTTGACGGCCGACAGCGTGTATGTAGGCAGAGAAACAGATTGTTGTAGTGGATTGAGATACAGTTAATCCGAAGATGTATCGCATGAGATATTAGGTTTATATTGCGTCATGGAGTTTGTATTTATATTGGGAACGCATCGATCACTCGCGGTAGATGTCAACACGTCAGATAGGTATGAGAACGAATCGGTTGTCTGTATGTGTTAGCATTTGAATGACGTATGGAAATTATAAATAAGCACGACTCTTAATGATTTAAGGGCTAATGACGGACGGTGACGAATCGTTTGTCACGTTCGCTTGCAGCTCGTTGTGATGTAAAGATCTATGGTTGGTGTCGAAATGTTATTGATAAAATTATGCCTAGACATATCTCAGTAGGGCTGTAAACGCTGTTTACAAACGGAAGCTGTAGCACAGTGTCGGTGTTAACCAATA
Source organism: Cheilosia grossa (assembly GCA_963082955.1). NCBI lineage: Eukaryota > Metazoa > Arthropoda > Insecta > Diptera > Syrphidae > Cheilosia > Cheilosia grossa. The sequence goes on from OY720144.1 coordinate 21,363,691, forward strand.
GGGCGCCCGGGGGCGAGCATTTTGTCAGTGCGTTCACATATTTCTCATGCCAAATGTACAGTCCGTAACAATTGGATAGCCTCACATATTATTATTTTTTGTAACTAACTGTTTTGAGAGCTCTTTCATGTGTGCGCAAGGAAATATGCATTGGCTTAGTTTTGCGAGATCGTACATGAGTTGGAACACTGATGGCAGCAGTCACTTAAACGAAAAAGTTCAACCACGATGTGTCCGACGGATACAACTATTACTACCATGATTTACGAAAAGAAAAATTGTTTTTGGACCCTCACCACATCCGTGAGGGATGAGTTATGGTATGTAGCGCCATATCATATTATGGAACGATCGATTTGGTTTTTGTGAACTGCAGAATGACAGCACCTTACTACAAAACTGTACTGGAAACGGCTCTACCTCAGTTCCAGGATATTTTCGGACCACTGCCGATCATTTTCCAGCAGGACAATGCGCCAGTTCACACAGCTGGAATAATAAAGACTAGGTTATAATTAATAGTTGGCGCAACAGGTCCGTAGGGACCCAAAGCCTAGCTTCTCACAACCATTCGTTTTGTGTGAGTTTCATTTTTGGAACGAATGGAAGGGATCTACAATTTTATGCCGATTCCAAACGGCTATGAGAAGCTCTTTCAAGACAGTTATACTCTCGTATGTTTGTCAGACGATCGCGACAGGTGTCGCAGTGGAAAAAACCCTAAGTTGGAATTTGGGTTTTTGCGGGATTCAAACCTGGGACCCCTCGCTTAGTAGGCCAACACAATAACCACTAAGCCACTGTGCCTACAACTAAAGCTTGGTTACAAGACAGAAATATAGAACAACTTTCCTGGCAACCCTACTACCCAGATCTGAACATCATCGAAAATGTGTGGGGTTGGTTGACACGAAAGGTGTACACGCTCAAAAATTGGCTCTAACAGAGTGCGATTTTTGCTCGGTTAAAAAAAAATGGGTTAAAACCAAGTCTCTGTCGCAAAAACACTGAGTATTCGTTGTTACATACTACCGAGATAAATGGGTAAAATGCATCCTGTTAAAAACAACCCTCTTTATCAGTTGTTAAGTACCAAGTTTCCAGATAAATATCAACCAGTTGGTTAAATTCAACAGAGTTAGTTTGTTATTTACAACCGAGAAAAATTGATAAAAGCTTATTTTTAACCGAGTGTCGTTAAACGAGTTGACTCGGTTATTTTTAATCCACTAACTCTGTGGGAGCTATATTAACAGTATCACTTGGTAGTTTTTAACCGAAAGTTGGTTGATTTTAAATAAGCAATTTTTCTGCGTCTATGAAGGTGGCCTGGGCCAGTATTTCCCTTGATTTTTTAACATCACTGTGTAGTTCTTTAAAAGTCCGCATTTTTTAAGTGATTCAAAATAAGTACAAAGTACTAAAGTAATTGTGCAAGCTATAGTAAATAAATAAAAATACTTTCCTTAAAAAAAAAAAAAAAATAGATTCTAATGTTAAAAAGTTATATTGAATCAAAACGAAATAACCTCAGAAACTTCCGTTAGCTTTTCGAAACTATTTGAAACTTTTCTTAGTCTAAAGGACTCAGTCCTTCCTACCTTTCAACCCAATATACAATTACATTTATGTACAGACCAAAAAGGAATAAAAAAAAACAGTTAATTTATAAATAAGTTATGTGTGAGGCTATTCATATGCTACGGACTGTATATCCGAGTGTTCACAGCGAAGGAAAAAGGCTTCGCTGGCAACAACATATAAGGCGTGGAGGCTTTCCTTGATCTTTGCCTCTGTAAATAGGCTGGGTTGGGATTGGTTTGGTGGATGTCTTGCAAGGTATACTTAGACCAGGTTTGTAGGACCTTTGTGATACCACATTTGAGTGGGGGGGACCGGAAGATGGCTTTAAGAATTTCTAGACCTACTAATGGAAACCTTTGTTGCTTCCTGTAAGCTTGTTGACGATTTGTCTTCCGTCCATCCGTCCTTAATTTAAAAGGACAGTCCTTTTTTACCCCTGTCCTATATTTTTCTTTTTCATAAAGGACGGATTTTGTCCCTTATTTTTTGTAGGAAAATTCCCTTAAATGGATACGTTAAGAATCAAAGTAAAACGAGTGAAAATATGTAAAGGAGAAATCTCTTTCTCCTTGAAGAGTAGAACACCGAATGAACTTATTGAATGTGCATTTTGCAAAGTTACATGGTTTAGTACAAGATTTTCGTTTTTAGTACAAATTGAAACTATACAAAAACTAGCTGTACCCTGCGCGCGTTGCAACGCCACCAACTAAAATAAATTCGAAGGAAAGATTTTACACAAATATTCAATTCATTTTGAGTCATTTTATTGATTTTGTTCATTTCGAAAAAATTGTGACTTGCAGCGTTTCGTTTCAATTCGATATTTATTGAAGTGCTGTGGGATACACAATATTTCTTGTTTTTCCATCTGGTGCGTAAACGAATAAATCAGAAGGTGTTCCGACGCGTGAGCAGACCACGTAGAGCTCCCCATGTGAGAAGCATGGATTCTTCAAATTTAAGCCACACACTTGCAACGATTGTCCTTGTGCTTTGTGGATAGTCATTGCGAAAGCGAATCGCACCGGGAACTGCACACGTTTGAATTCGAATGGCATATCTGTCGGGATCGTTGGGATACGCGGCAATAGTGCGTCTTCACCTTTGAATTTTTTCAGTCAAAATTGTTGCCTCGATAACATTGTTCATTCTCGACTGAGAGTATGGTTCCTTTGCAAAGTCGTGGTGGGTTTATGTTTCGAAGAAGAATGATGGGTACGCCAATTTCCAATGCAAGAACGTGCGGTAGCTTGCCCGGCAAATCAAGCGAATTTAAGAATTCAGTTGGATAGTTGACAACTTCGTCTTGATTCACCACAGTATCGATGGACTGATAAGTTGTCGATTCGTCGGGTATTCCATTCTGAATGGTGAAGTTGATCATTTTGCAGCCTTCTTTCCCGTTGTTCAGCTGTCTCAGACGAACGAGCCTGAGTAGTACGTATTCGATCAGTTTCTCTCGTTGTTCAGATGATTCAGACGAACGGGTCTCAGCGGCTTGTACTCGAAGATTTTCCAACCTTAATGCTCGTTGCTCGTCTGACTCTGAGGCTCGTAATGCTCTTGTATTCCGTGCTTGAGGTGTAGATCGGCCAATTGCTTGTCGCTTTGGAGGCATAATTGTACGGGAACGACATGAAAAATGCGTTTGAATTTATTAGATGTCAAGATGTCAGCAATCCGAATCTCACAATGTATCCAATCGAATTGAACCGGCTGTTCACACACGGATGGAAATGTTAATATTGACGGCGTTCACCAATTCGCTGAGGAAAATTTGAAGTGAAAAAAATCAGCATTCGCGAATTGTTGAAATCGATTTTATTTCCACTCACGATGATATCCGAAAAAAAACCGCACAGCAAATGCGTTCGGAACGTCAATCAGCAGTCAGCTCCTTCACATACACATTCGATGATCTTCGTGAGTTCACGGTAGAGAATGAATAAAATAAGCTCACGTAAACTACGAAAATTCAATTCGATAGAATTATGTATCTAAATTTTAACTCACAATGAAATGCACAAAACTATTCGAAAAATGTGAGCCGGACATGAATTTCACAATTTACATAAATTCCTATGTCACCCACCACTCGAAACGTCATCATTCGTTCTCTGTTTTCGTTTGAATTCAAATCAGCATGAACTGTCACGGCAGTGGAATGACAGTAGCGCTATCTGTCGGAAATTGGTCGTACCTACTCAGAAACCTTCGTGGGCTCATGCACAACTACTTTGCTAAAGATCATCACATGATCAAATGCATAGTTTACGATTCTATAAAGAACACACAGACAAAGATTATATTTTATATATATAGATTGAGCGCAAAATTAAAATTACGAAGTGTATGCTACTAAAATGCTGTAGATTGAACAAAAATAAATTATTTATATGGTTGAGCTCCAACAGGAGTGGCGGTCTGACTATAAAAACTTGTCCACCGCTGATGGATCTGCCAATATGGATGGAGGAAAATTCTCTAATTGATGCTTAAACTTTTGTTTCTTACGTATCGGTCACACCATGAGGGTAATCGATGTTAACCCCAATACTCATTTATATAATGATGCGTTTAAGTGTCTGCATTGCTAGTTCCGTGAAGGTCTCGAGCTTAAATTAGATTCGAGGGTTCGAATGGTGATTATCCCTCACTGGGGCCCTAGATCCAATCGGGAATCTGTTTTCGAGGTATAACCTCGAGTCGATTTTGTAAAACCCAGCACATCTATCGTTGGTAAATCGTTTGAGCTTAATTTACAGTCTAAAAACCAGCTAAAAGTTGTTCACGTTGTAACCTTTCTGCCGTTAACAAACTTGGGACTTTCATTTAAGGGTCTTTCTTAGCTTTTGCAGACCTACATTGGTATAATGGACTCACGTCTCCTTAAAACTACGCCCGGAATCAACTTTTGTAAAATACTTCTCTCGGTAAAGACGAACCTGTAGTTCTTAAGTCACACACTGATATGTCAGCAAAAATGTGCGCCAACTTTCGTTAAACCACGATACAACTTCGAACATTAATAGTGCAACCCGGTGAGGAACGATCTTTAATCATCACCAAAGCGTTGGTGGAACGAAGTCATGACCTTCATGCTTTAGAGTTGCAGAGGTGTGTTTCTCATATAGCGTAATGGCGGATGAAGCACTTCCGGCATCTTTACAAAAGCTTACCGTTTAAAACTGTTGATCAAATAAACTACAAAAGATGCTAAGTCTAGCTTCTTGCATCCACTCATGTTGTTTTTGTGACGAATGTCGATAATCGCATTGTTTTGAGATTTTTTAACCGAATTGATCAACAATTTTGTACGGTGCCGACTGTCAATAATTGTTTTTTTTTTTTTTTTTTTTTTTTTTTTTTTTTTTTAATTATTATTAAATTGTGTAGTAAACCATAAACCAAAATCTACCCGTGCTTAAGCACCCTCTACCTGTTTATTAGAATTACTGATGAAGATGACACATTTCGCCGTTTCCAATTTGACATCTTGACTGTCATGTTGTTTTGGTTTTGTATCTGTCAAAATAAGGGCATTTCGGTGAAAGGCGGTGCTATCCATCTACGACCTTAATAGCTTCTTGTCAAATGCCAGTGATGTAGAGTATGGCAAGTTTGGTCGAATGTCCTCTGTCACACTCTAAATTGAAATAAGGTTTACATTTCCGTGTTCGCGATAATCTTAAGTGGCTAACACCACTCTGTCGGTAATGCCTCAGCCTCAGCTCGATTCTTGACCTAGGGCCGTAAACGTTAACTCCTGATCGGCTATCGGTTTGTAAAGACACTTCAAGAACCTCAGATATACGCTAGTTACACTTGACTTCCAATGTTTGTTTTTAAAGTCCAACACGAGATGTAAAAACGGGCTCAACAGAAACAAAAACAAAAAAATATAAAAGCGACAAAGAAAAAGACAGAAAAAAAAAGGCAAATACTCTAACCAATGTTCATACTACCAAAAGCGTTTGAGCAATCGCTCCGTTCCTCAATATCACCATCAACACCACACAAGCCTGGCTCTGGCCTAAAACCCGAAATCCACAGAGGATGTACGGGCAAGGCGCACGCATGTGGCACACTTAAGTCAAAAGTGGTTAACACTAAAACGCATAACGACCCCCATCATACCATCTCCAATCATCATCATCACCACCACCTCCACCACAACCAGCAGTACTCCTCGTCAACCCATGGTGTCCATAGTCCATCACCTTCGTCGACTTCTTCGGCCACAAACCATCGCAAGAACAGTGTCAGTTCGGAAACGATAAGCGATAGCGGATCCGAGAACTCCTCATGGAATTCTAATGAGCTGAACGCACAGCACCAGCTGCGGAAGCCGCGGAATTTAAATACCTGCTGCACTGTTAATGGAAGCGCTGTCATAGTCAACGGTTGCGGCCACGAAATGAAGACAAAACTGAGTTTGTTGGGTTCCCCGGTAGCGACGAGACGGCGGAAGATCGTTGACACACTCGTACCGCCGCCATCGATCGATGAGACGGATTGTCGTTCATCGCCCTCGGTGCGACGTACCCGATTGTATAGCGATGGTGATAAGGAAGCCACGTCGGTCGGTTGTGGTGGTCAACAGTCGGCGACGAATGACAAATCGAACTTTCAACGGAACAGAAGCTTCCGAGTGCTGGGCAGCAATAAAAATCGAGGCCAATCGACTGCGAATGCGGCGTTGAACTTGGTTAGTGTGGGAGGAGGTTCGAAACCGCCATGGCAGGGAGTGTTCTCGAGGAACAAGGTTGCACTGCCATCGGGCAGCAGTGGCAACAGTCCGAGAAATGGTATCGGCGGTGGTGGAAATTCACCGGCAGTCGCTTCGAGGAATAACAGCTTCAATAGGACCACTTCGCTGAGGAGCTCCTTGCGCCGAAAGGAGTCGGTGGATTTCAACGTTTTTTATGAGAAGTCATTGGTTATGCGATATGCTGGCGGCGGTGGCGGCGGGTTGCTGAAGAGCTACGATGGGATAATCGGAAAAAAGGTGAGTTCACCAAATGTTGATAGTGCTTTCTTTTTGCAGCGAATTTTCATAACTTTTCTCGAAGGTTCGGAAGTGATTGGGAGTATTGAAAGTGACTGAACCATCAAGTTATTGATCTGAAGATGTTTATGTTGTTTTTGAGGTTGATATTGATGTTGCTGTTGATGTCGCTGCTGATGTTAATGCCAATGCTGATGTTGATGCTTATGTTGATATTGATGTCGCTGTTGATGTTGATGTTGATGGTGATGTTGATGTTGATGTTAATGTTGATGTTGATGTTGATGGTGATGTTGATGTTGATGTTGATGTTGTTGATGTTGATGTCGATGTTGATGTTGATGTTGATGTTGATGTTGATGGTGATGTTGATGTTGATGTTGATGTCGCTGTTGATGTTGATGTTGATGTTGATGTTGGTGTCGCTGTTGATGTTGATGTTGATGTTAATGTTGATGTCGGTATTGATGTTGATGTTGTGTTGATGTTGATGCTGATGTTGATGTCGATGTTGATGTTGATGTTGGTGTCGCTGTTGATGTTGATGTTGATGTTGATGTTGATGGTGATGTTGATGTTGATGTTGATGTTGATGTTGATGTTGATGGTGATGTTGATGTTGATGTTGATGTTGATGTTAATGTTGATGTTGATGTTGATGTTGATGTTGATGTTGATGTTGATGTTGATGTCGCTGTTGATGTTGGTGTAGCTGTTGATGTTGATGTTGATGTTGATGTTGATGTTGATGTTGATGTTGATGTTGATGTTGATGTTGATGTTGATGTTGATGTTGATGTTGATGTTGATGTTGATATTGATATTGATATTGATATTGATATTGATGTTGATGTTAATATCGATGTTTATATTGATACTAATATTTTTGCTAAATTTGGTGGTTAGTAAACATTTTGTTACACAGGTCTCAGTTTTAATACATGAGCCCCTTTGAAAAAGAACGGGCACACCCATCGGATGTATTCAAGCGTTTTTTTTCTAAACGATTTACTCGGAAAAGGCGGATTTTTAACGCTTCAACAAGGTACCGACTCCCGAGATGTAAGAGTCTGCCGGCCGAAGCATAGATGTAGCACTACACATTCTTGTGTGTATTGTTTTTGGCTCCAGTAGTATTTTAGCTGTGTGAGTATAGTTCCTCATTAAATAGTCTTCTTCAAAGCCGCAACTGGGAGTAGATCCATATATCTTGTAGGGAGAATTTTAAACAAAAATAATAAACACCTTTTAGAAAGTCCGCTGGAACCATCACTTATCACCTCCCACGGGACGAGCTAATTTCCCTAATATTGGTATTCATCTGCAACCGCCAATTGATACCTAACAAAAAGCATTCTCCTCTACCAATTAATACTTTGCTCACCCACTCGAGATTTAATTAAAAATTATCGCCATCCACGGAATACACCTATAACAATCTAATTTTCATCGCACGCGTCGTGACGGTTTAGTGTCGGTTACGATTGTTGCCACTCCCCCACAGAGTTTACCAATGAATTGCCCTATCGGCGTCCACATCTGTTATGATTACTGAATTGAATTTAATAAATGTTTTGATACATAACACTTGTAATTAATTACAAGAGATCTTGAATTAAAATTTGTATTTTCCCTGATGAATTGTTAACGCCTTTGCTTTTATAGTGGTGTGTTGACATTTTACTTGTACATTCAGAAATTTCGATTGCTAAGTATGATTCAATTATACAAGCAATAAAAGGAGAACAGAGTTTTTTTTTTTAATTTTTTTCATGAATTGGCTTTGTTGCTTGATTGGGTTGCGCTATGAAAGGAGCTAATATAAGCTTTTGTGTAGCAAATTAATTTATTTCTCGTTTTGACATTACAGCTTGAGATTTCAAATTATGTATCTATTGGTGATACTTTTTTTTTTAGTTCGAAGTGACAGATTAAAAAGGTCGAATCGTTTATTTGAGAGGTTGATTGTGCGTTTTATGTTTTTTTAATGAAATATTTTCTGTAAGTTTATCTATAGTAATGAGGATTTTATTTATTTTAGTGAACCATACTGGAAGACGGTACCATGTCTAATATGAAAGCAGTTTATTATAGAGTTTTCTAAGAGCGATTTTCATTCTCGCTACCTATAGAGCCCTATGGAACCTAACCTCAGAGCTCTGTTATTTAAAGAACGTCCCTTTTTTTTTTGGTTACCATAATTTTCGAGTAACTGCTCGTCCGTTTATGGCGAACATTTTTTAATTTCCAGGCGTGATATCCTTTGGTTTGTCCGCGTTTACAAAAAGAAATCAACTGCCTTTTGACAGTCGTAAAAGGAGAAAATGCTATCGTCAAACTTCTCCCCCAATAACTTTAGAGTGTAGGTACGCGATTCTGTCGAAATCGCAAAGCTAGGTGTGCAAATAATGCCCGTTTGGTAACAGTAGGTAGCATTCGACACACAGATGGTGCTAGGTTTAGTTATTTAATATACTTTTTCCAGTCGCCAGTTCTGATCGATCCAGGGCTTTCCATGTGATCCCTGCTGTGGCAGCAATTCTAATGGCAATTTGGCGGTGTTGGCGTACTGATCCTATGCGATAAAAACGAAACGCGGTCGGTAAAAGCTTTGGCGGTCTCAAGGGTCAGTAGTTTTATAGCATCAAATCTTTTAACATCCTTCGTTAGGTGATCCGTACATTGACTCCCTCTATCAGGTAGTTGTCAGAGTCTATATTACAGCACACCGTATACATAGACATGCTAGGCTCCAATCGCAACGTGAACAATTTGATTATATATGATTTGAAGAGCGCCAAATCCCCTTCTGTATTTTGGAGTGTGAGAAGGATGACATATACCGGCCCGAATGAAAGTCGCTAACCTGAGTCCGTTTGCGGAGGTATTATCGTGCAAACTATGCTTTCCCGCTGTAGAGCTTATGATGCCCGCCCTTCCGGTTCTAGCGTTAAGATCGCTAAGACCAATCTTGATGTCGTCTTCTGACACTTTGTCGAAAAGATAGTAGCAACATTCCTTGAGTTCGTTATCATTCTCTCCTCTAGGGGCATTTGATTTTGGGCGATAAATGTTTTGTGTTAAGTCTTTTTCGTGTTTCGACGAACGTCGATGTCAATGAATGAACTGTCGACGATTCAGCGAAACACTTGCGGAAGAGCTTAATGCGAACATCGGGGGGAAGATTTTGCTAACTGCTTTGGTAGCGATATGAAAATCTACTGGAGTGGAAGTATGCGAAATGTACGTCATAATATTATATTTTTCTGGAAGGAGTTAGAGATAGGCCTATACACATATAAATCGTATTTTTAGAGGTTAGGCTAGGATAGGCTAACTGGCCGTCTTGAAAGGCACACTTAGACCGGACTGGTAGACCGTGTTTTTTTCACTGAAAAAAAAAGTTACATCATAATCATGATAAAGTCATCAACTTTGTTCATCAATATTATGACAAATTCATCAATTCCCCTTTAATTTCATCAATGTGACAAATATATTTATCATATTGACAAATTTGTTCATCAATATGAAGCACTCAAGAAATATTGAGGGTTGATTATTTTCAGTTTTATTTCGGAGCGAGGTACTTTTATTTTTCCAGGAACTACTTTTTTGTTGATAATGGATCCCAATTAGAATCAGAAAACGGCCATTTGTCTGCCATATGCATTTCTTGAGGTATGGGCACAGGGTGCATGTAAATATATTTGTGTTTGAAATGCGTTTTTGGTTTTTTGATATTTAGTCATAACCAATATTGATTTGATCCATTCTCTTGAATTTTATAATTTCAAAGCATGAGAGAACATTGGTTAAATAATAATATTAAACTGATTTTTAAAATATTTAAATATGCGCCTAGACATACTTTCTAAAAGTAACATATTAAGGTAAATATATTTATATTTGTGTATGCATGTAATAAAATCACAGCTTTATAAATAGAGAGAGTTCCTTATAAACATTGCAGTCCATTATGTCAATATATTTTTCCAAAGGAAAATCGTTGTAGAAAAGTCGTGATAATTTTATCTTTGTTTCAATTACACATTTATTTATTGCTAGTCTCTCTTGTGGTCGAAAATCAACCCCACTACACTTTTTATAAGTATATGTATACTAAAAACAAACACTTTTAAATATTTACGTTGTTTTATTTTTAAAAATGAAAAAGCGACATCCAGGTATCAAAAAGAAAAAGTTTTACTCATGATTCAGATTTTAATACGTCGCTATAAAAATAAATATAGAAAAATAGTATCTAACCTAAAATGATTTTTATTTGAAAACATACCTATAGTAATATTGCGGCGACAGATTGAATGCTACCAAAATGTTTTCAATTAACTGATAAGCGTTTTGTATGGGACATTTTTACCAGTCCTTAAGGCGATTTATACCCACAGTTTTTTTTGTCTGTGGCACAGTATCTTTCGAATGATATAAGTTTCATCCTACTGATTACATAATAAATACATAAATAAATATTAATAACATCTTATAAATGTGAATAATCGAGATTAGACTAAAGTTTTTTTTTTATAATTCCACCATTTTTACACTACATAGTATGGAACTATTTGGCAGTATATTTAGCAAAATCAGTCGCCCGTAGTAAAAGCAAATTAAAGTTTATTCAACAGCAATCAATTTTCAATACAAACTTTACAATAGGAATGAAAGCTTTTGGGGGAACATTAATTAAAAGATTAACATGTAACTGTATGATGAAATTTCTAAATAACATGTATCGACTCTTTTAAGGCATTCATTGTTCATCGTTAATATATTCACGATTCTTTTCCATGCCACCCTGTGTGGATACCTTATGCTTGATGAGCAATGTCATATAATTATCCATTAAAAGATGCATGTTGCGTGTGTGAGTATAAATGGTCTACTAACTTCGTGTGTGACACCGACAGCATACAATCTGAACATCACATTGAAGAAAACGATGAAAAAAATTCATCAATATGATGATTCCATTCATCAATATAATGAATATAACGGCGAATATAATTTTTTTCATCAATATAACGAATCAGTTCATCTATAAGATGAACACTTACATCAACATTCTCCTTAATAAAAATTTCTGTTTTTTTCACGAACGCGGTCATCAATATAATGAAAGCCGTCATCAATACGATGAATGCCGTTCTCAATATGATTAAAATTTATGACTGGGCAATCGTACTTGAATATGATGTTTCCGTTCATCAATAAGACGAATAAATCATTAACTGCATGAACAAATTAATAAATTCATCAAAAAAAGTGTTTTCGTCACATTGATGAAATGTTTTGATGAAATTATGAACCAAGTTCATAAGAAAATAAGCCAAATTCTTATCAGAATCCTGCCAAAAAATTGATGAATGCACTTTCTTCATATTGAAAAAAGATTCATCAATTGTCAACAAAGTTTTCATGAATTTGTTCATCATATTGGGGAAAAGTTCGTCATATCAATGAATATCACGTTGATGAACGCCATTCGTCAATATGACGACGTCTTTCTTTTTTTTTTCTGTGTTGTTGTCGCGCTCTTTCCGAAAACAAAAAGAAGAGGAGACAATAACTATATAAATAATGAAAATATCACTTTCCTTTTCCTTGCAAACACTTGAAGAACGCGTGTGTGGATTTTCTTGCTGTGTAAAGTAGCCAACCACTCGATAGATATTTCGTTACTAGACACTAGAAAAATTAAATTAATATCCCAGGTACGATCATCTTCATAATATCTTCCTTTTCCCATGCGTACATTAAAAAACAAATTTAAAGAATTCGTCTAGACTCATTGCCCTGCTCGAAACTATTTCAACTATATATGCATATGCAATCCCCTATTATTCTTCTCGCAGATATATCTCATTCGTTATAGCAAATAATGGATGCTGGCTTTTGTTGCAATCAAGAAAACACTGCGCCTGACAAGTGTCACTAGTCAAGTCTTGTCCGCACTATATCAAAACAGCATCCCCATCCCCAGATGGCTGGCTGGTTGTCTGCAGACGGTAATGGTACCATCCATCCTCCCTGCTTCAATTGGTTTAATGCCAACATTTATGACTTGGCGCCAACTCTAGCGTGTGCGTGTTGATATTTTGGACACCAAACATTAACCCGGAAGAAAATGTTCTACTACTAGGAATTCTCTCTGTGTTTGCCACCACATTCATACGCGAGAGTATAGTAAAAATGTTCGAGAGGAGGCAAAAAAAAAACTGAATGATGGGCACAGCGATCACCATCAAGGTCCAGTACTAGGTGCGCTCTAGTACCGGCTCCACTTTTTATTTGCATTAGGTGCGCAATAAAAAAAGCAAGTAATTGTACAAATAATTGTTGAAAAATTAAAATAATGCCGCCAATCGGTCTGAATACCTATGTACCAACGCAAGTCGTGGTTGTTAAATTTCCAAAGGTGAAGTCAAGTCAAGATCAGAGATTGCACAGGTTGCGGACCACATGGCTCTCTATGTTTGATTAACTGGGTGGAAAGGTTTCACAAAAGCGTATGTGAATGCGGTAGAGGACGTGTGAATTTCAACCCAGAATACGTCGTCTAATGAAATTTGGTTGTGGCTAAGAGACGCTGCCTTGAAACGAAGGCGGATTGGTGATCAACTTGATTGGCTGCCATTAATTTTTTTTTAATTGATTCGCAATGAATTAGCGCTGTAATGTGTCTGAGAGGGTTATTCGCGTTAATGGCATCCAATCAGTTCTCGCTTTGTCTCATCGGAATGCATTAGCAATTGATTTTTACAGAAATCGGTAAAAAAGTAAAAAAAAAAAAAAGCACTGCGTCGATAATAAGTGGCAATTCGGTCGTATAAGCAACTCAATTAAGCGGTAGGGATTCGAATTGATGCTGCTGTGGTAGATTGTAGTTAATTTGTGGCCTTGAACATTGAACAAAATCAGTAGCACTGTAGGAAGGTTTGTGTGCTTGGTTCTGTAACGCGGTATTGTAAATGCTTATTTCATGGCTTGCTTAATACACCTTGTGACAATGAATGTTCTATGCAAACACGCGATCCGCAGCAAAGATAGGGTGCTTCCAGAAATGGCAACACTTATTTCAAGGAAAATCATTTTTTGATCGGCATTTTCCAATTACTAAGATTGCTTGACAAAGGATTGCGCAGTTTTCGAATTTTTAACTTTCTCTTATACGTAGTAAGAGATACCTAGATATTGTATTCGTAGAAATTTTCGAACTCGAAATGTTCATCAATTCTGACTCAAAAAAGTGGGTCGCAAAATTGTGTCCGTCTGTCTGTCTGTTTATCTATGCGTATGCTCCCGAGGCTTACAGCCTAAATGGCTGGCCGGATTTTGTTCAAACTTCGGATTTGGAGTTTTTTTTGCAAGGTAACCTAAATTTTAATGGTACTTCCCACATAAAATGTTAGTACCACTTGCATTTGTTAGGAAACGGTTCAAACGATTTCAACCAAAATTGATATTTGACCTTGGGTGAAGTTAACATAACTGACTGCGTTCTCAGTTTCTTGCTAAAATATCGAATAATGGTACTTTTGAAATTTGAACATGCCTCGAAAACGGTCCATACGATTGTTACAAAAATTCATTCCTAAGGTAATATGAATAGGTATATAAATAGCAAACTCGGTTTTTGTCTATTTTATATAGCAATGGATTTTTGTAAGAAGGCGTTTTAAAAAAAAATGGTTTTCTTTAGTTTACCAGAAAACGGCACCAACAAAATGCATACTCAGAGTAAAATTTATGTTCTCAAAATGTTTGCGTCCTTTAGTTTCAATTCGAATCACCGAAAACCCTAATTTTAGAAACTGTTCATAACTCGAAAACCTCAGTTTCGATTTGGGCAAACTTTAAAAACCACACGCAGAAAAATCACTTATTTAAAATCAACCAACTTTTGGTTAAAAACTACCAAGTGATACTGTTAATATAGCTCCTACAGAGTTAGTGGATTAACAATAACCGAGTCAACTTGTTTAACGACACTCGGTTAAAAATAACCTTTTATCAATTTTTCACAGTTGTAAATAACAAACTAACTCTGTTGAATTTAACCAACTGGTTGATATTTATCTAGAAACTTGGTTCTTAACAACTGATAAAGAGGGTTGTTTTTAAAAGTATGCATTTTACCTATTTATCTCGGTAGTTTTAAACAACGAATACACGGTTTTTTTCAACAGAGCAAAAATCGCACTCTGTTAAAGCCAGTTTTTGAGCTTGCAGCCCGAACAATATCTTATACTCAATTCTAACTATAACTATGCATTTGAAATCGAAAAGGTTAAGTTAGGTAAGTGCATTGGCGAGACAGGAGGAACCTGTGACGACTATACTTAGATCAATGTAGATCCATTGGGGTTTTTTATGCAAGCCTTTAATAGACTTGTCGGAGAGATCGTCAAGGTCTTACAAAAAGTGTCTTCCATGAATTCTGTATCTGATGCGGAGAGTGCCGGCCAGTAGCAAAAACAGTGTAGAGTCTAAAGTGTCCTCAAACACCTTCTCATCACCGCATCCTCAACACAGGCTCTCAGTGGTGATTATCGTTTTCTTTGTGTGCTATCAGCATGTTATGTCCTGTGATAATACCTACAAGAGAGGATAACGATTACTTGCTTATTTGTATAGGATTCTATTTGTCTGCTGTGTTTTCATAGATTACCCAGATTTTCCTGGTTATGGCACAGGATCGAGTTTATCGCTGCCAGTAGCTCTCAATTGCCTATCCGAAGTACCAAGTCAGAGTCAATACTGTGGTATCGGTCTGCTTAAGTTGAAGTGAAAACCCCTTTCTTGCAGGCTCATCAGCTTTTGCCTGACCGTGCATTGCTTTGTGTTGGGGGACCCCCGCAGATTCTAACATTATGCTGAGCGCTAGGAACTTGTAGCTCTTTGCGACAGCGACTTGAAAGTTTCAAAACGCTTGCCTTTTTTAAATTTGAAGATTAAACACTCCAGTTGAGCTAATTGCGAAAATCTTTATTAACGGCTGCTCCTAAGAGTTTTTAGCAAGTCTATTTGTTTTATGAGTTATTTGGTCAACTTGTTTTAAATAAAATATGCAATCCGACAAATTCTGTTTGCCCAAGTCTTTATTTAAATTCTCGTTGTAACTCTCGTTCAACTGTTTTCAAGTCCCAGTCTCTGCTCGATTTCTTTCCCGCCAAGTAGCTGCTTGATACCGAGCTCTACTTCGCCGTTTGTCGATTTCAGATCGTATTTATAATTTTAACCTACGGGTTCAACTACAATATTCTTAATGAGCTGAATATAAAGGGCTACAACTGATTAAAATGTACTGATTTTTTCAAAATATTTTACTACTACAAAAATTCAATTGAAAGCTATTTAATGTGAATGAATAACGGTTTTGATATTTATTCTGTTTTTTAGTTTGATTTAGACTGTGGTATCAATTTTTGCTAATCAAATAAATTTTTTTAAACTTCATTTTCTAAACCTGTTGCCCGACAAACTACTACAATTTCAAAGCGCACTCCAAAGGCTTGTTTATGCATACGTTTTCGGAACTTTAAAATCAATTCTCAACCCATTACACCGATTGCAACTATATTTAAACGAGGGCGGTTATTTAAAGTAATTAAATAAATTTATTTCTGAGTTTTGTGCAACTGCGCAACTTAGTCAATTATGTATCCCTTGGTAAAGGTTTTTATTTCCCTGTAATTGACATTTTCCATTGGGCAAAAAGAGAGGCAAAGTCCGGAATCATAAAAATGATTTCAGTTACACTGGCGAACAAAAATCCTTTCTAATGATTATGAGAAGAAAATTGTACTTTTAGATTTTGAAGTCAGAAATAAAATCCACTTTAAAAAGTACTTACTCAAGTACACTTTATATTGTTTATATCGCCCAGAGGAGTGTTTTGTTAAAAACTTGCTTCGCCTGCAGTGGAGCTTTACAAAGCTGGAATATTAGTTGGCGGCTTGTCGAATAGACCCCCGCAGCAAATATTCAAAATCACATGATCTTAAAGTCTGTTGCCACCGAACAAATACTTCAAATGTTCACGAACTTTTGGATACACAAAAAAAAGTTCTTTATGACTCTGTACCGGGCGTCAATGACGATGATATTTTTATTTTTTTCATTTTTAAAGAAGAAGGTACCGTCTGATATAGCTCAGTGTGTATTTTTCGTGGTACATCCTCTCCAAATGCAAGCCGCGGAAACAAAAGTGAGCCTCACCAGCGAACAAAATCTTAGGGTAAAAAGGAGGAGAGATTTTCACATAAGGGATAGAGATTTTTCGACAGCCTCGTAACAAAGTCGGGTGATGCGTTGGATCTTTAAATAATCTCATCAATATGCGAACAGAAATTAGGCTCAACTTCGCACTATATGCGAAGGTTGCAAGACGATTGAACGAGCGGTATAGGTTGACATTGAAGAAAAAGTCTTAGAGGGTACTTGTTGCAAAAATACATGCTATAATATGGATATTAAGATCTAAACTGTTTGCGGCACCAAATGAAAAAAAAAAAAAAAAAAAAATGTCTGGATCGTTGTTGCAGGACACAGGCTCCATGTTGTAGAGAAATGCTGGTTTTAAAGGTCGGGTCGTTAAAACAACCCCAACGAATCGTGTGTGGTTATAGGATTCCGAAAAAGTTACCTAGATGACTTGTGGCTTGTGGACTACCAGAGGCGATTAAGAAAGGGTCCGACCTTATGCGATTTAGGTAAAGAAGAGTATTCATTTAAGCAATGGAATACCAAATGCATTACTGAAAATCCGTTGTTGCAACATCGACTTAACATATTCAACGAGGTTTATCTACCTACCTTTTATAAAGCCACGTTTAATACGGGCGGGTTATTTCAACTCCAAACTATTTGAAAAAGAGATTTTATAGGAACACTCCTCGTATAATTGTTTTTTTCTTCTGTTCAAAAGTGGTGCTGATGTTGACGTATTTAGTCCAGGGTTCGGACCTTACTCTCTTCTTCGTCTTCGTCACTCCACTTGGACAACAAACTAGTTCGATTTTTTTGTATGGATTATTATTTTGTGGCAGCACTAATTATCGAAGATTTCCTTTTGAAATAAACTTCAAATTCGCTTCACGCTTCCCAACAAAAGTTTGTCTTCCTCTCGTGTTAGACTAAGTCAAGTTTTGGCTTTACTTATCCGAACATAAAAATACTGTCGAAGAATTTATATTTACGAATTTAAAAGAGCACATGTTGACCTAAGCTATTTTACACCACAGGAGTGCAGCGGCTGAAATTAATTTAGTGAAAAACATATTCCGAAAGAGATTAAATGTAAAAAGAGTTGAAAATCTAATGTTCTAAAGATGATTATTGGAAAATGGGAAAGGTGTTTATATTCCACTGCTTGATTTTATCAAATTTTAAAGCAATATAAATTTGTTGATGGTAAATTTATTTTAAATACATCATTTTTAACCTTTATAAATCATAAAGCAATCTACATGTTTTCGCTATAAAACAAAATTATTTAAAAAATTCAATGATAGTAAATTCTAAAATAGTAAGATATGCAATATTCATGTAACTAAACCCACATAAAATATATTATTATTTTTTTGTTTTAGTAATATAAATGTACAATTTTTATTCCTCTCATTTTGTATACGGTAAAAAATGAAATTTTTTCATTGTTTTTAGTAAATCAAAAAATCTACTTACAAAAAAATTATTTACTTCGCCTTTTCTTTTCATCTACTCCGAAATACGGTTTCTTAAGTCCGAACCCTGCTCAGTGTTGTAAGCTCAACCAATTTTGCCTTCATCTGCCGCTTATAACAAATCCGCTGTGGGATTCTGTTCAATCGATTTCGTTTGTACTAACGTTTTCTTTACATAGCTTTAAAAACGAAAAGAATATTCGTATGCGCAAAACGAAAGAAACGTGTCAACTTCTAAAAACGAAGAAGAGTTCGTTTCGTGCGACGGAAACGAATAATCCTGTTTTCCATCTTTCACAGCCAAGCAATCTTAGAAAAGTTACATTCAGGTAAATGTCAGGTACTGCTGTCAAAAATACAAATTGTGGAAGGTACTCTAAAAATAAATCCAATGTTAATCATACTTGCTTCATAAATGTTTTGGGAAGAGACAAAATGACAGGAGTTACGTGAAGCAAATTTTCACTTTCACATGATTTCTTTCGTTTTTTGAAATGCGAAAGTGATTTAAGTTTAGTTTTTGAACAGAATTTCACCCCCGCTCAGAAATTGACACAGACTTCGGGGGTAGATTTTTGTACAAATTCAAATGAAAACCACGTTTACAAAAATCGAAAATTATCACGCGAAATCGAAAGTCGTTTCGTTTTGCAATTTCCAAGAAGCAAAAGGTTCGTTCGAACAGAAGCGATTGGAAGGTACTATATCTTACAGTACCCTTTGTTCCAAAAATACAAATAAGACGAAGGGCTGTGTTGCCCCGGGCAACTACTTTCGAATTTTGTAAACGAAATGGAAAGACACCAGCGAAATTACCTTGTAATTCAATTGGTTTTATTTGGTCGTTTCTTATTTCTTACAAATTTCCTGTTAAAATTAAGTTTTAATTAGTTTATAATTATACAGCTTGTGACGTTTATTTGTCAAGCTGTCGAGGCAGGGTTGTTAACAGACTGTTTATCATGTTCTCTTGGCCCGAACTAACTCACCACATTTCCAGTTCTATCTGCTTTATTGCAGGGCCAGTTATACGGTACACACCGAGCGTCTTTCTCCTTCTTACTTTGGAATCGGCTACAGTCAATCAGAGGCGCTTGGTTGCTTCGACGCTTTGTATGTTGGGTTACTCGTGTATCTAACCCCAAACACACAACCAGCGTTTGTGCTGAAGTACCCAATTCGCTAATTTAGCTCATGTATCTTAGCTTTGGGTCAATGCTCCGAACCAACGAGAAATGGCTCACATTTGTCCCAAAACTTAAACATCATTTTCTTTTATAAAAAAATGTTGAAAAGTTTGTCAAAAATTTGAGAATTCACTCGACTGAACGCCGTCACAAAGACAATAGCAGGTTATAAAAAATGCGCAGCGTGAAAGCATCCATAAATTTTGCATTTATTTTCTTAAGATATTAACAAACAAAAACTCCCTGTTCGTTTTCATTTAACGGAAAATGGCTCTACTCCAAAATTTCTTCGGAACAACGCTGAACAACCCATGCAAAAGGACAAACCGCAGAAAGTGCAGTTTCAATAGCGATTTCGAAAACACGCACGCCTCACTTAATTGTTTCGAAGCTCACGCATCTTCGCCGGCATCGCCGGCTAATATCATAAACTTCCTCTCACGTCAACGCAAACACCTACTGCACTTAATGACCGCTCGCCCACGCCTACAATTGACTTTAGAGAATCTAATCGAAAAATTTTCCTCTTTAGCTGCGCAATTCCACTAGTCGCGTCATTCTTTAAAGTGCGCCTGATAGTATTATATCTAGCTAAATTGTTTTCTCTCGTATAAAACACTTATAATGTATATTTTCCAAAGGACAGCGAAAAAGACGGCAATTTTCCAAATGTTAGACAAGCATCATTAACCCCATCTCCATTAGAGTCCGCGCAATCACAACATCAAAATAAAACTCAATCTGTCGCAAATTTCAATTAGCTTCATTCAACAAAACCACGCTCTCTGCAAAAAAAAGAAGGGAATGCAACACTCCACACAGCTATGCAGCGCACCTTTTCCTGCCCCATGCCCCAACCCCACTCGATTCCCTTGTTTGCTACACATACGCTTATGGACAAACTATGTTGTGTACATTTTCACGGTGCGCGCATCTAAGAAATGTCCCTCTCCCTTAATCTTTATTTAGCATTTATAATTATCCGGCTTCTTTTAATTTCCGCCGAATATGAAAATTACCGTGACTGACTTGTTGCTGTCGCATCAGACGCAAATGGTTATTTTTCCAACAACACAAACACATACGGGCACAAATACTACTCCACCGAGGGAGTTTTTATCGAAACGTAAAAGCACCGCCCCGTGGGCCTCCGCCACTCTACCCGCTTGTGGTTAAAATAAGAATCGACCAATTTAACAGAGAATCTTGGGAAAAGTAAGGAATACTCTTCGCTGCATGGAGAGAAAAGGAAAGCAACTCGAAAATGTGTCTCCTCCATAAATGCGAAGTTATTTCGGGACGCGCCGGGATAGGGACAAAAATTTGTCGTACACGATTTAATGAGATTTATGGCAGTTGTCTGCTGTTTTGGTTACAATTTGTGTTCCATGGGCATGGTTTATACTATTTTTTTCCAAATACCCACATAATCGCATGAAATGTTTTATGAGAGACTTTTTTTGGGAGGGGGGTTCTGGAGAATATGATTCCTACAAAGTTTGGAATAGCGCGCGGAGAATATGATTCCTTCAAAGTTTGGATTAGCGCGCACATGTATATTGTATATGTCTACGAAAATGAAAGTTGCTCAAGCAAATGGAAAATAATACTCCAAATATTTGAGAGTCATTCATTTTGACAGCAGGTAAATGGGGATGGAAGATTAAATGTTGGGAGACACTCCTAAATCCCAAAACAATATAAAATGACTGAGCTGAGCACATTAAACCTGTGAGATGTGTATATGTTTATCATTTATAGCTGAGTATTTAAAAACAACTTGTGAACCATTTAAAAGCCGCTTGGTGATTGTTAAGTTATACCTCAACCATAGATAACTTAATGGTTATCGACCTTCTCTAACAAATGTAAACATGATCAGTTAAAAAGGAGATACAAACGAGAACATTCTGAAACAGCATTTTACTAAGCACAGCAAGTATACGCGTACACATGGGTTGCACCCAGCGTTACCACAAAGTGCCCCATCGGGCCTTTTGGCCCCCTGTTTTTGCAATTAGAAATGGCCCTCAAAACTTAATTTTAGAAGACATATCTTATAAAGAGGTGTTATTGTGAATGACCCGCTATTTCGGTAGCTGTCACTTTTGAAGCTTTTGTTCTTTGACATTTGACAAGTAGAAACTACGCCATTAGTAATAATGGAACGATACACGCTTCAACAACGTCGTGTCTTTGCTGATTGGGTCCTTGAAATGCATGAAAATGATCCGGAATTCCATTGAAAAATCATCTTGACTGATGAGGCCCATTTCCACCTCGGTGGCTACGTCAACAAGCAAAATTGTCGCGTCTGGGGCTCGGAAAACCCAAGATTTATTGTTGAGAAGCCTCTCCATCCTCAACGTGTGACTGTTTGGTGCGGTTTATGGTCCGGCAGGGTCATTGGACCTTACTTTTTCGAAAATGAGGTTGGATCAACAGTTACGGTGAATGGATTGCGCTATCGAGAGATGATTAATGAATTTTTATGGTCGGAGTTTGATGGTATTGATCTGGACAACGTTTCCTTGCAACAAGACGACGTGCCACACAAGCAACGAAAGCATTGATCTTTTACGGGAAAAGTTTCCGTACCGTGTTAGCTCTCGAAGAGGTTATCAAAATTGGTCACCGAGATCTTGTGATTTAACACCATGCGACTTCTTCCTTTGGGGCCACGTGAAAGATAAGGTCTACGCCAACAGCCCAGCGTCGATTCAAGACCTCAAAGATAAAATTCATGAGGCTATCGAAGACATTTGGCAGCCACTTTGCGATTTGGTTATGGAAAATTTCGTGAAAAGGATATAGTCCTGTATGCGTACTCGTGGTGGCGATTTGGCTGATGTTGTTTTTCATTATTAACGGCATACCTTCCCCTTTATTATGAAATAAACATCCGATCATTTATCTCAAAAAATGAAATTTTTCTTTGAATACCAAAATACCACCTCTTTATTTAAAAAATATGTAAAAAATACGTTTCAATACTGTTTCTTTTCAGTTTTCAGTACTGTAGTGTCTAGGCACTTATTTTTAATATCTTCGCGGACATTACAAGTACAATTGAGAAAAGTAGATTTCATCATTGATACGTGTGAAGAGTCATAAGAGTAATATGGTTTCACTATAATACTCATATGACTGTAACTCTCTTCCGCTGTCGACTCTCCTTCGTGGAGTCGTTTGTACGGGCATGAAGAATGAAAGAAAAGTATTTCCCTGAATCATAGTAGTAGTAAAATTCAACTTTTTCATTTATTAATATTTAAAAAAAGTAAAAATGCAAAGAAAATATTTTTTTTTTTGACACTTCATTTGTTAAGATTGGTTGAGCGTGTGAACCGCAAAAGGTTCTACAGAAATAATATAGAGCGGGGATTGAGGTAAATTTCAGAACTAAAAACAGATGAATGGATTCAATGACTAAAATACCATGTACATCTTTTTTAAAAACTTCCAACGGGTGTGGAAAAAAAAGTCAAAGAAAACTTATAAGGTGCCATATCACCCACCTTTGAGTGCCAAATCACGCTCTAGTTTTTTAATTAACTTTTTTAAAACGATAAAGTTTTTAAATTTTTTAATATGTTTCAAACTATGAATTATATTTAGGTGCCTATTTTTTGTTTTTAAATTAAACAAAGAGTTAATATATACAATACATGTTTTAAATTAAAATGTGCTTTATTTATTGAGTTTCAACGAAAACAAAAAATAGGTGCCATAACTCCCGACCTTACCCTATGTGTACGGCAGTGGCGTGGCGTAAACATTTTAAAATGGGAAGTCGAATCAAAATTAATCATATACAAATCTAAAAAACCTTACATCTGTGTACCTTGAAAAAAAATCATGCTTTGTACATTTGCTATATTAACTTTAAGTCATGCAATGCAATCTGCAAACTGAATTTGTATACCAAAACACTTACTCTTACCTAGTTGTCTTATGCATCACCAAGCGGGTGTCAAACACATACACAGTTCTCAGGATAGAAAAAAAGAGATAGCAAGATAGCATATGTTCTCTCAAAATCAACTATCCAGTGAGATCCAGACGATAGGGGAGAGTGGGTACGAAAGTAACATTTTTCGTATTCCCATCCATAATTTGCACATCGCTGTGTTAATGAGTGAGCTTTTGACTACCGTAAGATAATAACTTGGTTTCCAACTAGTGTCCCACATCGGAAGAAGGCTGCTGGTCAAATGTCACAACCGACCTTCGCGGTGTGTTGATTGTAACATGATGAAAGGTCGGTTGTAACTCCATATAAATGTTGAAGAAAACAAGTCTATAGTATAAATAATGCTTAAAATTAATTTGAAATTCAGTAAAACAATTAAATAATTTGTATAAGTAGAAAGAAAAAGTTAAGTTAACAAGGCACATATTTCCAGCTAAGGCCAATAGGACGGTAATAGAATAAGTCTTGAGATAAGTAATAGATCAAATTCGTTTTGATATAGGTGCCTAGTACATACTATACCTCAATCGAAACGCTCAGAATTATTCAAAGCAAGTAAAAATCAAATACCTACATAAACATAAATAAAGAAAGAAATTTCTTTGAAATCTGTTACACAAAAAATGTTACAACCTTTATTTTTTTATATTGAAAATTAAATGAAAAGGAAAATAGTAATCCGATCGAAAAAATATGAACTCCAAGCGAAGAATGATAATAGGTAATTTGATAATATGGCTTTAATAAAGTTAAAACTTTCTTCCTTTACGAAATACGACGAAAAACCATTTTCCAAAAACAAAACACGTTCGCACTTGAATTCCGCCTTTTTAACTCTATTTGACATATAGGACTACACTGAAGTGCCAATTTTTTTTTGATGTGTTCAGAAGATAACTGCAAGAAATTCTGCATTTAAAAATGAACGCATACAGGTCTACTATTCCTTAAAACGTCAGTGTTATACCCGACCCGACGTTACTTTCGTACCCACTCTCCCCTACAATGGCGATGATGAAAATGGATACACACACAATATTTATTTGACGGCTTATGGTGTGTACCATTTTGTGAGTATCAAATTCATTCGGTAGGCTTTCATGTATATTTGGTTTTTGTTGAATAGTGTTGTCTGGTGGTGGAAATTTAAAAAGGGAAGTCGGTAGGAATCGGGTTATATGGACGCCACGCCACTGGTGTAAGGCGACGCAAATGGAAATTCTCCACAAAACAACATCAAAAAGTGGATTTCACAAAAAAATGTCAGCTGGGATGTGGTCATAGTTAACCGTCCAGTTTAAAATTTCGACTTTTCTTTCATAAATTGTTTAAAAATGAAAATCAAATTCACCCGGGCTAAAATTTGCAACTTTATGTCTCGTTCAATGTGGTTACTAGTTTTCGTTCCCGAAAAAAAACCCACTGTGGGTCCACCGTTTTGATTTCCGTTTTTTTTTTTTATACGAATCGAAAATGAAGATTTTTCCTTTTGAGTCATAAGTCGCAAGTCATAACTCTCGACTCAAATACCAATCAAATTCCAGAGCACTTGGTCTGCAAAACTTTTAAAACCGTATCAATCGATGGAAGCCTGTATAGTGTCTCAGTTTGGAGTTTGGCGACTAAAGTTGCAATTTGGCGCTTTTTTTGAGAGCTTGCCACAATTGTTTTCTATTTTGGCCTTTTTTTTTTAGAGAGGGCGCTTCAAAATTGTTCGAATGTTGTTATTTCCAAATAAAAACCTTTGAAGTGTAACGAAGTTGCCAATCCCAACACTATTTTAGTGTTTAGAGAGGCAATGCTTGATAAATATTGTTAAAAAAAATTCTCAATTTGCAGAAAAGCTTCAGAAGTGGCACTTTTCTTCTTGCGACTTTTCAGAATTCTGCAACGGTCACCCTGCCGTCAGGTACCAGCCAACAATCGCTCCCACATCATCGTGTGTTCATTGAACTAAATAGATTGCCGTGAGTTTTTTTTCTTTATTGTTCTCTATCTATGACCCTTCATCGCGTCACAACTATAATTTTCTGATCATCTAAACAGCAGCAGTGTCCATAAATGCTCTTAACTAATTGGGGCATCAGTAATAAACGCTCCTCCGTAAACAACCCAGCTGAACCATCATGTGTTCCTTTTGAAATTCTCTCTGTCTCTCTGTGAACAAAATGTAAAGCGAAAAATGAATTTTCATGTCAGCCGTATCAGCCAATTGCACTGGTTCAGCGTTCAGCGATATCAATATCTATCCTCAAGCGGACCATACAACATTAAGCAGACCTACTGACCGATCGTGCACGAACTCTCGCCGTTCTTACGCAATGTTTTGATCACCACCACTGGAGTATAAAAATAACATGAAACGCCGGTATTTGTTCTACTTCGGCGTCAACGAATCGATGAGACGATGACTGTGCCCCAGCCGCCTCCAACGGTTCTGTTCAAAAGTGCTTTGATAGCAGCTTCCGCAGGCCGAGCTGACACATGACGAGCAGAGATACGATGTGATGGGAAATGTGTTTGACGCTTCCACCGAAATTAATAATAATAGCGGCGGGGCGGGGTAAGAGGAAGCTGAATGAAGCACGAAACCCCTTGGTTGTGAGTACGGTCCATTAGGCCACTTATTCGGGGGCACTTCTGTTTCGGAATCCGAAGAATTTTACGGAGAGCGGTTAAGTGGGGTTAAATCCCCCTAATTGGAGTGGATAGGGGAATTCAATTGGTATTTTGACACCGGCCGACACTTCAGATTGAGTTTTGTCACTGCGGGGTCATTGCCAGCGAGTGTGCATTCCCTTGAACGTGCATCACGTCTTATTCACACGTGTGCACCGAGTCGCTAATGGCAAAACGAATCTATGCCGCACATCGGTTGCATAAGATGCCGGAGCTTGCGGAATTGTTCATAAATCTATGGAAAAATAACACAATCTCGTATTGGAATCTGTGCACGTTCGATCCTCGGTATATATCTCGACCGTTCAATCATCGGCGGATTATCACGTTCGTTCTAATGGATTAACATTTTTCTCGAACTTGACATGCGATTTTTAGGTGAGGTCGTCTCATCTTCGCCGATGTCGGCTGTCTGCCGACACACTTTTTTGTTTCAATTTGATCGTGGAAGCCGCATTCCAGAGACCAGAGGTGCGATTCAAGGCGGAGTCGCATATCGAAGGCCAACTTCATAAAGAAGGCAGACTTAAAAGACTTTTGTTTATGTCTTCATATTTGGACGCACTCCACCGAATGATTTACGAACGAGTGTGTGGCATCGCTTAGACCGCTATAAATCATAGATTGTGGTATACCTGCGCACGACCGACGTTTCGAGGATTTCTAAGAAGTAAGAAGAACGAGCGCCCACACTGATGTGATATCTTGATAATTTATTTAATTAGTTCAATTAAAAGTCAGTCGCAATTGTGGATTCTCCGTGTTTTCCGCTTTAATGATTGAATCGGTGGATTGAACTAGTACTGATGCATGGACTTTGATCTGGTGTTTCTTCGAACATCAGCTGTCATATTCAATTGAGTTGGAGACTTGATGGACGCCGGTTATGGATGGAAATCGTGATGAGCGAAAAGTTGATGGTAGTGTCCGCGCGCCGGGAGGTGTATTTTTGCAGAAAATTATCTCACGTTTTCTGCGAGAGATGGATAGTCTTGATGGATTTTCCATGCCAATTGGGGGTGTTGAATATATGGTAATAACTGTGCCCGGTAGGCATATAGTCGCATGGTGATTTTCTTTTTGTTTGCAGTCATTTTGTATTTAAATATAATCGAAGATGATTGTAAGGAGGTGGATAGTTGGTGATGTGTGAAGAGAATGTATACGTGCTTTTGGACTATCATTGCGCAATTGAAATTGAAAGCGGTCATTTGACTTCCCTTTGAAAATAATTCATCATTCCGAAGAAGACGCCTTTCCTATTATCCGACTGAAAACATTTTCTAATTCAGACGTCGATTCGTGTATATATTCCCATATCCAGACTTCTATCCACTGTTAATCTGTGTCCAGCGCAGTTAATTCCAATCGGAGCACTTAAGATTCCGGTTTGACCATTGAACCGTGTTTGGTGGTTATGGGATTCAAAGTTCTCGGCTGGAGGATTTTTCTATATTTGCCAGAATAATGAACCAAATTCTTGAAGCGCTGGGGTTGTAGCTTCTTCGTTCAACTTTTTTTACATAGGACCAAACTTGCATTTTGTTTTGAAGCCTGCTGGACGTAACTCGACACCAAAAGCGGAACTGGCAGGAGGTATTCAGCAGTTCATTTAACAGTGGTTTCTTTCGGTAGTTGGAGTTGATGTCTTTTTCCTCGAAACTTCTTAACTAACTCGAAGTTGATGGCATCTATCCACTCCTCGCCACTTGAAAAGGACACCGCTTAAGTCTGTTTTCTATCGAAAACCAAGAATGCTAGAGACTTCATTTTTTATGTTAAACTAGCTGACCCGGCGAACTTCTTTCCACCCAAATTCATTAATGTAATGAAATTAATAATTCCGGTTAGTTCAAATTCATATAGAAATGAAAAAAAAAAATTAACAAAAATCAACTTCTGCGAGCTTTGTGACTGCATTTTGTTGTTTCAACAGAGGCGAGGTTCAAGTTGTCGTTGATGTGAACAGCCCGATTCTGCCGTTGTGAGCCCTCACATGTCACAAGCTGTAGTGAGGTTTGTTGTGATTCGATAACTTTTTCCGAATTCTACGATAATCGTCACAACACAAAATATTGACCATAGGCATTGTTACTTTAAAATTGGAAAAACATTTTCAATAAAAGTCCGAACTCGTACAGGAAAGTAGTAAAAATATATAAAATAATATTTTTTTGGGCAAAATACGCGAAATATTAACACAGAAATGTTTTAGAACTGAAGGATAAAAATTATTAACGACATTTGTCACAGATCGAATTCCCCACCTTCCTTAGTTTTTTTTTACAGATATGTATTTTTCCCGAGATTGCTATAAATGTAGCATAAAATGCCACGTTCAGTTCATAAAGTCTGTGGAAATAGGGAACCAGGACCATCAAATGCAATAATGATTGTCACTTGTGAGCGCTTATGACTGGTTTTGAATTTTGTGACCTGCTCCATAGGAGATCAGAAATTCGATTGTTTTTGTGAGCCTCACAAGTTGTGAGTGTGCTGACAGAATACGAAAACCTCACGAAATCATTTTCACCTCACCTAGAGAGGGTTTTGTGCTTGTGAGGTTTGCCAGAATCGGGCTGTAAGTAAACAAAAATTGTTGTGATTTGACAGATAAAGCCAGGGGAAATTCGAAAAAGTGAAAATAATGCCACTTTTGATTTGACTTAAGGCTCCGTCAAACAGAACGCGTTTTTAACGCCACGATGAGATTATTTTACGCGGCGGTGTATTATTTGAACGCGACGTGCCAACCGCCGCGTTAGAGGACGTCAAACAGAATTGTAGTTGTCATAATTTTTTGCAAAATTTCAAACAGCTCGGAAGAAGGACTAATTTAACTGTCGCGCTACGAAATTCGCGAAAAAGAAAAAGGATTATAAATAAATTTGGAAATAAATTGCGCAAATAATGAGTCGTGAAAATCCTGTATTTTACATTTGGTATTTAAATAGTACAAATACAAAAAAAAATATATATATAATGCTTACCGTCCTCATTCAATTCTTTTAAAATTGTTTCTCATACATTTCTTTCTTAATAACAATGTTTTTGTACATTTTATCACCCATATCGTATAGAGATGGGTAATTTCGTACACATTCAATCAATTTTGTCCATATCAAAATTTCATAGTACTTTCTATCGCGCCGCGTAAATGAAAATAATCTCTAATTTGTCACAACATCGCGTTTCAACGCCGCGGTGAATTTAACGTGACGTTCGAAACGCGCTCTGTGTGACAGGGGATATGTATTGCAGTATATTACATGACAACTGTCAAACGCGGCGGTAAAACGCGCTCTTTTCGACGGAGTCTTATGTCGTTTTCCATTGGGACAAAAAAAAACACTTTTTTTCAGATCGGAGCAGTTATTCTGATCTCGAAATCAGCTGGCTATCAGATTTCATGTTATTCCATTGACCGCAACATTTTCGGAGTCAGAGCAATTTTGAGAATCTCGATATCTGAGCGAGATTCACTCCTACTTATTTATAGTAACATCGAAATATTAGTCTTTTGTCAAACTTTAAAGTGTGTTATTAATTACGTTATTAGAAGACAAGTCTGTGAAAAATAGAGACAATTTTACATTTGGCTACAATCGATATCAACATAAATTGAGTGGATTTTTATAATCATAAAACACAATTTAAGAACAGCTGCTCGTAAAACACGCACCACCACAAATGCAAAGGAGTAAAAATCTGGTTTTATGTTCTCTGAAATCTGAGAGCAATAGCTGAAAATCCCAATGGAAAACGACATTAGTCAGCGGTGACCAGTGATGCCAACTCAGGCACAATTTTCTGCAGAATTCCGATTCCAGAGGCATTGAGGAATAATTTGTCCCGTGCCTTTCGTATTAAAACCCGCCACATTTCGGAAAATGCTGTATTATGACAATTTCCATTAATAATTTTAATTATACAACTTTAGAAATGGCGTTTGATTCTTTTTTTTTAATGGGAGGTGCCACAACCCTTTTTTCTAACCCCGCTTATATTTTGCAAAGTGCCATCTATCGGATCCAACAGTATCCTATCTTTTAAGTCTTGCTAAGCCTGAAATACAGCAATAGGAACAAACCAAAAAAGAATCATGAAAATTGGCCCAGCGAGGGAATTATGTATAAATATCATTGTTATTGGGCCTTACTTTTAATCATTTTTAACATTCACACTAAATATTTTGCAGGTCACAATTGCAATTTTGTATTTAAAATTTTGCCATTGTGAGTTCGAAAAATGTAGCCTGGACACTAAAAATGATTATTAGTATTGCGGATTAGATTATTATATTATAGAACATAATTGAATTTAACTGCAAAACGAAAAGTATGCCTCCAGCGCCACCTGTTGAGAATCTTCCGACTGTTTTCCTAAACCTTATTCAAGACGAGCAAATCAAAACAGAAATCATTCAAATCGGTCGAGTCGTTTTTACCCGATTAACGCACAGCAATTGATTTTTATATAATATAGCTTAATGTTAATTTATTTCTTGTAATTTAACTAGAATGAAGATATAATGATAAATGATTAACAAAAAATATTACCCGAAAACCGGCAAAATGTGGGCTCCTAATTTTGCGACTCGTGAATAGGACACTTTAACGAAAAAATCATTTTAGAGAATTAAGGTACTTTTTAACTCAAACAGTATTTCAATTTAAGGTAATTGGAGAATTTTAAATTCAAACTTCACACATCCTGATGTTTGGAAGGGATGCATACAAATTGGCCACATAATTTAGCATCAAAAGTCACTATTAATGTTTAGATGCAGTTACAGAATGTCTCATGATCATTCCAATAGGTCCCTACGACAAAAGTGCATCTGTCTTTATCTCCCTACGAACCATAAATCGCACCCACCATAAATCACCAAAGGATGGCCCCATAAAAGCAGTAAATATTCAAACATCGAAGCCATTTGCTTTCCAATAAAACGAACATTTTAATTCCACTCCAAGTGTGCTTTAATTAAAAAACGATTTAACAATGCTTTCCACTTCAACTAAATCCGATCGACGAATGCATAATCTAATAAATTTTCCCGTCTCAGATAGACACTCGAAAACGAAACTAAATTTAGAAACTGTCCTTATTTGTCCATTTTAAAAGAATTCCTTTGGTTTCACTGACGCTAGTAATAGTCACAACACTCATAACTTACTCGATATTGTTACAGTTTGCTGCCATAAGACGTCAGTGATATGTTTATGTGCTAGAAAAATGTTCAAGGATTACGTATCTCTAGTAGAATAGACTCTCAAACGCCTAATTCAATATAGATTATAGAATCCAAATGACATGGAGTGTTAATAAAATATTTTCCTTCTGTTATACCTTTCAGTCCCAGTTCAATGACGATTCAACTCTCGCTACTGGTGAACAAGTATGGCTGGTGCATCGCGGCGGCTTCTGTGCTGCCGTCCGGTTACCGCAACAAAAGGAACACATCGAACATCACAAGGTGGTGGTTCAACTTTTGCACAATGGCGAAGAGCTGACTGTCGATGAAGATGATATCGAGAAATCGAATCCGTCCTCCCTGGACTTGGTTGAGGATATTTGCCAGTTGAAACACCTAAACGAGGTGTCTGTGTTGCACTGCCTCCGCCAAAGATACGCCAGCAATCTGATTCATACGAAGGCTGGTCCCATCCTAATGGTGGTCAATCCCATGGCACCACTGTCACTGTACTCCGAAAAGGTAAGTGCGTGTAGTACATTACGCCTCCAAATGACGCCTTGTTTCATTCTATTCCACTTGAAATCAAGTTCTCGTTCTATTTGTCGTCATTTGAAGTCGTAAGGATGACAAAAATAGATATAAATAATTATTGCGCTGTTTTTCAGGTGGTGTCCATGTTTCGTGGATGCAAAACCGAGGATATGCCTCCGCATGTCTATTCACTGGCACAGACCGCCTACAGGACAATGCTGGAGACGCGTCGTGATCAGAGTTTGATATTCATGGGACGATCGGGTTCCGGAAAGACGACAAGCTTCAAACATGCTTTGTATTACTTGGCGTTGGCTGCTGGTAAGTATGGGGCGATTTATTTTTGGGTGGGCTTTATATGGTAGGCGCAAAGCAATTGCAGACAATCGTGTGGTTAGATTGGAGCGGAAGGAATATATTCTTTTTTAACTTGTCTATCGGGATAAGTGACAATCATGAGGTCGTGTTTGGGTTTAGCTTTGTTACAAGGAGGAGTTGTGAACCATGACTTGTAAGGCGTTTGCAAGTGCATTATAAACCTACGGAAATGCCAATGACGAATGTATTAAGTGCAGCACTTAAGGTGTTGTTTTACTCAACTACTTTGTGCTTGAGAGATGGTTTCAAAGACTCGTCGGCCTTTGTCGATGTTATCCAAACTACTTACGTGCCCCACCCATCTACGCCGTTGCAATTTAAGCTTTTCGAAAAAGTGTGGAACCTCATAGCTACATTATGCCATGACATTCGTCGCTGAATCTCTCTTTCTTAATCCACAGATACAATCCAAACCGAATTTCAGCGAACAATCATTTGCTAAAAACTTCCAAGAGGTTTTCATTTGCGTTCGAGAAAGTTCATACTTCTGCAATATGCAGCAGAACAGGGATAGTAACTGTTTGGTAATTTATCTCCTTGATTCGATGCGAGAAGGCCTAACTTCATAGATGTATTCTTAGTCCAAAGAATCATTAGAAGGAGACTCAGTTCATGACCCTCTACGTCGGTTGCATTTGGCGAGGTATAAGACCAACTAGACAAACTCTATAAATAGAAACCTATTTTCCTGCAAACTTTGAATAGTTCCTCCAGAGTTACTCTTAAAACATCCATGCAACACGATTTGGAGTGTTTTGAAACATAATCGAGGAGAAGATTAATCTAAAACATCTCTTTACAAGCCCGACTCACTTCCAAAGGCGAAAACTCCATTTGTTAGCTTTATATAATAACGATATAGTCGTTATAAACCTCTTACGCTTCAACAAGCCACCTCAGCCTAAATTTTAATGCAATCCTACGCCATGTTCTATTAAGTGGGGTTATGTCTGCTTCTCCCAGAGACGTTTATTCTGCTTGCCTTAAAATGTGTATAATAATTTCATCTGAATACATTTAGACGATGCTAACCGTCATCTTTTATACCTGATATTTCCACTCAGTGTCGAGCTTGTGCGAGTTCTTAGTACCTACTTTTATTTCCTTGTTCCAATAACAAGATTCATTGTTCTTCTAGCATTGCCGCATGACAGATTTATATAGATCATCATGCCCATGTACATTTCCCTCAACTGTTGCGCACATCATTATTTTCCAAACTATATCTACTTCCACATTTGCAGGCTCTGTGAACAAACTGCTCACGGCCGAGAAGGTGAACGCAATCAACACTATTCTCGAAGCCTTTGGCAACACTAAAACTAGTCTCAACTCCAATGCAACACGGTTTACACAGATTCTAAGTCTTGACTTTGATCAAAGTGGACAAATTGCATCGGCATCTGTTCAGGTAAGCGTGTGATGATGAGATTCAATATGACAGAATGTAAGACCGCTCAAATTGTTCTTTTTTCTTTTGTTCAGGTCTTGTTACCAGAGCGTCAACGTGCTGGCAGGCGTTACCTGAACGAACATAGTTTTCATATAATGACACGACTACTGGCGGGCGCTGAAGGTCAGCTGCAAAAAGAGTTATTCTTGGAGAATATTTCCTCGGAAGACAATCATCCATTTGTGTCGCTGTCACAAAAACTTGAAGACCGTCATCGGGCTGCTTCAGAGTTTACACGAACTGCATCGGCATTTGAGACTCTGAACATTGATGGTGTAGCTGTTAAGGGAATATGGACTATTTTAGCGGCCATCTATCATCTGGGCATTGCTGGAGTTACTAAGAGTGAGTATAAATCAAAAATGTATCACATCTTGAAATGAAAAATGACGTTTTCTCTTGCAGTTGGATCGGGACCTACATCTCGTATACAGTTTGCTAATCCATCGGCAGCCCGTAAGGCATCCACTTTGTTGGGAGTTTCGTTTGAGGATTTGCAGGCGGCTGCATTTGCAATCAACGGGCAGGGTGGTACAAGTCCTGCCAAGTCGCCTACAGACAGCACAGATCTGGCGTGGGAGAGTCTAGAGGGCTTAGTTGTGGGCCTCTACTCCGAAGCCATGTCTGCGGTGTCAGCTTTAATCAACAAGGCCATTTGCACTTCAACCCACACCATCGCCTCGATATTGTTGGTTGATTCGCCAGGCTTCCAGAATCCCGCCAGTTGCGGAGTTCAGACTGGAGCCTCTCTATCCGATTTGCGTCACAATTACCTGCAAGAGCGCCTGCAATTGCTATTCCATCATATGACATTGGTAGCGCCAAGAGATCGTTATGCTCAAGAACTTGTTGAAATCGACACCGAAGGGCTTCCAGAATCACATCCCGGCCCGCTGGTCTCACTAATCGATAAGGCACCACAAAATCACGTTGTGCGCACCTCACAGAGAGACCTGCGTGAGCAAGATCGCCGTGGGTTGCTGTGGCTGCTCGACGAGGAGTCTATGTATCCTAATTCTAATGATGATAGCTTCCTAGAGCGATTGTTCTCGCACTACGGCGACAGAGAACATCAGAATCTGATTCGAAAGGCCAGTGGAATGAAGCAATTTATCCTGCAGCACTTGCAAGGTACCAATCCAGTGCTATACACTGCCCACGGCTGGCTTAAGAACAGTCGTGAACATCCATCAATCCGTAACGCAGCTTCACTCCTACAAGACAGTTCCAAGGATGAAATCAATCGTTTGTACGTTGGTTCCTTAACCCGTGGCAATGGAATGGTATTCTGCGGATCAATTGTCGGACTGGAAGGCACTCAGTCTTTGCGAAGAGTTTCCAGCATTCGTCGGTCGTTCACATCGGCTGGGGTGAAACGCAACTCGGTAATGCTGCAAATGAAATTCACTGTCGACGGTGTCATCGATACGTTGCGACGCACCGGAACACATTTTGTCCATTGCTACTTGTTGCAGCACAATGCGGGGCTGCATACTGGTTCGACGGGTGGATCACCGATTTGTTCGCTCCAGGGATCCGAAGAGATGGTTAATGTTCCTTTGTTGAGAAGCCAGGTAAACATTTAACTAGGTTTTATAATACGATGGACCTGCGAACACTTTGTTTTTGATCTTTAGATTCGTGGATCACAACTCCTCGAAGCAGCTCGACTACATCGCTTGGGCTTCCCCGAATCAGTTCCGCTGAATGAATTCGTGCGTAGATTTGGTCTGTTGGTCGATGTATCGCTGGCGAAAGATTCGAGTGTGGAGCAGATATTAATGGTGAACGAAATCGATCCGTCGTCATATCGCATCGGTCCTAGTCAGGTAAGTGTCTTTGTCTTCCGAAATCTAGTTCTTTCTCTCTCATATTGATTTGATTCCAATGTTGAGACCAGAGACAATAAAAATAGTGTCTCTAGTTGGGGCCTTTGTCTTTCAAAGTTCGTTTTAAATTTGAACGAACGCAACGATTGATTTGGGGTGTTTAAAATCATTGCACGCTTGTAGGCTGCTATGTGAGTGTACTGAAAGTATACTTTCAATGTGTATTATGTTCGAAGTTTCTCTTTTCGAAATTGGGTTTGAGTACAGGCTTTGCTACTTGTCGACATTTTTTTGATTATAGAAAATTCAAAGACGCATTATCAAGACAAGGTTTGGCAAACTATTTCAGAACAAGATGGTCTTTCTGTAAGTATCCGCATTGCACGCTCAAGTTTGAAGCAAGGGAAAACCCACAAAAGAGGCGAACGCTCGATGGACCGCCGTGAAAATGTGTATTATCACAAGAAAATTATATTGTCGCACCTTAAAGCAGGCAAGATCGCGAGATTCGTATGATAGACGATCCCTTTCCATTGTATGGCGTGGTAATCAAAGCGGGACCTAATATCCTGCAATACGACTTGAGAAGGTAAACATGTGTCTACGCATAATGAAAAAGCATACCAAAACGAGAACAAACCAGCTGGCCGCTGTCAAATAGGTTTCCGTTGGAAAACCAAACACACAATGCGTTAATAAGATCACATAGTCCGAGCCTGGGAGCTCAGTGCTGGATTTAAAAGAGCACAATGTATGGAGAAAGACCAAGGCCAAACTCATATCGTTGCTATATTTATATCTTTCAGTTGTTAATTCAAACCACTAAATTGAAAACGATAAGGTGATTCCCAAACGTAAAACTAAAATCGTTTCGTGTTGAATCATACAGCCGAGTCACGGCGACTGCAAAGCTATATTCCCTATTTTTTACCGACCGATCGCTTTGCAGGAAAACCACAAACCACAAAACCTTAGCCGAGCTTGATTTTCATGGAACATCCTTTCATTTTCTAAAAAACTACAGAGACTATTCCCAGAATCGATAAGTGTAGGAAACAATTTACTGTCATATAAACATCTACACCAAATTCCACAATAGAGGGAAAGCATATATTTTTATTTATTACAAAACGCCGAAGAATGCCACGGCGCTGCATGTACGAAATTAATAAAAAAAAAAAAAAACCTAATTGATTTCGGTTAAATCAAATCATGTATAAAATTGATGGTAGCACACCGGCGGTGGCTTGATGCCATTCATTAATGCCCATTGAGCTTAGCTCGTGCGCGCATTCATAGGTCTAATTAAACAGTCAACAGCTTTAAAATTATTCATCGCTCGATCAACTTGAGGTAGTACCATTAACTTTTACCTGAAATTCCATGCCAAGACACAATTGATACAATGACTCAGGTGGTGTTGTTCGGTGCGGGCTAGCTACACTCGATAGCAGCGGCAGAACCACGCCATTTTCAATTGGCACTCGTAGATGGGAGAGGTTTGGGGCAGACACAGCCACACCATTTGTTGGTTAATTGAAATTAAAAACGTTTGTATGACCTATGGCCATATCAGAGTCAAAATCTCTCAACCCAGAGTATATACACTTTCGCTGCACGTATGCGGAGTGTGGATAGTGGAGACTGCCGGCGAACGGCCGACGGCTACACAAGTCAATAAGGTGTCGCGAGTTTTGTTTGCACTTTCAGGCCCCAAAACAATGGGACATACGAAATTTATTTGCCGCCACATCTAACAAAGAGATGAACAATTTCAGATACACATTTTTATCTGTGAGACTGATTTTGTTGTCTGCCATAGCACCAAGCAAATGGAGAATCTCTACGAAACAATGCAAGCTCTCTTATCGCCCATATGCAAGAATGTTTGGCAAAAAAATGTTTTCCAAAAATAATAAGTACACATAAACTTACATACGAGAAATTGTTTGGTTTGCAGGTGAAATTCACTTGGTAGTCAATAAATTAAAATCACAAATAGAACTCTGCAAGAGAGACTTTCTTTTGTCGACGGTAGCTATGAGGGGGATACATGTTCTGAATGCCTAATGTTTCATTGCAGGTGATCACTGGACGGTCACGGTATAGACATTTCTGTCGAGTGGAATACGGGCGACACTATTATTGCAGGTGGTACCTAAATTGAATGCATAGGCGTTTTCGTTGCTTGTAGGTGTTTTCAGTTTTTTCTTGTTGTTGGGACAAATCGTTTGTTGGTTCATCAAACTGAGATTCTTCTTTGAAACGGTTTGTTTTGTTTGCAAATTAAAGTTGTTTTTCAAAGCGAGGGCTCAGTTTTATCGCTGTGGTTCCGGCGTGGGAACAATCAAATTTACTTTGTTTTGTTGGGTTACTTAACTTTGGGTTGAGTTTTTCTTGCCGCGGTAAAATTGAATAATGCGTGGGGGGCGTCTGTTCTACTTTTATAGATCAGTGCATCGAATGCGATGCAGCTGTCAGTTGTCTCAATAAATTTGTTTGGCGACAATTGGCGATGACCAATAGGGGTACCTATGCTGTCGAGAATAGTGTGGACGTTCAAGAAACTAGTTTAGTAAGGCTGACAGCTGGCTGACTTGATGTGTTTTAATTGGCATCCATTGTTTGGTAATATGAAATTTTTTTTTTTTTCAGTTGAAGTTAATGGAAGAGTAGCCGACAAATCTAGACAAGAATTTTGTGACTGAGTATAGGTACTAAGTTGACATTTCGTATGTATGGCCGACCTAAAAAGTGAAGTTAAGGATCAATCTAGTTACAGGCTACATCTAGTCGAGGCCCATCTAATCAAATTAAGATTTAGATTTTTGAATGTGCCCAGTGAATGCGAGTCGAGATGGAAATTGACACTGCTTCCGATGCTTGGAATTGCATTAGTTGGTGACTCAGAGACTTATATTGATGGAAATAATAGCTGTTGTAATGTTATACCAACATGTGGGCAGTAAATTTGCAGCATTTCAGTTAAGAACATCAGGTCTTTTTGGTACTAAATCCTTATTGCTTATCATGGCAAATGCTTGAAATTTCACATTGGTAGGAGTTATCGGTACGTGTTGGTAACGAACGTCTTCCGTTTAGCTGTGTATGTTGGTGCTTTAGTACCATGCGAAAGGCGTCTTAGTATGGAATGTTTGCTTCGATGTTGTTTCGGTCATCTTACTTTAACAGATTGTGGTCCTTAAGGGAAAGCTTGATGGAAACTGTAGAAACTTCTTAATAGTTTACCCAAAAAGCTAAAATTTGCTCAAAATCGTCCCCAATAATTTGGCGTGCCAAGAATTTTGTGTGAGCGAAAGAACGTAACCTACATTCTCATCGATAAATTGAAATTTTTGGATCTTTAAATACTAGTTGAATACTTTACAAGTCAGTAGATAATACGTAGTTGAGTTGCTTTGTCACTCGTCGAATGGGGGAAACGAGTAGATGTTTCTGAATAAGAATGGTTCGTCTTCTGCGATTTGTTTCTCTTATTTTTCTGAACACTTCTAACATTAAGATGGTGGTGTACCATTCAGAATTGACAGTTATACGTCTCTGTTATTACACGGTGGCGACATGTCAAATTGTTCCGAAAAAAAACAGGCTTCGTAGTGCTTCGTGCGAGAATGAGCTTTGTTGGATTTGGCTAGTCTTGAAAGACCCATACAGTCGATTGTTGTTTAGTTTCAGAATCATATGCATAGATTCAAAATTCGTAGCCTATCACAATTTCAAATACGTCTTTTGAGGCACCGCGAATAAATTTTTTCAACATTTCGTGGCACCAATCGACATGAGCCTTTTTTTGAGCGATTGCCAAATAATGCGGCACCCAATCCGAACAAATCTTTTTGACAGCCAAATGTTTATGCGCAATATTGAATGTATGCGATTGAAACTAATGCCAAAGAATGCAAATATCTCACGGTATGCCACATGACGATCAGTTAGGTCACAGCATCGAATTGTCGAATTGTTTTTGCACAACAACCGATTCTGGACGAACTTCACGAAATTCGTTCTGTAGCTAAGTGCGACCATGATTGAAATCGGAAAACCAGCTAAACACTGTGGCTGGAGATGGTGTTTAATTACCAAAAGTCGAAGCGAATTGATTGCCTGTTGTTGGTTTAATCCACGTCCAAATTGTA
Source organism: Cheilosia grossa (assembly GCA_963082955.1). Classification (NCBI taxonomy): domain Eukaryota; kingdom Metazoa; phylum Arthropoda; class Insecta; order Diptera; family Syrphidae; genus Cheilosia; species Cheilosia grossa. The sequence continues at coordinate 21,403,378 of OY720144.1, forward strand.
GAAACTTATATTTTCTCAACAAGATGAATGTTTCACATAACTTTAAACAACACAAATAGCACTCGTGTGTCAAAACGTTCAGAGTAAGCTAACCATTAAAGACGGGGACGTTCAAGTATCTAGTTTAGTAAGTCTGACAGCTGTCTGACTAGATCTATTTCGGTTTTGATTGGCTGAAATCGGTCATACGAGCAGCTGTTTCAGTTGACGATTATGGAAGGGTAGCCGACGAATCTAGCCAAGAAATTCGTGACTGAGTACTAAGTTCACAATTCGGATATGTGGATGACGTAGGGAAAGTGACGTTCCCGACCAATCTAGCTTTTGCGTTCACTTTACATCTTATCCAGACCAATCTAGTCGACTTAAGATAACTAGATTCGTGAATGCGGCCAATGTCAAACTTTACAATGACAATGTCCTATTTGACATACACGCACTGGTGTTGCCATATATCAAGACTTAAGTATAGCAACCTCAGTAGGTAGGTATATAGATTCGAAACAAAAATACAACTTTTCCGAAACAATAAAATGCATTCTCTGGAAAAGGCTATGCGAAAAATCGTCCAAAACAAATTCCCGCAAAACGGGGAAATAAAAAACCGCCCAAAAATAAATTTGGCTGATTTATCATTTCCTTCGGGCGAATTTTTATTTTCTGCTGTTTGGCTGATCATTCATAATGAAATATCGCACAAAATGTCAAATATGAAAGTTTACCCAAATCGATAATTTTCGGCTTATGGAGGATTGCCCAAAAAAATTAAACCAAATCTGAAAAGTAACAATGAAAGAAGGCCCAAGAAAAATGAATAAATGCCCAACTGCCGATGAAAAATTTACCAAAACAAAAATTGAAAAATCGCCCAATTTTTCTGCCACTTTTAGACGACTTCGTTTCGGCAGATTTTTCGCATAATCTTCACTGAGCTCAAATTATCTCCGAATTGTCAGGCGTCAGAAATTGGTCAAACTCCAGACGGACAACCAACATAATCCTTTATTGTAATTGCTAATATAAAATATTCAACTTTATTGCACAGATATAAAACAGAACCCTGGTGGAAAATGCAATATTTCATTTAATTACTTTCACTCTTTCTATATACGATGACCATTTAACGACAGCAAAGAAAAACTTACAACAAAAATCGCTATAAATTAAAATAATAAAAAAAAAACGAGTAGAGAAAAAGCCGCTTACTACTCGTTTAACTCCTCTTTCTATGTATATAGAGACATACTCGTATAGGAGGCGTTCATACTTGATTGCATACTTTGTTAACTATGCGCGCACAAGTTGTCCTCAGGGCAGGGCAGAGGCGCAGAATCTTGTAATATCAAGTTAACCATCAGCAATGGTCAGTTAACATAGTCATATCCATACACTCGATGTCTTATACAATCTTCTTTTTCTATATAGTTTTTCGCCAAAGATGTTTATTTATAATAAATTCACATTCAATCAAGTTTTACTGGTTGATTAGATACCCACTGCACGCACGGGACAGCACAGACAACCGCGATGAACGGAAATTTACTTCGATTGTTTTTTAAAAAAGAAAAATAACTTTACCACTCACACAGGACTCAACTCAGTTGTAGTTGGTTGTACACCGATGCAGGATGGGTTTTATTTAACCAACAACTGGATTTTCCATCAACGAACTGAAAGGACTGGAAAATCTCCAGCGTGTAGTCTGAAGCAATTAACTGATAATATGATAATTGTAATTAAGTGTTGTAATTTTTATTTTTTAATCCGCAACGGTGGACGGTGCGCGGATTTCATACAAAAGTGTTCGTTAAATGGTGATTGATTCCGCGATGCTTTCCGCATTTAATAAATATTTAAGATATCATCATTCAACTGGGTGGGGCTTTTTGTCTTTGTTGATGAGACTGTTTTTATCAGACATTGTTGCACCTAACACGGAACGTACAAGGAACTGATATCGAACTATAATTTCTCTTGAAGTAATAGCCTATAGTGTTCTCTATAGGTCCTCTATCCTCTGTCACTTTGAAACTAAAATTGGAAACGTATTAAGGTATAGACAGGTTATAAAGAAAATACAGGGTGGGCCTAATTGTACGGGTATCCAAAAATGTTTACTTGTGTAATATTGAAGCTCAAGTTCAGTATTTTCCCCGATTGATTTCTAAAGTTTTTTACATAAGTTAATAACAAAAAAAAGATCCCGAAACAAACCCCATTCGTTTTCAAACTCAAAAGGACTTGTATTGTAAAATCTCAAGCAAAACTCTGAGTAAAAAATCCAAATTGGTAAAAGTTTGCCTCGTACCAATCGAACGTGAGCAAAATAAGTGCTCTCAGAAGCCCAATCGAATACCACAATAGTTTTTATTCCGTCGCAATCGGCCAATTCACTCGAAGTAGGTATAGGAGATAGCGTGTGAGTTCAGCCTCTGGAATACAACGTACAGCACAACAGTAAATCCTTCGGTCTTTCATCCAAACGAAAAATATTTCTCCCTTGACAAGATTAAATTAGATTAGATTAAAAGACGGGAGAGCCTTCAAAGGGCTCTGGCACTGCGGCTTCTGGGAGTAGCCTATTGTGCCTTCCCAGGTAGGTTCCTAGAGCCATCTTTTCCCTCCAGAGGCATTCAGGAAGACAAGGATCTCTCAGGGTGTAGGTCAGCAAGAGTTGCTGGATCGACAATCTCACTCCCTAGAATGATTTTTCTAAGGCGGCATAGAGCCGGACAAGCTATGAGTATGTGAAGAGAGGATTCATCACTCTCAAGACAGAGCCTGCAGATAGGATCCGGTGAGCCGCCAATGCGGTGGAGGTGTTTTTTCACGTGACCATGGCCACCGATTATTCCTGTAAGGATCCTCAGATTATTTTTGTCCAGATTAATCAGGAAGAGCGATTTTGTGGGGGAGAATTTAGGTAAAAATTTGTTGGTGCAGATCTGCCCATCTGTATTTTTCCAAATCTCGTTCGACTCGATGCGAGATAGTTTCTTAATGTACTTCCTGAAATGGTTTTTGCTGACTCCGCAGAAGGGTTCAGGTCCGATAGGTGCAGTGGTAGCTCCGATTTTAGCCAGTGAGTCAGCTGATTCGTTACCCTCAAATCCTCTGTGGGAGGATGACTAGGTTTTTCTTAGAAAGTTCGCGGATGGCTAAGAATGTTTATAAGTTAAGTTTTGATTTTATGACAAATGAGGCAAGAGCTTTGAGAGTTGCTTGGCTGTCTGAAAAGATAAATATGGTTTTTCTCCGTATGTTAGAACTTAGATTTATAATGGTAAATTGGAAGGACTTCAGCCTCCCAAGGCTGACTGACAAGTTCACCTGGGGCGACTCACTGTAGATTCCAGAGCCAGTCCCTGACCCCATCTTAGAACCGTCTGTGTACCAGATGATATCAAGTCGAGATGGATTGGGTTTATATTTTTCCCATTCATCCCTAGGAGGGATAATTATGGAGAAGTTTTTATGGAAGCCATATTCTGGTAGCATGTCATCAAGAGGCATGCTGAACGGGCTTGAAGGCTCCACGGTGCCGAGTAAAGACCGATGACCTCGCTGATAGCAATAGGGGTCAAAGTTATTCGAATGGTTCAGACGGTGAATACTTAGTCTAGCCTCCATTTGAATGTGCGTTTGAAGAGGTGTTAGACCTAGGATGACATTGAGTGCCATAGTCGGAGTGGAGCGTAAACAGCCCGTCATGCAGTTTCCGGCTATACGTTGACTCGTTACAGCTTTCTGACTGTAGTGACTTCGTTAGTCTTCGTCCACCAGACCACGGCAGCATAGGTGACCGCAGGTCTTACGACGAGCGAATAAAGCCAGTATATCATCCGGGGTCTAAGACCCCAGAAAGCGACGAGACAGATTTCCTTACAATTGATGGAGGATTCGATTTTAGTTACTAAGTCATTAAGTGTTGACTCGGTATGGATTTACCTAATTGATAGGCATGTTGAGAAGTGCTCAGCGGAAAAAATTTCAGGGCTACATCTCTTATGAGTCTATCAATTAGTTTATCCATGCTTTTAAGAATGAAAGACATGAGACTGATGGGGCGAAAGGATTTCGGACTTGAATCCAAATTCCTGCCCTGCTTTAGGTAAGTATTTAACTGTTATTTTAAGCCAGGCTTCCGGCATGTGACCGTAGGCCAAACTACACCTAAATAGTTTGGTGAAGATGGGTGCAAGTACATCAACTCCCCGCATCAGAAGTGCCGGAAATATGCCGTCTTCTCCTGCGGCTTTATAATGCTTCAGAGAAGTTATGTCCCATTTAATGGCATTCTGATTGCAGATTTGTTTCACAATTTTCCAGTCCCCTCTCGTCGGCAGGCAGATCCGCTCGAGTCGGGGGGGATAGGTTGGATGTGAGGAGATCAATTATAGTTGATCTTATTTTGTGTTTGACGACCGTTCTCATCGACTAGTGTGCCTAATGAGATAGTTCTGTCATAGGCAAGGACTGGAAGGAATATCAGAAATATCTTCACAGAGCCGTTTAAATGTTTCTTTTTCGGCCTTCTTGATTTCCTTGTTGTAGTTGGTGAGAGCACTGGGAGTAGGTTTGCCAGTCCCTTGACTAACATTTCTTCTATCTGTGTCCAAAAACTTGCAACAATCCTGTTACCGCTTCGCGCATAAAAAATATGTATTCGTGTACAGTTTTCATTAGCGTGGAACACGAGTGGTATTCAAAAATAGTAGACGTGATTTTAAGCTCTTTCAAGACAAATTTACTCTCGGATGATTGTCAGAAGTTCGCGAGAGGTGGCGCAGTGGAAAAACCCTAAGTTGGAATTTGTTTTTTTTTTGCGGGACTCGAATCTGGGACCCCTCGCTTAGTAGTCCGACACACTAACCACTAGGGTGGAGCGAAAAATTTTATTTTTGTTAATTGGTATCTAATAGTAAAAAAAAGGTGCCTTATAGGCTTAAATATATAAATGCAAAATATTATTCGATTTGGGTAACGATAACTGCCTCCGCAAACACAATAAAAAATCTACCTGTTCGTAATCAAGTGAGACGGAGTGTATGCTGTAAAATTTCATAACTTTTTTTTGAAAATCTAGTTAGCCACGCTTTTTATTTCATATCAGTTCACTATTGTTTTCCGTGTGCATCAGTCATATAATCGTCTTTTTACAAATACATTAAACTAAACTTTTAAAACAAAAAAAAAAACATGCAAAGAACGCGAAGTGTATTTAAATGTCCTATTTTTGGTGATTCTTGTGAAATGAAAGAAAACGTTCTACCTACTTATGCAGATGCAATAATGTACTATGAATGGACGAGACATCAACTTAAATTCGCATTGGAAACTGCAAAAGAGCCCATCTTTCCAGAAGTAGCAGCTATAGTAACATCCAAAATAGAAGATATATGGCGATTAGCATCTATTCCGACTGTAACAGAACCAGAATTATACAGATGTTGAAAGCATATCATTTAAAATACAAGAATTTACTAAAATCTGTCAAGAGACTCTCCCCAGAAAAATTAAATAGTTTTCAGCAAAGTGGTAAGTTCCTTTTTGATATTACGGCATGCAAATGCAAGGAATTCAATCAGTGCACCTGTACCAAAGACAAAAAGGTTCCGAAACAAGAGCAAGCATTTTTAATTGACCAAAGAAACGTACGAAGTATGGTAATCGGTGGAATTGATGCTACTGTCACTAAGAGACTGCGAAAGAGTTTGGTAAGAAAACTGACTCGAGAGAAATGCCAAACTGTTAGTGCTTTAAATACTTCTACTACGCCTGCTGTTTTGGAGATTAGTACTTCATCGTCAGCGTCTGAAAATTCAAAAAGTACGGATAACTTCATTCAGCCCAAAGAAAAACACATTTCTAAGAAGAAAAGAATACCTTCCTCAAGCGTTGATTTTCCTACATTATCGAAGACGTGTGACAGGTATGGAGTATCAGATAGGGCAGCAGCAGCGATAGCATCGTCTGTTTTGTTTGATATTGGGTCTGAAGTCGGGGTCATCGACAGACATAAAATACGAAGAGAGAAAACTAAAGCCCGAGAGAAGTTAATGAACGAAAAGGCAACTGCAGAATTATTTGCATTATACTTTGATGGCAGAAAAGACAAAACCATAAAATTGAGGAAAAAAAATGGTAAAATATACAAAACTACAATTGTTGAAGAGCACATCTCTTTGCTGCAAGAGCCAGGATCCATATACATGGGATATGTAGTTCCTAAGACTGGTTCGGCCAAAGGAATACAAAATGGAATAAGAAGTTTTCTATCAGATGAAGAGATTCCTCGACATCATCTTATGGCTATCGGTTGTGACGGTACAAACGTGAATACAGGGAAGTCGGGCGGTATTATAAGACTACTTGAGACAGAACTCCAAAAACCACTTCAATGGATTATATGTTTACTTCACATGAATGAACTACCTTTAAGACACTTATTTCAACATCTTGATGGATGTACTTCGGGACCTAAGACTTACACTGGACCTTTGGGAAAGGCACTTGAAAATTGTGAACAATTACCTGTTAAAACTTTTCGACGTATTGAAGGGAATGTTCTACCAGAAATGGCTAATCATTTAAGTACAGATCAACAGTATTTGCACAAGATTGTGTCCGCGGTTTTATCAGGTGAGTTCCCACAAGATCTGTCAAATAAATCTCCAGGCAAAATGTCTCATGCGCGTTGGCTCACACGGGCCAACCGCATAATGCGTTTATATGTAACAACAGAGACACCTTCGGAAAACTTGATCACTTTGGCCACGTTTGTTGTTAAGGTTTACGCGCCATCTTGGTTCTCCATAAAAAATAAACCAACGTGCAAGGATGGTACACACCATCTTTTTAACATAGTTAAGGCCTCCAGATATCTTCCAGAAGAACTTAAGAAAGTAATCGATCCTGTCATTCAGCGGAATGGTTATTTTGCGCATCCTGAAAACATTCTGCTTGCTATGGTTACAGATGACAATAAACACATTAGAGAACTGGCAGCTCGGCGCATATTAAAAGCACGTAGTATGCCTCGGTCTTCAACACCCAGGCTGTTCGAAGTGCCGCTTATTAACTTCAATGCATCAGCGTACATCGACTTAATAAATTGGCAAGAAAAGGTTTCTGACCCACCAATCATGCAAAACTTGTGTGACCAAGAAATTCGGAGCATCGTGGAATCTAGTGGTGAAGGTGAATTGTTCTTTTTAAGGCTTCCGTGCCATACCCAGGCTGTTGAACGAGCTGTAAAGATAACGACGGAAGCTGCCACTTCTCAGTACACAAAAAAGTCCAGACTAGGCGCAATAAAGGTCAAAATAGAATCACGGAAGATAATGCCTAAATTTGAGACCAAACAAGATTTTCAAGCATCTTAATTATAAAATACTTAATGTTTATTGCTACGAGAGCGAACTTATTTTTTGTTTATTTTGAATTAAAATTCTAATTATAATAATATATTTTGCGCTCTTTTATCTATCTATTTACTTTTATATTATTTCCAGCCATATCTATTTTGTAAAATCTTGTAGAAAATTTTGATTTTTGAAGTCAGTGCGGAGGCAGAAGATCTGAACCAAATTAATTGAAAAACTGCATTAATTTTTCTTTTAACATAAGGCACCAATCCCCCCCTATTACAATTCCGAATCTTAAAAAAAAAAATTTTTCATACATCCGTGCTCCACCCTACTAACCACTAAGCCACTGCAATGGATAAATATTACATTCAAGCAAAAATTAATTTAACACCCTAATCCGTATTTTAAAACCCGATGGTTTAAATTCAGATTTATAATATGCACTTAAAAACAATCACTAAGCCCACTGGATAAAGACGCATTTAAACGCGGAGTTTAAACCGATTTTAGCCCGATTTAAAATTGCATAATTTTAAATTTCACATAAAATGTCTTTTATTTGTTGTTGGCTTTCACTTAGCAATTGATCTGATTCGCTGTGTGCTGAGCTTCATTTCGATTGCATTAATTATGAATTTAGCCTCCAATATGCCCCTTTTTTTAGACGGAAATATTTCCGAAAACGCAAAGTGGTCATTGTTATGTTGGCCTATAGTTCGGGCGGTTCGAAGCGCGGCTGTAAATATAATAATTGGTTGGGTGCGACGACGATCCACTGTCGCTCATTTGTTTTCGAAGTATTTTGATGTCCTTTCATGTTACGGTAAAAAGTACAACAGTTTTTCACGTTATGTCAGTCAATTTCGCTGTAGCTCACGCACTTTACGCTTCAATTTAAAAGCTCTTTTAACGCGTAATCATGTTATGCTCTCCCTATAAAACTGGAACAATAAAACAGGCACAATAAAACACTCCAATCATCTGCACAGTTTTCGATGTCATAACTCAGCTTTAACAGCAGCCATTGTGGTGAAACAGGTTGCGTATGTTTTTATTGATAAACTATTGAGGCAGTAAAACTTACGCACACGTTCCCGACGCATACGTGAATTTTCTTTTGACCAAATCCACACACAATTGTTGGGCATTTATGCGTCTACTTTGGGTCACTTTGACCACGTACGAGTAGCACCACCGTTTAGAGAATTTTCATGTTTTTTTTTTTTTTTTAAAAAGAAAGTTTAGCTCAATGCGGTTATGCTCGAAGAGGGACATCCACAGCTATGCGCGATATGCATGGCGGCGGCAAAAATTACAAAAAAAAAAACAAGACAAACTCCGTTGATGACATGTCCCCAGGTAAAAAGAGGAATATCGTTGTTGGTCAGTGCGTTGCGTCGGTCTTCTCTCGGCAAAACGTGCGCGCACTCGCACTTTCACTTTTCATTTAAAAAGGAATTTGGTGGTTTTGGCTTTAGGTGATGTGTGCACGGCGTAAGTGACGCCCCGTATTTGTGTGTTGTGCACCGTTTTCCGCGTACAAAGAGTCATTCATCTTACGCAGGTGAAATGCATTTATCAGCGCTACGACCAACGACGGACATCAAGTCGGTGTAGACGTGTTTTTTGTGTAATTGCTTCAACTGACGGACGCGAAAACCCTCATCGGTCTTCAAATCCCTACAGAGGAACGCAATGCGGAAAGCATAGTCTGTCTGAATGTTGGTACCTTTTTAGTTGTCATAAAATTATTATCGGTTTTGCATTCATATAGACATGCCTTTCGCACGTTTTCATGCGGACAACGGTGGAGCTTGTGTTTTTCCAAATGCCGGGTAATAAAGTCTCATTCTTTATGCGGTGGATTTATAGCAGAGAAAGTGAACCGCCCGTCAAGGGATGGGTCAACGAAGATTCGAGTAGAGCTGTCTATCTACAGATTTTGTAAACATTGACCGACGGGACTGAGGTTGACATTGATTAAGAAAGACAAATACTTGCAGTTTTCAGTGAACGAATTACAGATACAGTACAGTTGGTTATCTTGAGTGATGTATGAATAGGAATTAGTGTGCCCCGGCACTATTGTGTGTTTGAACCTTATCTTGAATGCTGTATAAATATGAAGTCTCCATCCTCTTGCACGATTGCATTTGTAAGAGCATATTGATTTTTATGCCGGAAGTGTTTCTTTTTAATAGGGAACTGCGCTAATTGGGAAAAACTCATATCAATTTTAGGCTTGGGCTAGGCTCTGGTATTCACGGTTGCCGTTTAAGTGACTTTTTCGCTATATCTAGTGGAAAAATTCTAATTACTTTTCTAGTGGCTTTTTGCAAAAACATGTTTTTTTTTTATTGCTACGCCCCTGGTGATGCATCATCCCTTGTATTCGAGTTTGACACTTGCAAAATGCAATATTCAATTTGATTTTTTGCGTGTTGTTGTTTGTTGATTTGTTTCGGCTGGAGTGGATTTTTTGGCCAACTTAGTAAGTTTGCGATTTTATCAATTAACATTATGTATTTACATATTGTTAGTTTTTGATTTATTGTTCAAAGTAAAAATGTTGTTAAAATGGAAAAAAACATTTTTCATTTGTAGTGAATTTTTTTTTAAATTTTAGCACATCTGGTGGATTTTTAGGTTCGAGTTAGTGACTTTTTTTTTAAGTTTATGGCAACCCTGCTGGTATTGCTAGTTGAATATAAATAGTCGCAAACAGATTTGGTGGGCGTTTTCCTCCATTTATTTAGTTAATTAGGACAAAATTCTCTGTTGAGATGGAAACCTGAGGTCAGATATATAGACTTCACTCTGACCCTGGCCATATAAGTAGTATTTTATCATCATTTTTAAACCTTTCTCCATCTTTGGACACCATTCACATTCAGCGAGCGGGGACTTGGAGAACCCTTAATTAGAGATTTAGTTATCGACTGCAGTTTTTCGTTGTCAAAGTCAGTGAGGAAAACAGAAAAAAACGGGTAAAAGGCACAGAAATGGTGATTGTCGAAGCCTAAAGGAGGTCCTCATGCTGTATCTCGATTAGTGCGCGAAAAATGTTGGAAAATGCTACAAGCTGTCATTTAATTTTCAAACATAACCTAACAACATAGTTCGGGCTCTCATTTTTCATTCCAGCATTGTTTCTTTGGCATTGTATGCGGTACACATTCCACGATTGTATTCCAAGCGAATGGATTCTGATTTGACACTCGGGGAATTGACATTTGTTAACGTCAGTGAACACTTTTAATAAGTAAACAATGGCAACAGCAGAATCGTTATTATATCCCCTTTAATAGTGAACACTAGGCGCAGTGAGTTTTTTCCCACTGCTCCACCTCTCGCGAACGTCTGACAAACATCCCAGAGTATAACTGTCATGAAAGAATTTCTCCAATTGCCATTTGGACTCGGCTTACAATTGTAGATATCTTCCATTCGTTCCAAATATGAGGAACTCATACACAAAACGCGATTGTTTGTGATAAGCTATGCCTAGGATCCCTACGGACTTGTATATTTATTTGTCGGCCAAAAACACGCTTTTTCAAATTTGACACTTCATTAATTGACAATTGACATAAGTAATTATAGAAAATTACAGAAGGTCGCGTACGCGGCTTAAAACAAACGCATTGACGTGTATCGATCGCAATCGCACAAAGTCTATGCATAGATTGTCATCAAAAAAGGCAGAAAAAGTAGAATAACGAGTAACAAGTAGTATTCAGCAAGTTGTCAGGTATGCGAAATAAATAAAAAAATTGTTTGTCGTGTTGAAAGACACTCGAAGTAGCTCGAAATGTGTCACGCACACGTATACTTTTTGGTACATTTTCCGGTCTCTGGCAGCGTTCCGCTTAATTTTTGGTTTAAATTTGACAGATTTTTATTGCTTGGACCGGAACAGTACCGAGTGCCAAAAAATATTAAATTCAAATAGACTAACGTGCAAATGTTGTTGAGTTTTGTGAATCTAATGTGTTTACAATAAAACTCATTCAACAGTCAACAAATGGGAATTCGCATTATAACGAGTAACGAGTAATTGCCCTCATGTCTCTAAAGAGTTCAGATTATTTCTTCCGTCGGTAAGGAGCATCAGATATTAAATATTGATCGTACAGCGTAGGTTGTCATTGAAAATATAAAGGTACAATAGAATATTTGGCCGGCTTCACAACAGCCACAAACGCTGGATGTTGTTCCCCATTAGATGAGGAGGTCTTTAGTTTTATCTATCTAGCTCTGCGGTACGATTTTGATGATCGGTAGACTTTCGTTAAGTTGTCTTTTTAAAACTTTTTGATTTTAAACAGTTTTTCTTGAGAACTTTTGTATGCAGATGTTGACAAGCACTTTAGGCTTTATACCCTGCGTATGTGATATTGTCGTGTCACAAATTGTAGACTGACAAAGAACAATTTGTTGACACTGGGCTTAACTTTGAAAAAGTGGCTGCCAAGCATGTAGTTAATTAAATTGTTGTTAAGTTTTGCTTAACATAAGTACAAGAACTTTCCCTAACAGATCTGAAACTCCTGCTACGCTTGTTCTTGTAGGTACATACTCAAATATCGTGTAAGGTGTAGGCCTAGTGTCATTTTTCGTGGTAAATTTTGACATGCTGACGTCACAAAAATTCGCTCTTTCTTTCTTTCAAAATCTTCCATGAAAAATGACACTTGTAAACTTAGCATAAGAGCCTTTAAACAGAATTTGCTTCTTACTGGGTGCGCAGGCCTCACATTATCTATTATTTGACGCACTGGATATGTTTAAACCAAAAGTGAAGATTATTTAAATTCTTCTGTTTTCTGTAGTGTTTGTTTATCTAAACTCTAGAATCGCTTCTGAGTTTTTTACCTACATACTAATAAAACAAGCATCAGCAATCAACTAAACTGTTGATATGAACGAGAAAGTTTCGTGCGACCCAGTCGTGCACTTAATTTTTTTTAAATAGCATTTTATTAGATTTTTTTTTAATTTTTAGACTGCTTATATTGTTTATGTTATTATAGTTACTGGAAAAAAATCTGCCTTACAACTAAACAGAATATAGAACAATTGTAATAGGTTTTTGAGGCCTTTACTTAAGATTTTCCAAAAACTTAGATTTTCAGATTGGCATTGTAGTCATTCTTGGATTGGAAATTATTTAAATTCTTCTGTTTTCTGTACTGTTTGTTTATCTAAACTCTAGAATCGCTTCTGAGTTTTTTACCTACATACTAATAAAACAAGCATCAGCAATCAACTAAACTGTTGATATGAACGAGAAAGTTTCGTGCGACCCAGTCGTGCACTTAATTTTTTTTAAATAGCATTTTATTAGATTTTTTTTTAATTTTTAGACTGCTTATATTGTTTATGTTATTATAGTTACTGGAAAAAAATCTGCCTTACAACTAAACAGAATATAGAACAATTGTAATAGGTTTTTGAGGCCTTTACTTAAGATTTTCCAAAAACTTAGATTTTCAGATTGGCATTGTAGTCATTCTTGGATTGGAAATTATTTAAATTCTTCTGTTTTCTGTACTGTTTGTTTATCTAAACTCTAGAATCGCTTCTGAGTTTTTTACCTACATACTAATAAAACAAGCATCAGCAATCAACTAAACTGTTGATATGAACGAGAAAGTTTCGTGCGACCCAGTCGTGCACTTAATTTTTTTTAAATAGCATTTTATTAGAATTTTTTTTTATTTTTAGACTGCTTATGTTGTTTATTTTATTATAGTTACTGGAAAAAAATCTGCCTTACAACTAAACAGAATATAGAACAATTGTAATAGGTTTTTGAGGCCTTTACTTAAGATTTTCCTTAAAGAATAAAACAAAAACTTAGATTTTCAGATTGGCATTGTAATCATTCTTCTTTCAGATTTAAATACTTATTTAATTTAATCCAGTACAATAATGTTTGAATCAATATTTCATGCAAAGCTGGTTCGATTAACCTCTTAGTTTCCACCAATTCAGTGTGAGGCTAACCACGAAGCAAAGTAACAACGTGACATTTGACATGTCAACAAAAGCTGCCATTGTTCAACAGAGTTGCTGATGCAACAGAACTGTTTCGGAAGTTTTTTTTGTATGAATCGAAATAACATAAATGTTCCTTCTTGTTTGTGCTCTCCAAAGACTTAAATCGCATAATCTACTACACAACTTCATTTATTTTAATTAAAAAGCATTTGAAATGCAGTTCACTTTAATGTTTAATAAGTTGGATTAAAAATTAAATTCCCATGAGTTGTCCTTCACTTCAGCTGTATTATAATAAGTCCGCTGTAGATGTGGTGCGGTTTTTCCACTGAAAACGGAAAAATGGAAAAAGACCGATTCAATGAGCCTTCACTATGCTGCCTGACTTTCGGAAAGAAAAAACATTAAAAACATATCTTTTGATTCGGTACTATGCGGTACTAACAGCCTCGAACACCAATTGAAAATAAAACTCCAACTTTATCAACGAATTTCCGGCCACGGTCGTCTTTTTTGAATCTAAGACACATTTGCATAGAAAATATACTCTTTTCGACTGGCACAAATCGTTACATGAAATTATTTCCAATAATATTGTCGGTCGTTGGTAATCACTCCAGCCATCGTCAGGACGGAATAAATTATTCAAATACATTGTCAGAGTGGATGTCACTCATATCATAAGTCGCATAATCATTTATTATTATTTTTTACCATAATTGAAGTTGTTTTTGTTGTTGACAGATCTGCCAACGTATAATAAAATAGAAATTTAAATTTTGCCGAACGATATGAACGTCGTACCGTACATGCCTTTTGATTGACAGACAAAGTTGACAGGTAAACGATGGTATTTTGAATGCTTGTCATACAGACTGACGATTGTGAATTAAAGGCGTGGCGGAATGTTTTGGGTGGGACATTATGCATGAACATTCGTCAAATTTGCACTTGACATGCGTCGCGTGTACATATTATAATAATCGTTTCGAAATAACACACAATTAAGGCGATATTATTATATTGATATGTTTTTCTTTTACAGTCGTTACTTACATTTTTTTGTAAGTGAAATTAGAGGAAAACGATGAAGGGGTGGTCGGTCCAGGAAATAGTAGATATTTCTTTAAACCCACGAGATAGCAATTTAAATTTATTCAATTTATTGACAACTTACACTTGTGGTGAAAAATATTCCAAGTTATACTCCGCAAAGTAAAAATTTATTTAATGAACTGTATTGGAAATGGTCTCCACAGCTTTGCTGGCACAAAAAGAGTTTTTGTCGAAATTTTCCATGACCGTTTTACCTAAATGTTGCTGAATTTCGTTGATACAGATAAAGGTGATACGCTCTTTGAAAAAAATCCAAATAAAGAAGTCAAAAGGCGTTAAAAGCCGCAATTCAAAAGAAGAATTGTCAGATGATACACCTTAAAGTAACCTTCAACCGCTTAGGGCTTACACAGTGGGGTTAGTGTGTTTGACTACTAAGCGAGGGCACAAAATTTAAATTTGAGGTTTTTTTCACTGCGCCATCACCTCTACCGAACGTCTGACAAACATGCGATAGTCTAACTGTCATGAAAGGGCTCCTCAATTGGCCGTTTGGACTCGGCATAAAATTGTAGACCCTTTCCATTAGTCCCAAAAATGCAAAACTCAATCAACACGAAAGGTCGTTAGAAGCTAGGTCGCTGCAGACCCGGTGTGCCAAATATATATTTATTTATTTTACTTTGAGCTTAGACGATTTAAAACTCACACTTCAATTCAAAATCAGCATTACCAACCTATTTCAATCAAAAACAAAAATATACCCGAGCAGATAAAAAGCTCCTGCTTCTCTTTTTATTGTACTCAAAAAAATCTTCTAAGGTCTTGTACGAGCGTATAAACAGTAAATAAATTTGTCACTCAACAATTTTTAACCCAAAATTTGCGCAAAATGTTTGTTAAGTTACTGAGCAGCGTTGCCGTTTGGCGAAATGGCTCCTTTTAAAATTTCAAGACCCGTGGCGCGCACGTTCTTAATGGTCAAAATGGCTC
Source organism: Cheilosia grossa (assembly GCA_963082955.1). Lineage (NCBI taxonomy): Eukaryota > Metazoa > Arthropoda > Insecta > Diptera > Syrphidae > Cheilosia > Cheilosia grossa. Next base: position 21,418,800 of record OY720144.1, read on the forward strand.
CTTTTGCAGCTTAAGCAAGACTTTGTTTTTTAAAAAAGCGTTTTGTGTAATGCAGCATTTTGTTTTTCTATAAATAAATGTTTCTTTTTTTTGTTATGTTAGTATTTTATGTGGCCCGTGGTCATTTTTCTTTTGTATAATAGTTTTTTTTATTCGTGGACCTTTTTTTGGCTCGGGTTCATTTGAAATTTTTCAGTGTTAACGCTGTTACTTAGAACTAAACTCACATTGATCATTACTATTTGATCTTCTGCCTGCCATATGACATGAAAATGTCTAAGCCAAGAGTGCATTTTATTCAGAATATTCTTATATTTTCGCACGTTTTTTATTTTATATAATATCGCTTCTGATCTTCATACCTAATAAAATAAAAAACAACCAATCAATTTTTTGCTGAACGAGAAAGTTACGGGCGAGCCGGTCGTACACTTATTTAAACGTATACATAAAGGGTGTTTTTTTTATAGGTATAGAACTTTAAGTTGGCAACACTAGTTTAACTGGCAGCCATTTTGTCAGCTGTCAAGTGGTTTATTTTTAGTTTGGTTTGGCATTTCAACATGTATAGACTGGCGCCTGAACAACGCTTACAAATTGTGCAAATTTATTTTGAAAATCATTGTTCTGTTCGTATCATTTTAATTTTTACCATTAAGTCTAAACAAATTATATCGGCCAAGTGTACGCCACCAAAACTGATGACCATTCGACCTAATTTATGTTTTTTTTTTTTTTATCTATTACTCTCGCCCAAAATTGCCGGCAATAGGTCCTCGCATTCGTGCTGCCAACTTTATACGAGATTTGGAGCCAAAATAGAACAAAAATACTCATTTTGTTGTAATTCTTTAATTAAATTGTTTTTAAAGACAACAATATTAAATTGAAAAAAAAAAAAAAAAAAAAAAACACAAACTTCTAATTTAGAGACCTTTCTAGATTTAATTTTTCGATTTTATCAAAAAATTAAAACATATATAATTATAAACTTGAACAGTGTCATTTTTCATTTTAAATTCATTCTTATTTATATCCCTAATTAAACTTATATTCTAGACAAAAACAATTAAATCTAATTAAAAACTAACATTTCTCTTAAAGACTTGAACAGTGTGTTTTCATATTCATGCATAACTTGTGAGATGAGTTTACTGCAGAGATGTAAGAGTCTGTTCAAAAACTGTTTGAAAATCGAGTTGACTCGTTCACAATTAACTGTTTCGAAGCTTTATTTATACAAAATGAGTACGTTCGCAATAGACGTATGGAATTTCATAGGGATAGTCAAAATTGCGATAAATCCCAAATGACAATTTTAAGGATCCAAAATGTGCGAGTTTAACCAAATCGGCGATAAATAGCCAGTGCTGGCAACACTGTGCCACAGGCTTCAATTATCTGAGGTTCGATACTAAAAAAAAAAAATAGCAAAAATAGTCTAGAGCGATTGAAAATGGGCTTCGTAGCTTATGATGATTTTTGGATTTTTGATGAAAATTTGTTCAGTGGTCAACCCTTGGTGGTCAACAGCTAACTGCTGATGCGCTGTGTGCACTTTGGAAGAAAACATCTTCGAGTCTTACACCTAAATTCTCTGTAAAGACCGCCGGGATCGGCCAGAGCAGGCAGCATCTCATGTTGTCCCTTACTCTTTGATGCGAACGCCTAGATGCCGTAATATTTTCCCAGTTGGTGTGGGACAGTTGAATTATTGTACAAAAAATTTAAGCAATTATTTCGCCTTTTTAGGAGTTTAGCGATTCATGTCTTGTTCAAGTGTATTCTGCATCTACATATTTACTTCACAAAAAGTAGAATTGACTATTTCTGACACTTGCAAGAATTAAAGTATCTTCGTGAAAGCCTTTGGAGAGACATGGGAGGCCTTGCCGCACTTTTGTATCAAAACTTCTTGGAACCTTTTCCACAAGGTGAGAGTGAAGACGAATTTCAGAAATTTGCAGAAAATCACTTCAAGCCAAGGGATCAATCGCTTTTTGAACCTTAACTGTTGTTATTCTTTCAGGCAGCGAAGCCGCTAAGAAAAAAATCCAAAAGGGACGCTAGCCGAAAAAATACTAATAATACTAATATAAAACAAAGACATTTATTTATAACACAAACCAAATTTATTCATGACGAAACACTTCTTTTCATATGTTTGCATTATTTTTCATCGAATAACGAATAAAATCTTACTTAAACTGAAAAAGCGGCCATTTTGATCATATAAAATGTTTTATGTACGATTAGCTCCTCGCAACTTTTCGTTTTGCTTGAGTTTTTCATTTTTGGAACTATATAGGAAGGGATCTACAATTTTATGCCGAGTCCAAACGCTCAATTGAGAAGCTCTCTTATGACGGTTATACTCTCAGATGTAAGTCAGACGTTCGGAAGAGGTTTCGCAGTGGAAAAAAAACCTAAAGATGTAATTTTAGTTCTGTTTCGGGAATCGAACCTTAGACCCCTCGCTTAGTAGTCCAACACAATAACCACTAAGCCACTGCGCCTACGTTCCAATAAGTTAAAAGTAGGAATTTCGAATTTGAAACGCGGTCTCAGCAAAGCAGAGTAAAGTGGGATTTTCGGCACGCAATTACATCAGATTTCCCCCTAAACAATATCTCCCCCCAGATTACCCCCCATCGACTGAAAAAAAAACCCAAACCATGGGGGAAAACCCCCCAAACTGGCAACGCTGTCCATACCAAGGAAATATTTTTACTAAGTCTGCTGGAGTTGCTAGTCTTTTATAGAAAAGAATAGATAGAATCGACTTCAATCGCTGAACTTCTGTAAAGCTATGCTTTGTATAGTTAAAGTCCCGATCCCTTTTTTGTCTGACCTCACAAGTTACCTTATTTTCTTAGTTTTGACACCCTTTATATAGACAAAACTAACGGGGCAAACTGTGTGTCATAGAACATATCCAGGGATGGCCTTTCATAATTTTGTAGGGGAGTATTATAAAGGGTGATTTTTTAGCTGGTTTGGTTTTGGCAACACTGGTTTTGACAGTTGACGTGTGTTTAGTACCTTGTATCACTGTCAAACAGCTTCAGTTTGGTTTGCAATTTAACCATGGATCGTCTTACAAATGAACAACGCTTGCAAATTATTGAATTTTACTATCAAAATTCGTGCTCGGTTCGAAATGTTCATCGCGCGCTGCTTCCATTTTATGATCGGCATTCTCGACCTTCTGAGCAGTCTATTCGGAAGATTGTGACCAAATTTCGCACCAAATTTACTTTGTTGGACATTAAACCACCAACACGTTTACGTACTGTGCGTAGTGAAGAAAATATTGCGGCCGTATCAGCTAGTGTGACAGAAGACCGCGAAATGTCGATTCGGCGCCGTTCCCAGCAGTTAGGCCTTTGTTACAGCACTACGTGGAAAATTTTGCGGAAGGATTTGGGCGTAAAGCCTTTTAAGATACAGCTGGTGCAAGAACTAAAGCCAGCCGACCTACCACAACGCCGAATTTTTGGTGAATGGGCTCTTGGAAAGCTGGCCGAGGATCCGCTTTTTTATCGAAAAATTGTGTTCAGCGATGAGGCTCATTTTTGGTTGAATGGGTACGTAAATAAGCAAAATTGCCACATTTGGAGTGAAGATCAGCCAGAAGCATTGCAACAGCTACCAATGCATCCCGAAAAAGCCACTGTTTGGTGCGGTTTATGGGCCGGCGGCATTATTGGGCCATATTCCTTCAAAGATGATGCGAATCGCAGCGTTACTGTCAATGGTGAACGCTACCGAGCGATGATAACAAACTTTTTTTTGCCCGAAATGGAAGTTCTTGACTTGCATGATATGTGGTTTCAACAAGACGGTGCCACATGCCACACAGCACGCGAAACAATGGCGCAATTGCGAGGCGAGTTTGGTGAACAGTTAATTTCACGTTTCGGGCCGGTCAATTGGCCGCCTAGATCGTGCGATTTGACACCATTAGATTATTTTTTGTGGGGGTATGCCAAGGCTAATGTGTATAGGGACAAGCCCGCTTCGATTGACGCACTGGAAGCCAACATCCATGCATTCATTCGTGAGATACCGGCCGATATGTGTGAAAGAGTATGCCAAAATTGGACTCAGCGGATGGGCTACCTGAGACGCAGCCGCGGTCAACATTTGCATGAAATTATCTTTAAACATTAAATTGCAAGGTTCAAACTATCGATTCAAATAAATATTTCATTCATTTTTTCGAATTTTTTGTGTTTTTTTTTAAAAAAAAGTTCTAAACCTCTTAAAAAATCACCCTTTACAACTTTTTGGAGAGTCCCTGGAGTACAGAATGAAAATTTTGAAATTTATTTCTAGCTAAGCGTTTTTCAAATGGGACGGTTTCGATGTTGGAAGGATGTGGGGGCCATGTTGTTTTGGTGGAGTGTCTCAAATCGGATGTTTATTATTCAGTCACTGTCTTTAGTATCTAAATAAGTGTTTGTCAGTGAAAACGATTTCCAGGCTCCGCACGAGTTTGTTCGACGCGAATGTAACAAAATCGAACACAAAACCAATTTTAATGAAGCAACCAGAAAGTAGAATTTATTTTAATTTGCCAGGTTAAGAAATTTCAAGGCATTGTAAAAATAGATCAATTCGATATAATTAAAAATTGTAGTACAATTTCCCGACGGGGAGTACCGGAGTACTTTTTTTTAAATTTCTTTATTCTGCTTTCTTGCATTAAATTTAAAGTGAATTCAATTTAATAAGGTTGCAATTACACTTTGGTCCAAGTGTAAGATATTTTAGGCCTTTAAAAAAATAGTACGAAAGTGAAAAGAGGGGTACGGAAGTGTTGAAAATAGTACAATACTCCTATGGGAGTACTATCAGCAACACTGAACGTATCACATGCAAGATCGTTTTCAGCTTTTAAGCATCCGAGAAACTCGCTTAAATCAGCTCATCTGACATAAGCTTAAGAGTTCGTTCACCCCGAGAAAAAAGCAACGTAAAGTCAAAGAAAACCACTTTGATTTAAAGATTTTTCGGAATGATTTAGCTTCGACTACGAAAATTTTTAAATCAAAGTGGCATGACGTTAATTCAAAGTGTTTTAGTTATTTAAAGAGAATATATTTGTAGTTTGATCTAACCACGCATTCACCTTGATTTGATGTGGAATCATTCTTAAATCAAAATCACCCATCTTTAAAACAACGCTTATAAATTTCGATCCAACAATAATGCATCGTGGATTTAAATACACTCAACTTTGAAAATACTATGCTTTAACTTTAATTTGACAATTATTCATGGTAAAATCAAATGTATTTGGTTTTAAAACCAATACGAACACATTTTGAAGTAATTGTGTATTCAAACAAATCCAACTTTGAAAGTACTATGCTTAAGCTTTAATTTAACTTCGATCAGGTATTGATTCAAAATGGACCCATTTTGAATTAGCATTTTTTAACTTTAATCTTACCATGATGCTTCGTAGACATAACCCTTTTAGACTTTGTTATTTTCAATAACATTATATAATTTATTAAACTAAAGATACAAAGTAAAATTATTTTTAACATACGTTTTCCCATTATTAATTCTTTTTCTGCCAATTCAGGAAATTTGAGTTGAGGAAATCCGAATCGTCTTCAGTTGGTTACTATTTATAATGCATTTCATAAAAAACCGGTTTTAATTTTAATTTTATTAAAAAATTCTTACCCCTGTTTTTCTCCACTAAATTCAGCTCTTTGGGTGTTTGTTAAATATGTTCGTCTTTTAAATGTTTTCTCATAGGCTGAAATAAAATTCTTTTTTAATAAAAAAAAAGCTTTTACAAACAAAGAGTAATCAAATTAAGTGCAATCCTTTGACAACTAATATGGAAATAATTTTTGTTTACAATCATGTCAGCACTAATAAACCTTTTTGTATTCAATCGATTAATTTCTAACCGAACACATGTAACCAAATGTGTTTTTTCTTCGGAAGGTACCTAAATAATTACACATACTTTTTTTCCCGAAGTTAATGTATGAATATCAAGTTATTATTCATAAAGCAATACCTAATTATTTCACTATCAAATTTCACAGTATTTTATTGAACAAATTATTTCCACACATGTTTTACTTTACACTTCATTTGTAGGTTTCAATGCACTTAATTTTATTTTAAATACATGCGAGGAATTAAATTAAGTCACACAAAACTCACATTTTAGCACTGGAAATAAGCGTTCCCTTCAAAATAGGTTTTTTTCGTTGACGAGAGTGATTTTTTCTGTCTTTGTACGATTGAAAGAGAAACGAGAATAACAAAGACAATGGCTATCGCGTCACGACAGTTAATGCAACTTAAGGATAAACATGTTTCCCTTTGAATCAACGTTGATCGTTATTTAAAAGGATTCTAAATTACTGTCCCTTAAAAACCAACATGCAACACTTTAAATTAACGTTGATCCAAGTTTGAAGCTACATGTGTACCGTGGAATTTGGACATACAAAAAAATACGAAACGTTTTGAAGTGGATGGCGTTTTAAAATGACTTCTAATTGACTATGCAACACTTTGAATGTACGTAGATGTCATTTCGAAACTTATGTTGGATACATTTTATCATGTTCCACTTTAAATCTACGTTGAGAGTATTTTAAATATTTAAAAAGACATGGTCATAATGTAAAAGTGAATACGTTCCACTTTGAATCTAGGGTGACTTTATTTAAAATTACATTACGTATTCAAATCAAATATGTTTCAACGTGAAAATAAATATTATTTATCAAAGTTTATTCACGTAAAATCAAATAGATCATATTACATTTTAGTTTACATTATTTCCCTGAGTGATTACTGTCAAAGTCCTTGAAAGTTCAAGTGTTTAAAAACTTGGGCTGGTGGGCTATAGACACTCTGATTTACCGACGGCTGCCTATACCTATCAAAGCAAAAAAAAAAAAACAAAGCCCTTGCCATAAAACAAGGATACATACAGATGTTCATGTTCAATTTCCAACGCTCACCGTGATGTCCAGCCAGCACCAACAGATGAGGTCAAACCCTCTATTTGCTCGTGAGCATCCCCAAGGAAATGCCCACTTGCTGAATAAACACCTGACCTCTTTAAAGTTCTTTAAAGTGCGCATTTGCAAAAAATAAAAAATAAAATCCCACCATAATCACCATAATCTTCCCACCTCACGATCATCTCGAATTACAATGGCATCGTCGAGACCCGCACACATAACTCTCAGTCTCTGTGTATCAGCTCTCGGAAAGAGCCTCTTTAAGCAGGCCCATCGGCGCGTCTCTGTAGACGTTTTCACGCTGTTTTGCATCCATGATTTTCATTGTATGCCAATTATTATTATTATTATTTTCTGTTTGCCCTGTTGTCCCTCCTTTTGGCACGAAAAAGAAAACAATTGCGTTTTTCAATTGCAGTGCGCGCTCACATGTCTCCCACCAAAAAAAAACGTGCCGGAGGATCGATTTCCCATGTGAATCGCAGTGGTCGTCGTCGCCATTGTACAGATATAATGCTGGTCGTCTTGTTTGTCAGAGATTAAACTATGCAACCCAAGATAGCATCTATCTATGCACATCCCTGCGGTACAGATACCGATGGCACGCCAGCCGTGCATTGGCGTCATCAGAGATCCTTTCGTGCGTGCGCTTTGTCTCGCTGGCATTGTCAGTGTCACCTAAATAACACTCATTTGCCTGGCGTGATTGAGATTGACAAAAGAAAAGATACAATTCTCCACCACATATAGTGCATCTCTCCGGTGACGCTCCGGATTAGTTGTCTCCGGTTTTCGTCTGTTGATTTTATCTCTGGTAGCAACTGGAAATGCGACAACGCAAAGATCCCCACTACCGCATTTGGAGCAAATACCGTATACACCGCGCTCTGTACTCGGATTCGTTTTATTTATCTTTTTACGGTCAAGTTCAGGTTAGGAACACACGACAGCACGAATGTCGGATGAAAATTCGCATTTTTTGTGTGCGCGCTTATTTCGCGTGTGATTTGATTCGTGTCTGAGATATTGATGAAACGCGTTTATAGCAGATCTGTGTGTGTCGAGTGCTTTCCATTTCGTTTAAGCGATGCGGTTTATCCCTACGCACTTGATGGATGCACTTATTCAATTTGTTTGTTATTTTTGTGACTGGTGTGCCATTTAATCGAAAGCCGATCCGAACGGGTTGATCAGTGTGTGCAGTTGACTATTGTTTAGTTATTTTTGCGGCCGAATTTGTTAATTGGAGTCTTGGAAAAGTGTAAACAATTTTTCGAAATGAAGAGGACACATTCAAATCGGGTTGACATTTGTGCGGATACTTGAAGACATGTGGAGATTGATTTTACTGTGCTATGGATTTGTGATTGTTTATTATGTGAGTATGTGTTTTGAAAGGTTGAAAAGCGTATACGTAGACCTATGGGGAGGCGTGTGTTATTCCGGTTAGGGAAATCCCAATCGGGGCATGTGGGTCAATTTAAATCGAACGACACTATTTGGGGAGTTTTGTTTTTGGCTAGAGTCATACAAGGCGAGTCTTTTTGTTTACTTTTGGGCGCTTAATTTGTGGCCTATATCGGTCGACTCTATAAGAGTTAATGGGGGAACTAATTGAGATTCTCGAAGGAATATGTGCTGCTATAGGTAGATATACGTTGAAGCTCGATGAGGGGAACTTTTTTCAGTTTATTTTGAATTAATACAGTGGGCGATTGATTTGATTTACCTTTTAATAGATAGAAAGTATTGATTGAGCTCCTCATCGATTTTAGTGGCGCATCTGTAGACATTGCTTTTATGAAAACAAAACAGAAAACTCGATGATCAACTCGCGTGTTGTTCTTTCAGAGAGCTTTGCTCTTAATCTGTTTACTGAAGAATATACTTGCCACATTGAGAACTAGGGTATGGAGAGTCGGAGTCGCTGTGTCTTGCAACAACACGGCTTCCGTAATATAGTATGTTTTGTTTCTAAAAGGAAATGAGTTTACCTACAGCCAGTTCAAAATGTAATGGAAATCTTATTGCAGTTTGCACCTCTGGTCCGCTCAAGTTGGAATTCTTAGACAAAGTAAATGAAGCCGGCTTAGGCACGAAATTGGAGAAGAACAAAATGAAGTTAGAATTCGATTTTTCTGTAATAAAAAAGAAACGTGTTTCACAATAACTAGGTTCGAAAACAATCAAAATTTATGCAGGCAGCTAGTTTCGATTTTTCATTATTCCAAGATTTTCTGGACATTTGTATTTTATGTTAAAAGAACAAAAAAAAAAAACACCTGTGAAACAAATTATTGGGAAACATTTCATAAACATTTTTTTGTTAAATAAATGTTTATGAAACATTTACTTAAATATTTCGCTGGTCTGGGCATACTTTTGTGGAATGTAAAAGCAAAATCATCTCGAAGGACGGGAAATTTATTCGATGTGAAAAAAATGCTTTTTGGTTGTTTGTGTTATAAAGGGTGTTGAAAATTTTAGTCTGGCAACGTGACTGTGTGGCCTGGCTATCGTAAATAGGTACACCAACATTGAAAAATGAAACAAGCCACCTAGTACAATACATTTTCAGATCATGATTCGTGATCTCGATGAATAGCAGGATCATGTGCTGTTGTTGTAAGTGCATGTATTTCGAAGATCTATATGGATCATGGCTGATAATAAAAAAGGACTATTGTCTTCAGTCACGTTTCACGTGTGATATTCAATTCAAATTTTAAAAATAATGACGAGAAATACGAGATTAAAGATCTTGAGAAATATTCTATCTGTTCATAGTCAATTCTGAATAGCCAGTCCTTAACTTTTTCATAAACGAATGATAACTACTCAAAGTTGACCTGATGCACAATGGTAATTTATTAAAAATGGTCGGGGCAGTAAAAGTATAAAAGTGAGCGAAATGGGTTTTGTGTGCGATTGGTACGTTGACGAGATTTAAATTGTTTATACGTAAGCAATAAATTTGAGAGTCTCTGCTTGGTATGTTTCCACATTGTTTAAAGAACTCTCTCAAATTTTTGAAAACATAAAGATGTTTCATTGGTGAAATTCGTAACGTTTTAAACGAGGGTAAACTGTGAGCTAATCGATTTCTTTTTCTGTGCTATCAAAAGAGGCCGAAATGATCCAACTAGTGATGACATATTGCAACTTTGAACGTGCAAGACCTTGATATAAATATTAATTTTAGAACATGTTTTGAGCAGTAAGGTCTAATTATATACATTTTTCGAGCCACCAAGTTCAAATGCGATTTTACAGTTTGTATATGATCTTTCCAATTCAAATTGAAGTTAATTAAGACTCCAAGATATTTGTAATGTTGCGCTGTCTCAATCTTAAAGCAGTTTGTTGAGCATTGCATACTATCAATGAAATTATTTTTACCGCATTTATGCAAAGGTAGGCAGAGCCTTTTACAATTATGAGAATGGAAACATAGGTCATAATCAAACATGGCATTGCCGGATATTTTAAAAGTCATTAGCTTAGTATTCTCACTAATAATTAATTTGTGAGCAAAGAACCAAACTCTTAAATACTCGAGATCTTCTTCAATCTTCGTTATAGTTTCAAATACAGTTTTTGACTGATACGTGAAGACAATGTCGTCAGCAAAGGCAGTTGTGACACCGTTCAACTTAAGATTAAATAAAGAATTAACGTATATTAAAAATAAAAGCGGACCAAAAACAGAACCTTTCGGTACACCATTTTTTAAAATACGAAATTCGCTGAGGCTTGCATCTATATTGACCCGTTGCTCTCTCGATTTCAAGTAAGACTTAAACCACTCATAAATTGCTCATCTAAGTCCAGCGCTATACAATTTACTCAGTAATATGTCATGATCGACCAAGTCAAATGCTTTTGTCATGTCGATGAAAAGAGCGATTGTAGAGTTTCATATAATGGACTACAAATCCTTAGAATAGCGTCTTATGTTGACATTCCTGACCTAAAACCGAATTGGTGTTTTGAAAAGAAACTATTTTTGTATAAGAATGATAAGACACGCGACTTCATTAATTTTAGAAAGGGTTGATAACAAAGAAGTTGGTCTATAGTCAGTAAAATCACTCTTATTGCCTTTTTTGAAGAGAGGTAAGACCTCAGAACAATTCAAATGATGAGAAAAACAACCGCTAATTACACGCTTTTTTAAATACTCTTAACAAAACTGATAAATCACAGATGTGAACAGTGTTACATTGGTTTAAGTTGATTAAGGGACTTATCAGTAATAACTAGGTGTTAATCCCTACTGATGAGCATCACAATGGGTCCATAACGACCTTAGTTTGGTAAAGTGGAACCTTGCCTAAAAATAAATAGCTGGCGCAACTGGTCCGTGTAGGTACCCATTATTATTTTTATTAATTTCTTTATTTGAAGGCTTGCATTTTAAAATAGAATATCTTAATAATTAATACAAGCATTATTTATTTAATAGTAGCAGTATTTCTTTGTTAGTATTGAAATACTTTATAATTTATATTAATACAATGTAAATATTTACATAATAAATACATTTATCTAATTTCAGTCTCATCGCAGTTAATTCAGTTATTTCTTTTTATAAATTCTGAACACTTTCTTTTACAAAGTCTAACATTGCATTCATTTTTAATATTATTTGCTAGTGTTTTGAATAAAATAAATCCTTTGTATATTAGCATGTTTCGTGCTGCTAATTATCTTTGTTTGTGCACTCTAAAAAAATTCGCATTACATAGCTGAGCACTTCCCACCCGTCTGACCTCGTTCGCAAGATATCTCGGTGCTGCACCATGTTTTATTTTAAAATTAGTCACAAGTGTCTTACGCTCCAACTTTTGTTTAATGCTTCACCACATTAGGGCGTCTAACATGAACCTTAGGGATAAATCGTTTGCATCTCAGGATACTCCTCATTGCTTGGTTTTACAGTATCTGTAACTTTTCTATTTGGACTTGATTACAACAAGTAAACAGTAGTTGTAAACCGTTATAGCTGCCATGTGGCCCATCCCTTTCAGAATGAGCTTGAAGAAACCAAAACCACATCGAAATTTTAGTCAAACTTTATTACAATAAATTATTAATTTTGTCATAGAATTAATGAAATCGCTGCATTCAAAATTTCATCCTAACTTCTGTTTCATTCTTCTATCTCAAAAAAATAACTCAAACTTTGCGCCAAAAAACCAATGTTCACCATAATTAAATTTAATTACGTACTAAAGGCGTTGTAAATATCCGAATTGTACTAAACTGCTAGCCATATAAAATGCGTGGAGAAAAAAACAAAAAATCAGTTTGATTGTAACATTCAAGTGGATCAGGGAGCTTTTTCTTGAAGATCTTGTCGTCGTTTTTCCATCGCTTTACTCGATTTGAGCAATTACCAAATCTGGTTCTCGTCGCTCAGCAAAAGCATATCTCATTTTCGTTGTTTGCTGCTTTCAAATCAATTCCGCGGGAATTTTCTTACTTGAATAAGTAAATTTTTTCAAGGAACGGCCGGAAAAACCTTCGACCGTACACCAACTTTCCTGCCAATTTTCCTGCATATGTATTCTTCATGTTCATACATTTTCAATTCTCTATCACCGACCATTCCCAAGTATTTGATACATTACATTTTGAATAGGTCTCCCTTTTAGTTCTATTAGTGTTTTACTTCGATAAGCTTCGCTTTCCATTCATTAAACTTCAGTTGATTAATATCAGATACTAATTTGTATTTGCATTCTTCAGCGTTCAGTCCCTCGGCGTAGATCAATCATCGGCATATAAAAGAACATTGCTAAACCTTATTAATGCTGGCATATCGTGTATATAAATTATAAATAAAAGTGCACCTAATATTGATCCTTTCGGTACTCTTCAAAGCAATCGGATATACAATTGTTAAATTTTGTTCTTAGTTTAGTTTATTTTCATCAAACAAAGTAACAATACCTTAGTGATTACTTGACAATAATAAAATACAAAAAATAAATACATTAAACATTGCCACCATTACTTAAAATTAATAGCAAATTATTTTTGAAAGAAAATCTGCTTAGACTAAAGTCGATAATATCGCAAACAGTATTGGTTTCTCTTAGGCACCTGGATAATGGTTCATTAGAAGCATAATTTGTTTTATGATATGGAATATTAAAAAACAAACGGTTTCTAAGCATCCTCGCAGGAACATTAAAGTTAATTAAGGCCAAAATATCTGAACAATCAATATGGTTAGCCAATACATCACGAATGAACATGACCTCGGAGAATTTTCTTCGAATGTTAAGAGGCAAGATACCGAATAATTTGCATCTTGTTTCATAGGAAGGCATATCTATATCCCAGTGAAGCCTATTCACTAATACTCTAGTAAAACGTTTTTGTATTCTCTCTATTATAAATGAGTGAACTTTATGTTCTTTGAGTTATATTCGCCTGGAATTATTGAAACCAATCAAGCTCTTTATCCTGTATTCCATATTTATTATACTTTTTTTTCAGAAATATCTCCCTGTCTATCGTTTTAAACGCCCGCTTAAAATCTTAAAAAAGAGCCATTGTTGTTTGCACCTTTTTCCACTGGTGTCACCATCGAGTCCTTCCATGAAATTGGCAATACTCCTGTCATAAACGATGTGTTAACTTACTGAAGGACCGTCATCCTCACAATTTCCCGGTTGCCAATGATCATTTCAGGTCTTATTCTCTCCAAATCAGCCTTATTTTTTTACGAGTTTTACACACTTTGTAAACTTTTTGTATTGTAACGTGGCAAAATTGCAATTTCCTATCTGATTGATAAATGTGGTTCACGTATCCGACATTTTCAATTAATTCGTCAATCTCTTTTATGCTTTTTATGAAATACTGATTAAATTTATTTGCAATTTGTGATTTGTTTTCGAATTCCATTCAATCAAATGATATATTCCTGAGATCCTTCCTTAGAACTATTTTTTTAATTCCAGCTCACATTTACTTTTGTCCATTTGCTTGTCAAACATTTCTAATGACTTCTTTTCTTCGGTTGGTCTGATATCTTTTTCCAGTGAATCTAACACATATTGTAATAACTGCGTTAGATTTAGATCCCATTTAGTCAACGACATTGTTATAAATTATAGCTTCTTTTATGAAGAAAAAACAGGCCTAGAATTGTATAAAATTATCTGTACACTTAACAGCTCTAGATCATGTGGTTAAGATGGAATTCGCAACTATACGCTTAAGAACATATCAGTTTATGTTGTAGACATAATAGCTTATATTTTTATTTCAAGTATTTCGACCGGGATTTTCCTTGATAAATTAAAATGTGCTATTGTGATCCCTCTTTATAAAAAAGGTAGTAAAATTGACAAAAATAATTATAGGCCGATATCTTTATTGTCATCAGTCTCCAAAGTTTTTGAAAAAGCCATTAAGAATCGAATGATGAATTACCTGACAAAAATAAACTTCCTTAGTCCTGCTCAGTTTGGTCCACTAAATGTGAGCAATAACTTCATCTTTTGTGGGGAATAATTTCTCTTAACATGCGACGGCAATTATGTAAGCCCACAATTCATTAACTGTAGAATTTTTAGGGGGAGGGGGGGGGCATATTGTCCCCCCTGCAACCCCCCTGCTTGGAATTACTATTTAGGGGTGGGAGTCGGTTCAATGTTGGGTATATGTTAAGTTGTTATTCATAATGTTAATAAAATTACAGAAAAAACGTACAAATAAATCTATTCCATATTTGATCTCCCGTTATAATAAACCAAAACCCAAAATATAGGTGGGAAATAACTTCACTTTTTTGGGTGAAGTTATTGCCCACTGAAGGTGGCCAATAACTCCACCGTAAATTTGGTGAAGTTATTTCCCACTCGAGGTGAACTTCTCATGAGAAGTTATTGCCCGTGAAGTTATTTCCCTGCCCGAAATAGACGGAATAAGGCCAAATAAATCTTTTTGGTGATTGGGGGCTTAGGCTGTGCGTGTTCTGTCAGTCTATTTGTAGAGATAGACAAATAAAAAAAGGTAAACCCCTTCAGAGTCCTCCTCACTTCGGAGTAAATTAGCGCCTACTTAAAAAATGCCAACAAACGCTGCGCGATGTTTTTTTTGACCAACAACTAGTCCGATCACGGTTTTATTTCCAGATCTTTCCTAAGATTGCAAAAGCAGGAAAAAAGTATTGGTAACACATTTTCAGCCAAATAACGGCCTAATACCTTGAATCCTATGAATCTTATCGCACTTTCCCTCAAACTACATTGAGAAAAAAAAAACCAACAATCGAAGACATTTACTGAACCTATAGCTCATGCCTTGAATATACATAATGCATTACTCACGGTCACGAGATGAAGCCTAGACCTTGGCCTTAAGACAAAACAAAACAAATCGCAAACGTGATTATGCACACATCCGACCTACGATAGCAAAACCGATTCCGCAAGAGACTTTCAGTTCATAATTCAATCTCCAATCAAGGAGAATAACCAAGTGAAAGCCTTTTCCCATTGTTTGACAGTTGATGGCAATTTTTGCGTTTTTCTTGCGGACCGCCGCACTCTTCTTGCCAATCACTCACACATGATGACTAGCCAGCCAGCGAAATTGCACACATGTCTCTAGCGGCAATCATTTTGATAATTTTCCGCTGGATTTCCAATTTTAGTGCGAATTAAAGAAACAAATTCGATTTCCCCTAAACATATCTTCTACTCGTACATCCTATTACATCCGACAATCCTTTCGCTTTGTTGCGAGATTGACGCTTCTTTTGTTTGGCGTCAACGTCATTGGTGGCACCGCAGAGCAGCATCACCAGCTGCGTTGTCTTATTTTTCTCTTTTCGTGTCCGATACAAACACTTGTGGCCACAAGAAGTCAACGGGAAACATCTGAGGAGACTGAGGAGACTGAGGAGATGAATATATGTTTAAGTCATCATCATCATCATTGCGCGCGTACAGGTCGACTGTTGCACTGTTGCAGTTGTTCGGAAGGAGATTTCATTTTGCTTTAATGTCCACAGGAACAAGGGCAGTGGCGGTGATCACAGGTGTGGCGAATCTTGATATTCAGGTGTCTTCTTCTTGTGATGTTCTGCTGGATGGCAATTGATTTTGTGCGCGTGCATTTGTCCAGAATCATACATCCAATTTGATGATATTAATCACTTGTGTCTTTATGTGCGAGTACCTCCATCCGATAGGGTGTCATCTGTTTTACACTGGCTTTGTGACAAAGAGAAGGGACACTTTTGGAGTCGATATATCTTAGACCTTTTAAACTTTGACCGGTTCCATTCATCACAAATGAAATCCCACATAAAGAAATGCTCGGAAAAAGAAGAAGACGAATTGACTACCTACGCTACGAAATATTTCCAATGTTCCGCCCACTTCTAAAGAGAGGTAATGCATTTGAAAATTTGTATGTTGAGTGTCTGGAAGTATTGTACTAATTATTAGAAATGTGTGGTCTAGCAACACTATATAAAAAAAAGTTTTTGAAATCATAAATAAAAGGGCACTTCATACGTGGCTAGAACGGTCTTCTGTCTTTTTAGTACTTTCGCGGAGATTACATTGAGGTTTGTAAAAAAACGCTACAGAAAGCATTCT
The DNA here is from genome assembly GCA_963082955.1 of Cheilosia grossa. Taxonomy (NCBI): domain Eukaryota; kingdom Metazoa; phylum Arthropoda; class Insecta; order Diptera; family Syrphidae; genus Cheilosia; species Cheilosia grossa. Next base: position 21,435,436 of record OY720144.1, read on the forward strand.
CTGAAGCGACTCAAACCTTTTGCGGAAGAAAATAATCAAGCTGTCTTTATTTTGGTGCAACGCCCACTTTTTGGGGGCGTTTCCTCTGTTAAATCCTTTCAAATACATGATCCACTAAATTATGTCGTTTGAATTCTTTTCCAATTTCATGCTACCTTCATCTTCGCATGTGAGGACAGGAGTAGCATAGGCTAGCAGGCGATCCTCTTCAATCTGAGACTGTAGCCTACCAGTATGTGTTAATTATTCAGGTGTGCTCAAAGCTCATATAGAAAAGCGGTTTTATTCATTCGACAAAAAGTTGAGATCCTTGAAAATTATTTAATGCGTCTTATATTGGGTAAGAAAAGATGGAACAGGTAATTGGATTGCTTTAAAGAGGCTGATGGTAAATAAATTGGCTGTACTGCGTAATATTTCTTTGTAAATAGGTTTGGACCATCAATTAAGGGGATGGTTCTTTGATCAGTTTCAATTGGAATTTTCAAAGGGTCTGTCTAATCCTATCAGTCGCCTCTAACAGAGTGCGATTTTTGTTCGGTTAAAAAAAAATGGGTTAAAATTAACCAAGTCTCTGTTGAAAAACACCGAGTATTCGTTGTTAAATACTACCGAGATAAATAGGTAAAATGCATACTGTTAAAAATAACACACTCTATCAGTTGCTAAGAACCAAGTTTCTAGATAAATATCAACCAGTTGGTTAAATTCAACAGAGTAAGTTTGTTATTTTCAACCGAGAAAAATTGATTAAAGGTTATTTTTAACCGAGTTTCCTTAAACAACCTGACTCGGCTATTTTTAATCCACTAACTTAAGAGCTATATTAACAGTATCACTTGGTAGTTTTTAACCGAAAGTTGGTTGATTTTAAATAAGTGATTTTTCTGCGTGTATGTAAAATTTATGAAAAAGTAATTAAGTAAATTATTAAGATTTATAGACGATAAAAATATTATTCGAAAGGAACAGTTCGGTCTGAGGCGCCACCATAATAGGTAGGCACTTGCCATAAAAATTCTCAGAATTTGCAATAACGTAAAATCCAATCGTCCTGTAGGGATGTCGACGGGAATGATACTCCTTTAATTCGATACAATTTAACTATCTGTATTTTTCAAATCAATTAATAAGTTTTAATAAGTTTCACACAAAGCATGGATTCTACTTTTCATTGGAAACTCATCCTGTTATGAGTTTCAAGCTTAGGGCATTGAATATGAAATCGTTGAAAATTTTGGTATTTTTCCCATTTACACATCTAACTTATTCGCGCCGTGCATTTTATTTGACTTCTATCTTCTGCTATTGGCTTTTGTGGTTTGTGTCAAATAAAAAGGCCTGCAAAACAAATTGCTATGCTTGCAAGTTGAACCACTTTTCGATGTCATTTGACTGCAAGAGTGCTGCCAAGTTTTTAAAGTGCTGGTTTGTCCAAAAATATCTCCTTTTTTTTTTAAAATAAAACTTTGTGGAGGAATAACACAAAAAACAAACAAAATTAACACAAATTTTGTAAAATGTGTTGGGCGCATATGGAAGACATTTCTATCGCTTTTTTCTTAAGTAGCCCAAATTACGACAAAGCGCCAAATCTGGCAACACTGAATGAGAGTATTAAGCCTGACGAGCTCATAGATTTATATTTATATAAACATTTTTTGCAAAATAAAGTATTTTTAAATCTCTTTTTTATACGAAAAATAGTTTTCAATACAATTGGCTCCATTTCAGAACAATCTAACAACAGTTTTTAATACAAATCGAAAATGGCATTCTCCATCCCTGGTAGTTGCTCTCAACATTGAGGCCAATCTTCAAAATGTGGCTGAAATTTTTAATTAAATATTTTAGCAAATGGAACTTCACGCCATTCAAGAATGCGCTAGTCACATTTACAACCATGGTATGAAAGGCATTCACATCCATATATTCACGGACAGTTAAGCAGCTATAAACGCCCTTAGCTCGCCTATCATTGACTCCAAATCGGTACTAAGCTGTTCAACGCCCTTTAAATGCTTTAGGAATAAAACAAACTTTGGTGGATTCCGGGCCATGAGGGCACACCCTACGATATCACTTAAATAAAATAAATTTAACCGACTTTGTCGGTTGTGTCTTGAAGAAGATGAAACAGCTGAGCACATAATATGTTAGTGTCCAGCCCAATGTGGAATCAGAAGAACTATCTTCTACAGGGAGCTTCTGAGCCCTGAAGAGTTGAAGAAGTCATCTGCCAGCAGCTTGATTTATTTTGTTAGAAAAGTGGAGAACCTAAACATTATTTTTGCTTATGGGACAATAGGTCTTATAGGTCGACCTGCCTTTCATCGCTCAGGCGTAGTCAGAAGGCTGGAAAAAAAAATGGAAATAAAAGTAAATACGGACAAGATTCAAGATATCTTTTTACAAGAAAAAGAAGACCTTCTTTCTTACCGTCTAATCGCCACCAGATAAATTGGGAACCATTTGTTAAATATTTAGGAGTTCATTTGGATCAAAAATTAAACTTCAAGGACATACTGCAAGGACTCTACATAAGACCGGTATAGCTATTAATATGCTATATCCTTTTATAAACAGGAATGCTTTATTGTCAAATGAGAATAAAATACTTATGCACAAAGTCATCTTCCAGTCTGTCAAGTATGGGGCAAATGTGCAGACTGTCATGTTAAAAATTACAAATGCAGTAAAACAAACTTTTAAAAATGATGCTGAACCTCCCTTGGCACTACTCAACCCTAGATTTGCATAACAGAGCTAATGTTGAACTGATCTCCGATAGAATAACTAAACTTAACGCAGTTTTTTTGACTAGATGCAACTTCTCTGATAACCTACTTTAACTCATAACGGGTGATTTTTTAAGAGGTTTAGAACTTTTTTAAAAAAAAAAACACAAAAAATTCGAAAAAATGAATGAAATATTTATTTGAATCGATAGTTTGAACCTTGCAATTTAATGTTTAAAGATAATTTCATGCAAATGTTGACCGCGGCTGCGTCCCAGGTAGCCCATCCGCTGAGTCCAATTTTGGCATACTCTTTCACACATATCGGCCGGTATCTCACGAATGAATGCATGGATGTTGGCTTCCAGTGCGTCAATCGAAGCGGGCTTGTCCCTATACACATTAGCCTTGGCATACCCCCACAAAAAATAATCTAATGGTGTCAAATCGCACGATCTAGGCGGCCAATTGACCGGCCCGAAACGTGAAATTAACTGTTCACCAAACTCGCCTCGCAATTGCGCCATTGTTTCGCGTGCTGTGTGGCATGTGGCACCGTCTTGTTGAAACCACATATCATGCAAGTCAAGAACTTCCACTTCGGGCAAAAAAAAGTTTGTTATCATCGCTCGGTAGCGTTCACCATTGACAGTAACGCTGCGATTCGCATCATCTTTGAAGAAATATGGCCCAATAATGCCGCCGGCCCATAAACCGAACCAAACAGTGGCTTTTTCGGGATGCATTGGTAGCTGTTGCAATGCTTCTGGCTGATCTTCACTCCAAATGCGGCAATTTTGCTTATTTACGTACCCATTCAACCAAAAATGAGCCTCATCGCTGAACACAATTTTTCGATAAAAAAGCAGCGATGAACATTTCGAACCGAGCACGAATTTTGATAGTAAAATTCAATAATTTGCAAGCGTTGTTCATTTGTAAGACGATCCATGGTTAAATGGCAAACCAAACTGAAGCTGTTTGACAGTGACACAAGGTACTAAACACACGTCAGCTGTCAAAACCAGTGTTGCCAAAACCAAACCAGCTAAAAAATCACCCTTTACAAGAGTCTTCTGATAGGCAACTGTGTTAAATTTGAAAGGTTCTTATTTGGAAAAAAAAAACAGCATTTGGAGAATTTGCGTAGCGCCTTTTCCAATTAAAAACTGCGCAAAAATAGTAAAAAATCGTTGCAGGCTCTTGAAAAAAGTGTCAAATTGAGACTTATGTCGTACAACGGTCACACTGCACCGAGGTGCTGGGGCTCACCGCCGTTGAAGAGTTTTCTTAGCCAAAGACTTGTGCAGCTCCGCTTTATACGCCTGTTATTTTGTTGCGTTTACGAGTTCGTCAAATAGGTCGATGCATTATGCAGGGTGGGCCGAAATTGTTTACTGAATCTAAGTATAACTTTCTATGTGTTTTATGAATTTAAAAAAAAAAATCCAAGTGTGTAAAAATATGATCTTCTAGTGAACACAATTTTGATTCGACGATATTTTTAATTATTTGCCTAAACTTTGCCCATTGCAGACCAACACTTAAATAGATCTGCAATATTTCGTATTAAATCTAAAAGTATGTGGAAATTACAACCAATTGATTGGGCAACTAAAAATAAATGTTCGCTTTTAAAAAAAACACAGTTTAACAGCTGACAGCTTAGGATTAGTGACAATGAAGCACTTTACAAAAGAACTAAAGGTATTCATTGTTGAACAATATTTTTGGCAAACAAAATAAACCACAGTTCTCAAATTTTTCTAGCGAAAAATGATGGCTTTGTTAATGATCTAATTGATGCATTTTGAATCCAGCGTATGTCGAAAACCAAATACGTCCACAACGGGTCACTAATTGTTACGGATTTTCGTCTGGAGGCGTCACTGGACCATATTTTTCAACATCGCGTCATGAAAACCGAGTTCTGTCTGCCTAAATTGAATGATATTGATAGGGACGACATGTGGTTTCAACAAAACGGTCGTACATGTCACACAGGCCGTGAAACAATTCAATTACTGCCTGTGACATTTTCTGGTCACGTACTCTCTGGTTTCGTTGATCACAATTTGGAATTGGCGACTAAATCATATGATTGGATTTATTTCTATTGGGTTCTTAGAAGTCAAAGATATAATTATGTTGACGGAGGAGATTCAACGCTGCATCAACCAAACTCAGCCACATTTATTCAAAATGGTCTTCGACAAAAGCGTAGTTATTTATGTGTGCCACCAAACCTGTGAAGGTGAACTGCCGAATGTGTTATTCCATACATAACCTTATTCTATCTATATTGGGCATTACTTATGATTATTTTTAGCCTTACACTAAATATATCCTGGGTCGGAATTTAATATAGAAAATTTCGCCTTTTTGAGTTCGTAAAATCGCACTTATATCTACTTAAATTAAAAAATTCAAGAAGGAATCTTTTTTCTATTTCAAAACTTGCATTCATTTTGACACACCTTTATATTTATAAGCATTTTAATAGGATTTATGGAATAGTTTTTGATAGTTTAAAAAAATGTTTCAGTCATATTCATTGGACTCTCTTAATCAACAGATTATCAGTGTCTCCACTTACTCACGTCAACGGAGTTAATTTGTCTTTAATCTTCTCGTCCAATATAATTTTCCCATGGAGTAGCTAATCTATGATTTATGATTTAAGCAAAACCAAGATTGAGTGGAAAAGCGCCAACCTTGGCCAATTGTGGCATTTTTATAATAAAAATTGGAAAAACGAGGGATAAGATTAAAAAAAGGGAAAAAAAATCTTGTAAAATTTAAATTGCTTAAAAGTTAAACTAAAACGCATTTCATTACAAACAAATTTCAAAGTTTACACGGAATGAAACTGGTATTGAGTTAAAGTAGCTTATGCCAATTTTGGTAATTTTTTCAGTGTGTCCGAAACAAATTTATTTTATTATTTTTATATCTGTTGTATTACAAAGTCCTAATTAACTCAAGCCGTTCAGTTTTCTTCAAATTTATCGATTTTTAATGTTTGTAGAGTAATACGACCTGGACCAAAAGAAAGCTAAGGAAAAAGAGAACTTTTCAAATGAGCATTTGGCTTATGTCGACATTAGCAACTTCAACTTATTGCCACAGAATATTCATACTTAATATGATAAGAAAAAGAAAAAACAGCCCATCGAACGTCTACGTCAGAAGTTTACTGTATCCGAATGCAATCGCTCGTTTTGATTTTATGTCTAATCGAAAAAGAAGTCATTGTGTAGCATATTTAAACGGTTTAATTTTTTAGTTTGTTTCAAATGAAAATACAAGCAAATTTCACTTAGGGTAAAAAAAGGTAAACTTTTTTCAAACTTAGGGGAAAACGAATCCTTTTGCTCATAAAAAAATAGGGAAAACACTCTTCAAAGTCTGGGAACACTGCTGACATTAATTAACAAAAATGGGAAACGTAGGAACAAATTATAAGTCAGAAAATTTCGGGCATTTTGGCCGGTTGAGTTCTGTACGAAAAAATGAATAATGAATAATTAAAGAAAGAAGGGATAGTTTTTTTATCTTTGCAAAATTTATAATTGTTTCTGCATTCACTTTCGTATTATCATATGTATCTTTTTTTATTGCTTAACTTATAATCTTTTTCAAAATTTTCGATAATGTACATAGTTTTAAAATTAACTGGGAAAACAAAAGTAATTCCCCCGTAAATGCGATTTGAGGCATTTAATTTTTTGATATTTGACTAAGTGTAAATTATATCTTAAAAAACTGTGTGAATAAGGTTTTCTGTATATAAACTAAAATAAGCTCTAATTCAGCCTTAATTAAATGTTATGAATGAGGATGTAAGTGTTAAAGTTAATAAAATTGAATACGTTCCGCGATGCTTATAATAATATTGCGACCTACAGAATATTAAGTGATTATTCGTAAGGCCCATTGTAAATTATGTTTTAAATTTGACATAATTGATGGTATTTTAAGGAGTTAATGCGAACTTTGGTGTCGCCGAATACATTATTTTTTTAATGTTCCGTATTAAATTTCAAATATCCAGAGAGGCTTCTATTTTTTTATGTATTTTTGATTTTATTTTCTTATGAAAAAACTATATTCGATAAGACTGCTCCTAACTTAAAAATTAAGTAGAATATTGAAAGAAACATCTTCTCTCACTCTTGGACATCGACTGTCGAGGTAACCCTAACCAGTACCTATTAAATGATTTTTCGGTAAATGTATAGTTCAAAATATAATAAGCACCCAAGGAAAAGTATTTCAGTACGTTTTTAATACAGTTACTTAAAAAAATGTGTCCTAGTATTAAGGGCAGTATTCTTGGCTTTCTAGAGGTTTAAAGGAGACTTTGCGCCATCTTCCACTTTATGTGTTGCCGCGATCACTGAATCTGTTCGTTTTTGTTAAGGTTAATAGGTTTCTATTGATCTGTTCAATTGTCTTTAATGTCTCGCTCTGCTCTTTGCTTTGACTTAAAAAATGTGGTGCTTAAGAGTCTGAATCGTGTTTTACACGCAACCCTAGATCCGCAGACGATTGTTGAAATTCGTTTTCAAAATTTGGACTTTTCAACAATACAGCGGCGAGATTCAATACTTATCTGCTGTCATTTTCTAGTATTGCCAATGTGAAAAAGACCCCACTCTTTATATAGATTTTGACTTGGAAATCACTTAACTAAACTGCTGCCAATTTCGCATTATTGAAGTGACCTGTACCTCGATAGATAAACGTTTCTATATTTGTCAATATAGACCATCTTCGCATTAATTTTTTAGCACATTCCTTTTCGGAATAAACCACATTTGTCTACCCTTGTTACGGTGCCTCTCCGATTTATGGAAATTGCTCGTGATTACCAAATCAAGCCGTAACAAAATTATACCGTTGATTAGTTTCCATAGTTTCATTCTTTAAACAGCTTCCCATTCAGTGGTGGAACCCATTCACACCCACATAAATCCGAAGCCCCCCCCATTCAACGTTTCTTTCTATTCTAGACGCGCTCATCTCCTCCAGTAGGCTATAAGGTCACGATAAATAAATATACAGGAAAAACTCGTTCACACTATCTATACGACTAGGACTAATTAATATTCAAATATATGTTGCATGTCGTGGCGGTTTAGACAGATGCACCACCTCATTTCGTCGCGCGATGCAGTAAATCGTCGCAGACGCAAGAGCTGACGCGAGCCTTGCACTTCAATCCTACTGCCTAGCTATATATCCGGAAGTTTGTGCTCATCATTACGAAGTTGTAAAAAAAAAGACACGTGAAGAAAACATCAACCATGATAAAATGTGAAAAAAAATAGAAACGGGGTGAGCAATCCATTAATGAGAGCGTAATTATGTCGGGCTACTGACTGTGAATTTATGATTTAATTGTTTCGAGTTGCAGTGGGCGGACTTATTTTTTCTCCCTGTTGTTGTCTCTCAGTGTTTTCCGCTGGCGTTCAAGTGGGAAATGCGCTTTGTTGAGGAAGGCATATTGCTTCAATTAGGGACATTGACCTCAAACTAATGCGCTGGTAAATTGCTCGAAGGCCTTACAGTAGCGGAGCATGCAGATGAATCGCTGCAACAGTCTCACAATCTCAACCTACGCCAATTAACTGCAATCACTTACAATGTATGGTGAAATGGTCACCTCCACACACAGTACGGCTTGTCCTGGCCAGAGGGGTGTATTTATGTAAAAATCTCCAACATGACAGGGACAGGGACACCCCTGCTAGCCAAGAAGACACTCGTATTATTAAATAAAAATGTTTATCTCCGCGAGTGGTTATTAGACGAAAGTATCGCGCCCGTTGCAACTGAAAGAAAAGTAAAATTGCAGCAGTTGCTGCTAAACTGACAAGTGCGATGTGAATTATCATCCGTACATGCATGGTGCACTGCGCAGCAGGTAGCGTCAAAACAACCATCCACAGCGACGGACGGCCTCTGCGCATATATGCTGTTGCTGTACCGTTGGTGAAAGTCAATTATTCTTTAATAATATCGATTATAAATTGGTTAAGACGGTATTTTACGTTTTTTTTGTTGCGTCCCTCCCCGAAGGGAAAAACGATGATGACTGTGACGAAAAGGCGACGCAACGGGGCAATGAGGAGGAAGAAGCGGCCTAATTGCGCTGGCGTTTGTGCACTTAATCCAGAAGTGGAGGCACACAACTTGCACGTTATATACCGCACGTCGCCGTCAGTCGTCTCAAATGCCATTAACTGCACAAGTTTGTAATGTGATTAGTTTTTTAATCACCTTAATGTTGAGCCACACCGAAAAAGTGTTAGTGAACTTGAGACTATGTACTCGTGTGTGGTTGCGTTTGCCTGGAAAATGGGGAAATTTCTCCTTGATTTGACAGGCAGGCTGTGATTTAAGTTCAAAACATTTTTTAGTGCTCAATCGAAGCGCAACAGGAAGCACACAGATTTGGCCGCTTCTTCCTCCTCATTGCCCCGTTGCGTCGCCTTTTCGTCAAGAGGGTATATTGGACTGAATTATTTTGAAACTGGGTATGAGCTGAGGGACAAAGCAGCAGCCTTGAAGAATATAGTTGCTAAACCCTTACGATGTTTTATGTGTAGGCTTCAGATTGGAAGAGATTATTTTTTTCCAACGCTGGGAACTTCGGGTTCTAAGTTACCCCATTACCCACATGACTTTGATTGAATGGAAAATTCGCAGAAGAACATACATTATAGGAACTTAATGCAAGAAATTTGAAGCGGATCCGATGGGTTATGAACTTGAATCTAGGTTAGGTTAGAGGGGCAGTCTGCATTATTTGCAATTTCACTCAGAAGCCATTCAGGTCCATTGTGCTGAACCTTATTGTAGTACGTGGTAGGACACGAAACTTACAAAACCACTCGGATCTGTACATGAAGCTTCTTAGATCTTAAAGAGGTGTCAATAGATCTTCCAAGCCTTCGAAAAACCGTGCTCCCAAACAAGAGTAGCAGCGTTCTTGGAGGGCTGGGCAGTGACAAATGAGAGATGTTCCACACATTCTATTTCCTCTTCGTCTCTGGATCTTCTGCAGAAGTCTTTTGTAAAAATGTCTATACTTTAAGCTATTTTTTCAATCATGTCCAGTTATACGTGAGTAGATATACTCTAACTGCAACATAAGAAGTTCGATTTATTGAGGGCGTAACGAATATTCCGAAATGATCAACTGACCGTAGGATTTAGATACTATTGGCAAAGATACAAACTAGATGGCCAACTGAAAGCAGAAACGGTACGTTTGCCAACAAGCTGCCTGTCCATAGGAATTCCTAAGTTTTCCTACCTGTACAAATCAAAGGGGCGCCATTGCTGCCGCACGCATACTCAGAAAATCCAATGCAAGGACTTGATGTCAATCGGGAGGCCATTTTGTTGTATGATTTTAAGTGGAGGTGAGTGTGTTCGACATTTTTCGTACCCTTTAGTTACACGGCGTTCACATGGTAAAGTTAAAAGTTTAAAAGTGTTTATAGTTTATGAATTTGTTGGAAAATGGATATAACCTGATATAATTTCGTCACAATGCCAAATACCTTAGTTAATCATGGTTTTGTTGTCAATATCTGGCAGAAATCCATCTCATGACATTATTCAGAGAAAAATTAAATAAAACGGTTTTTGAAGTGATTACTTTAGGCGCATTGGGCACTTTTGAGGTAGAAAAGTTACAGTCATAAGAGTATTATAGTGAAAACTTCAGGAAAATAAAGAGACTGTGCTAAAAGCACTGACTGAAAGTAGGGTATTTGGTGTGTTTCTGTCATCTGATGGACGCGATCCAACAGTTTGTTGTTTTATTTCACCACGAAAACATGTATTTTGAAAAATGGTTAATAACTTATGTAGTCAACATATAAATAGAGGAATAAACTGAGAAATACTCATTCTTAGAAATAAATTAAGACATTTTTTTTCCTACATTTATTGTTTCTGTTTTCGTTTGTTGTTTTTTGGCGAAAAATTATTTCACCAGCGAACGTCGACAGAAAAAAGTCAACGAATTCAAAGGGAAGAATTGATAAGGAATAATAAAATTTAGAGTATGTTGGGGTTCAGGGCAGAGATATGAACATATCTGAGTGGGTAACATTTTTGAGTTATAATCTTTTCATGAATTTTCCGTGTAGTAACAGAAAACAATAATAAATTAAATTTAAATAAAAATCTACAATTAATTGAATTTTTAAATAGCGAATTTGATTTAACGACGACCAATGATCGCAACCTTAGCACAACGAGACATAAAACTACACTTGATGCAGTCTTTACAAGATATTCAAATAGATTCGAAGCAAAATTTGTTGTTTCCTATTTTAGTCACCATAAATCTATAGTATAAGTTTTGGAATATAATGATACAAAAGATGATGATAATGATGACGATGGAAGAGTTGAAATTGTGGATGAAAATTCATAATTTTCATTGGTATTCATTTCAAAGAATACCAATTAATTAAATTTAATATTTCATAGATTGCAATTTTTGTATGTAAAATAATGTGCATTATTTTTCATGGACAGCATTAAATGAAAATGAAAATTGTAATATAATTTTTGTAGTAGTAGTTTATAATAATGAAGAAAAAACACTTCACAATAAAATGTGGTATATGGTATGTATATTTAAAAAAAATGTTTTTTCGTCCATTTTAATGCGTGTAATTTCGAAGTCACATTGAAACAAAAAAAGTTGAATAACACTGTTTAGAGAAAACGTTTTTTTTTAGGTTATACTAACTATTGTCCTCAAATAAACTATGCATGCATTTGGCTTCTTCCGGTTAATTCCACATTAAAAACAATCCTACATCGCCCTTAATCTATGTGAAATTCTCGGAAGAGTATCACTTTTTGTGTTTCAAAAACACTTTCATTAACAAAAAATAGAGGCTTATAAAAATAACAGTGGGCATTTCAAAATACATTGTTACCTATAAGATTTGTAAAAGAATATTATCTGTAGCAAACGAAAAAGAGCATGCGAATACCAACAATAAATAAAACAATTTGGACTCTTGCGTTCGATTGAATACGCAAAATCTGAAATCGGTTCAATTCGCAAAATCCAATTAAATATTACATTATCTTGTCTTTTTGTTAGGAGTTTGATCATATACTCGTATTTTTATACGAATTTACTTTCCGATATTAAACTGTTTTTTTTTTTTAAACCCAAGTAACATCAACACTGTTCACCCTTTTTAAACCACAGAATTTCCAATCATATTTTGATTTTCTAAAAAATATGGTGCTAAGTAAACGAAGTTAAAAACACCCACCAAGCGTAATATAAAATTATGCAATGTTCGGGAATACTTTAAAAAATAATCACTTTTGCCCTAGTGAAAACTTGGGCTTAACTTGCATGGTATTAACCTATTTTGGAACTACTCCCAAAGGTAGCTGCATGAATTCTGCTGTCAAAAATATTTTCATGTAAAGAAAATTCAAAAATCCCGAAATGTGAATGGATGAACAATTTTCGGCGCCTAAAGGACCATTCACATGAGAGCGAATTGGCGAAAATTCGTAGGTTCTGATGTTTCATTCACATGAAAACTTTTTTTAGTCGCAGGTACCCGCAAATCATTTGCATTGTTGAAGGTTAAGTTCGAACGAATGTTTGATTCGCGAGTTTGTGGAACGCGTCTGTTTTATGTGGATTGTGAATAAAGTGTGACGGTTCGCGGGAAAATTTCTGTAACTGTAAATTTCGCTATTTTAATCAATTAAGACTCAGTTTTTTTTTTAGATTAGATGTTAGATTAATTGAATATAATGCTTTTGTGGTTAAACAAATAGCAATTTTCAATTTATAAATACAGTTAAATTGAATAGTTCGCAATTCGCCTCTTCGCAGTTCGCACTCATGTGAATTGTCCTTAGGATGGATAGAGAACAAGTAAAGCTATCTAAAAAAAAACCCTACTCAACATTTATTCTTTTTATATTTATATTGTGAAAAATTAATTTTAAAAATTATTTGTTATTGAAAGAGCACAACCGGGCTACGTATATAAAAAAAAGAGCGCGTGACAGAGGTTTGTCATCCAAATTTTGCGGGGAAAATCGGGTAGGTGCACGGAAGTTGACCGTCTAGTTTGGATAGTATTTGCTATTCCGTTGCTGCATACGGATTGGGTGAGGCATTTCATTATGATCTTAATTAATTCCTACATGAGTGCGCAACGAATACTGGAATTCATCAATTTCCCGCGTGAAAAGTGCTGCATACGATCGTGTTGCGCTTGTCGTTACGCTCCTCATGAACAGCGCACTTGCTCAAGTTAGCTTAGCAATACCTTAAAGTACCCTTCTGCTTTAAGAAAGGGTTGCCCTAAACACTTTTGGAATATTTTATTAAATAATGAGTGTTTTTTTATAGGTATATAACCTAAAGTTGGCAACACTATTTTAACTGGCGGTAATTTAGCTGTCAAGTAATTTATTTTTAGTTTGGTTTGGCATTTCAACATGTACAGACTGACGCCTGCACAACGCTTCCAAATTGTGCAAATTTATTTCGAAAATCATGGTTCTGTTCGAAATACGTATCGCGCACTACGTCCATTTTACGGTCCACATAATCGTCCATCAGAGCAATTAATTCGATTAACTATGGAACGTTTTCGCGCCACGTTTACTCAAAATGATAATACGCGTCCACAGAGACGTCGTACAGTGCGTTTAGAAGAAGTCATTGCTGCTGTATAGCGTTCTTTAAAAACGATGCTGCCCAGAACGTTACAGTCAATGGTGACCGCTATAGAGCCATGATTACTGACTTTTTCGTTCATCAATTGAACAACCATGATGTGCAGGAGCTGTGGTTTCAACAAGACGGCGCAACATGTCACACAGCTCGTGCCACAATTGATTTATTGAAGGAAACTTTTGCTTACCGCATAGTTTCATGTTGCGGACCCTTGAATTGGCCTCCAAGATCCTGCGATTTAATGCCGCTTGACTATTTTCTGTGGGGATATGTGAAGTCGCTAGTCTACGCCGATAAGCCCGAAACGATTGACCACTTGGAGGACAACATTCGTCGCGTTATTGCCGATATACGGCCACAAATGTTGGAAAAAGTCATCGATAATCGGACCTCCAGATTAGACTACGTCCGAGCCAGCCGTGGCGGTCATATGCCAGAAATCATATTTAAATTATAATGCCAGAAGATTATCTTTCGAATAGAGTAAATTTCATGTCAATTTATAAAAATCGTCTTTGTTTTATTCCATTTCAAAGTTTTATACCTCGAAAAAAACACCCTTTATATAATAGTAAGCAGTTTGAAATCTGATTTTTTTTTATTTAAACCAAGTGATTAGTGCTGTCAACTATACTAAGCAAACTCCGAACTCCAAAAGAACAACCAATCTTCCACGCCTTTTCTTTCGAAAACGGCATTGGGGAGTAACTCATAGCCGACAGTAATCATGGTCAGACCAAGACCTTTCGAGCTCTTTTTATTCCTTTACTTGATTTGGACTTTGAGTTAACTATTTCTTTTACATTGCATCGCCCCTAAAAGTCTGAACTACTGTCACCCAGCATCTATTTCTGTCCAAATTATCAAAAACTCCATGCCATCGAACTGCGTGCAACTGATGCGCTGCTTCAAACACAAACCATGTTCCACGGCAGATTTAACTCTTCTACACCAAATACCACCACCACCACCACCATTGTCTCATCGAAGCCCGAATTTACGAGTATTTTCTCTTTCCTCTTTCGAACCGAACGATTACAACTTCACTGAGCCGCCACACCGTCTTAGGTCTTAGTGATAAGCAACACCACATCCAGCCAAATGCAAGCTCGCATTTGTAAGCGCAGCGCATACCAAGCGCAGCGTAGAAGCACGTATCTCTGTCTCTTGATGGTTTCTGTCCACCGACCGAAACTCACACCATTCAGTTTAACGAAAGACCTCAACAGCGTCGGTCCTAAATATCGCTTATTGTTGTATCGCTCATCGTTTGTCCGCCTGTTGGCAAAAGTGACCGTGGTTGCTTCTTAGATTTCATTTCAAACCGTCTTCCGGGCGCGTGTGTGTTCTGTCGCGTGTATCTGTGCGCTCTTATCGGGTGCGGAATTAATCGATTGATTTTACAGTGAATATAGAGGAATACTCTAAGAAAAAAAAGTATAATAAATATAAACAAAAGAGGAAAATGTAATTTAATTCATCCATACCAACTCCGTTGCTAGATTATTGTGTGCCCTATATGTGTTCCTCGATGTGTTAAGTGTACGCTCTCTGTCGCTACCAGAATTATGACGCGAATCATCGCGTAACTTAATCCAATTTCTAAGTGGATGAACAGGGAATCGTCGTCGGTATATATCCATTCTGGTGCACCACTCTTGCACTTGAACCAGTTGCGTCAAAACAATAGCGTCTGGCTGACTGATCTTGCTCTCTCTCTGTTGGGATTACGTAAAACAAAACTGTCGCGCATATAAATAGCAATGGATTCTGGAAAGTCGCGTAAAACCATAGTCCCTTCGCTGGCGGCAACAACAACACATTCCCCGTCTTCCTCGTCGTCGACGACAAAAGGTGTTCAGAAGTTTTACACGAAAATTCGCCACAAAATCGAGGATCTTCCGCCAAAAATCACCGCCAAGCTGCATAAGAACTCCAAGCAATCGTCGGCATCGAGCTCGTCTCCGGTTGGGAAGTTCACCTCCCTGAATGCTACGGCCAGGTGTAAAACGAAGCCACAGATCCAGCGGTTGGTCACGAAGTCTGTGCAGACGTCCCCGATCAAGGACTCTCGCAAGAGCTCCCACTCCAAGGAAATGGTAAAATCTCAACCCGACTCAGTCTACGAGAAAATCGAAGTGGTCTCCTCGAATCCGAACGGTAAACCGAGCATAGTCTATGTGGACAGTGACGAAGAGTGCAGGCTGAGTTTGAACGACTCAAAGATCTCGCTGGAGGATGAGATTTTCGAGGAACTGGAAAAAGTCGCCCACGACGAGGCGAAACTGAGCGCGGTTTTGAAGAATTTCGACAAAATTTTGACCGACTTCCACCAAGTCAGCCCGCCCAAGACGCAGCAGTGCAAATCGCTGGACATTTCCCTGCCGATTGTCGGCGTCTCTACGACTCCGTCGCCCAAAAAGCTTCAAAAGTCCAAAACCTGCAGCATTATCGAGTCGCGTTGCATTCTGAAAAAGTCCATTTCCGATCCGAAAGATGACCTTGGCAAACTGTCCATGGGCCTGCACAGCCAGTCCAATTTTAACACGACGAAGAGTCTCTGGAACCTGAAGGACTTTGAGGAGTTCGCCAAGTCGGGCAAGAAATTGGAAAAATTCGAAAACTGCAAACTGCCCGTCTTCATAGGACTTAACAAAACCATTGGAAGCTCGACCAGTTCACGATCACCCGTGAAGATCGCCGCCCTCCGATCGAAGAGTGTGTGGGAGCTGTCCGGGTCGACACAGTCCATTTCGGCTAGTCGCAGCAAGATCCCAATCATGAAGGCGTCTTCGATCAGATCGCTCAGCAGTCGCAGCAACAGTTTTTGTGACGTTCAGACTCCGCAGAAGGCGCGATCGCCTCCGAGTGTCAGTAACATTGTCAAAAACATCAACGAAAAGTCACCGGTGCCCTTGAAGTCATTTAGCCGGGCGACTTCCTCGCTGGCTGCATCCACCCCGAAGGTGTATCCCACAAATCAGCGGCGGCGAAGTCTTGCCGCAGCAGTTTCAACACCCAACTCCCTGAACAAGATCGGCAGTTCGGTTGCGAGCAAAACCAGCCCCGTGACAAGATCCACCATCAAACCGGCAGTCAGTGAAGTTTCCCTCAAGAAGGCGTCTCCCAACTACAGATACGCACCGCTGAGGAAACAGCAAAGCAGCGATGTGCTCCTAGACAAATGCCTCGAAAAGGGCCACGAGATTCTGCGGAAAGTGGAAGCGTTCGGCACCGTAACCAAATTGGATCGTAAGCAGAAATCACCAGCTGGCATTGTGGTAAAGAAATCGCCCGCCAGCTCGCCACGAAACTACGCCCGTATCAAAGAACAGAGCAGCGCCAAGGCGCTGAAGGAGAAGAATTCCAAGACTGCGGCCAACAAACTCATCAACGGCTCGAACAGTACTAAACACACCACTGAACCAGTTGTCAGAACTGCCTCTACGTCGTCATCCACTCAATCATCAACCGATCGTATTTCCACGAATCAAGTACCCATCGACACACCGCAGGCGACGCTGCTCTATGCTAAGGAGGAGACAATCAAATTCCCTCATCTCGAATCGTGTAAAATCATTCCGCCCGTCTTGGGCAGCACATCGGAGGAGCACGCCGAACTACTCGTAAATGTCAAAATGAAGCAGCCCGATCTGAGGCCGCCTCAGACCTCCACAACGATTCTCATCGACAGCATATGTAACCATCGACTGGGCAACACCGATAAGGAGCTCTACCCAGACTCTGATCATGATTCAGACGATTCTGGACACATTTCGAATGAAAACGACGAACTACTCACCATCACCAGCGGTGATTGCGGCAGCAGCACCAGAAGTAGCAACGACAGCACAGATGGCAGCTGCAAGGAGGCGAGTCCTCCCCCATCAGGAGCACCGTCGCACCAACGTGCCACTGCATCTGCAAAGATCAGTGAACTCTTGGAGAAATTCAAACACAGCAGCGGTGTGAATAACAACAACAACCAGTGGCAGCAGCAGCAGCAGCAGCAGAATCACCATCATCAGTTGCAAATTCCGTCGAAGAAAATCTGCACAGCAATGAAAATCGCCGAAGTAGAACCAGTCAAATGCATACAGACACACATAGAGATCTATCCAACGTACAGCAAAGAGGTAATTTTACGGTTGTTGTAAAAGAAATTCGGTTATTGGCTGAAGTAGAGATGGCATCTTTAAAATTATAGCTAAATACTAGATACTTGTACTGTGAAATCTCTTGTATACTTATTTCGGACTGTTGAAGTTGGGCACTTATCCAAATATATATATATTTATCGTATAACAATTAATTTACGTATGTAAAAAAATTAGTTTTAATTTTTCTCTTTTTATTCTACTTGCTTCTATAATGCTGGTTTGTTTGCTTTCATTTGCTTTGATAATGATTAAGAAAAAAATTTGTGTAGAAAAATAGTTGTGTTTTTCTTCACCGGTGTTCGTGTATTATAAGATTAAACAATAATAGTAAAAATAATAAAATAAATAAAATGTTTCATGATGAAAACTATGGTTACGCTTTTTATTTACAATCTTTACTATTTATTTGCTACGGAGATTTTCTCTCGTTTTCGCCTTGTTTTCAGCTTCTTAGTAGTTTTGGGTAAACACTTTTAATATTAAGCACCATCTGTATTGTTTACAGTTTTTTGAAAATTTAATTTCTGTTTTTTTTATTTTTAACAAATCTATACACTTTTTGTAGACAGAATTGGGCAGAAATTCCAAGCTCTTTATATATTTAAAATAGCAGTGGATGCAGGACGGAAAAAAATATTTTATTTTCTGGAAGTAGAAGTTTATTAAAACAAGAACATAATGTACGGTTATGGTTGGAGCCAATTATTTCTTATTTTTAACATTGTCTGCACTTGAGCCAAGAACGAGAAAAATAATACCAAAACTAAAAATTAATTCTTGATATAAGAAACTAAATGTTTAATAAGCTTTTTTTCCGCAGAAATTGTTTTCTTGCAACAAGATTTTTTTTTCTTTAATCGTTCATAGGTTTTCTTGACCCAAAAAACTATTTTTTTTTTATTTTATATTTAATTATATTTAAATTTTATGTACATACGGTGTTTGGATGTGTATTGGTTCATGAGTTATAGGCAAAGTAAACATACGTGTTTTTGTGCCAAAAGGGTGAATTATGGTGCTGTCGATCTCTGCATCAACTCAACCGATTTCAATGAGATTTTGTGGTTGCTTTGTGGTTACAGCTTAAAGGATAGGAAAGTTTTGGACTGTTATCGAGATGTGAACATTTTATTTATATTCTTTCAACTTAGTTTTTGAAGTGAATTCTTTTATGGGCTCGCTTGAGCTGGGGAGTGAACTGGTGAATATGTTACGAAAATTGTGATATTGTGAGGCAACGGAAGTGAATCCTTTCGAATTTTAAATCATAAAATTAAAAAAAAACTTTAATTTAAACAAGGAATTGATCCTGAAACTGAAATTCATAAGCTAGGCCCTACAAAGACACTAGGCTACTGAATGAGTGGATTTAATTAAATCTAAGTGGTATCCACATGAAAACAAAATGCATACAAAAACTCTAAACACAGAAAACGTTGGATTGCGTAATGAAAATTTTTAAATGAATGAATGCACTTCTCTTCTGCTGTATTAAGATCATAATGTTATAAAGATTTAATTTTTAAATTGAATCTCTAAATACAATCCAACTACAACACAATTTTATTCAACCCTAAAAGACTAATGTACGTCGATTCGACGATGTCGCATTCGTAGTCTTGCTGTCGCTCTTCAACCCGGGGACATAGTAACGTGTGTCTATACTAATTAACTCAGTCACCGAATGACGGTTGTGCCCGGCAGTTAAAACCAGCATTTCTATTTGTTTCTATTTTTTTAATCGCGCAATTTCGTCGTTTCCGACTTTTGCCATTCTTGCGCCAAGAAAAAATTGTTTCTTAATTTCCTTTTTCCTTTATCATAATATGTTATTACTTATTTAATATTGCCAAAGAAGAATTGTTTTTTTTTTTTTTATTTTTCTTAAGTTTTTGAAGCATTTTAATTTTAGACTTAAAAATGTTATCCTTACTCTAAAGACTCTTAAAAATAAAAACTCAAGAATTTATTCAGTAAAAATCGCAACGCAAAAAAAAAAACTTTAAACAAATATATTTTAGTGTTCGTCGAATCGATGAATGATCAGTTATTAGGGGTAGTCAGTAACCTTGACACTCTCTTTTTTATAATACACCGTCCATGCGTGAAATTGCTTTGTCACAAAATGACAAAAATATGCTATTGTTTTTTCTCTCCAACAGCGATAGGTAGTCTAAATATTGATCAGCAACCATTCACATTCAACAATTTTCTGGAACATGGTTAGATACAACATAAATACGGAATTTTTTTAATACAAATTCATCAAGTGATCGCAAAGATGAAAATGGTTTATGTTTTTGAATAAGAAATCCGTAGCAAATACCATCAACACAGGTTTGAATCTTAACTCCTTGCAAAGCAGGAGTAGGTCCGCTAGTTTTCTTATAAATATTAATAGCTTATTGCTTAAATCCTCAACAATTATTCCTGATCGAAGAAAGGATGTGTACAATACGAACTGTAACATTAAGTACTTTTCTGACGTCTTTTTTAATCTTTAAATATATCATTTTCTGATATCTAGTAGTACTTACTTCTTTGGATTTTCGTAGGAATCAAATCATCAAGTTATAAAGTTATCGACATCTTTTTATTATTTAAACCTAGTATGCCGCACGCGCCAGATTGTTTTTTTTTTTTCCTAGTCTCCACTTCGTTTCTCCACGCAAAAGATACCTCAATGGTCGCTAAATTATTAAACATCATGTAGATGGGACAAAAACCGTATGTTCATGACAGATATCAGTAAACGTAATTTTAATTATTCGCGTAATTAGAATTTTCGAAACTTCAAAACATCGAAGTATTTGACTATCTCCAAAACAATGGATATAAGACAAATTGAAGAAGACATTATCATTGCTGCAACAGCTGCAACAATTGCTGTAGTAGCAAGCGGAAGAAGACAGTTTTATTCGTGTCCCCAAAACCCTATTTGCAAAAAAGGTCCGATTTGCAAACGACGAAAGATTATTTGAAGCTAAAAACAAAAAACAGTTTTCTATTTACATTTATGGGCCTTACCAAAAAACATTTTTAGTTTCGACTCTAAGTTTGATTAGTTCACAGTGGCTATATTTTCCATACAAATTTCGCAATTGTGAGCTTCCGTAAATTTAAAGTCGAGACTAAAAGTTGTTATTAGTGCGGCGCATTTATTTATTATTCTCGGATTTGGTAGCCCACCCTAGAAATTGCAAGGAGAACTTCCGCATGTGTCCTGAGACTTTTCATAATATTTTTAACACGGTGGAACACTTATTATTACCCAAAAATCACTCCAGTAGAAATAAAGCATAAGTCTTAGTCTAAGTTTGTATAGATATATAAAAATCTCAATATCTCGAAAAACAATATCTCGGTTTGGCTCTGTTTTTTAGCTTTGCGTTTTCTTTTATTTCTCACGCAAATGTTCTCTGCGATTTCCTCCAAAAAATTCATAGTAAACAAAACCATTTTTCAACACACGCATGTTTTTCCATTTTTTTTTTGTCAAAATATATCTCCGTATGGGTAGACAAAAAAAAAGGTTTCAGTTCTTATATCCTCGTAGATTCAAAAATTCCCAAAATAAAGAGTTTCCGACTGAATTAAGAAGTTTGTAAAGAAAAAGGGTGCAAGTTATAGAGGAATAAATTTTGTTAACGCCGACTCACGATAGGCTTAGTTACAGCGTAGAAGCGGAGCGGAGCTTCAATTACATCCACTGCTCTTAATAAGACATTTTCAAATTGAATAGACGAGAACGTAAATCAAAATTGCGCCAACATTTGTAAAATATTATTTATTTAAATATAACCTACCAAAATTATACATATCAGTTTTTTTTTATAATACTTTTACAACACTTTACACTGGGACTTACTCAGTCAGAAGTTTATGTTGTGCATAAATGCCAACTCGAAGGAAGCCAACAGAATGTACAAGTGAGCGACTCCTTCGAAACAGGCGATTTATTACATGTAAGGATTTGGTTCTTATTTTCAGTAAATATGAATGAAGTAAATATTTTAAAAACCGTCTCACCTTGACATCTTTTACCTGTGCCTGCGTCTGGTTTCTGTTCGATGCTGCACAATAGAACCCAAATTTCTCATTCGAATTCATTGTTGATTCATTGGAGATGGGATCCAAATATGAATACAATATGAGATATTTACCGTACTAGTCCTTGTTTTCTGTATACTAGAATCTTGTATGTAGATTATAGTGAAGAAGCACACTCCAAAATAGTAAAAACAATACGAGAAGTTAGCTTCTTTAGTTTAGTACTTTTCTCGATACACGAATTTGTTTCTTTTTTTAATTCTTTATTCTCTTAACCGCTCCCCTAGCCACTTCTCCTCAATGATATCAGTTTAAAACAAAATGGTACACATTCGATCTGAAATTTGGTAGAATTAAATCCTATTCAAACAGTTAAGTAAAATTCTTCCAAGCCAAGGTCAAAAGCTTACTTCTTGATTTCAGAATATATTTCTTAACTTTTCTATACAAAATTCGTTTCTTAAATCAAGAAATATTTGTTCGTTCGTTTGTTAGTTGACTAACGTGATATTTTTTTACCAATAAGAATTATTTTTTTGATTCATGAACTAATTATTAAATACGTATAAATTAAATTGAATTAAAGAACAATTGTTTACTTTTCGACTTATCTCGATTCAAGAAACTAGATTTCTGTGTGTAGGAAATAATTTTCTTTTCGTGAAGTTTTAGGTTCTAAATAATTCAAGGACATTCATGTAGGGAAAAGTTAAACAATTTATTTTTCAGCAATTTCGCGTTGACGCTTAAACGTTTCCCTAATGACAACTGTGTGTTTTACTAAATTTAAAAGCGAGGAGTAGAAACGATTCTTGCATAGCTGGTTTTCAACTGGACCATTTTTGTTGGAAAATTAATGTGTTTTTCTAATTGTGTGACAGAACAACACATGCGGAATGAACCCACTGAAAACCATCTTTCATTTGGTCCGTATTTCATTTAAATCGGTTTGGAAATCACGCTGCAATCGGTACGACAAAAACGTATATCCTGTTAATACGTTCGCCCTTATTACGGCTATAGCCGTCATATTTTGAGAAACATAAAAACAAATGACGGCTTTACCGTCGTTTGAGTTTTGTGTCCCAAGTTATCATTTTCCTAGTTTACACTATTCAGTACGATACCATATTCAGTGGCAACACTAATTGCGCTTAAGTTCTGTTTGAATGTGTTGCCATTTCCTTTAAAATGGGAAATCCCTGTTGTTCAACGGAAATTTCCATTTGCAGTCGGAATGACTGCATTAGCCGTCATATTCTTCATTTGAACTAATGCATGTTGGAAAATAGTGTGTTTTTGGAGAACTTTTCTGATAAAAATGCATTTAAAAATTAATGTGTATTGGATTTAGGACATAGATATTCTTTTTTGGTATTTTGAATGTAGAATCTTGAACAAAAAGAAGAAAACACAATTTAAAAACTACTTGAAGAAGTCGACAGTTACTGCCTATCAAATAAATATATAGCTGTCAGACGGCTATAGCCGTTATTTGTATGACAAATCAACAGTCGCAGCTGGCACAAATGACGTCTATAGCACTCATTTGATATAGCACCCATTTAAAAAATAACGCTTTTTGTTATTCCAATCGATTTAAATTAAAATTTCAGACATTTCTGTTACTTGCCAGTCCTAAAATGTTATTTCTACCATGATTACTAAAAGTGTATTTCTGACTACCTTCCAGCATTTAAAAGTGAGCGCGAACGTTATATTTATAATGTTTTTCTGCAGAAAACAACGTTTCTTACATGATACTGCACATTTTATTTCTCACATCTTTTTTTTGTATATATTTTTCGGTTCGGTGGGGGTCTTTCTCTTTGACGTTGGTTCAACGCGCAATTGACATTTCGTCGCCTAAGAATTTGTTTGACGTATACGCCATTTTTACATTTTTGGGAAATCGCATTTTAAGGTTTGCGGTTAGTTAGGAAGGAAACGAGTCAATGGGATATTTTATGTTATAAATAAATAAATAGTCTTATTTTATTTTTAAAAAATGTTCTTCAATATTGTTTTGACGTATAACACATAAATCACTATTTTCTTCGGCTCATTCACGTACGTCAGACAAAATTTTCCTATATGCCATTGCAGTATTAAACAAAAAAGAAACTAAGTAGATATAGGGGTGCTAAATAAAATGTTACAATGATCAAAATTTTAAATTAAAAATTGTTTTCATGGATATATTGGATTTTTTTTTTTTTAAATCGTGGGCTGTCTTTTACAATTTATAACAGCAAAACCCATACTTTTCTTAATGATGCTCACAGCATAAAAATGATGTTTGGTCAGAGAAAAAAACACTTAAATCTACAACAGCTCAGCGTTAACTCATCTTTTGGTCGAAAGTCCAAATTAGAATTCCTCCTCCAGCCAAAGTGATTAAGATCCGGTATCAGATTGCCCTTAAGGGTGTTAAAGCTGCTGCCGAACGGGTCCGATGGTCGAGATTCCTCGAACTCATGTAGACATATTTATGGCAATGCCCGGTAATTGAGAACAACGCATTTTTCAAACAGCGATCGCGGGTGTTTGTGGCAGGTTGGGGGCTGACAACGCAACGTCTTCAGCTTTTATTTAAGTTTTTCCCTCTTATGGCCACTCCGTGCCTAAGCAAATCAAAAAAAAGTACCGGAAATGCATCAATCAATATGGGAAACAATTTCCGCCAGCCTTTTGCGCTCTGTCTATCTCTATGAGCAAGTCTTCATTTTATTTACAACTCATACTTAGTTTGTATGCCCGAGGACATCACACGGTCGGCCCTCCTACTAGTACTGTAGTAATATTTTCTTAATCGGAAATGCGCCCTCATATTGTGATGAGTAAAAAAATGTTGTTGCACGTACGTCAAAATAGTGCGGAATATAGTTTTACATTTTTGTTTGATGTTTGATAGGTCCGTGCACCTACGTCAAAACAAAAAAAAAATGCAATTTATATGGAAAATTTGACGTATATCCACAAAAATGGCGCTTACGTCAAACCTATAATCGAACTTTCTGATTATATCTCAGGAATAGATGATACATCCAAATAGATGATATTAGTCTACATTCGCAGCTCAAAAAGTGCATATTGGCGTAAACGTCAAACCAATTCTCGGCCGACGATTTGTTGGCTATTTCTTAAGTTACGACAGATCACTATCAGTCAACGTTTGGCCAAAAACTTTCTTCTAAACTTAAACAAGGTAACATCGTTTATAGCCCGTCTAATGTGAGGTGAGAGTATTTGTTGACAAATTATATGAACAATTTGGAGTGAACTATCATTGAACTCACAACCTCGTTTTCATTATCATTGTGGTCTATGTGTGCGTATTTTCTGTAGGTAGCTAAAATTGCGTTTATTAGGAAGTTCATGTTGAGATTCACCTTTGTCTTATTCGAATTATATAGGTACATTATGTGTTAGGTGAAACACCTCGCTCGGAATGATGATAACATATTTAAAAGTAAGTTATTTGGTTGTGACTTATGAGCTTTGGAGATCTCAGACAATAAATTGGAAAATTGAAGATGTAATACTGGTTTCAATAAGAGGTCAATTTCGAAATTACTTACATTACTCTCCTTTTGGTTACGCTTAAGGTGGACCAGAGACTCAGAAATCCTACCACTCCAGACAGCCCCCTACAGATTTAAATTCTTAAAAGCTGTAACGTAAAAATTTAAAATAAAGTGCACGACTGCGTCGAACGAAACTTTCTCGTTGATCAAAATTTGGGATTTGTTTTTGAATTTGCATTAGTAGCTCGAATATGCCGGTGGACGTGTGTGGGGTGCAAACGAAGTTGGAGTTTCTGGTTGTGGAAGCCCCAAGTGGTTGGAATTATTTTAAGGTGCATATTCAATACCTATGGTTGAACAAAAGTACTATATGCTGAAAAAAAGTTTTGAGTCGCTGTTATTGCACATTTAATGGAAATGCGTCATTGCGTATTGAGCTTTAAAAAAATATATGAACGCAGATCGGCTTTTGGGTAGTCGTTTTTGAGAAATGATTAAAAAAACTAATTTATTCGAATCTTTTGAGAAAAAATAAGTATGGGATCTTAATTAGTATTATTTTACTATCCTAAATATGTATTTTGATCAAAATCAAATATTGAAATGTTTAATTTGAAAAACAGTATTGCTAAGCTATTTATCTGAAAACTAAGTATAAGTTATTGTTCGCTATGTAAGTTTTACTTGGTTTTTAATGTTTTATCGAAATCGAAAATGTAGTTTTCGAGATATGAGAAGTTTTTAAAATTAACGTTTTCGGTGATTCGAATTGAAAAAAATCAATCTCACCCTAAGTATAAATTTCGGTCAAAATCGTTCGTACTGTTTTTCGGTAAACTAAAGAAAACTAAATTTTAAATAAATTACTCTTTTTTTTTCAAAAATCCATAGTACGATAATGTAAACAAAAACTGAGTTTGTTACCAAGTTGAATAGGACCGTATTCCCTTAGAAATTAATTTTTGTTATAATCTAATGGACCGGTTTCGAAATATGACCAAATTTCAAATGTACAATTATTAGATTTTCTAGCCAAAAACTAGTAACTGGCCATGGTAACATCATCTACATAAGCTCAAATATCAATCGCTAGAGCCGTTTTCGAACAGATCAAACTTTTATAAAAATCTTGCATGGAAAGTACCATTAATATTGAGGTTACCTTGCAAAAGAAAAAAAAAGCTTCCCCGACCTGTAAGCCCACAAACTCCAAATCCGAAGTTTGAACCAAGTCCTGGCAGCCATTTAGGCATCACTCTTAGGAGGTTGGAAAACGTTCACCGCTCAGTTTGAACAGCTCATCATGGATCAGGGTTTAAGAATTCTTGCTATACCTGCCGCCCAAAGAATACTGACATGCGTCACTTTAATCGGTTGATCCGATCGACAAATCAGCTTTTAGTTTTAATATTTTGCTTGTCTTTGTCAGTGATCGCGATGTACACGTTAAAGTGGCTCGTGTTGTACACGCAGAAAAATTGACCTTAACCGAGTGGAATTTTCGCTCGGTTAAAAAAAAATGTGTTGAAATCAACTAAGTCTCTGTAGAAAACAAATGAGTTATTATTGTTAAAAACTACCGTGTTAAAAAGGTTAAATACATGTTGTTAAAAATAACACACTAAATGTTTGTTATCAATTAAGTTGCTTCGTTAATATTAACCAACCAGTCTCGTTTTCCTGTTTGGTTAAATTCAAACAAGTATCTTGGTTAAGAAAAACCTACTAAATTTGGGGTTTTAACACATTGATTGGTTATTAATAACCGTGCTACTCATGTAAAATTAACCAAACGAATGTGTGTTAAAATCTAACAAGCTCTCTGTTAAAAACAACCAATAAACGTTGCTTAAATACAACCAATGACTTGTTTGTTTTTAACCCTTTTACTCGTGAGAATTTAACCAAGCGAATGTGTGTTAAAATCTAACAAGCTCTCTGTTGAAAACAACCAATAAACGTTGCTTAAATACAACCAATGACTTGTTTGTTTTTAACCCTTTTACTCGTGAGAATTTAACCAAGCGAATGTGTGTTAAAATCTAACAAGCTCTCTGTTGAAAACAACCAATAAACGTTGCTTAAATACAACCAATGACTTGTTTGTTTTTAACCCTTTTACTCGTGAGAATTTAACCAAGCGAATGTGTGTTAAAATCTAACAAGCTCTCTGTTGAAAACAACCAATAAACGTTGCTTAAATACAACCAATGACTTGTTTGTTTTTAACCCTTTTACTCGTGAGAATTTAACCAAGCGAATGTGTGTTAAAATCTAACAAGCTCTCTGTTGAAAACAACCAATAAACGTTGCTTAAATACAACCAATGACTTGTTTGTTTTTAACCCTTTTACTCGTGAGAATTTAACCAAGCGAATGTGTGTTAAAATC
The DNA here is from genome assembly GCA_963082955.1 of Cheilosia grossa. Classification (NCBI taxonomy): domain Eukaryota; kingdom Metazoa; phylum Arthropoda; class Insecta; order Diptera; family Syrphidae; genus Cheilosia; species Cheilosia grossa. The sequence continues at coordinate 21,463,058 of OY720144.1, forward strand.
TAACAAGCTCTCTGTTGAAAACAACCAATAAACGTTGCTTAAATACAACCAATGACTTGTTTGTTTTTAACCCTTTTACTCGTGAGAATTTAACCAAGCGAATGTGTGTTAAAATCTAACAAGCTCTCTGTTGAAAACAACCAATAAACGTTGCTTAAATACAACCAATGACTTGTTTGTTTTTAACCCTTTTACTCGTGAGAATTTAACCAAGCGAATGTGTGTTAAAATCTAACAAGCTCTCTGTTGAAAACAACCAATAAACGTTGCTTAAATACAACCAATGACTTGTTTGTTTTTAACCCTTTTACTCGTGAGAATTTAACCAAGCGAATGTGTGTTAAAATCTAACAAGCTCTCTGTTGAAAACAACCAATAAACGTTGCTTAAATACAACCAATGACTTGTTTGTTTTTAACCCTTTTACTCGTGAGAATTTAACCAAGCGAATGTGTGTTAAAATCTAACAAGCTCTCTGTTGAAAACAACCAATAAACGTTGCTTAAATACAACCAATGACTTGTTTGTTTTTAACCCTTTTACTCGTGAGAATTTAACCAAGCGAATGTGTGTTAAAATCTAACAAGCTCTCTGTTGAAAACAACCAATAAACGTTGCTTAAATACAACCAATGACTTGTTTGTTTTTAACCCTTTTACTCGTGAGAATTTAACCAAGCGAATGTGTGTTAAAATCTAACAAGCTCTCTGTTGAAAACAACCAATAAACGTTGCTTAAATACAACCAATGACTTGTTTGTTTTTAACCCTTTTACTCGTGAGAATTTAACCAAGCGAATGTGTGTTAAAATCTAACAAGCTCTCTGTTGAAAACAACCAATAAACGTTGCTTAAATACAACCAATGACTTGTTTGTTTTTAACCCTTTTACTCGTGAGAATTTAACCAAGCGAATGTGTGTTAAAATCTAACAAGCTCTCTGTTGAAAACAACCAATAAACGTTGCTTAAATACAACCAATGACTTGTTTGTTTTTAACCCTTTTACTCGTGAGAATTTAACCAAGCGAATGTGTGTTAAAATCTAACAAGCTCTCTGTTGAAAACAACCAATAAACGTTGCTTAAATACAACCAATGACTTGTTTGTTTTTAACCCTTTTACTCGTGAGAATTTAACCAAGCGAATGTGTGTTAAAATCTAACAAGCTCTCTGTTGAAAACAACCAATAAACGTTGCTTAAATACAACCAATGACTTGTTTGTTTTTAACCCTTTTACTCGTGAGAATTTAACCAAGCGAATGTGTGTTAAAATCTAACAAGCTCTCTGTTGAAAACAACCAATAAACGTTGCTTAAATACAACCAATGACTTGTTTGTTTTTAACCCTTTTACTCGTGAGAATTTAACCAAGCGAATGTGTGTTAAAATCTAACAAGCTCTCTGTTGAAAACAACCAATAAACGTTGCTTAAATACAACCAATGACTTGTTTGTTTTTAACCCTTTTACTCGTGAGAATTTAACCAAGCGAATGTGTGTTAAAATCTAACAAGCTCTCTGTTGAAAACAACCAATAAACGTTGCTTAAATACAACCAATGACTTGTTTGTTTTTAACCCTTTTACTCGTGAGAATTTAACCAAGCGAATGTGTGTTAAAATCTAACAAGCTCTCTGTTGAAAACAACCAATAAACGTTGCTTAAATACAACCAATGACTTGTTTGTTTTTAACCCTTTTACTCGTGAGAATTTAACCAAGCGAATGTGTGTTAAAATCTAACAAGCTCTCTGTTGAAAACAACCAATAAACGTTGCTTAAATACAACCAATGACTTGTTTGTTTTTAACCCTTTTACTCGTGAGAATTTAACCAAGCGAATGTGTGTTAAAATCTAACAAGCTCTCTGTTGAAAACAACCAATAAACGTTGCTTAAATACAACCAATGACTTGTTTGTTTTTAACCCTTTTACTCGTGAGAATTTAACCAAGCGAATGTGTGTTAAAATCTAACAAGCTCTCTGTTGAAAACAACCAATAAACGTTGCTTAAATACAACCAATGACTTGTTTGTTTTTAACCCTTTTACTCGTGAGAATTTCCCAAAAATAAAGTAACATTCTGTTCAAAAAAAGAGAATTCTCCTCGATTTATTTTACATTCCATTTTTCCATAAAACAATTCTATAAAACATTTTCATCGAAATATGTACCTATCTGATATTTGTTATACGTAGAAATTGTGTATCTGTTAATTTTATCATTCAACTTGGTAAATTTCAACAAACACATACTGTTGTTTCTTAACAAGTTATACGCACACCACGAATTACGACGCTGCTTTTTCAAAACGCAGAAACCAGGGATGAAAAAATAATCGCAATTGTACTTTTATCGACACAGTTGATTTAAAGATATATACAAGTACGATTTGCCCAAATTCAGAACTTTGATGAATATATTCTACTTCTGAAAATACGTTCCGACATTCCTTCCGAATTTAGTACATTCACATTTCACGAACAAACTAAATTCTAAACAGGCTAATACAGCCTTAAAAACAAAGTTTTCTCTACTACTTTTTTGGCTTGCAATAGGAAAAAAAGAACACAGACAAAAATGGCCAAAGCAACAATTTTTTTTTTACATTTTTGTCTGATAAAATATGGCTTTTACTCTTAATTGTAGCTAGGCACTTGAAAACTAATTTAAGATAGGTATCTAATTGTAAGAAAATTTGCCAAAGGTACAAATTTAATGCAAAATAAATATTAGCTTTTTATTGAGTCCAATTGACATAATGGCCTTAACGCAATATTAATCTAATCTGTTTCTGTAGATATAATGAAGTAAAATTAAGTAATTTTTCACTCTGCGATTCAATCATTTTGAGAACCAAGCTAATGAAAAAAGCTACACTTTTGCACATGCTGAACAAAATGGTATAGTCTTTAGTTTAGCCCTTTACTTCAAAATTTGTAAGTACCAAACTCGTTTCGACCTATGCGTTGGTGAGAGATGATAATAATAAAACTTATATCGTTTTCCACGCGGCAAAAAGAAGCGTCCGGCAGAGTCCGGAATCAAAAAGATAGATTCTGAGATTTCATCTAATTGTGCTCTACAATATGGTATATATAGTCCTGCATTTATCACTTTATTTCAAAATTTGTTAGTACCAGACTTGTTTTGAACTATGCGTTTTGTGAGAGTTGATAATAACTAAACTCATAATGCAATTGGTACATACACATTTTAAAATAAAGATACAAACAGAAAATTATATATACCATCTTGTAAAGCACAGTTAGGAGAATTTGAAGAAACCAAGGAAGTATTGGTAACCAATCTCGACTTCCAGGAGCAGCCTTGAATAAATCGTCTTTTTCATTGCTGTGCTGCCTTTGCTAGGCCTTTGCGATCACAAATTATTCACGCACAATTGAACCCATTTCGGTACAGCACCTAAAAAATCAGTTTTGTCATCCCTGGTAGAAAATATGTGTGTGGCTGTTGATACAGATCATTCACGAACAATGGAAAACATTTGGGTACAATACCAAAAACTCGTTTTACATTCCTGGTAGGTAGAAATATGTGTGTGGCTGCAGATACAGTCAACTCGGTTAATATCTACAAACACAAGGCTTCTCGTTCATCTGTAAAACAGTGTGTCTCGGTTGATTTTAACACATACATCGTGTTATACGCATACGCATACTATCGCGAATTATGAACGACGCACGCTGCTCGCGACTAGTAATTGAGTCATTAAGTGTTGAACCTTTGTAGTGGCTGGTGGTGTGAAATCTGTGATAAGTGAAAATAAAAAAAACAAAAAAGACAAGGAAAAATAAAAAATTCATATTTATTGGTGAGTACATAATATTATTATCTTGTTTTCCTCTTGTTTAAAACAAATTATTGTCAATTTTGGTGGTTTTTATGTGAAAAAAGAAATAGAACTAAAGCAACGAATTTCAACGTAGTACTCGGTTAATAATTGCCGAGTTGAGAAACACTCGGTTAATATCAACCCTTTCAGTCTGGTATCGTGTTTTGACATGTTTTTTTCTTCTGGGATTCAGGTTCTTTATTAGCGAGTGCATTAACTATGTTGTTTTTCTCGAGTTTTAAACAATTTATTGTCAATTTTGGTGATATTCAAGTGAAAAAAAAATAGAACCAAAGCAAAGAATTTCAACCTAGTACTCGGTTAATAATTGCCGAGTTGAGAAACACTCGGTTAATATCAACCCTTTCAGTCTGGTATCGTGTTTTGACATGTTTTTTTCTTCTGGGATTCAGGTTCTTTATTAGCGAGTGCATTAACTATGTTGTTTTTCTCGAGTTTTAAACAATTTATTGTCAATTTTGGTGATATTCAAGTGAAAAAAAAATAGAACCAAAGCAAAGAATTTCAACCTAGTACTCGGTTAATAATTGCCGAGTTGAGAAACACTCGGTTAATATCAACCCTTTCAGTCTGGTATCGTGTTTTGACATGTTTTTTTCTTCTGGGATTCAGGTTCTTTATTAGCGAGTGCATTAACTATGTTGTTTTTCTCGAGTTTTAAACAATTTATTGTCAATTTTGGTGATATTCAAGTGAAAAAAAAATAGAACCAAAGCAAAGAATTTCAACCTAGTACTCGGTTAATAATTGCCGAGTTGAGAAACACTCGGTTAATATCAACCCTTTCAGTCTGGTATCGTGTTTTGACATGTTTTTTTCTTCTGGGATTCAGGTTCTTCATTAGCGAGTGCATTAGTTTTGTTTTTCTTGGGCTTTTTTTTTCTTTTATGGCGATGTTCGCAACTTTTCTGGGACGAACTATTTAAAATGATTTCTGTCTATGTTTTCATCATTTCGAATCGTTTGTCACCAATAAATGGCGAACATCGTCTTAAAACCAGGCATAGCCTTAGTTCTCAATGTTTCTGTCAGTAGTAATTTAGTAATTAAATGATCGTATTTTGATATGCACATGCTCATATTAACACGTGCTTCACAGTTATCTAAAATGGATGAAGAAGTGTCAACCTTACTAAAGGAGTGGGGCCTGGAAGCCTACGTAGACATTTTTAAAGGTTCGTTTATATACCAAAACGTAAATTTATACAATATTATTCGCATATAAGAAAGTTGTAATTTGCTTAAAGTATTTTTGCTACACATGTGTTTTGCATTTTTGATTTCGATTCCTTACGGCACGAAAATTCTTTTGCGCTTGAAAAGCTTTTTAGAAGCTTGTGTTTTTCACAGACGATTCTTTCTTATACGCGACTTTCTTATGCAAGGTGGTGCAAAATTAATCCTCCAATTTTGTTTTTGAATTACTTTTTTGCTAAATTAATTTGATTGACGTACGAAGCTATTTGCAAAAATTATAAAATCTTCCGAAAGGGTGATTAAATTTGCGCCATTTTGTATATCTGATAAAAACCTATACTTTGCAAGTGATTAACTACGTGACATTGGTTAATTTTCATTTATAACAGAAAATGCTATAACTTCAATGTCTTTGGCGCTGCTTGGTGCCAGAGAGATAAAGGAAATGATCCCAGTTATAGGGCATCGGGTTCTGTTTACACGGAATTTACGGAATTTCGAAGAATGGCGGAAAGCTATGCACCCTAATGCGTCCACGACTTTGGTTGGTTCATATTATTTAACCATTTGAAATGGTAGAAATAAAGTCTTTTTATTTTTCAGACTTTTGAAACTTCAGAATTATCTCTTGCTACAAACACACAAGAACAAAACGACTGCCTTAATTTCTCTTTTAGTGAGATTCTGCCAAATTTCGCTGTTAGCGACAGAGGGGATGCACTAGATTCCCCTTCAAGCGTTGTTGCTGATGATCAATTCAGCGAAAGTTTAGATGTAAGTACAGGGTTTAAATCGGAAAGGTGATTAGTGTTGATTGATGGTCTCTGCTTTCAATTTGCGTTTCTTTATGCATTCAGAGATCAATCAGAATAAATTGACTTATCTATCAGTTTGAGTAAAAAACACTGCATTTATAATCAACTAAGAGAAGGTGATTATAATAGGTGATTGCCACTAATAGCTTTAGCCGATAGTACAAAGGGTTTTTTTTTCACTTATTTTATTAATTATTAATATATTTCACTAATTTTTTATATTTATATGCACATTAAAATATTTTGTTACTAGGAACTTAACAAGCTGCTCGAAAGCTCACTGGAAGGAACCGGTCTACTGTCGCTGGATAAAACTCGACCGCTGGATAACGTTGCTCGACTGCGATTGGTGCGTATTGTCTGCACCAACATTTTAAAGAAAAACCCGGAAAAAAATATCACAGCTCAAATTTATGGGCACTGGACAAATCAGATTGTTCATTTGTTCCCTACCGAGAATAGATCGGTATATTTTCACAACAAGCTGATAAATTCGAGTCGTGGGGTTGTAAACAGATTGGCTGGAAAATTGCCAGATCACATCCACAATCTAAAACGAAAATACCGGGAAAGTGGTGTTATCACTAAAAGGAAGCGTTCGTTTTCCGCTTCTGCGACGTCGTCACCTTCCTCCAGTCGAGTATCCTCTCCCGCATCAGTATCACATCCTATAAAGCGCCTAGCAACAGCTGCCAATTTCGAAGACTTCGAAGGACAATTCCAAGAAGATCTCCAATGGCTAAAAAATTCTAGCCATCCATGGGAAACAACCGAGGACAAATGGGAGAAAACGACCCATGCCCGACTTCACCATTTAAAGGATATGAGCATATCCGAGTATTTTGAGGAATATCCGGCCTTAAAAAAACCATTGGGATTTAAACTGGTAATATTTCATAGAAGTATAATTATATCAGAAATACATTATACATATATTTAGTCTTTAACGTGAACTACAGTTTCACAAGTAAAAGCTCTTATATTTATTAGTTCAGATTTTACTCATAGTTGTCACATAAATGCTTGCGTTATCTATGAGTTTCGATCTTTTCTTTTTATTTGGATATAGTTCAGGCTTTTCTTTACATATAATATTATGTAATTCTTCTTTTCTCTACAGCTGGTAAGGGATTTCGATAAAATATACAGCGACAACTGCAACGGACTGGTTGAAAATTTTCCAAAATTAAAAAAGGACATTTTCCAACTTGCTAGAAGCAAGGGAAAAGGAGTAAGAGGAAAGGATAAATACTTCGCTCACCTGCTGACTCGGGAAAATCGTAAGAAAACGTCATTTGTTAATAAATACATAACCTGCTAATCGAAATAAATCGAAGAATTTCCGATTCGATCGAATTTCAGAAAAAGCGTGGATATTTTAGCTTTACTAGATTGTTCCGAAAAATTTGTTTTTGTTTTGACCATTATGTTTTCTTTAGAAGAAAAAAACAAATCTGCATCATATTTTCTCTATATTTTTTAGCGCATTCTCTATATAGGTATAATTCTTCGAATCAGATTTGCACACATTTTGTGTAGAAAAATTAATTGGACGCATATGACTTATAATTGTTTTATTATTTTATATTTTCTCAGTTTCTGAAGAGATCAGCAACCTCGCGGCATTCCTGCTAATCCCTTCATTGTTGACCACATCAAACGTTAAGGTCAAAGGATCGAAGCAGAAAATTTGGCGACCCTCTAAGGCGGAAGCAAGGGATGGATTCATAACGAGAGTTGCAACGGATGCAGAGATAGATGCAGCAATTACCAGCAGGCGAGAAAAACTACAAGGTATTGGCCTTACATTACAGCCCTTCATTATAGTAGTAGGTAACTCAATCGATGCTATTGGGTCCTATTTTGTAGTTGTAGATGAAACTAAATATTTACTACCTACCATTTTAGAGGCAGTAGATGTTTGTTTCAAACTAATTTTTATTATTAATGCTGAATATCCGCCAGAGAGTAGATGTTCTTGGCTGTTTATTCAAAAAGCATTTTTTAAAATTAAGACAGAGTTCGATAAGGAATCTACCGCGGCCAATACCTTGTTGGGAGAGTTAGGTGTCAAGGAAAGTTAGAGTTTTCCCCTTCCAATTCATTTTCTTACAATGGTTGTTTGTTTCTTATGCAGATCCTACTTAAAGGATCTCAAAGTTCTAAGGCACCACTTTGATTTCAATCACAGTGACCATAACTTCACAACTTATAAATGTCGCGAAGGAGATTGTAAGCGATCGTTTCCAATTTTCAATTCCTTTAGAAGACACTTTAAAAAAAAACACGATTTTCAATGTTCAAATAATCCAACAAATTCTGAGAAGAATGCGGATATACTTAATGAAAGTGTTGTTGCAGAAAAACAATTAGAACAAACCAATAAAACTGAAAATACAGAAACCCTGTCACTTGATAAATCACTATCACTTTTTATAGCATCCCTTTATGCAAATGTGATCTTGCCTAGAAACGTAGTGCAAAAAGTGATTGATGGCTTAGCAGAATATTTCGGTTCATTAAGTTCAAATTTGCAGAACTGTGTAGACAATATATGTATTGAGCATTCTCTATCTAATGATGTTTCAAATCAATTAATGCAAGCACTTGTTCCTTCAATCACCTCCCCCTTAGAATGTTTCCGAACAGAACAAAAAAGAATTTCTTATTTCACAAAACAAAAATCATACATTGAGCCTAAGGGAATAATAATCGGCCAAAGGTTCGATTATGTCAAAAAAGGTGGAATAACACGTATGGAACCTATTCCGTGCCAAGAACATTTTATATCTTTAAGAGATATATTGCAAAGATTTTTCTCCCTCGAGAACGTACTTTCGGAAACTTTTGAATATATGGACAGTCTTCGAAATAAAGATGGAATGGAAAATTTTATTCAAGGTTCACATTGGAAAGAAAGACTTAAGCACCATTCAAATCGCATTGTGTTACCTCTATTTATGTACTTCGATGATTATGAAATCGGAAACGTTCTAGGAAGTCATGCTGGTGTTCACAAACTAGGAGCTGTGTACGTCTCAGTTCCATGTCTTCCACCTTGGCGCTCCTCAGTTCTGTCCAACATATTCCTTATTTTATTATTTCATTCATCCGACAGAGTATCTTTTGGTAATAATGTTATATTTCAACCAATTATTGATGAGTTTAATTTTTTAAGCGAAGTGGGCATAGAAATAGATATTCCATCTTTCAAGGGATCTTTATTTTTTGAACTAGCTCTGATTCTTGGTGACAATTTAGGAATACACTCTCTGATTGGGTTCGTAGAGAGCTTTTCAGCAAATTTTTCTTGTAGAGTGTGCAAAGTTACAAAAGATGTATTGAAAAAGCAACTTTACGAAGATACAACACTTCTTCGAACAATGGCAAGCTATGAAGCAGATCTGGCTTTAAATAATTTATCTTTAACCGGCATTAAGGAAAAGTGCGTTTTTCTGGGCATAAACAACTTCGACTTGTTTCAACAGGTGGGCGTCGATATTATGCATGATATGCTAGAGGGTGTTGCCAAATACATTTTGAGTTTTATACTTTCAGAGTATACCGAAAAAAACAAATTTTTTTCTTTAACAATTTTCAATGATAAGCTATTAGCTTTCTCATATGGCCCTGATACTAAAAACAAACCTTGCCCTATCGAAAGAGAACATCTTAGGCGGGGAAATGTGCGTTTATCTTCAGGAGAAACGCTTACTCTTTTGCGGTTTTTGGGTTTACTTATAGGTGACTTTGTGCCGAGGGGTAATATTATTTGGGAAATGTATATAAAATTAAGACAAATTGTTGACATACTTCTTAGTATAAATGTTTCTGTTGGAACAGAAGATTTCTTGCAAGTATTAATAGCTGAACTTAATGAACAATATACTACACTTACCGAGGACTGTCTTAAGCCAAAGTTCCACAATCTCATTCACTACCATACCGCTTTTAAAAAATACGGCCCATTAACATCTTTGTGGTCAATGAGGTTCGAAGCTAAGCATAGGCAATCCAAAATGTCGGCTAGATCATCATGTAACCGAATGAATATCACTTTAACCTTAGCAATGAAACATCAACTTCAACTTAATGAAATGTTTTTAAGGGGAAAACTTTCTAATCTACTTGACGTTGGACCCAAAAAATATGGCATGTTATTTGAACTTGATAATATACGATCACAGCTATCACTGGACCCTAATAAAACGTTGACTATGGTCAGTTGGGCGACCATGTCTTCTGTACATTATAAAAAGGGATCCGTCTTAGTAAAAAGTCTTAGTTCAGATTGTTATTTGTACGACTTTTTTGTATTGGAAAAAATATATTTGTATGACTCAAGTCAATTGATTTTTGTTGGTATAGTACTTAAAACTAAATGTTTCGATGAACACTACTATGCATATGAGGTAGAAGTTCCATTAATACCTCAACAAATTGTTATTCCACTTGAATTTTTTCTATCGCCAATTCCTAACACTTTAAATATTTTATCTAACTCCAAGCAGTACGTTATTTTAAGAAGTCCACTATAAATAAAAAATAGATTAAATTATAAATGTAAATGATTTCGCTTTAACACTGCAGATTTCATAAATATGCTAATTAAAATAATATTATGTAAATTAATTTATAAAAATACACAATTTTGCACATTTCTTTTTAAATGATGAAATTTATGACCCATATATTTTAAGTAAAATTAAGTTTTGCATTAAAATTAATAAAAACATGTAATAAACAGAAAACATATATTTTGTATTCAAAAATACATTACAAACGATATTATAATAAAAAATCTATGTACTTAATATGAAAAAGATTTTTTTTTTATTTTACGATAAAATTATCCCTTTTAGATGGTTCAATTTTCAGGTGCACTCAAGTTCAACCAAGTAAACTGGTAAATTGGTACCACATGGACTGGCTAATAAGAAGTAAGTAGTTTGGTTAAATTCAACCAAGTAGATGTGCTAATTCCAACCGAGTAAGTTACGTAAATTTAACTTTTAGTTGGTTAAATGCTACCAAGAAAGTTGGCTAATTTTAACCAATTGGAATTGTTAAATGCAACCAAGTCGGTTGGTTAGTAACAACAGAGTAACATGGTTAAATCCAACCAAGTCGGTTGGTTGGTAACAACAGAGTAACATGGTTAAATCCAACCAAGTAGGTTGGTTAGTAACAACAGAGTAGCATGGTTAAATCCAACCAAGTAGGTTGGTTAGTAACAACAGAGTAACATGGTTAAATCCAACCAAGTCGGTTGGTTAGTAACAACAGAGTAACATGGTTAAATCCAACCAAGTCGGTTGGTTGGTAACAACAGAGTAACATGGTTAAATCCAACCAAGTAGGTTGGTTAGTAACAACAGAGTAGCATGGTTAAATCCAACCAAGTAGGTTGGTTAGTAACAACAGAGTAACATGGTTAAATCCAACCAAGTCGGTTGGTTAGTAACAACAGAGTAACATGGTTAAATCCAACCAAGTAGGTTGGTTAGTAACAACAGAGTAACATGGTTAAATCCAACCAAGTCGGTTGGTTAGTAACAACAGAGTAGCATGGTTAAATCCAACCAAGTCGGTTGGTTAGTAACAACAGAGTAACATGGTTAAATCCAACCAAGTCGGTTGGTTAGTAACAACAGAGTAACATGGTTAAATCCAACCAAGTAGGTTGGTTACTAACAACAGAGTAACATGGTTAAATTCAACCAAGTCGGTTGGTTAGTAACAACAGAGTAACATGGTTAAATCCAACCAAGTCGGTTGGTTAGTAACAACAGAGTAACATGGTTAAATCCAACCAAGTCGGTTGGTTAGTAACAACAGAGTAACATGGTTAAATCCAACCAAGTCGGTTGGTTAGTAACAACAGAGTAACATGGTTGAATTCAACCATGTGTATTGGCTAATAACAACAGAGTAACTTGGTTGAATTCAGCCAAGTGGGTTGGCTAATAACAACAGATTGAATATGTTGAATTCTACCAAGTGAGTCGGCTAATAGCAACAGACTAAGTAGGTCAAATTCTAACAAGTTAGTTGGTTAAATACAACCAAGTAGGTTGGCTAATTTCAATCAAGTGAGTTGGATAATAACAACACAGTTACGTGGTTAAATTCAACCAAGTGGGTTCGCTTATAACAACAGAGTAACTTGGTTAAATTCAACCATGTGTATTAGCTAATAACAACAGAGTAACATGGTTTAATTCAACCATTGGGTTGGCTAATAACAACAGAGTAATTTGGTTAAATTATACCAAGTTAGTTTGTTATTTACGACCGAGCAAATTTGGAGGGGAAATTGATAAATCGGTTATTTTTAACAGAGTTTCGTTAAACAAGTTGACTCGGTTTATTTTAATCAACTAACTCTGTAGGAGCTATATTAACAGTATCACTTGGTAGTTTTTAACCGAAAGTCGGTTGTTTTTAAATAAGCGATTTTTCTGCGTGTATACGAATACTCAAAAGCTGTTTAACCAATCCTAAGATCTTTGAGTACACCTCGACAAAATAGGTCGTTTAAGAGGCCAAGTCAAGTTGTTGTAGTCCTTAAATAAACACCCCTATTGCGAAGATCAACAATCAATCTGTTGACGATTGACAAAATTTATCAATTAAAATTGATGTTTGTATTGCGAAATACAATTGATAAAAATATAAGCTATTGTGAACATAACGCAAAAAAATAAAGTTGTTGTGAATGAAAACTCAACTTTGACAGTTCTAAAACAAACAATTTAATTAAACAAAAAATACGAGTGTTACAAATTTGTGAAATTTATTGAAAAACATGTCATCAGTGGAATTATTTTTCGATGATGACCAAGACGAGACAGAGTACACGGAATTGGCTGTTATACGGAGGAGTTTGAGAGATGCATCTAATCCTTTGGAACTGAAAAACCGAAGGTAACTAATTTAATTTCCAAGGAATGAAAGTAAGCTTATTCTGAGCTCCATTTCAGTTTTATTCAAAACTTTCGGCTATCAAAAGCTGCATTCGTTGACTTGTTGGAAGACATTGGACCCAAACTTAAACCATTTAAAAGTCAAAGAGCAGCTACCAACTTATTTAATTCGAAACTCACATTTTTTTGTTATTCCTTGAGGTAGCACGTACTCGTCGACTGCAAATTTGCGATTGGAAGAAAAATGACACCTGGCAAGAAAATCGATGAAAATTGTTCTTCACAATACCGATTTTTTTCATTCACAATAGATTTTTAAAAAAAAAATTCACAATGCATCAACAATACTGACGGTTGACAGTCGCAATACCATTTAATAAAATTGATTGATAAATTTCAATTATTAATTGATAGTTGATCTTCGCAATAGGGGCCAAAAAGTTCCGCTTTAAGTTATGCTTCGATTTGCACCAATCTTTTACTTTTATATTCATATAGTACGACCTACCTAATAGTACCTGTTCTCACGGAGCGATCAATCGATTTGTATGCATTGTTCATTGTTCATTAAATAAAAAGTCTTTCAACTTCGAACAAAATGTCGCAGAAAACGCCGAAAATGTTCAACAAAGTTGTAAAGAGCAGTACCTGTTATAAGTTCTTTAGATCTCCTTTGTCTGTTTTCTCGGTATTTTGTGACTTGAACAGTATCTTCCTGATTAACTGCGGCCTTTCATCCTTTGTGTTATATATCAAACAATTTGACAGTCGCTTATTTACACGAATTTTTTGTATTTCTTTATTGTCTCAGATTCTAGAATGATCTTGACTGAAAGATAATTATTGTTTCTTTGCTCCATAAGATCAACGACAAAAATTCAAATCGTTTTGGCGATAAATCATAGAGAAAACCATTTTCAAAATCCAAACCATTTCGCCATCAAAGTCGCATTAGGTGCTGGTTGTCAACTCTTCACCAGATGCTTCACCGTTGCTGTAGGTAGCACCACTTCAATGCGAAATGGTCACACCAATCTATTTGCATGACAATTTCCAATCGAACAATGCCCCTTATGTAACAGTGCCAAAGTAGGCTTCCATGCCTGACGGCGCTAATAATGACAGTTACTAACCAGTTATGTAGCTTTCATAGGACCGGCTTTCCCATGGTGACCTTAACTCACTAGGATTTTTTTTTTTTTAAACTGACGCCCATAATCCGAAACCATCAATTTCGAAGCAAAAAAAAAACTAGTATTGCTGGCCTACTCGCTGCTCAGCTTGTTGCATTTTTCCACACAAATGCTCTTATCGATACAATATACAATTTTATCGATCTCTCTATCGAAAGAAAAAGAATATAACTATCTACTAAACCAGATTTTCCAATTGATTAAGCGACATATGAATTAATTCAACGCATTCGGTCGGGCTTGCGATTGGGAAAGACAGGCAGGTACACCTGAAATTTGAGTCTATCGATGGCCTACGCCTCTGTTACAGCTACACTCACAAAAATATGTATCACTTTGGATTTGGATACATTTCCACTTCGGTTTGCATGTGAAAATGTTTAACCACAAGCTGACTGACCACTCTTCGCTGTCGTCACCGGTTCTGCGGTGCTGTGGACTGTGGTATACGAGTATCGAGTGTTGACTTTCGTGCATAATGAGCCGAAAAATCAACATTAACAGTTAAGTTGGATACTTAAATAAATTATCAACGCCATAAGGCATTTATTCTATTTTCTTTGACTCCGCACATTTACTCGAGCATGAGACACTTTATCGCTTATGTAAGAATCTCTCCACTCACCACAATCAGCGAAGTGAGAAAATGTAAAAATCTGTTTGTCGGGTCGTTATCTCGTAAAATGCCTACGGTCTCGAATGTGCTTTGCATACTCAAAAAAAAAAAAGTGTACACCACCGAGATTTGACAATTTGATTGTTCTCGTACTCGTACTGGCAGTCATACGCTCGCTGAAGATGGTTTTAAATGCGGGAACAAAAACCACGCTGTAATGTTTGTGATTAGTATTTGTTCGTGATCTGCATCGAGAAAAGATGCTAAAAGCACGTTCTACACCGAGATAGTGTTTATCTTGACATTGAGCGCTGAAATATTTGTTCACTGCATAATTATATTTGAGGAATAGATTCCAAAAAATGAATGTTCGAAAGTTTGTCGATCCGAAATAAATCACTCATTAGGGAAACACAGATTCTTCCCTGATGTATGAAGCGATAAAATCTCATTATAGGTTAAATTTATTGCCGCTGGGGTTCGACACGAGAACTGTGCTAGAGAATTAATTTCTGGTTCCAGTTTGATATGAGTTCTTTATGGAAAAAGTGTGTCGAATGGGTGTTCTTGATTTAATAGGTTTTTGTTTTCTGTTAAGCAAACTGTTGTTAATGCAGATGAATGGTTAAGGAGGAGTATAACAAGCGATAAGATGGACAAAGTTACCTAAGACTGTTCGTCGTAAATGAGACTTGGGAATATGACCAGATCAGTGACCGAAAAAAGAGTTCACCTTAATGCATGCTTTTTGTTCCGTTTAGTAGCAAACGTTTTCCAAAATATTCCCAATATGTGGCAACACTAGTTAATTTATTACTTTAACTAGGGTTGCCAAGCATCAAATTTGTTTCCGGCAGCGTTGCCGTTTGGTCGATTTTTTAGCTTCAAAACCTGTGGCCCCCACCTTTTTTAAAAAGTATCGAAATGGCCCCTTTTTCAGATTATTTAAGATTTCATTCTATATTGAACGAAAAAGGGTGCCAAATTATGAAATTTGTGATGTTCTTGCTGTACTTATATTTTATGTGCAGGCCCCTTTTTATTCCCTTTTCGACATTTTTCAGCGGCAACGCTGATTTGCGGGGCAAGATTTCGCTGAATTTGGCGTACGAACTTCTTTGATGAGGGAATTTCAAATCTAACTTGGGACCAAAACGTTTTTCAATCTGAGTTTTGAAGTTTTGTATTGGGTTCTATATGGGCTAGGTGTTCCTACCTATCCTAATATTTAAAACTTCGGATCCACTCGTGATCCAAAATAAATTTTGCGCCGAAAACTTTAGCTTTCCACTTCAAAGCAAATTTTTTGGTTTCGATTGTGGTGTCGAACACTTTTTCGGAACCAGTGTATTTTTGGGTGCCTTTAAACATAAAGACTTTATTGTTGGCCGCACTTTACATAGGCAGGTAGAATGGCAGAAGAAAATCAATCAAAGCCTGACCACTTTCGTTGATTTCAGAGATGCCGGAAAAAGGTCTGGCCATAAGCATCAAAGACTGTATTTAAGCCGGTTGCCTTTCCTAGCTTTTATCGTTGCTATCCTGCGGTTCTTTGTTCGAAGATAACTTACCTTGCGCCATAGTTTGTGCGAGGGATTTGTTTGTCAATGTCAACCTATATAACAACACTTGAAACACTTGGATAACCGGTTGTTAGTTAAAAATGCTTATAAATACTTATTGTCTTTGAGGTCCATTATGGTCGTTTTCTTGGTCTAGAATTGTACTAGTCCAAGAGCTTAGTTTGAATGACTTTGAGATCATAAAGAGCGTTCTTTGGTGTCCTCCGTCGTCGAGCGGTAGGTCCTCCGGCTACGATATCTAAATTGTCTTTGAAACAGCTGATGAAAAGCCATTCAGCTTGACATGTCTTGTGCCGAACGTAAGTTTAAAATATGTTTCGTTGAGTTCCCGTAGTCAGATTCCGAAGCTCCTCTACCTTCATCACACACTTAAGAACACTCTCCTGGTGATCATAGGCATACACTCAAACTTAGAGGAATTAAAGATGCAGTCCAACAATTTGTCGACACTGGAAGCGCACCTCAGGTAGGGGTTGTTTTTGCACACAAGAATATGTTCGGAATATAAATCTATCCCAGTAAAGCCGACTTACCGGGATAAGTCACTCATTCAACTGACCTCGCCAGCACTTTTTGAGAACTAATTATCTTAACCACTTGTGCGTTCTACAGCCATCGGCAGACTTCGACACTTTGTCCTAAAAAGTGTACTTTTTATCTATTATCTCCTACCTTAGAACTTAATCGACCATTAACATCTAGGTATTCGTAAATTTGATGGTTTAACTTGCTTGAATTAAGTCAAGCTTGTGAGATTGTAAAATGGACCGAGACACCTACTTGTCGATGTTGGCCGTGGCAAAAGCAATAAACTCCACAATGTTAAACTGCGTACAATCACGCGATGGGGTGCCATGCGAATAATTATGTTGAAAAAAAGAATGAGTGTCATGTATGAAGAGACAAAGTTGCATGGTAGTTATTTATATTCATGTATAAATTCATCTACCTTTAAAATGAAGAAATATTTTCATGGCATACCTGTTGGGGTCATTGACTTCTCTTTTATTAGAGTTGAGTGCTCGTTCTTCATCTGATCTGGCAGATTAAATTTGTATGTTAAGACCGAAGACCAACGAAAAGAGCTGAACCAAATGAGAACTTTTGCAATTTAGCTTCTGATGCAAATTTTTTTTTAAATGATCGGGTGATTAAGAGCTCTGTATCGAAGTTATCGAAGATGATCATCGGCTTGAATGATGCCATTCGCTGACACAAACATTCCGTCATCTAGCGCCACATCCAATAGCCAGCCACAGAATTAACAAAGGTAGTTAATAAAATTTGAAAATGTCATTTGAAAGATGACATATAGAGGAGCTTGCTGCAATGATAACTGGCGCCCAACGTCAAAATGATTCTCAGCATTTTTGACATCGTAATTAACTGGAAACCGTCGCTAATTTTTTTTTCAGGTAGAGTTTGTCTCGTATTTTGTAATCGAATTAAATCCGCATGATGAATAAATGGTTTGTAACTTTATTTACTAAATTACTACTTTTGGAGCAGTTTTTATTTGTTTTCTGTATTTTTTCTTACTTTGGCATTCCTTGACAATCCTAACCTAAGTCTTCAGACATTATAAATACAGATTCCCAAGGAAAAACTTTCTTTGGATCTTATATCGCAAAACTGCCAAGGCTTCGAATCTGCATAAGGTGCTCCCAAAAGAGGCCGGTGCTCATAGCTATTTATAATGACGGAAACCTAAGCGAAAGCCATCGAAGAGCTTCTAGGAAGCCTGGTGCGATCCCACTTTCTCTGGGAATCTAGCGTTCAATAAACCTAGCTCTAGCTCTCATAAACCGGGAAACATACTCAGCCAGCCATTTAAGCCGTATAAGTCACCAAGTCCAGAAAGTGTACTGCTTATCATAGAACATTTTGAAAAGCACCGCAAAAATCGATTCGAAAAGGTGCCTATGGAAAAATTTACTAGTTCTAAAGGTAGGTATAAGTAAAAGTGTTTTTTAAACCCAGACTGAAATCCGCGCCTTAGTCAGCTAAAAATATGCCGATAGACCTCAAATAAGCTGTCTGCAAATATTTAGGTCCAATCATTCTACATCCGTGAACGAGCAATAGATTCGCTGAGTTATGCCGATTTTACACACGAAACTAAAACAAATTTTGTCACATTGCTCGTTCACGGAATAGACAATTCGACTCCTGAAGCTGAAAATCATATTTATTTTTTTGGCTCCAAAATTAAATACGTAATGAAAAAAGGTTGCTCGAACAAAATTACACGCCACTTTAATTTGCAGCTACAACTACAACTTATTGATTGGAACTTTGCCGGCGATGACAGAAGTGTTGTGATTCGCCATTAATATGCAGCTTACGCTCGTTAGATTTATACTCCTATCCATACGTAGTCTTTAAGATCCTTAGATGGACTTTGTCAGGTGCAAATCGATGTCGTTTCACTTTTCGTTACGCTCCTAATTCCCAATGTGGCAGCTCACCTTTCTGTGACATTACAATTTTCACTTAGTAAGAGGGTAACGAACATTGAATCAATTCAAAAAAACTTTGCTGAAAAGTTGCGCTAGGAATGTGGCCTTAAACCACGTTTCACTATGTGTTACGCTCTTATTTCCTAACATGTCAACTTATCTTTGCATGGTATAAAAAGTCTCACTTAGTGAGAGGGGGACGAACATTGAATCATTGTCAAAGCCACTGTATTGATATGTTGCCGCGTCAACAGTAAAGCCTTCAATCGCGTTTCAATATTCGTTACGCCTCTATTCTCTTAAATGCTAGCTAACCCTTTCGTCTTACAAATGTTTCATTAAATACGAGTAAACGAGGCACCAATATTGAAACCCGTCTAACTCACTCTCTTGCTCTGTAGCCTGATTAGAGTATTTAGTTACGTTTCACTTTTCGTTACGCCCAACTTCAGAAAAAGTTCCATATTTTCCCACCCTTTGCAAACATCTCACACAGACCTTTTCCACGCGATTAAAGCGCGAGCTATTATTCACGCGCATCTGAGTCGTATCTCGTATGCCGTTAAGTAGATCTAGGGTCTTATATATTTTGCTTTTTTTTTTTTTGATAAACAAGTTGTCACTTGTCAAGTTTGACAGAAATTGCAAGGCAAAGCCATGTACCGCGAAGGAAATGCCGTGCTCGAATTTTCAAACTTACTTAAACAAACTAGGTTTTTATTCATAACGATTCAAAAGAATTGCTAATGGCGTTTGCTTTGCTGCAACCTTTTAGTCAAAGCAAATGATATTTTTTTATTCATACGACCCATTGTGTCACCAAGCTACAGTCACATATTCCTGCCTTTAAAACCAAATCTACCTGACTCACATTTCCTAAAAATACTTGCCCACAAAAACATTAAATACCGAATAAAATACTGTCACGTAAAGGAAACGGAATGAAAAGAAGAAAACTTAGCTATTCGACTGACGTGTTCGGCATAGACGTATCAGCTAATCGCACTAAACCCCTTCCACACAAATTCCATCCACCGCTATAAACAGCGTCCGATAAGTCACCGGCGACGCACGGTCACCTGCAGTTATTTTTCCTTACCTTGTATTATTCTTCGCCTTTTCCGCATCGACTATCGAAGGTTCACTTTGGCACAATGCAAAAGAATAATCACAGCTAAATCCTTGGTTCGATAAGGAAATGCTTCCTGGAAATGTTGCATTCTTCTGCTTGGAATATTATCTCTCATTTTTTTTTTGTTTGTCCTAATTATGGGCCTTCAAGTTACCAGTTTGCGATTCTCTATCATTGGTATATGGCAATTACCGTGTACGGGCTTTGCTTTTCAATGGTATCCATCTCTAATCGATGAGACCGCTAAATGCGTTCAGGTTGTGTGTGGTTCAGGGCGAGTAATATACGCTGGTCATATGGAAAAGAAATCGTACATGTGTCGGCAAGTGCGGCGTGTCATACGGGTGGCGGCGGCCAAGCTAAGGCAATAACTAAAGAAATTAAATGATGAGACGATTTAGGGTAAAAGGTGCAATTACCGAGAGTTGTAACGTATTTCCTGTTACGGGTATAAGAGATTTCCGTTTTGTTAAGTGCAAAAGAGAATTCTAATTCTACTGCATTTGATTGTAATAGCTGATAATCGATGTTTAGCATTCGGATATGATTGGAAAGATCTGAAGCCGGAAGTTGTTAAAATTAGTTCTTTAGCGTGGAAACTTTTGATGAATATTTAGGCAGAGGTCTTAAAACAATCCAGACTTCGGCGACCCCTAAAGCTGGTGAAAACGGAGCATTTCGCGAAAATTGTGTGAGATCTCATTGAAACTTTATGTACTTTGAAAAACAAAATTTTACGGCCTTTTAGGGAAGGGTTAAATATATTTTTTTGTAATCAGCTTAGACACAGTTTATGGCGGCGCATCTTCTTTGCCCTGACATGACACAATACACAAACACATGTTAGTTACGTGAAATGCGATCCAATCTTTCTTCTCTCTCGTTCTATTGAGTAGATACTTAGCTCAACAAGTGAGAGAAAATGGCCTATATCTCCTAAGTATTTTGTTATTTACTACAATTTGATAAAATAGTTTATTGCTTGAAATGGTTTGACAAAATAATCTTCTTTTCTCAGCTGTTTTTATGTTCGAAATAAAAAATTAAACATATACTTCAGGTGAATAGGTTCATAAATATATCTTTATTTCAAATAAGTTTATAAATTCAGTCTGGAATTTTGTCGTAAGTAATCTAGGAAAACTTATTTCCGGACAGCCGAAATATCAGAACTAAGCGATTCTTTCTCATCAATATGGTGGCTAGACTTATAAAGTATGCGGGCTAACCATGCCCACACGTTTTCCATGATATTAGGATCCGGTGAGCACGGATCCTAATAAAAATGTTTGAGAACCTGAGAAATGTCGCTTCCAATATTGATTTGAAAGATGCTGCGACCATTTGCGACGTTTGGAACTCAAGTTCAATAGCTCCTCAGTATACGAAATAGGCAAACCGTGACACCACCTCCCAGTCCAGTTCAGCTATGGTGACGTGGGGTGCAATCGTTCTTATTTACTTATGAAGTGAAAGTGATAATAACAGCCACCGGGACCAGCGATGAAAAATGAACTGCCACTCAATTCTATCCGTCTGTCTGTCCGTCGGCTTTGTCGGACGGGAGCTATGTGGATTTGTTTCAAACTTCGTTTTTACAGAGTTTGTGGGCTTAAAGTTAAAGTTAAAGCCATTTGTTATTTTGCACGGTAATTTCAATATCTGTATCAATCTGAAGAACGGTAATAAAGGGTTTTCCAATTAGAGGTGTTATTTTTGTATTCAAAGAAAGATGTCATTTTTTTGAGATAAATGATCGTATGTTTGTTTCATAATAAAGAGGAAGAGGTTAATAATGATAAACAACATCAGCCAAATGGCCACCACGAGCACTCATACAGGACCATATCCTTTTCATGAAATTTTACATAACCAAATAGCAAAATGGCTGCCCTATGTCCTCCATAGCCTCACGAATTTTATCTTTGAGGTCTTGAATCGACGCTGGGCTGTTGGCGTGGACCTTATCTTTCACGTGACCCCAAAGGAAGAAGTCACAAGGTTTTGAATCACAAGATCTCGGTGGCCAATTGTGCCGTAGCGCCGTCTTGTTGAAAGTAAACGTTGTCCAGATCAATACCATCCAACTCCGACTGTAAAATACGGTGTAATGACGTTTGTGGAATGCCCAATTTCAAAGAACGACGAGGAATAGACAAACCTGGGTTTTCTTCAACACTTTGGGCTACAGCAGCAATATTCTCAGTTGTTCTTGAGCGACGTGCACGGGTTTTATTCTTCACATCACCAACTTGTTCCAACAGCTCGAATTTTTCCACCAATTTCTGTATTGCGGTCCGACAAGGTGCTTCACGACGACCAAAAAATGCTTTAGTTTTGCGAACTGTGACTGCAAGATTTTCACCATTTTTGTAGTGAATTTTAATAATTTCAATGCGTTGTTGAAGCGTGTATCGTTCCATTTTTAGTAATGGCGTAGTTTCTAAATACTTGTCAAATGTCAAAGAATAAAAGCTTCAAAAGTGACAGCTACCGAAAAGCGGGTCATTCACAATAACACCTCTCATTTGAAAACCCGATATTAAGATCAGAATCTACAAAAACCAAATCCAAAACGTTATTGAACGCGTTCATAGTCTAAATTAACGTTAAAAGGAAAAAGTCTACATTCTTCGTGATCAAAGGACAAAATTAGGATTTTCCCGACAGATAGCTTGTATTTGTTCCCGAAGTAGAAACGAAACAAAAGGGCTCGTCATAGTTAATGCCAAACCTCCACTCCTACCTACCTTACCTACCTGGAAACGCTTGTACTCATTTCGTTTTTCCGATACCAAGTTTAAGCAGCTGATGGTAATTTCGTTAGAATTCTCATTAAAGTTGATCAAAGAAGATCATCAGTCTTAATTCCATGAAGTTTTAAAAATACACAAAACCATCAGGGCCACCATTTCCTTACCCGTCCATAATCGCCTCAAATGCTGTTCATTCAGAACCATTTTTTATATTAGTTTAGACTGTTGATAATCCAAAAATAAGAAAATATTTATTACATCCGAACGGAAGCATTCTTTTTCAAAATATATCATTCAGTCATAAGCCCACACAGCCCACATAAACCGAATGACATGCGGGGCAACATGAGCTTGACAATAAATCATATGACAGTCCCTTTAGAAATTTTCTTTTTGACAGTCTGACCTGTTCATCGCTCAGCGAACCGTTTAAGCTGTTAGTATCTTTCAAAATTCAATTTTTAATTGTTCCCTAATCTTTTATGGCTTTGAGTATGCTATGAAAAATAACCAGTTGACAACTGTCATGTTGTGGACCCACTAACACAGTTTACGCCATTCGTCATCATAATGGATAACATTAGGCTCGCCTGCATCTGCGGATGATGCACATACTTTGGGCTAAATTTTCCAAGGCTTCCAGTGAATTATTTTACACAAAGTCGGCACTGACATATAACCGCAGTCGTTGATCTTCTTAGAGCTTTAAAGAGCCCATTGTGTGTTGCATTGGCTACACTTGGCGCATTGGATCTTGAAATCTCTTTTTCACGGTGAAATCTTTTTTTTCGCCTAGTTTGTAAAGAGACGTGTCTGTCAGTCAATTCATTGCAAAGCAATAAGTTCGTTCTGGTTGCGTGTTGACATTCAGATGCAATTGTTGATAGTTGACACACATTTCTGGTGGGCAAAATTTTCCATTGTTTCGGAACTGTGAGATAATGTTGTCATGCAATTAGATATGGGAAATAGGCGTAGCGCTTAATTCGATTATGAGTTTGTACTCACGTGCCAAATCATATTGACACATTTAGCACATGGTTGCTGAGGAGGGGTCTATTGAAATATGTTATGTTGACGGGTGCAAAAAGTGTTTCAGAAGAATGCCATTTTAGTATTGGAAATAAAGGCTTTCCAAATTGCGTTGACAAGACGACGCGACGCCTAAAAGTTGAATTTCGTCATAGAGGTATATTACGGCTTAGTGTAAGTCGTTCGCGATGGGGGAAAACTTGCGGGTGAATCTACCACTGGCGATGGACCCAGTTACTGACTGCTCATTTAAGTATTTACCTATTTAGCCCAGCTTACTGATCTCGTTAAACAGTCTTCTTTCTACGATAGGAAAGGTCAGGGTAAAAACGGGAAAAGTCCGGGTAAAAATGTACTCTTCCTGTGGTAGCTGCAGAAGTCGTTGCTGGACAACACAAGATATGTAGGTCTCCCATGAAGACATACTTTCGAGAGATCTTAGATAAGAAAGTTCTCGGTACAAAATCTGCCAAGTCTATGACATCCACGGAACTCTCCGACAGTGGTAAAGGAACTTCCAGCAAAACGGTCGTTCGGGTCTTCTTAAAGACCTTTTCTAGTTTTAGCGTCTGAATACCTGGCCCTGCTCTCAATGCTTGGTCGCACTCTCTTGAGACTTTTATCAAAGAGTGTACTATCAAAGCAATCTAACGTCGGAGATGAGTAAGTCTTGATGACATTGCGGGACAACCGTCCCATACGACCTTGGTTCCATAGATAGGAAGTCTAGAATTACCGGAACCTCTTGCTGTGCAAAATTGGAGTCATCTTTCTATGCGTTCCGGACTGACTTCAGCCAAGGCTGAGCCTAGGTTGGGATGTAGTCGAATTCTTGCGGATGGCTTCAATGCTAGCAAGGTGTTCTTCTCCTCGCGTAACTTAACATCACTAGACCCTACGTCTTGGTAGGCAAGTGTGACCCTATTTTTTTAGCGTCCTATTAGCTGCCCACAAACTATGGCCGAAAGTTGAGATCTTCTGAAAAGAATCCAGGGGTAAATTCTTCAGAAGAAAGTGATCTTTCGTAGATCTTTCTACATATTTTAAGGTTATACTTCGCAGACGTTTTTCATAGGAAGGTGATCGGTTACTTTAGCGGGAAACAGTGTGCTTCGAGCTGAAGGCTATAGTTCTATTGGAGTCTGTTTGTCTGCTTAGTATTGGCCTTCTATAAGTTTATTTGCTGCGTTCCTAACATTTTTCCTACCGGCGATGTCTAGAGGCAAATGGACATTTTATAAAGCCGCTGCACAAGCATCGAGTCTTTTCCAAGACTGAATACCTGGACTGAAATGCCATTTCGAGCCGACTGACCTTTTACAAGTCTTTAGTCCCACCAGGGATTTCCTATAGCATGTTCAGTTCAGCAATATTCCTCCACCATTTGCTTTTTGACTCTTTTGACATGCCAAAGTCTGGTAACAGTAGGACGAAACAGCTTTATCTTTCGGGTGAATACAACTCGTTCCGCTTTTAACTTTCTCGATTACCTAGTAAGAGAAAGATATTGTATTGGTACAAAATTTCGAACTCGAGACTGGGTGGCAAAATTCTGTCCGTATGCCTCGAGGCCTACAGCCTATACGGCTGCTGGGATTCAGATCAAACTTCGAGCGGTTTTTTTTTGGAAGGTAAACTCGTTTGATTCTTTGGAAAACGGCTCTAACGATTTGAACCAAAATTTATATGTAAGCTTATGTAGATGAGTTTACCATGACTGCATACCCAGTTTTTGGCTAAAAAATCAAATAACGGTACTTTTGGAATTTGTACATATCTCAAAAACGATCTATATGATTGTAAAAAAAAATAATTTCTAAGGTAATGTGGTCATTTCTAACTTAATAGCAAACTCAGTTTTTGTCTATAGTATCGTGCAATGGAATTTTTAAAAAAATATTTTTTTTTTGAAAATGTTGTTCTCTTTAGTTTACCGGAAAACGGCGCTACCGATTATGACCAAAACGCATACTTAGAGTAAAATTGGTGTTCTCAAAATGATTGCAGCCTTAATTTTCAATTCGAAACGAAATCGCTTATTCTAAAAACTGCTCATATCTCGAAAACCCCATTTTCGACTTCGATAAAACTTTAAAAAAACAAGCAAACATTTCAAACAGAACCTAATATTCAGCATTCAGATAAATAGTTGAGCAATAGTGTTTTTCAAACTAAACATTGCAATATTTGTTACTGTTTTGTCTGCCAAATTTTATAAAAACCGCTCTAACAATTTTGATCAAAATACATATTAAAGATTAAATGAGTATTCTAAATAAGAATCCATACTTAGTTTTTCTTAAATAAATCTAAGAAATGCGGTTTTTAATTATTTCTCAAAAATGATTACCCAAATCCCGATCTGTCTTCGTATATTTTTTTGTAAAACTCAACACTGTACTGCCAGTAGAAAATCCAATTACAACTTCTTTTTAGCAAATATTTGCCACTTCTACTTTTTCTCAAACATATTGAATGTGCAGTGCACCTTCCAACCACTTGGAAATTCCAACCACTTGGAGCCTTACGCAATCAGAAACTCCCACTTCATTTGCTCCCCCACTCACGTCCATTGGCATATTCAGTTTATACCTAACTGCTATAATGTAAATTCAAAAACAAATCTCTAAAACCATACATTCGTATATTTCATGAACCGTTTCTTTTACCTAGCATCAGTTCTGAGATTTGTACATACTTAAAAAAAAATAAGAAAACAACCAACTAAACTTGAGGAACCAGAAAGTTTCGTTCGACCCAGTCGTGCACTTTATTTTCTTGTGCAACAGCTTACGGTCCTGAAATTTCACGCAAAATTTCGGTGGTTCGAAGAATCTTATAAAACCTTTCTTTCAAGTTTATCGGCGCATTCTAACTTCCTTATATTTGTTTTTGCAACGAAGGCTGTTAAAAGTTCCACTACCAAAAGAGCCATCTCCATTGTCGAAAACCCCCCTATAGCTCAACCATGCCTGCTGTATAGCTCTATAGTAAACAGATTTTTAAGTATCTAATATTCTCTTGCACTATTTAAATACCATAAATAAAGGTGCGCATTTTTTCTCTCACAGATAGGGTACCAGTTCTGCCAGTGTTTACTTTTTTTTTTATTAGCAGAAGGCCAAACAAAATTGCCGGGCCGCACTATACGCTAGGAAGCATTTTCTTCATACCTTGTTACTGGATAATCCCACTCTGCATCAGCCGACTTGTAGCTATCACAGGATGCAACGGCTTACATAATAGCTTCAACGGAATATGCCTAATCTCATAGGTATTCATAGCATATGTCCACACAGAAAACTCCACCCTGTTTCCAATGAACCCGCATACAGTCTTTTTGTATGTCCACAATCGTTAACGGTCAAGCAGCCAGATATCCTAAGTTCACAATGCGCATAGTTACGCGCGTATACGCGTGACGAAAATACCAAAATCGTACGCAGAACCTTAACATGTAATGAGAATATTTTATGAATGGCTCATTTTCGCATTCACGAGCAATAACCACGATAAACATCTACTTATCTATCCTATTGTTGCATAACTTATCCCAACCCATGCTTTGTATCAAGTTGATTTAGCCACGAGTGTATTGCAAATCAATAAGAATCTTCTGTGCACCTTAAGGCGTTGCTACCGAGAGAAGAAAGAATAAATTTGACCATTGAATATATATATTTTGTTTTTTTTTATTGCGACTTGTATTTATTTTTGTGTCTTGTTGTTTACTTTGCAGGTGTTATTCCGATCGGGTGTGCTGAGCCAATTGGAGGCGAAACGTGATGAACTACTATCTGATAGAATTATACAATTGCAATCGTATTGTCGGGGTTATTTAGCCAGAAAAAGGGTATCGCAGCGCCGAGTACAAGTGAGTATTTCTCTTCAAATGTTATTTATTCCTACTTATCTGACGTTTTGAACATGATAACTCAGTTGAATTGATGAGGCAAATGAGAAAGACGAGAAGATAGATTTTGCTCTTTTTTCGTTTGTGTAAATATCAAGCTGTCTAAAATAAGTGGAGGACTCCATGGAAGGTTGCACTTAGGTCTACAAACGAACTCGTTTCAATTCGTTCTCCGACTTTGACCGAAATCTGTTTTGTGAAAATTGTAATATTAATTTTGAGAATCACTGTACATTGCTAACCAATTGTACCGATTGCATATTATAATCGTCTGGTCATTTTGACTTTAACTTTCAGTTAATAAATATATTGTGGTGTGGTAGCATGGAACCTAAAATGGTGAAGTGTAAACAACCCATTCGTCACCAAACAAGTTCCACTTCCAATTGGAGACTCGAATCTGTCAAATAAGCATAATGCCCAATTCACAATTCGGCGTTGAACGCATGCGTGCTTCGGCGCGCTTTGACACGCTTTATCGAAACTTTACGATTTGAAATGCCAAAGCGCGCGGGCAAGAATTTTGTGAACCGAAGTGCTGCTTTGAAGCGAATGCACGATGAGAGGGTAGAGTATGACACACTAAAAGTTCGGTTTGTTTTTTGGTCAAAAAACACAAATTCAGAGCAGAATTCAAATTTCAAGTCTACTACTTTGCTCTTCTATCTGTAATTTGTGTGCACGAATTTAAAAAGGATTCTCCAAAATACAAGAAAAAAATCATATTTAACTATCAAATCAAAAGAAACAAAAAAGAAATAAGTCATTTCCACACATTGAATTAATTAATTTGCATTGAAGGAACATCATATAGCTCATTAAAACATGTTTTTGATAAACACTAGTGGATCTCCGACTATGAACGGCACATTTTATGCCTTCAAATCGAACAAGTCGAAATTCTAAAGTTTTCAAACGCGCGTGATAGTAGAAAGTAGGTTTACTCAGGCGTCGCGTTGAAATTTACGATATCTACGTTCTAAAGTCGATTCAACGTCTGCAGTTGTATTTTGTATGGCAGCATATAAACGCTTTGTTTCTACATAATTCGTCAATGCACGCGCGAGCCAACGCGACATTGTGAATTGGGCATAACTCGCCACTTAGCTAATTCTAGAACCAGCAGGAATAACTATGTAGACACTTCTCGACAGATGGCGAAGCGGATATAAAAGGAACGTTTGAGAACAGGGACGTACAGTTCATGGTTGTTTGGGAAATTATTTAATATGAGAAATAGCCCAAATTTAAAATTCAGAAAATAGTCCAAACTTAAATGAACCATCGTCCAAACTACAATCGGGCCGCTGGATGCTTAAGAGTCTGGCTTGGCAGCTCTGGGAAAACATGTTAGAAGCGACAAAATTCCATATATGTTTTCAATGTCCCATATCAAAATGTTGAACTTGTGTCCCACTTCAGTGAGATATAAGTCCGTAATGAATTAATGTCTCGTCGAATTATGTCCCTGCGCCTCTGAAGTCTACCCACACGTTTACGCAAAAAATTTAAAAATGTAAAAGAATTTACGAGCTTGAGCCATCATCGCACAATTACTTTTATCCCTTTTACCTATACATTTATTGATTGTGATTTGTTTCATAAAAATAAACTTTATAAGTATAAAGTAATACAGGGAATTAAGTGATTGGTTTGAATCGTTTTAGAATTGTTTTATGTGATATTGTTTTGGTACTTAATAAGTGAATCATTAGTGTTTTGGCTGCTGATGCTCTATTGGCAATAAAAAGAATGCAACGCAACTCGATTCCTGATTACAATCTGAGCTTTATTATTAAAAGACAAATTTACTACTCCAATTTCATCAAAAGTAAAAGAATATAAAGTGTGATGGATAGGAAATATTAACGGGTCGTTCGTAGTCACCGCTGCTCAGCCCGAGGCAAGGCACGTGTCCAGTCGTTCGAAGGTTCGATGTAAAAGCAAGAGAATGTGTCCTTGTCGCAACTTAAGCAACCTCCGAGACGAAAAAGAATTTACGCTGGCCAAATTAGCTGCAAGCCGTCAGAACATGATTCGTATCGTCGCGTTGCCAATTGTACAAGTTGCGGTGAACAGCCACAATGTAATAAAAGTGATTTTATTAGAAAACAATTCAACAGAATAGTGTTTTATCTTTTCGAATCCCAGCTCGATTGTAACAATATCTTCCCTTTTTTTACCAACCATCAGCAAATAAAGACCTTTATATTTGCTTTTCACATGTCAGCAGGATTCGATATTTTCTTCATTCAGCTGAAAGACTTGTTTTATTGCCTAAAAACAAAGCCGTAACTTTTGAACATGTCTGCTTACCTATCGTGTCCAAATCACAGATTTCTACGAGCTTATGGTGCTTTATAACGAAATTTTGTAGCATCTTGAGTATTGACGGGTAGGTACATTCCAAAATAAAAAAAAAGTTGCCGGAACCTGCTTTTTTGACTAGCTAGCTGACATGATGCAACAAAAAGTTCAAGATTTAGCTAAATCTTCAGATAAGTCACGAGTTTTTGACATTGTTAGGATCTATAAACCACATATCTGTTTTCGCAAATCACAACTAGCGCCATCTGTTGGAATCTATGCCATTGTGAAAATATTTTCAGAAACTTTACGAACATAGAACTAAGACAAAAACCTCATCTTTATTCTCGAAACGTGTCGCACTATAAATAAATTAATAGTTGGCGCAACAGGTTCGTAGGGTCCCTAAGGCCCAGCTTCTAACAACCATTCCTTTTTGAGTTTTTTTTTTTCATTTTTGGAAAGAATGGAAGGGATCTACAATTTTATCCCGAGTCCAAGCGGCTAATTGAGAAGCTCTTTCAATACAGTTATACTCTCGGATGTTTGTCAGATGTTCGTTCGTTTGTTTAATGTAATAATTTATTACTGTATAGTTTAAAAAAAAAATTAAGAAATTAATACTCAATAAAGATGAATTGAATTTAATTTAGAATTTAGAAAGTATAGGCTTGGTAAGCAAAAATTGCCAAATTGTTTAAAAATGTATGCTCCACGAAGTTTTTAAAGAGAACAAATTATGAACATTTGTTAAATATTTATGTGGCTGCTGATTTTTTTAGAGTCAGTAATAAATACGTGATTTAAAAACATGAGTGACATTTTTATTTTTGTAATAAAATGTTGTGCCGCATTTTGCCTCATAGTGTACACTTTTTAAAGTGCTAAGTGTCCAAGAATAACTTGTTTTCCTAAAATATTTCTGGCTACCCAAGTGTACTCAGTCAGTACGGTGTCATTGACTGTAAACTTTCGTAACGTTTCCGTACTAGCCTGCGATAAGTACGCAGAGTAGTTCAACACACAATTCACTCAAACCTCCTCGTGATGATTTGGAGTTTTTTGCAGCAGCCTCATTTCGCTAAACCCCAAATAAAATTTTAGTACATTATACTGCGCACAAAATGTTAAAAACAAAATACCTACTCAAAGCAAAAAGGCTACTCCAATGAATTCTGTTTACTCAACAATGAACTCTTTATTACAGGAAATAGCCGTCCGCTGTATTCAACGCAATGTCAAAGCATTCTTAACTGTCCGCGATTGGCCGTGGTGGCGTCTTTTAATTCGCGTTCAACCCCTTCTCAACGTACACCGCACCGAAGAACAACTGAAATCCGCCAGCGATGAGCTGCACATTCTACGAGCGAAATTGGAAAAAATCGAAAACGATCGCAACGCACTTAAGACTGAAAACGAGAAACTGGAGAATAAGGTGAGTCCAAAAACAAAGTTCATCTAAATAAGTAAATACAAATCAAAGGAATATGGTCAGAACCATTAAAATACGCTCATGTTTACTGGAAGTTCTTATTTCTGAAATACGTTCTGGGTATATATACAGTATTTGAAAAGAATAAATCAAAAAATCATTTTGGAGAGTGCCCAACAAATAGACGCAGATTCTCGGCCAATTGGTTCAAATTGGTCTTGATGGTTAAAATGAGGAAATTGGCTTTCGCCGCCCACTCGGACCACCCATCGGACAGCTGTTTAGTTTAGTGCAGTGAAAATACAATATTCGGAAATTGAATTCTAATTTACGGCAAACAGTGGCAAAACAATACATAATTCATCAACTAAATTTGATTATTTGACGCAGCTACTAAAATTTGTGCAACCGATTAAGAGTTTATTTTCGTGTGTCCTAAAATTGGGAGATATTTGGAAAATGTGCAATGACTTTGGTATTTTTGAATGTCGTCGATTTCGTAATTTCGAAAACGCCTTTGAACTACAACTTTGCATGTGGCTATTTATTTATGATTTATTTTCAAAGAATCGCGGGTGCCTAAAGCGAACTTTCATCTTCATATATTACATTACCTGGACGTTGTCCATTTATTTCATAAAATTTCTAATGCTTTTGAATGTCAAATTGGTCAAAATAACTATACAGAGGGACCCATCTGTTGGATACTTTTGGATACTACAATAAAAAAAATCTACGAATTTCTGCTACACTCGCAATCGACTATTTGGCGATATTTTGTCAGACTATCACTATGTTTGAAAAATCAGTCACTTTTGGCACTTTCTTCCCCAGGGAAACTGGGACGGGCATGAACTATTCACCACTTTCGTACAAACCATACAGATCGGGATTTGAAGTTATTTCACAGACATATCTATAGGTAGTACGGAATTATTTTCATTTTTTAAAAATAAATATTAAGAACCTGTTCTTATTTAGAGTTCTGTTAATATCCAAAATATGTGTTCTTTGTATGGTTTTTGTAAACTTGTGCTCATAAGTTATGCAATAGTAACCGAAATGTGATTGAATTTTAGTGAGCTGTCAAATTGGTTTTGATGTGTTTGTAAGTTGGTTCGCACGAAACAGAAAATGTGAAATAGAAATACTGGTACAAATATCCAGTATTGTGAAATCGAAAAGTGGCTGCCCTATGTGCTCGATAGCCTCACGAATTTTATCTTTGAGGTCTTGAATCGACGCTGGGCTGTTGGCGTAGACTTTATCTTTCACGTGGCCCCAAGGGATGAAGTCGCAAGGTGTTAAATCACAAGATCTCGGTGGCCAATTGTGATCACCTCTTCGAGAGATAACACGGTCCGGAAACTTTTCCCGTAAAAGATCAATGCTTTCGTTGCTTGTGTGGCACGTAGCGCCGTCTTGTTGGAAGTAAACGTTGTCCAGATCGATACCATCAAACTCCGACCATAAAAATTCATTAATGATCTCTCGATAGCGCAATCCATTCACCGTAACTGTTGATCCAACCTCATTTTCGAAAAAGTAAGGTCCAATGACCCCGTCGGACCATAAACCGCACCAAACAGTCACACGTTGAGGATGGAGAGGCTTCTCAACAATAACTCTTCGGGTTTCCGAGCCCCAGATGCGACAATTTTGCTTGTTGACGTAGCCACCGAGGTGGAAATGGGCCCCATCAGTCAACTAACTTGTCCCAACAGCTCGAATTTTTCCACCAGTTTCTGTATTGCGGTCCGACAAGGTGCTTCACGACGACCAAAAAATGCTTTAGTTTTGCGAACTGTGACTGCAAGATTTTCACCATTTTTGTAGTGAATTTTAATAATTTCAATGCATTGTTGAAGCGTGTATCATTCCATTTCTAGTAATGGCGTAGTTTCTACTTGTCAAATATTAAAGAATAAAAACTTCAAAAGTGACAGCTACCGAAATAGCGGGTCATTCACAATTTACTTGGATGTCTGTCCGACGTTCGCATAAAAATATTATATGTTTTCGGGGATTGAATATGAGACCTCTCGCTCAGTAGTCTAGCAAACTAGCTCATCTGAGGCACCCATGAAAATCTTATTTTGTGATTTGTGAGAATGTGACATGTCAATAGTTTTTTTTCACAGCATTTCCTCTCAACGCTGGTTTGATTTACAAATAATTCCCTTTTTTTCAGAGATGTTTACAAATGCCGACCCAAATGTCACTGTAATTTTCCATTCCTTAGTAACCTTAACATTTCCCCCGAGTCAAAGTCATAAATTAGTCTCCCTTCCGTATAATGCCAACCAACTGCATCACCTAGTCCCAGCGTAGTGCTCATTAAAACGACTCAATCATCTTACAGCCCCCGCAACCGTACTTTCCCCAAATAGATATTTATAAAGATGTAAACCATCAGCAACATGTGAACAGAAAATGCCGCACCAATCATACACTACATGCAATTCAAATGACAACAAAGTCTGCCAATTTTGGCAATCCCACAGCGATGGCACTAACCCCTCAGTCCTGATGTAATAAAGTGTGAGTTCCGCACAATTAAACCAACAAAAAAAAAACGTTTTGTAGGCCAAAACCAAATGTCTATCCACACCTCTGTTACAACATAACCTCACCACGCCGGATGAGCTTTTCCTCTCGAGTTCGAATATTTTTTTTTATTTATATTCGATTCTAGTCATGTTTGTTTGTTTTGATTGCCAAAATTTAAATAATCTTGCGTTGGTCTCATTGTGGGATGGGGAAAGGTGCAACCATGTTGCCAGTGACTTTTCAGCCAGAAATCGATCAGAAGACACGATGCCCTGCCTCATATGACAGGAGATTTAGAATTGTGCATGTGTAGGAGAGAAGGTGTGTTCATTTAGTTTATGTGGGACTGACGGAAAGTGTCTATAAATTATCCCAACACTTAAAGATATTCCCTTAAATTAAAATAGAACTTACTGCATTTAGAAATAACAAATAAACAAATAAAAAACATTTCTCTGACACATTGTCTGTGATGAAAAAAAAAATGAAATAAAAGCAAATAAAAAATTAGATGCCAAATATATTAATAAATCTTTTCTTTCGACTGTTAAATGTATATTTCATTTCTGTGTCAATTTGATGTAGAACGTATTTTTTTTTTTAATACGGATTTCTTGCCAAAACATTCAAAAGACGAAAAAAGTAGGTTTGACTAAGATAAATTCAAATTTAAGTTGACGTGTCATAGACAGAAAGAAAACACATTTGGAGCCAATATTTTAATACAGAAAAGAAGAGTTTTTATAGTCACCTTGACATTGCGATGGCTAAATTTTAATTTGATAAAAAAAAAAACAAAAAAAAATACAAATATAACAAATTATTAATTTCAGGTAACTATAAGAATAGACTGGGCAAATGAAATGCTCGACAAAATTCCAAAATTAAACCGCAGTTTCGTGTGATTTTTGAAATAAAAATCAAGGAACACAAATCATATAAATGTGAAAGTAAAAAACGTGCTAACATTTTACGCAGCTTAAAATATTAAAATTCAAATGCGACTGTCAGAATTGATTTTCAAGAATTTTTTCTACTTTTTTTTAATATTCGTTCCACGGACTGTCGCCTTCACTGGGTAATGTATTTTCTTTTGATTTTGACATCTGCCTACGTGGAGTATGAAATCTGTAAGAAAGTTCTTCGGACTTGGACTGCCTTACCTGCCAAGCAGTTTTATAAGAGTAGGTACATGAGAAAATCGGAAAATTTTTCAAGTTTCCTATATTCGAGAATCTGTCCTTAAGCTACTTAAAATGGCTGTCAGAAAAGCTGTACGAAAACGAATTTGAATCCGTTTTATTCAACAATGCTGTCAATATGGTCGGCATGGGGGTACCACAAAATATACTGCGCTCAACGTAGAATGCGCACTAAAGAATTGTTTTTTGTTCCAATGCTCGTTGGTTTGGTAATCAGCAAAAAATTTCAGAAAAACTGTATATTGGAAGATATCGTGCTAAAAATAGTTTTATCTCGTGCTTTACGATGGCAGTGTCAACAAAATGCGGCTGAATCTTTTTTTAAATATGTCGGCGGTGAAAACGGTCGCCACTTTGTGTAATGTTGAAACCGATAGAAATGCGACAAGGCAACTGGCAGCTGTTCACTAGGCGTATTTTTTTTGAAAATCTTTATCAACAAACAAAAGTCAGCGCGCAATTGCAACAACTAATTATACATTCTGCTTGTCGCTTTAGAGTTTCACACTTGATATTATTTATCCCAAGCAAGAGTGCTGGAACCTTACAGCATCAATTCATGTTTTTGAACGTTTTTGGTAATGTGTTTTAAAATTACCTAGTAAACTGTAGAAGAGGAACTTTTATTGCAACAAATCGTCGAGACACACCACAAATTAAACCAGTTTAGATATACATAAATCATTCAATCACAAATGCGACTGGAACTGCTTTATTGCGCATTCGTCTTCTTATGTACTTTGCTCAGATAGGTCTGCAATAAAATAGGCTTATGCGTAGTATGCAGATGATCCGAAACGAAATTTTCCGGTGGTCTCCAAATGGACAGCGAAACGTGTGCGAAAAGGCAGCGGAAAATAATTTGCGGTGAGTTCCATCAGCTGCTGCACAAGTAGCAGTGTTGCCATCACAGGCTATTTATCTCCGATTTGAATACTCGAACTTTTCGCTGGCTCCTTAAAATTTTTATTTGGGAATTATCGTAATTATGAGACTATTTACTTAAAAGTTTGGTGATTTTTAGGCAATTAAGTATTTATAAAAAACAAATGCATACTTCAATTGCGAACGTTTTTACTCTTTTCGTACTTTTTACCACTCACTTATAGCCATACGTAAGGCGAAACCGTAAACATTTTCTATTGATTGTTTTTAACCAGTTAAACTTGATGGTTGAACACAAGTTAGTTTTTCAAAATAAATAAGTAAATTTTCTAGAAAAAGAATTTATAAATTTCTTCGTAGGAATAACTTTTTCCGATCAACTTCTCAGTTAATTCCACAAAAAAAAAAAAGAAGAAATCATTCCACTGAAATATTTAATTTCTTTACTGTTTCATCTGTCAGGAATTTTTTTTCTGATGTATTCCTATCAGTGGTAATTGACCAAACATGTTCGCGCTTTAAATTTAAAATTCCTGCTTTTAAGTCGTAAAACATATTTAAAAAAATAATGACAAAAAGATGGGGGTTTTTTTTAGAAAAAATAGCCAAATCTGAGGGTTTTTCAGATTTATCACGGGGGAAATATTTTGACCGTCTGGCAACGCCGCTATCAAGTTTGTAAGCGAAAATGCTTTCCATGTTTCACTATTTTTGCTCAACGAATGGTACCACGCCCCGTATAAAATCGCACCCATATTTTGTGAGTCGTTTTTATATGAAATATAAATATTCCCTTGTGCTAAATTTCGACAACTATGTTGCTGCCATATATAGCGTTCTAAATGACTTCTGTAGATGTTATGCGCCACGCCCTCTTCTCTTTTAACCCCCATGTATATATTGCAAATGTTTTCAAGGTGTTATACGTCCATTTAGCAAATTTTATAACTAAATCTGCCATAAATGTCATGTTGCAGCTTTTCTCACAACTTTGATATAAATGGGAGGCGCCACGCCGCGTTTTCAAAAACTTCCTAATTTTTTTACAGAATGATTTACATAGGTAAGTTTTATTCATTCTACAGCTTTCGCTGCTAAAACTGGCAAAACGTGGCAGTGATTTTCTGTATGGACCCAGAAAGAAATAGAAATGGGAGTTGCCACGCCCTCCTCACCGAAACCCTCCGCCCCGATATGTGGTGGGCGGGTCAACTAATGTGTCAAATAGCCCAATTTTTCAATCGATTTTTCAATGAAATCTTAGAATCTCTTCATGAATAACTAATGGGCACGAGTTACGTTTCATTTATGGATATCAACAGCGTTTGACATGACTAGGCGTGCTCTTTTTATCGAAAAAAAATATACGGTATCTTTTTGAAAAAATAGGCAATTTGTCCTCTTTTTGGGACTTCTCGGTTTACGGAATTTTTCGACAGCACAAAACTTCAACCAAACTTTTTTTAAACACTGATTCAGAAATTTTCTGCATCTCTGTATGGCGTGAACACGAAATAAAATATATTTGTGCCCGAACTCATTCACTTCTGACCACAACACCATCTTTTGTTTTTTTTTTTTAACAATCTTCTGAACACACCCATTTGACAGCTCAATTTCTTTTGCAATTTTACTTAATTTTTTGTATTTTTATTCTTTGTTTTAATAAATTAAAAATATATATATATATATTTTTATGATGACACATGACGTATCTTTTGTTGGTTAGATTAGGATCGATTTAAAACAAAACTTAACGGTAACTATATAAGCTTTTCTTTAATTTGTCACCAAGTGGTACAAAAAAAAAAAAATTGGACTTGTTACAAAAATGTATTTTAGACAAGAGTTTCAGTCCCGTATCCTTTATTAATTCTTATGCAACAATAAAGTAGTAAAGATCTTAATTGTGTTTTTTTATTTTTACTAAAACATAACCTTTAACCAACGAACACTCTTTACGCTGCTCGAGCATTATCCCATTTTGCCCCCCAATAAAAGGAAATATTCAATCCCAATCCACACATTAGCATTCGTGTTTAATTAATTGATCAATACATTAATGTGTCAGTATCGACATATTTAACCCAATAATCATATATTTGCCGCTCATTATAATCGTCTATACCAACTGTAAAGCATGATATGTATAGCCATCTCTCACGACAAGGTTTAGCAAATCTATTTTTATTTTGGTATCTGCCGCACAATTTGTTCTTGTTGCTTCGATTTCAAAAATATATTTGGGCAGCCGTATTTCATGGCGTTTAGAAAAAAACAAAATACTCGTACCAGTTCGAAATGAATCCATTGATGGTGCCAAAATAAAGCCCTTAATACATCTATAGCCGGTTTGACATAGTAAACCGGGCTGTTGAAAGCGCATTCACCGAACTGATACTCGAAAAGAATTGCCAAATTTGTGCGTATCTTATTTTACAATTCTTTTTGTTGCCTCCTTAGAGTCACAATAATAGAAAATCGAATTTATTTTCAAACAAAAAACTTACTTTGCGCATTACTATTAGATAAGTCCGCAGTGCAATTGCCTATGTGTTTGGGTAGGTATATGCATCCATTCATATAGGAAAAAAAAGCACAACATTTGCGCGTGCCAGAAAAAAAAAACAGTGGCAGATACAGTTTCAAAATTGTAAGTGGATTTTTGTTAAATTCTTCTTTTTACTTTCGGGGCAGGTGTTGGTTTTGTTAAAATGTTGACGCGATGGTTCTTTTTTTGATACAGAAAGTCGGAAAGGGGAATCAGACACTTTGTGGGTGACCGGTGACACTTTAAAGCGAAATATTTTCGTGGTGGCAGCTAAATTAGTAGGCACCTTCAGTTTTGTTTTCGAAAACCCAAAACAAAGGAGAAAACCTGTGTTTATCGGAATTCATATTAATTTTTTTAAACAACAGTCTTATAGTTGTTTACGAAAAAGAATAGAGCATTGCAGACCTTCCTATTTCGAGTCAACAGAAATAATGATTTACTGAGATATATTGACGTAAGCTGGCGAATTATAGCGCCTCATTAAGTTCATTGTGAATTCATATTTATTCAAGCAAAAAGTGGATATAACATTTATTTTGAAATATTTTATTCACTATCATTAGGTTCGTTCGGGTACTTTTTTGCAAAATTATTAAAAACTTGCTAAGAAACGGTGCCAAAGCGCCCACGTACTGAGAAAATTGAAACAAGTGAGAGAGAAATCCACTTCGTAATTTTCTGCTCGCCGAATTTCGACTTACTGAAAAATTAAAAATAAAAACTGACAACTAGGTGACAGCTCAAAAGTTTCACAAGTAGAATTCTATTTATTTTCGTCTTCAACGATGTCGGAGGAAGAAGTTCTTCTAGAACATATCTGCGCATTCAAAATGGTAAGTTTAGTAGCTATTTAGCTTATAAAAAATGCAATTCCAACTTATTTTGTAGATGCTGCATTTAAACCTTGTCAAATGTCAAAATGACATTTATTAAAAACATTTATTGCATTAATATGTTGAAGTATCTTTATTGCATAAATAAATGGACATTTGAATGGAAAACATAAATGAAGTGACACGTGGCTATTCACTAGCGGAAATTCAGCTTCCATTTCGTGCATAATTTATAAAAATCGGTTTTGAAATAACACATAGCAATGTTAAGACTATTTTACCACAAAAATGTGGTCCATGTCAGTTACCCAATGTACCAGTTCAGACTTCCATATAGGAACGAATCAAGGATGTGTCTTTATTTAGGAAGTAGCATTTGTCGTAATTGAGGAGCTTCGGGGAGACTGCCTATTAAAAAATAGAAGGAAAGCAATCTCAAGCCGAATAAACAAGGTTCTATTTGAGAATTCCTCGAAGCACCAAGTTTTGTCCGGTTATTTTCAAACATTTTGTTCAAAGATTTAAAAATCGCTCTCTATAAGCCAGCCGGCCTTGTCAAGAGAACCAAAAGGATTATCCTTTCGTTAGGGTTTTAGAACCATCCAAAAGTCGTGCAATACTATTTCAGAAGCCCCAGTAAAATTAGTAGCATGATCATGATCAAAAACTAATCTTAAGAATACGATCTACGGTTATTTAATTAAAAGCGTAACGCAACAAAGAATGCTTCTCAGATTTGGGTTCCCGTTTAAGTGTGTTGTGCTTTTTTTTTTGTTGTTTCTGTTATGTTTGAATAACCATTGTGATTTATGTTATAAATTCTTAAACACTATACTTAAATGTTTATGTAAGCTGTCATATTTGGCATGCCCGGAACAAATGGATTACTTTTTATACTAAAACCGACATCGTGGTTCTTTTTCCCTCTTTTCATTTTTGGGGCTCCATCAGTTTCTGTATATCTCATTCGAATAAAAGGGACTCCAACATATATTTTTTTTTTTTTAATATAAGACAAAATTTTAAATTTGAAGAAAATTTTTGTAATACTTTTATAAAAAAAAATGAAATCCGCACAATGGAGCAAGTGCATGCGACCAATTCGCACACCTTATTGCTTTCTAATTGCATATCCCCTCAGAAACCGAAATTCTCGCAGAAGCTAACAAAAATTTAAAAAGGCAAGTGACATGACAAAAGACGGACACTAATGATATAAAAATCTGCTTTTTGTAATTTGTTTTGTTTCTTTGGAAATGTTTTGAAATAAAAACTTTTAATACAACAATAAAATGAAAACTAAATTATTCCTTGTTATCGTTTCGTACAGTGGTGGCTAAAATATTTTTTTACCATATCAATTTTAATTAAATTTAATAGAATTCTCCTTGGACGCGGGCCTAGGTTTTGTTTCTTCAATTTCTGTCAACAGGTAGAAAGATTATTGTTTTAAATGTTCCATTTCTGTTAGCACTTTTATTGAACACCGACCTCAGCAAAGTAATGTTGAGAAATGCTCCATAAAACATTTCAGAATGACATTTCTAAAAAAGTGTTATAAACTGGTATATTTTGATGTTTGTCTGAACTTTAAGCTTAGAAGATTTAGTGTTTGAAGTCTCTCGTGCTGCAAGTGAATGGGCCTTACTAATAATCATTTTGTAGGTCACAATATGCAATTTTGAATGAAAAATACTCCAATTGTGAGTTCGAAGATTGTAGACTGGACACTAAAATAAATAATAATTTCTTCACAAAAAAAATGTAAATACTTAGAGAAACTTGAATACATAATTTTTCACCAAACCTTGTCCTACATTCGATTTTTTTTTTTTAAATAATAATTTGTGTGTTGGGGTTCCTGGGAACTCATTTATTTTTTATAATAATGGCCGACCCCCATTCGAAGTTGATTGCTGAACTGTGTACATAAGATTGTAATTATTTTAAGCATTTGCATTCTTTCCCCATTTTATTTCAACATTTGAAAATGATTGGCATTATTTTTGAAGGCATTATCTATTAACAGATCCTACATTTAACAAAAATTATGTGGCATGCTGCCAAAAAAAATGTTTTTTTTTTTTTCATATCAACGACCAGAAGACTTTTTGTGAAAAAAGCAACACA
The DNA here is from genome assembly GCA_963082955.1 of Cheilosia grossa. NCBI lineage: Eukaryota > Metazoa > Arthropoda > Insecta > Diptera > Syrphidae > Cheilosia > Cheilosia grossa. Next base: position 21,504,450 of record OY720144.1, read on the forward strand.
AAAAAATTAGTGATACCTATTCAAACTTAGTTTATTTGTTAAATTGTCGTCGTAAACTATTGTAAATGTAATCAAATATTGGGCGCAATAGATCCACATACGACCTCAGCTCTAGTTTATACCAACTATTTGTGTGGGCCTTCGGAGAAATCTCAAAAATGCGTTTTCATCAACTCACACGGTTACCCTGTATTCGTGTAAATTAAAAATATAATTCAAATTGCTATAGGGGGTTATTCAATATTGTATTTCATTTTTGATTTTTGTTTTTTTTTTAATAATATTGCATTTAAAGTCAAGAATTGCGCAGTCATTAATTTGCCAATTATGACAGTTGAAATTTGCTTTTTTTTTTCGGATAAAAATTATGATTGTGAACGACTCTTTTTCTATTTAGCAGAAATATCACTTCAATTCTAATTCCCTCTATTGATGAAAAGCTTATACAAACTAGTCAGATGCCTGCCTTAATTATAACCATCAAATTAACAAAACCTGTTTAAAGATTTTATGTGATAAAACCCCGATTCAGTGGTCAATTTCTTCAGTATCTCGCCTCCATCGTCAGACTAACGTAGACCGCAATATTTCTGTGAAAAATGTTTCCTAAAAATCTATTTTTATTAGTTGGTGTTATTTTGGCTATCACTGTCGCAAGTAATGGCTACCCCACTGAACCCGCTGAAGCAAAAGCCTCTGTCAAAGAAGCAGACAAAGACTTACCACCAATTCTAAATTCACCAGAATTGTCAACTGTGTCCGAATTGAAAGAGCCAGCAACAACAGCGAAACCTTGTGCAGATGATAATGAATGTGTCATTACGCCTCAATTAGCAATTAATACGCTAAAAGTTATTACTGGATAAAATAAAAAAAATTACAAAATAAATAAAGTGATGTGAAAACTGAGTTTCAAAAAGTTGATTTCTTTCTAGCTTCTGAGTTGCCAATGCGATTAAAGGAAAGGCACGTTGACCTAAAAGATCTATTGCGGCCAAATGGCAGAAAATTGTTTACTTAATATTTCGTTCAAATAAAAAAACTTTCTTCTAAATGCACAAAGGACTAGGAATTGACATATAATATGCTCAGTTGTTTAGTCTTCCTTGGGACATAGTCGGCACTTCGTTGCATTTTGTTAAGTGTGGTTACCTTTCAATTTTCTAAAGTCGTGCCTACGTAAATTAAACTTTTTCGCTTTAAAACTTTTCACCGGTCTATCACATACACACTTAATACCTTACTTAATAATTTTATAAGTCACAGTGGGTGAATTTATATCGAAAATTTCGCCATTATGAGTTTGTGAAATCTAGACCGAGCTCCCACTGTAACTCATGTGATAAATTTTCCCATCAAAAACTTGCGGGCATTTTTTTCAATTCATATCGTTTTAGCGATAATTACAGAACTTATTTTGCTTTATTTTAAATTTATTTATATTATTTTACTCACATTATATACATAGAACAAAGATCATGTCGGCAAACTAATTTCTCTAGTGTCTCGTTTAGTGTTCGCAGCTTCTTAAAGCCGAAGTTTCTTATCAATTAAGCAGCACTGTTCTGGCTCTATAATGGTTGTTAATTTGAGTGACACAGAACTCTGGCTATCCACAAAGAGTCACTATTGAACTCGATATCAAAACAATTGTTACGAGATTTGCATAGTGCGAAACGACTTTAATTTATTCCAAATGTTTTGTTTACCCAAACTTTGAAACTGATACGTTAACCGGAATATTGATGTCAGCAAAGCAGAATCGCAAATCAATGTCAGTCAAGTTATTAACAAATTATGTTGAATATGACAAACAGCACAAAATGTAGATATTGAAATTTTGACGCAAACGCATTTTTTTTTTTTTGTTGTAATAAAGAATATAAACACATGATTAACTTGATTTGTACACAGAGTATTGAATTTTTTCAAGTCAGCATTTCTTATCCAGTTGGGGAGTTTAATGTGTTTGGAGCTAATTCCGGAAATAATATTATACAATCGCCATTTCCAATGAGATGTTCACGTGGTAATGGTTTTGTAGTTGGCTCTTTTGAATCGCCTAGAGATGGCGCCAGTAATGCCAGTGGCTAATCCTTGTCTTTTGCTTTAACAGAAGTAATCGCTGCTGTTGATTTAGAATATGGAAACCATTCGTTGCAACAATAAGAACCGAAGTGATTGAAAAGAACCAGAATACTCTTTTAAGAGACATTTCTCCCAGCTCTATTGATGACACGGTGTCGAACTATTGAGAGAAGACACCGAAGAAATTATTCGCCGAGTGGGTTTTTATAAAGTTGTGATTTTGCTAATTTTATGAATAATTATGATAGAAGCACTAAGAAATAAAAAGATTGTGAAGCGAAGAACCGCCCAAGGTACTGAGAATTGTTAGAAAAAGTAGGTATTCAGGTATGAGCCTTCGAAACTTAAGTGAACATAAAATTTTATATGTGACGACTTGCCTAGGAAAGATCTTTTAGTAGATCTTTGAAGTAAGCATCCATTCGTTGCTTGCAAACTATTGGAAAGACAGCCAATCCAGAAGCAAGCACTAGTGGCTAAACAAGATGAAGCTGAGAAAACCATTAGCCATTTCATTTAATCAGAAGTGCATTGAAGGTTGGTAGGTAGAGGAGGCGATCCAGCTTTGAACCCAAGTAGCACTTTGATGTTCCTTTTTGTCACCGCGACTCGTGTGACCTAGTTTGTGATGATTGTTAAGGGTGTAATGCATTCGGTGCCTATATCCAACCTGTGGAGTTGAGGAAACGGATAATGTCTAATATCTCTTTACCCGAAATGTCGGTAATAGTACATTTACACCGCATCTAAATTCATCGTTTCGGCTAAATTGAACATTTCACGCCAAATGACCAGCAGTTCGCCATATATTTCCCAACACTTCCAAATGTTGAATTTCAGCGAAATGTTGAATTTCGTCGCTGCATTTGTAAGTTTGACAAATCGATTTATTGGCCCGCTGACAAAAAAAGTAGCTGTCAACAAATCAATAATTTTTCATGGTGAAGTTATTTCAATTGTAAGCATGGAGAGAAAAATGTATTAAAAAGGAAGAACGAACTGGACAGACACAAACGAAGCATTTTTTGTTGAGCTGTGGGAAGACAAAATTATTAAGCTCAGTGGCAACCGGAAAAATATGTTTGCTTTTGCAGTTCATAAGTCTTCTCTTCATAAGACGTAATATATTCAATAGAAAACGCCGTTGTTTTCTCATTAGATGAAAGCTTTCCATACTTTAAGACTTTAAGTTAAAATTTGATAAGAATTTAAATTATATTACTAAAAAAAAATTTTCTAAAAACGTGTTCTTTTTTGGCTGAATAAGAAATAAAATATCAACAATGAGTGCAATAAATATTTTTAATGTAATGATAAAACCACACTTCGATTACTGTTCGTCCATTTTATATTTATTTAGTGATAATATGTTATTAAATATATTTAAAACGTATCCAAAATAGAGCGATGAGAATCATTTTAAAATGTAGTAGATATACCCCAATTGCATTGATGTTAAGTATGTTACAGTGGCTAAATGTTAAACAAAGAATTATGGTAAATGTTTTATGTTTTATTTTTAAAATTAAATATTAATATGTACCTACTTAAAAAGATACTCAAGATATGTTGGCGAATCTCAGCCATACCACTTAAAAAATGGAGGTGACTTCAGGCTCCCTCCATACCTAACAGATGATACACATAACAACATTGTATACAAAGTTTTTCGTTAATATTATTCAATGCCCTATGATGTAAAAAATGAAAGAAATTATGTGACATTCAAAAGAAAAACTATAAACTATATTGGATGTTATTTCCCTTATTTGAATATTTAAGTCCCTATTTTTTTTTATTTTTTTATGTAATATTTAAGTTTTGTTTGTTTAATAGTGGATAATCCGCTAAATAATTAAACAAATCAACTTTGAGTCAACAATATAAATTTAATATTCCTGAATTATCACTTAAATTCATGTTTAAATTAATATAGCTAAAAAAATAAGTTCTTTAGGTTTCAACCACTTCTGACTTCTAAACAGAAAAAAGATCAGTAATCAATTCTGACAATAGCTGTCATTTGTAATGTTGAAGTTTCAGTGGGCCAACAAGATTTCGATTTTTTTTTCCGAAATGTTGAATTGAGGTGCGGTGTAAATGTAGTAAAAGGTTGTCGAAAAAAAGTTTGGTTCAGTGTGGGCAATTTGGATCTTGCTAGCGCCGGACATTTGCAGAGAAAATGGTAGAGAGTTTCTTTCTCATCTGTATTCCCGTACCCAGAGAAGTGTGACGCTGAAACGATCGCCCAGACGGGCAAGCTCGTTCCGGCACTCATGCACCAACTTAGAGGATCTGGTAGCCGAATTGATGGCTTTCATGGCGACTAGTCTATCTATAAGTCACGCCAGTAATTCCGCAAAATCCAGCAAGCGATATGATACTGATATCTTCGGGTCTGGCCCCCTCACCACAGTTCATCCTAGATCCGTCGGTGTATATGACCGTGTCGAAACCCTGCACCACTTCGTTCCCCTTCCACTGAGAGCTCTGGAAGGGAAACTTACCTGGAAGCCTTTTTTGAAATCAAGCTGGGGCGTGGTGTAGTCGGTTGGAAACGTGGCCATGCCGTTTGGTAACGAGTCCAGAATGTTGCTTTCTTTTTTCTTTCTATTTCTGACTTTTGAATTAAATAAAATTAAATACAAATACAACAAGATCTCATCACGGATTTTGTTCATCGCTTCACAATGAAATATTTTTCAACTGACTTGTATTGTTGTATTCAGAAAACAATTACTATTTACTAAAATCAATTTATAACTATAAACGCTCAAGCTGATCAACAGAGTTTTTGAATTCGCTCCTAGTACGAAATTCGATTCCGTCATTTTGGATGGTTTGGAAAAACTCCTCTTCAAAATGACATTAAGGAAGAATTTATTTAGCTAATTCCCAAGATAAACATGGCTTTCTCAACATTAACATTTGACCCTGCAGTTATCGATAATCTAACAACTATATTTGTTTATTTGTAAAAATATTTTGGAAAGTGTGGAGTCTTTGCGTAAGCTGCCAGACTGAAGTTGATTATTGGTAAGGCCGAAATCTTTGTTTTAGTACGTAATCGAGAAATAGCGAGGTGTCATTTGTATACTTTTGGGGGTTGAACCGGGAATATCAGACTCGCAAAACTCATTTACTACAGTGCCCGCATTGATGTTGAATAAAAAAAAACACAGTGTGCCCAACATGCCCATAAAAGGCCCTAGAACTGGCTTCCTAAATATGACCTACCCTGTCTAACGGCGGTGACACTCTCAAATGTTTTTCTGAACATTCCCCCAAACTCAAAAGCGCTATTGGCATATTTTTTCGGGTGTCCAACCGGGAACCTCACACTGTACCATTAATTTGTGATACATTTTTCTTTTATCAGTCTCCCATCAACAAACTGCCCTGCTGCCCCATTTTTTACTCTGCATCACTGTACGCCGTCTCTATTCCTCAGATTTCTCCCAACAATTCAATATTACACGCTCCCGCTAAAATCGCACAAAGGCAAAAAAATAAAAAAAAAAAAAATAGAATTTTCATCTCAATTTGAAAAAGAACACGTCGAAGCGAATATACTTAGCCAACTCGCCTGCTCTTCGGGCAAAGCGCGAAATGATTATTTCGGATTCGGATATGCGAGACGGTAGATGGATGATGAAAAAAAAGTTCGCCTTTGCTTTTTAGTCAGTGGTGAGAAGTGGCCCAGAGAAAAAGCGCGTCGTTACGTCTCGTCCAAGAAGAATACTCTTGTCGTGTCGTGTTCGTCGGGTTGTTTTTAGCCACAAAAAAAAAAATAAGATACCCATACGCACAGTGCATTTTCCTTCCTTCAAATCAGTCAAAGATACATCAAGAAAAAAATACTGTTGGTTGAATTTAAAATACTTTTTACCGATTTTCCGAACTTCCTCGAACCCGAAATCCGATATTTTAACAAAAAAAAAAAAAAATAATAATAATATTAATATAAAAGTTTACCGCACGCATATAGTTTAAGAGAAAAAAATGTGTTTTCGTAAATAATACTGTATGGCCTTTGGAAAGTGTTTTTTTAAAAATAGCATGTGATTTTTTTAAGTGATTTATTTTTTACAATGAGAATGCCGCCACATCCGCCATCAGAATCTATTGGCTCAGAGCCGTCCAATAATGACCACTCCAACTCAATGGATACAACCGCGGCACAGAATTTCCTAAATCCCGACTTCTGTGCACAGTCCAAGAAACCCCCCTCCAGCATGCACGATGACAGCATCAGTCAAACAATGAACCGACCACCTGTTCCAAACTCTTCCTCCCACATTCATGTCCGGAAACAGATTCGTCTTATACCGAAGACCCGATCAAAGAGTCCAACACTTCGAGCCGGACACTTGAATAAAACCACAACCACACCACTAGGCCTATCCATGTCCCGATCCCCCACAGCAAGAGAATCCCTGAGAGACGGCTCTGTGCCAGTTGAGGTGTCACTGAAACTTCCCTTCAACAGGCGACTGTCGGGCGAGATGAATGGATCTCGGGAATCCTCATGCTTTGGATCGCGTTCGCCGAGTCCGTCCGTCTCGCTGCGCAGCAATGGATCCGGTTACTCGATGCGGTCTCACATGTCGTCGGGATCGATGCCGCGACGTGTCTTCCCCCAGACCTACACCCGAGGTGACCCGATGGATATTTTCAAGCTGCAATCGCTGGAGCCGTCCCCGGTGGTTTTCGATGCCAATCTTCAGTTCGTCCTCGGGTGTAAGAAGCAACCGGTGCGACAGTCGTTCCGGCCGTCTCCATCGCACACCGATCCGCAAACGGCTTCCAACTATTTGACGGAGAAAATTCAAAATTTCCTAAAGCGGACAGATCATGTGAACGAGGAGTGGACCGCACTCGGAACGAGATCCAGACGAAATGGGTCGCGATCGTCTTCGGTGGCATCGTCTAGGTTCGACGATCCCTATGACACGATCAGCCTGATCGAGAAGCAGCGGGAGCGCAGCAGCGAACGTGGTAATTTCGTGAGTCGTTCACGCAGTGCGACGAATATTCTGATAAAGGGTTTCCAATTGGCGCGCACGTTGCCGCGAACTAATGGATCGAGGAGCAGCTCGGTGGCAAGAGATTTCTCCGAAGACGACGATCGCACAATACAAGAGGAGGACGATAACGATTTGGATGAGGTGACTTGTTTTTGTTGTTTGTTGCGGCTATTTTTAGGTTCGCTTGGTTTGCATAATGCATTGTGGATCTATCACGGGATCCCGAGTTTGTTAATCATTTTTTATGTGAATGCATTTGTGTGTCAGAAGCTTCGTTGTACACAAATTTTTGGCGAAAGTTAGTTGGATCGAGGTTTAGTTTTCGACATCCAAAGAAAGGCAAATTGGCTTAAGTATTTTTTCAGCTATAGTTTCGAAGGCATCCTTGGTTGGGGTGTATATCTGAGCTGTCGCATTCTGCGGAAAACAGAATTTTTGACATTGACAAGGCAAAGCGCACGACCCGTCCTTCATGTGGGATGATATACATAAGTGATGCTGTTCCCTCCTCGCGTGGGAAGGCTTGTCCTTGGAGGGAGAATATTTTAACGAGTTATCTACTCGAGTTTCAACAGGCATAGGTATATGCATCTATACGTTTAAGGTTTTGAAATACCCAGATTCTAACTTACGAAGCTTTTGACGTGATCGAACAGTGCAGCGGTTAGGTCTGCTTTTTTTGGTCAAGTTCATAGGGACTATTTTGGTTTTATATCTTACTAGCTGACCCAGCGAACTTCGTTCCGCCCAAATTCATCAATGTACCTATTAAAAATAATAATTCTGAGCATGCAGAATGCACGTGCTGCTTTATGAAATAAATGAAGTGCATATTATAGCAATATCGATGGGTTTGCTCACACGTGAGCACGCCATATACAATTGACAATTGGGAATTGAATTGATGCCACAAATATCCAGCAATTGTCCTTGCGACTATTTGTCATAGTGAAAGCGAGGCACACGGAAAATTTAAGACGCTCAAATACGAATGGCAAATCGTTCTGAATAAGGGGATTCCGCTGAATGAAAATGTTGGCATTTGAATTTTTCCCTCAAAATCGTTTGCTGCATGACATTCGATTTGAGATTCTTCACAATCAAATCAAATGCGTTCCGTTGCAAACTTTCGGAGCATTTAGGTTGCGCAACAAAATTATAACTGAGCCGACTTTCAATTTCATCCTATCTTTTAAATACAGCAATACGAATAAAACAAAGAAAGAATCATGAAAATTGGCCCAGTTATAATTATATTATATTTATGTAGATATGTGGAATAGATAATGTAAAGGGTTTTTCAATAAGAGCGCTACAAACGTTTTTTTAAATAAAACAAAAACGGTTTTGGATATCAATGAAATTCTTTATTCCTGTGAAAGTACGTTCGATGCCATTATGTATGGAACTCGATTTCTTTTGCATAGCCACCACGGGCACGCTTGCAGAAGTCCAGACGTTGAACCCAATTTTCGACGGTTTTCAAGCATAAATCGGCCGATACTGCTGCAATTTCACGTAGTTCATCAATTGTCGCTGGCTTGTGGTATAGACCATATGACTTGACGTAGCCCCACAGGAAAAAGTCTAACGGCGTCAAATCGCACGACCGAGGCGGCCAAGCGACTGGACCATTTCGTGAGATAACGCGTTCTCCAAACTTGGTTTCCAATAAATTGATTGTGACACTCGCTGTGTGGCTTGTGGCGCCGTCCTGTTGGAACCACATGTCTTCCAAGTCCATATCATCCAATTGGGTTATCATTGAACGGTAGCGATTCCCATTCACAGGAACGTGCCGGTCTTGATCATCACGGAAGAAGTCCGGCCCAATGACGCCGCCGGCCCATAAACCACACCAAACCCTAATTTTATTCTGCCTGACCATTACTGCATATTTTGTTTATTGACGAAGCCATTCAGCCAGAAATGATGACGACCATAAATTGGACGTAGCGCTCTTAACGTATCGCACGCAGTTTTCACAAATCACTAACTTACCTTTGAAGTAGCCAAAAATACAGAAAGCAAACGAACGAAAAGGGTGCAATTGAAATTTTGAATACAACTGGAAAAACAGAACAAAACACTTAACGATCTAACAAAACAATAATAATAATAGTGAATTTAAAAATTTTATCGAAATCACAAAGAACAGCGCCACCTGTTGAGAATTTTTAAATTTTTCTTTTTTCCTAAACCTTCGCGGAGCAATTACGAACAAATCCGCAGAAGGAAGTATCCAATTTGGTCCAGTCGTTTTCGAGTTTTAAGCATCCGAACAAACCAAGATCCATTTTTATATATATAGATTTAGCTCGGCCTTAACTCAGTCTTTTCGTAACTACCTTTACACCCCTATTGCGAGTGTCAAAAAATAAACGATAAACGATGCTTATCAAAAAAAGTTGGTCCTTGGTATTGTGATTGTCAATTATCAATGAATGATTGACTGTCACCAACTCGAACTACAAATGATATTGCGATTGTAAATTGTGATCAGTTTTTTTGATACACGTCAATTGTCTAGTCAGCTGGATTGTTGTGGACGACAAAATTAGAACGCTGCAAAGGAAAAATGCAAATTTTCTGTAAAATTTTAGCATGTGCCTTTATATTTAAATTTTTTGGTTTTATTGCAAAAGTTGGACGCAACAAAAAACAGTTGGAGCGATTGGTTCAACTAATGATAGAAAACAAGAACATTGGAACAGGAATTTGTTCAAAAAGCATCTTGCAACAAAAGTGGGAGCTTTTTTCATAAGAGTTGAACGGCTTCTTTACTCCACGGCGCGAATGGCAAAGGGTATGAAAATATAAGGAATACATCTTTTCTTAATTCTAATCGCAATTATTTAAGTTATGGGTCGATACTTCGGACAAATGTGTGCTTTGAGTACATTAAAAATATCTTTTAGGACCAAAGAAACTGTCGACTGTGCAAGACCTATGGAATGTTCATTCCCAACGCTCATTTGGTATGACCCATGAGCACATAACCGCGATGCTGTTGCAAGCTTTATGATGTTTGGTATCGATGGATGATTACTGGTTTTAACATCTCGCCTATTTCACCCAAAAAATAGGAGAACGCTGGCTTCGATACACGAAAATTCCTTACAAAACTGAAAGGATTACTCAGAAGAATGATATTTAATTGCAAAGTTATGTACTCACAATACTGTCGCCTAATTCTAGAGGATTAGAGGCATCCCTTAGCTGCCTTCTTCCTGAAAATTTCCAAAAAAGCAGAGGATTGTTCTTCATCGTCAAAAAACAATTGTGCAGAACTAATTTTCGGTAGGATTTAGCAAATACAACTGTTTGACAACTGTCAAATATCATGCCGCATTCACAATAGTCAATTTATTCACAATAACGATAATTTATATCAAATGAGTTGCACAATACCAAAAATTGTTTTGATTGACAAATTTGTCAAGCGTCAATTGATTGATAATTGACACTCGCAATAGGGGTGTTAGTTACGCACTCCAAGTGGGTTGAACGAATGCTGCCACCCTTATGGCGATGTTTCCAGCCTCTCCCTATGTGTGGTGCAGTGTTTGAGAGGTCCCCTTCCATTGGTGTGCGCCACCAGTTCAAATCAAAGAAACATCACTGTTGAGGTGATGTTAATTCGTTGCATATAAATTAAAATGCACAGTTTTCTGAAAAGTTCCGCTTCAAACCTTGACAAAGCAACCCAAAACTGAAAATCACTCGAAGGATGTTGATCGTAAAACCCTTGCACATTTTTTTTCTGATCTAGATCCATGATGATTAGAGCTCATGATGACATTGCGCCGTACTACTAACAAATTTTAGTCTCGACGATAAATTTATGGAAGCTCACAATTGCAGAATTTGTATGGAAAATATAGCCGTTTTGAACTACTAAAATTTAAAGTCGAAGCTAAAAAGGTTTATTGGTAAAGCTGAGTGTCTTACTAGTCTTTTGCGTTCATGGGCCACATAAACAACGAATGGCAAGTGTAACTCTTCGTGGCATTTCTGATGAGATTTCAATGTCAGAATAGCCGATATAGCGAAAACCCCTAACTACATCAACACTTTCGATATCTATTGCGACGTTCCATCCGGTATTGGGTCGTCTGAGTGGTTATGGCAAAGTAGAAGCCATTAGCAATTGCTTTGAATCGGTATAATTCAGAACCTTCTTTGCTAAAGTTAGTTTGAAAATTTGAAAATAGCATTTACTGCGCTATACACGTACTGGCCCTGCAGTTCCCTTTGAAACCATGTTTTAATTTTTCATAGATCTTTCTTGGCTTTCATGTACAAACTGAATTCAACTCAACTATTTGTAAACAAAACATGGTTAATTCACAACGGTTGGATTGTTTTATGATAAAAATGTGTGTGCAAAATATTGAGCAAAAGGTCTGAGTTAGCAATAGGTCTAAGTCAGCAAAAGCAGACTTGAACTTTCGTATACGTATACGTACCTATAGCAATTGCTACGTTTTATTCCTACCTACCGATGTGAGTAAAATGTAGGTGGCGCCGCTTTTCGAACATGTCAAAAGTGTTATCTCAAAACAGTTTTTATTCATATGAATCTTAAAAAATGCTTCAGTTTTGACATTTCTTTTGAGTAAAAGCAGTTGCTCCGTTATTCCTGTCGGAGTATGCAAAGTATTACACAGTTTTTTTGATCAGGTCCCAAGATCATAATTGAAGAAGTTCTAATCCTTTTTCGCCATCAAAAGTATTATTGATGTTGTTCCAAGCTTATCACTGCATAGCTCTGCAACCATCAAAATCAATCCCTTCTTCGAAATCTAAGAGAGACATTTGTGTCAAATCTATAAAGAAGAAACTCACAAAAGCGGGCAAACCCGGGCTTTTATATTACTTATACCTTATAAAAGTCGTTAGGAATAAGGTAAAACAGCATCCGTCAGCCAAATTATTGAACCCAACCCTAAGCAGGCATTCTAAAACCAAGAACGGCTTTCTACAGCTCGCTGTCATGCGGTATTTAAATCTATAAAGAAAAATGTAAGATATCGACATGGACTTCCCGGGTTTTATTTTCCAGGTTTCGACATGAATATTGGTCGATTGTGAAATAACCAGACTTAAAACGATAATTCTTAGGCTCCAATCAGGCCGTTAAAAAATGCCTTTAAGCGTTCACTTGTAGGAAGAAATAAGAATCGCAGAACAAACAAAATGTCGAGATAAAAGGCTAGGCTATATTACGACGCCCGATAAGACTGAATCATTTTTGTAAAAAATACGTATTAAGTCAAACACACATAACTGACTTCTGCGATTCAGAAAAACTCATGATTGAACCGAGGAGGTTAAAAAAAAAACTCCATGTGTGGTTCCTGTTGTCCTGGTTCCTGGTACTTAACCTCTAACTATAAATTGCTACTTAAAACTGATGACTGATATCCGGGAATTGCTGCGAAATAGTTTACGTGATTAAAATGTCAAAATGTACGAATATATCTTCGCTCACAGTTCGCAGTTCATAGCGATATGTATTTCTTAAGGCCCATTTATTTTATAGATTAATAGAATGCGAACAAAGAAATGTTCATTGATTTATACACAGAAAACTGTAAATTGTACATGAGTGAGGTTAGGATTTCCGTCAAATATTTATATAATAATGTATAACAAGATTAAGTAACGAAATCACAAAATGCTGACTTTTTGTCACAAACTGACAAAGTTTATTCACAATTCAAGACAATAAAACTTGTTCCACCAACCAGCGAACCACAAATTAATGTATTCGAACTTAAACTCATAATGAAATTGTCATTGCAATTTTGAGGTGTTACGTATTTCTTCAACAACATTTCCACGTTTCGATTAAAAACAAATTGTGACAACTGTCATTGGGATATGTTACCAAACAAAATTTATCATATGAATGGACTCTTTGTGCTTGTTGGTCGGTCTTATATGAATAGGCCTTTATTTCCATATCACCCAACCGGGGTAAAATCTGTTCATTCATGCTAAATTATAGCCCGCCCAAAAGGAGTTGAAACTTCCCTCGATGCGCAGTAGCGATTTATTTAAGGGGATATTTTGCCTCAGATTCATTTTTGATCAAATGAAATTGTTAATGCTTTTCTCCACTTTATCATTTTTTACCATTTTTTTTTTTTTAAATAAATTATAAAAACCCATGAAATCTACCTGTTTTTGACTTGAGAAGAAAGATTATCAGCAGAAGTTTGTTATAAAGGGATTCTACAAAAGATTTCTTCCAACCCTTTTTAATAGTGGGTTTAAATGTTGTACGATACCAACCTACAATGAACACAAAACTCAAATGTGCTCCCTTAAACATTTGAGAAGTGAAAATTTTCCAAAATTTCCCTTTTCTCAGGGGTGGAAAATGTGTATTCTTTGCACATGCCAGCGACGATGCTGTGTTGAAATCAAGGGTTGAATTACCGCATCCGTGATCGAGTAATCCGTGACTTAATTTGTTATTATTTTCCTTGTAAAATCCACAAAATTCAGTGACGTATGGCTCGCTCACGGATGCGGTAATTCGGCCCCATTTTCGGGAGCAGGGTTATATTCAATCCAATTCAATTTATTTATAAAGGAAAGTACAAATAAGAACACAGTCTTTTATAGTACATGTTTTTGGAAGAGTAAACAGACACTTAAATAAAACTTATATAAAACTAAAGAAATATAAGAGTAGAGGAGTGAAAAATAGAAAGAGAGGGAGAAAAAATAGCTTTAAGAAAGAAATGAATTCTCAGGGAAAATAGTTGTTACTGTGTCAATTATAATTATAGATACTATATTAATTGTTTGAAGTGCACACAATTTTTGTTAAGCCTGATTTGTTGTGGCAATACTATTTTTTATGTTGCACAGAGAGCAACATATCTCATGTAAAGAGACCTGCGCATGAAAACGTTCCTTTAACGTTTAATACAATTTTGGTGTTTTTGCAAAACCTGTTGAAACCAACACTCATCCTCCCTGTCAATTGAAATTATGAACGCAATACCTAGCGCTGTACTAAACATCATTTCAATCGCTCATTTCACATTTTTTTCGAACTTACATAGCAGTGTTTTGATAAACAATTGAAACATAATAGGCGTTTATCTTTTTTAGCTCAGAGCAGAACCTTAACTGCTATAAAAAAAAGTTCGTGTTTCTTTTTTAGCTCAGAATAAATTGACTGGGCAGCCTGAGGAATAAGCTGATTACATCATGTACAAGCAGGTAAAACAAAAAAACATCAGAATGCTCTGAGCACACTCGGTTCAGAGCGCGCTCATAATGCTCGAGCTCAGTTCAGTGCTCAGCTCTGAACTTAAAAAGAAAAACGGCTTTAGAAAGGCTCAAACTGGTATACGCACTTCATCACAACCACCATTCCCAAGGCGAGGTTGACATCTTTGATTCATTGCATTTCGAACTTAGTTAGTGCACGAACCTATTTCTGCGTAATGTTATACCAGTTTTTGTTGATTTGTAGTTTTGGTTGAAGTCGCGACAACTGGCATACTTGTTCAATAATACAAAAGTGAATCTACGTTTTTATAGCGATTATAGCAACTGCGCTACGAATATAATGTACTCAAAATATTGTATTTAAAATTGTTGACCTCATTTGCACACACGATTGCCGAAACAATTTGCACACACACACTTCATTTAGTTTCAGTTAAATTAGATCTCAAGAAAGCAAATCTATTCTTTTTCTAGGGCAATCTTCTGCGTGACGTACCAATATGCTTTGAGAGAAACAAATTTATATTATTTTGTTAAATGATAAATACTCCAAATTTCAAACAAACATCTTAATTTGTAGTAGGTAAATAAATTACAAAATTGAGCAAAATAGAAAAATCTTCAAACATTCAAGTTGCTCTTCGTTGTCTTTCACGTCGGGATTGAGTTCGCGAGTAGGCATAACAAGATTGTTCTGTCAATTCTGTTTAGATAACCTTGATAATTACGCACAACATAAAATTATGTGTCATGGACAGTGGTTTCGCAACATTTTTCCAAAAATAATGCAAGCATACGTGTTTTATTTTTGTCCAACTAAAACTGCCAACTATGATTCATCTCTACAAAGGAACAAAATAAATGACGTCCTTTTAAGCTGTCACAGCTCAATCAGTCAAAAACCTTCTTTTTTTACATTATAATTTTATGGCGGCTTCATTATGTCTGAAAATTAATAAGCTTTTTTTGCAATTTTTTTTGTTAGTTCAAAAAAAAACATTCAACTTGGTTGTTTTGTCTCAAATGAATGTGCATGTAGATATTTTGTTTTTATTTTCTGAAATCAACATGTGGGCGGAGTTAAAAAAAAACAGAAATTAAAAATCTCAGATCTTCAGTCGGAGGAGGAGATGTATTTTTGATCGGATTTTACCCGTGCTGGCATGTGTTTACGAATTTCAGATAATTGAGAGCGATACTAGGTCAGTAGCAGGAATTTTTGCGTTGCATTGAACGTGCTTTGGCCTTCAAACGTTCAGCTTTAATTCCTCTTGAAATGAAATCCATTTTTAAAATATTTTCCTTCTTCAAGTGAGAACTGAAAGTATTATTTAAGATGGAATATTGCACGGAAATTACAATTTCAATTCTTAAAAATTACAAAATGCAAAATTAGTCTTTTTGATTGTGTTCGTAAATTGGAATGGACACTAAAAAAATATATTTAATTTTGCATTTTGAAATGATTATATTTTCTTTACTATTACAGAGTTCGCATGTCAGTTGGTGCAGGGAAAACAACAAAGAATGTTCTTATAGCTGTTGATAAAATTGGGACATTTGATATTTAAAACTTTAATCGGTTTCGAACAACTGTCCTATGTGGCTGCAAGCTTCGTGTCACAAAGGGACGTTCAGTTTTTCGCCTACTAACTTATGTTATCAACACCCTAAAAGACACTAACTATGGTGCTGACGGTATCTCTACGTAAAATAAATTCAGAATCTGTATCTAATAATTTGAAGTTTTTTGAAAGAAAGCAGATTACCTAGTTGGCCGTCCACGACAAATACATCATTTTATCTATTTAGCACCAACAATTTTCTATGCGTGAAGGACGGAGCCAAGCCAGTTGCCACCTGCGCCACCTAGTATTCAATTGCTTGCACGTGTGTCGTTCGTTCTCAATCAGTGCATAATTTAGTGGTCTTTCAGAGGTACAGCTGTAGAAATGTGTAATTATAGACCTAAATCACTTCCCCGTACTCCCGGTTATGAGTTAGATCTTTGATAAATATGTTATTTATCAAAAGCCATGTGATGACACGCAATTTGCTTTCCAAAAGGCAAACTAAGTTAACTAACTTCTGCAGTTCTGTAGGAAAATAATATCAAAACTCAATGGTGAAAATTGAGCTTTGATATTTTCAGACACATTCTACTGGAAAAATATTCAATTTAAAAACATTAACGTTGAGTACAATAATGATCGATCGTATTGATCCTCAATTTAGGGTTACCCCAAGGTTCTATCCTTGGTTCGGTTCTTTTTCTTCTTAAATAATCTTGCTTTTAAGCTTTACTTTAAACGTTTTGCTGATGATTTAAGTTTTGTGTATACTACGGCAACATAAATTGGGTCCTAAGCCTTTAAGGAACTTGGATCTCTAAAGACAAGTTGGTTATTAGCTCCAATATTTATACAATGTCTTTCACGCAATAAACTTCCTTATTGCAACTATCTGTCTGTTTCTTCTTCAACTTTTAATGGTAACAAAATACCGAAGCTGGATATATTCACAACTATGGAAAGGCTCCCAATTATCTGAACGATGGAAAGGCTGCAGGATCGGATGAAATTCCCTCCGAATATTCCAAATATGGGACAATGAAGCTATTTTAGGCGTTTTTCTTTTCTAGTTCAGAGCAGAACCTGAACTGTTATACAAAAAGTTTGTGTTTCATTTTTTAGCTCAGAAACATCAGAGCTCAACTTCCAGTCACATTTGAAAGAAAAAAAAAAAAAAAAAACAGGAAAAACAAAAAAACATCAGAATGCTCTGAGCACACTCGGTTCAGAGCGCGCTCATAATGCTCGAGCTCAGTTCAGTGCTCAGCTCTGAACTAAAAAAGAAAAACGCCTTTTGAAGTTCCACATACTAATAATGAAGCCCATAAAACCTTCTTTATTTCTGCTTCTTACAATTTGTTTCCGATTTATTCCAACCTAGAGTATGCTGGCGCTAATGGTGGAACAAACGCGAAGTTGGCTACTGTAATAAATAAGTCTATGGGTTTAGGTTGAACCATTTACTATTGTGAAAAGTAAATAAGACACATCTGTTTTAAGCTTTCGTTAAAGCTCCATGTCGGCCGTCTTGTATTTTTCAAATAAAATCTTTATTTTGAAAACTATATGAGGATTGATAAATCACTCTTCGTATCGTACCAGAACACTCGAGCGAGGTACTTTGAGGTCTTGTCAGATTGTTTTGCGCTTGACACGATTTTTACGCCATTCTCCTAGTTTCAGGGCTTAGATTTAACATTTCCAATGCAACTTAAATCAATAAGTCCAATATGTTCTTACGACCAGTAAAAACCAATAAAACAACACAGACGAACTTTAGCTCAGGGAAGACTTCTCTCCATACCTATACATATTTTCACTCTCGGATCCATTCTGCTTTAGATGGAAAATGTTTTTCCATCCCTCGCTATTTAAAATTAGCCAACACATGCAATATCAAGTATCCCTTTAAGCTTAGAATTACTTAAGGTCATGACCCATAAAAACGAATGCGGATAAGCAAATAGCCACAAACAACGCAATTAGTGCATTTCGATTCCTCTTCACCCAGTGACAAGAAGCCTTCCCACAATTTATTGATTCCAACACCTTTCACACTGCTGTGCACATGCTTGTTACGAAATTCGTACCACCTTGCTGGCTGATACGTGCGCTGTGCCTTTTTCGAACGAACCCCAACTGCACTCCAATGCATTTGTATAGTCTATCACAGTTCAAATGTGTGTTCGTAACAACACGATACAATGAACTATTGTCTCAACCGCAATGCAGAGTTCCCAGTGCAATGTGAGTGAGGTGACCACATGACATCTTCAGAACGATTTGTCGCCTCAAGCGCTCTACAACTACCTATCGTGCTACGCACGAAATTCATCATCGCCATTGATGACATAGAAAGAAAAGGAAAACAAGTTCAAGTACGAGATGATGACAGCAGTATAATTATTGCCTCCTCTTCCGCGAAAGGCTACAAAAGCCGTGTTTTCTTTTCGCTTGTTTCTCATCATATCTAAAGAGGAAAACAGAGAATCGCCATTAAAATAAAAATGCCTCTCGGAGCTCGAGATAGCGATCTGTCTACCTCACCTTCCAGTCAGTAGGTGCGACGACTTCCCGTGGAATGCACTCGCATATCATATTTTGTTAACCACATTTTCTCAACTACAGTTGACAATTATTTATTCCGAAGTCTAATCCAAATGTGATCTGATTATTTTTGCAGTTATCCGAGATGACAGTCGATTTGGCCGAAGAAAGATCTGGCTCACATATGGCCAGTGAGCGACTTGACGCTGAGACCGCTGAACGTTTGAAGCTGGAAAAGGAACTGCTCGAACAGCAGACAAAAGTGAAGAACCTTCAGGAGACATCCGAGAAACTGGAGATGGAGTTGATTTGTGCCAAATCTGAACTCAATGGTATCTCTGAAGACGATGATCCTGACAATGAGGATAGTGGAGGTGTCTATCGGCTGAAGTATGAGAGGGTGGCCAGGGAACTGGAGTTTACCAAGAGACGCCTGCAATCGCAGCACGAACATGATTTGGAGCAGTTAGTTGGATTGAAGAAGCAATTGGAAAAGAAGGTGAGTTAAGGTTTTGTTTATAAAGTACCTTAAAGTGTCCTCACCATGTAATTGTTTCTTGACAGCTGTCCGATGCATATGAAGAAGTCGAGGAGCAGCGTCAAGTTGTTGGGCAATGGAAACGCAAAGCACAAAAGATGACAAATGAAATGAACGATTTGCGTATGCTGTTGGAAGAGCAGAATGGCCGCAACAATCTCCTAGAGAAGAAGCAGAGGAAATTCGACTCCGAATGCCTAGCCTTGCAGGTATGTGATTTACATGACAGAACTATTCGTATGTTGATTTTTATTTTTTTATTATTAATTTAAGGACGGAGCAAGACTAGAGAGACAGTCAAAGGATCGTCTGTCGAGAGAAAAGGACGTGCTAATTGCAGAAAAATTCACACTGGAGCAATCTTTAGCGGTAAGGCTTTAGTCTACTAAGGAATATGGATACTTATTAGTAAGCTAAAAAAAAGGATGCTAAATATACGGGGCTCAAAGAGTCCTAAAGGGAGTCATATTGACAATACGCGAAACAAATATTTTCCTTGCCCTTGCGACTAAGCACATAGGGAGATGCTAACCCCTGTCTCTGAATCGCTGGCCATTGTGAACTTGATAGGATAGGTTTGTGACTCCGAGAAGCAGAGTTGCCTCTACTTCTTCACATTCTGTTTGTCGTTTAAATCCATTTCCGAATTTTATGGCCTTGTGTCTTCGCAGAAGTCTTTAAAGAATTGATGGGAAATAGTATCGTCCAAAGTTATATTTTTGTCAAGTGACAAACGGCCCAAGAGATATCTTTCAAATTCTTTTTGAGGCTTATTATAAGCAAAAAACAAAACACAAAATATACGTTGATCTGTCAAATATCATACGCAAATCAGTAATGCAGTAATGATTAAAATCTCACGTAGGAAGCTAGGAACAAGAATTAGCGGTTAAACAATATAAAACAGAGAAAAACACAGAAATATATGGTTCAAGTGTCTAGAAATAAGACAAAAATGCAATATTTTTCAATTTTGTGCATACATTTGTACAAATTTGTGTTTTTTAAACTTAAAAACTATTTAATAAAATTAATTTATAATTGTAATATAAATTGTTCAGCCCGAGCGAACAACAGTGTATTAAATTCGCTCCTATTACGAAATTTAATACCGTGATTTTGAATGGTTGGGCACCACTTGTCTTCAAAATGACATTAAGGGAGGATTTATTTAGCTCATGCCCGAGATAAACATGGCTTTCTCAACATAAACATTTGACTCTACAGTTAGCAATATTCTGGCAACCATATTTGTTTATTGGTAAAAAGATTTTGGAAAGTGTGGAGTCTTTGCGTAAGCTGACAGGCTAAAGATGATTATGTGTAAGGCCGAAAGACTTGGAGGGTTATCTTAATGCATGTCTCTATCACCGCATTTCCAACAAATGGTGTCATCGTTGGCATTTAATTTGAATATATCATATTGCCTAGGTGGTTATGACCAGTAAGAGAACCTACCAACTTGAACAACAATGTTCTGTCATATTGTTATAGTTTGTTGGTCCCGCTCTGGAATTAGCTAGTTAGCATGGCAGCTCATGAGCCAACCAGAAATAGCAACATATATTCACAGAACAGCGGTTAATATAGTAGATTTTCCATCATTACTGAAAGAGGAGATTCAGCTTATTCGGTATTTAAGTCTTCAAAAATATTCCATTTGCTCGTAGATGTTAGATTCGTTTTTAAACTGCTTGTTATTTTCCACACTAAGGCCGGGCAATTTGAGATTAACGCTTGAAGAACACTCGAACACATTCGGAAAATATTTTAAAAATGTTTGTAGCTGCTAATAAAATGGGCGAACAGTTGTGGGTTGGGCGTTAACCCTTACAAGCTTGTCCTCTTCTCTAGGGAATACAGATTCCACACAATGACCCTCCATCTATAAATGGCACCAGTTTGACATTCTCAAATGAAGCTAAATACTTGGGTCTTATTTTTGATAGAAAGTTAACCTGGAAGCCTAACATCCAAGAAAGAGTTAAAAAAGCCCCTATGGCACATTTCTCTTGCCATAGGAAATAAATGGGGTTTACAGCCTCGCATCACTCACTGGCTATACTTCACTGTCATAAGACCGATACCCATGTACGGTGTGGTTGTCGGGTGGACTGCTTTGGACAAAGCGATCAATAGTGATTCGTGATAAGTTAAGCAAAGTCCAAAGAACAGCTTGCTTGTGAATCGCCGGGGCTCTTCGTACCACCCCTCCTTTGCACTTGACATCCTGTTTCATCTGACACCCATTGACATCTTCAGCAGGCAAACGGCAGCCGTACGACTCAAAGCTACCTCACAATGGACCAGCAAAACAACTGGCCATGCCTCTATCCTGAACGATTTTAAGAACCTTCCGGGAAACATCGAACTTCCAGATCTCCATTCCCATCAGATCATTCTGGAAGGAGGAAGCATTCCTGGATGATGAATCGATCCATTTCTTCACGTATGGTTGAAAACTGTGGACGGTGTTGGTGGTGGTGTCTCTCCGACGGACTAAGTCTTAGTCTCTCCTTCCGACTTCCTGATCACTGTAGCGTTTTCCAGGCGGAAATAATGGCGATAAAAGAAGTGTTATCTTGGCTGAAAGAAAACGTGATGTCTGCTAAAGATATTTATATCTTCTCGGATAGTCAAGCTGCTATCAAGTGCCTGGAATCAGTCTCTACAAATTCTATAACAGCCCATGATTGTCGTTCGTCTCTCAGAGAGATGGCGGAGCAGTTCAATATTCACCTCTGTTGGGTGCCGGGGCATAGGGACATCCCAGGTAATTACAAGGCTGATGAACTCGCCAAACTTGGAACTACACTATTTATGATTCCAGTTAAGTATTCCTTAGGATTCAATAGAACAAATCTTAGATGGACAACCGGCTCGACATGTCTAGCGACAAAACAGATCTGGCCAAAGTGTCCCAGGACACTGTCTCATAGGCAGGCATGCAACAAGGCTTGGGGTATTTGCAAACGATTTTCGCAGAAGCTATCTTAACGAGGAGGAGGAAGAAACGATTCTCCATCTCCTCTGTATTTGTCCGGCCCTCTCACAAAGAAGAAAACTCCATTTGGGAGCGTTCTACTATAGTGATCTGAATGTTCTAAAAAACACAGACGCTTCCTACGCTTCATCAGAAGCCCAATTGGTTCAACGAGTAGGTAGAATTAAATTGAAGAAGGGACCTTGTTATGGACGAAGTGTGTCGGCTAGCCGACAGCAACTTCAACCTAACCTAACCTAACCTTGTAGCTGTTGTGTGTATGAAAATAATTTCTAGATCTAGATCTGTACAAAATTATTCGAATCAACCAGTGTAACAAAGGGTAAATTTATAGCCGTTGGTGTTGCAATATTGTTAATTGCATTAACCTTTCTTTACCCAACACACTTTTATCGCTTAAACTATCTGCCAAAACGTTAAAGTAAAACATTGCTCCTGGGTCCGAATCGTCTTGAACGAGCAATACCTGATTGAATTTTGTTTCAGTAAGCTTTTGGTCGTTTTTCGTCTACAGATGTGACGACTTGTCCGCTTGAGTTGCTTGACATAATATTATCATATTAGATCCATTCAAACGCATTAATGGATGGATTCGTTAAAATTTAAAGCGCATCAGACTCATTCATCGGGGTTCTTATTTTTATATACAGAGGGACCAAATATGAACGATAGGGAACAGCATTTAAATAAGATGAGATGTACAATTTATTTGGGCTTCATTTTTAAGCTACATTCGTGCCGTTATAAATGAGGAATAGCACATCATTTAAATGGTCGCTATGACTTCCTTGGCAGCGCTTCAAGCGGTTATTCCCATTCAACATTTACGGCGTTATTCCGGCAAAGAGTAATCTCTAAAAGCTTTTTTTCTTTTTTTTGGAACATGAAAAATGTCAAAAATAAAAACAAATTAACAGATGGAAAGAAGGGCGCAGTAAAATGACTCCAAGGGAATTAAAGCCCGCAAGTCTTATATCCCCAGCACCCATTAGTAAGGCATATGCAGTATGCAACGGTTAAAGTAGGTTTACTTTCTTCTTTTTTGTCCTTTGACAGTTTTTACAAATAGAGTTAAAGCACATGCATTTGTGGAAACATCAAAACGCTGATGGTAGTTCAACCAGAAAATATTCTGTCCTGTCTCTGAATATAAATTGGAAAAAATCGTTTTCGCAGCGGATACGCGACAGAATTTATTTGTCTGTTTATTCTGTTAAATATATTTCATATATATATATTTTTCAACGCCATATATGCGACGGGTCCTATGTGTGGGAGCCTTTACTCTTAAATCGGAATGAATTTGCTTTTGGTGTGTCTCTTTGCACTGAAAAATGTAGGTACATACACCGAAAGCTAACAGTGAGAGTACGTTGTCAAAAAACTGTTTACTTTTGACCTGTTCAATTTTGACAGAGTGACGTGACTCTGAGAGAGCGACTGAATTCTGTGTTTCCCTTTAACGCTTGTAAATTGTTTAAAAGTTGCCGAAGAATAGACTCGGCGATATTTTGTTCAGACATGAGTCTCATTTTAATTGTTTTATCAGCAAATAAGATTATTTCCGTTTGAACGGAAGGAAACCCACAAACCATGTGGAATATTCCGTTCACTCATTATTCCATCTCTCTTCCGTCTTTGATTATGCACATGGATATTCTTTTTATTTATGATCTGTTGTTTGCTTTGTTATTTTTGTCTATTTGTATTAGGCCACTCTTTTTGGCGACCTTATCATTTTGTGCAGGATCATTAAAGCAGATCTTCGTTCCCGAATTGAATGGCATCAATATAGCTTAAAGCTTACATAATAGGTCTGTTCCCTAACGATAATGAATTCGTACATCTTAGGCAAGTTTATTCAAACTTCGCAAATGTTGGACAGAAGAGAACCAAAAAGAGAGAACAAAACATTTCCCCTCCATAAAAAAACCGCAAATATAAGCCCAAGAAATTTCTTTGGGCTAGTTTGTTATTGCTGACAGATGGTTGTCAAATCGTTCGAATGCTAATTTGTAACTGACTTTTTATTTGATTTCATTCACAGTTTGTGCTTGTATAGCATGAAAATAGATGTAAGAAGCGAAAGAATTGAACTTTTTAATTTCTGCAATATAAATTTGTAGTTTGTTATGCTGATATTTGAGTATTGCCGCCTAGAAAAACTTTAAATTTTTTAAATTTGTGGTTCAACGCGTTCCTTTTCTTTTTGGTTATATTTTATTTCAGTGAGCGAATTCTCTTGCAATGAGAGAAAAGTGATATATTGCCAATATTGAACCAACCAACAGGCCTTATTTTTATCTTAAACCACGGATGGTTTGAACGGCTCTGTCACTGCAATTTTCGATCACTCATTTAGGCATTCAGCACTCACAACTGAAGCGAGCTCAAGTTTTATTAACAATTTTGTAATGATTTATAAATAGACTGGTAGCGTCAAACGCTTCATAGTGGTCCTGACAATTAGTGAATAGTTTTACACCTGGTAAAATATTTAAGAAACCGAAAGACCTCAATTTGCACAACTAGCACCTCTACTGAAACCGAAACGACTCGATAATTCTTTCAGTTGTCGTGTTCAGAGGTCAATCGCGTATGACAAGGACTGTCTCATCTGAGCAACCATAAGATACAGTCAAATATTTCAATGCAAACGGCTTTCCTGTCCGTCTAGGGTAGTCTTAAAAACAAATTTTGTAAAGGGTTTTCCAATGAGAGGTGTTATTTTGAATGACCCGCTATTTCGGTAGCTGTCATATTTGAAGCTTTTATTCTTTGACATTTGACAAGTAGAAACTACGCCATTACTAAAAATGGAACGAACGAACAACGAATTGAAATTATTAAAATTCACTACAAAAATGGTGAAAATCTTGCAGTCACAGTTCGCAAAACTAAAGCATTTTTTGGTCGCCATGAAGCACCTTGTCGGACCGCAATACAGAAATTGGTGGAAAAAATGGAGCTGTTGGAACAAGTTGGTGATGTGAAGAATAAAACCCGTGCACGTCGCTCAAGAACAACTGAGAATATTGCTGCTGTAGCCCAAACTGTTGAAGAAAACTCGGGTTTGTCCATTCCTCGTCGTTTTTTGGAATCGAGAGATGATTAATGATTTTTTATGGTTGGAGTTGGATGGTATTGTTCTGGACAACGTTTACTTCCAACAAGACGGCGCTACGTACCACACAAGCAACGAAAGCATTGATCTTTTACGGGAAAAGTTTCCGGACCGTGTTATCTCTCGAAGAATTGGCCACCGAGATCTTGTGATTTAACACCTTGCGACTTCTTCCTTTGGGGCCACGTGAAAGATAAGGTCTACGCCAACAGCCCAGCGTCGATTCAAGACCACAAAGATAAAATTCGTGAGGCTATCGAGGACATAGGGCAGCCACTTTGCGATTTGGTTATGGAAAATTTCATGAAAAGGATATGGTCCTGTATGCGTGCTCGTGGTGGCCATTTGGCTGATGTTGTTTTTCATTATTAACGGCATACCTTCCTTTTTATTTTGAAATAAACATCCGATCATTTATTATTTATCTCAAAAAAGCATTTTTCTTTGAATACCAAAATAACACCTCTTATAGTTCGATAACTCACAATTTCAAACACAATAAAATGCATAGCCAATGGACTAGATTTTCCCCTAATGCCTTTGTCTTTAGCACAGGAGAAGTTAGGTTTTGCTTTAACTTTTAAAGATATTGTCTGATAAGGTGCATGATCTGGCTTTTAATTTAAACAGCTGTTGGATGTTTCGCACATTCTTCGCAAAGCCATGTCCATCTTTTTCTTGGCAAAAAAACTAACCATGATTTATTTTTTTTTTTTACAATAATTGCATAACCAACATGACAACGTGTTGATATGATACCTTAGAAATTTTCTCCTCACGTGTAACGTGAAACATTTCATCTCATTAGTATCCACAACAAGTAAAAAAACGGGCAAACAAACAAAAAACGCACACTTATCAGTATTCCCAACGCACGCACATAGTTATTAATTCGCAACGCAACTACACACCTGTACCAGGCACACACAACAGCACAACAGTGATCCCTTTCATTTGGCTGTCACTTTCCCAGCCCTCCCAGTCCAATAGTCAAATGTATCAAATGCACATTTATGCCAACAAAGTAAAAAATGCATCCAAATAAATAGTTTCACGCATCAAAGACCACGAAATTAAACTGAAGCCAGACTCAATTTGGTTGTTTTTGTTGTTGTTTGTCTTGTGCGAAGCACCACCGTACCCTACCCCAAAAAATGAACAAACAAAAAAAACACTCCACTTCAGCATAACCTAACAATAACATTCACAATTCACAAAACACAATCCAAACTATTGTCCAAGAAATAAAAAAAAAAAAAAAATTAAACCGTTTCCTCTCAAGATTGTCTGCTTGAATTGAATATTTTGTCAAAAAGTGTTCAGTCTTTCAGTGAGTGCGTCGCGTCGGGTCGGTTGAATCTTAAGTCGTTCGTAGTCCACTATGCACATTGCTCTGCTTATGATAAGAGAAACTGCTTCCCTTGCGTTTGTCGTTCGATTCTCTTTCTGGACTTTCCAAATAAAGATATAATTAACTCGAAATTTGATTAATTCGTTCTGCTTTGAGTGCGGCGTCGGGCGTACCTACTCATTCGTTTCGGTTTATCAAAGAAGGTGGCAGCGACTTCGATAACGTGACTTAATTGAAAGATACCCAGAGTGTGACTCTGCGATAAAAATTATTCATTTGCTGTTCAGTTGAAAGACGCACGCTAAAACAGACGTTATCGTGATATTCAAAACAGTTGCTAGTTGCTCAAGTGCACAGGATTTGATCTAATCTAAACAGCTTTCTTTTGACAGCCGAAAACATGAGTATTAAGTGCTCGCTTTTGCAGGTATGTACAACAATTAGTGTGCAAGTTTAAATTGAGCTGAACTTTTAACGCGACCTGTCTAAGGTTGCAATTCGATATAAATGTTACAACGACTTGTAGTGTTTATCACTGCGATAAGTAATTGAGAGCGTTTGCTGGTTATCTTTTCTTTTTTGCCCCAAAATTGTGGTACATTTTATGTTGCATGCAATAATAAACAATTATGCTTTCACTTTATCTCGAGTAATTATTTTTTAATGTTTTACGGTGACATACTTTGTGTTTGTGTGGCTAAGCGAAACTGCGGCAATTCGTGTGTGGTATGCTGTTCTTTGCCAATAGTGTCGTAACGAGGTTAGAATTTTGCAGTTCTGATGACTAGACAAGAACTTTAGGCTGTGTTGAAGGTTTTTTAGTACTTCATGTTGCGCTGATCAATGTCAATATTGATGTTTGTTGATGGTTGTCTACCGTATAAACAGGTGCACAGTTGGCCCTTGACTTTTGGTTAGTGCTGTCGTTTGCAGTACAGCGGAAAGTGGATTACTACCACTTTGAGGTTGTCGTAAAGTTATAGGTACCTCCCGTTTATCTACTTTAAGAGCGGATTTTAAATAAAGTCAGATAGCCTCAAACTGAAGAAGGACTATAACAAGCTTTTTGTTGCTCAGTACCACCTGGAAAGCACTTGTTTATCTATTTACGGACTTACTTGGGCTGCAATTATGGGTTGACCTGGACCTCAACTTAGAAACCTACTTAGAAACCTCTCTATCTACTGCGGTCCTGAGCAAATGCACCCTGCTTACTGACTCTCCCTCCATTTGGATTAAGACTTCACTTAACTTTGTATGTTCGATTGGTACGGAAGAAAGCAATCTTTTTCCGATTTAAGATCACTTTTGTGATTCTCCGAGAAAAATCGCAGAGTTACAGATTTATCCTGCGTTTACACCATCACACATTCCTAACACGGAAGATTAAAATTATGCCCAATACTAAATAGCCGTCTGACTGACAGGGACAACATGATATTTTTCAACTGCAAAGAAACGCATTGCATCGGGTGGATCTATTTTTGTTAATTATTTATGTATTTCAAATGTTTTAATTAAAATTTTAGCAGAAAATGGAAAACGTTAAGAAAAGTTTCGAAGGCTACACGTATTTTATTCCAATCGCACGAATGTCAACAAAAAAAGAGCAAGTGACGTTTTTATGTTCGATTAAACACACGAAATCTGAAATCTGAGAACAAATCTGAAGAACCCCAATAAAACCACATTGATAAAGTAAAAAGTCGCTTTAGACCAAAGGAACAGGGATGGCAAATGTAACTACTAGTTTGATGTCGTATGTGATGTTGTTATCAGAGTTTCGAGAGGAACCGAGTTGTTAACAACTTCATAAACTTTAGGCGAACGTGGCCTCATTTTTACAAATTTATCATTGAGGCAGTGCCAGCTAGCTCTGTTCTGATTATGATACCATTTTCTTTCCGGTCTATGTGCTCCACAACCAGATTTAAATTTATGTCGTTTATTGGGACCATCAGATGTATTTATTCAGATCTCAAATTTTACGCGGCTCATGGACACGGTTGCCGCATTTGCCATTTATGACCAAATTTGGTCATTATTTGTTCTCTTGGTCACATGGTCCTTTTTTATTCACTTGGGTAATTTTTTACGAAATGAAAAAAGACGTTCGACTTCAATTTTTATGCAACCTAAAGTGTATGCAGGCGCAGTGGCTTAGTGGTTAGTGTGTTGGACTACTAAGCGAGGGGTCCCAGGTTCGAATCCCGCAAAAACCCAAATTCCAACTTAGGGTTTTTTCCACTGCGCTGCCTCTCGCGAACGTCTGACAAACATCCGAGAGTATAATTGTCTTTAGAGCTTCTCAATTAGCCGTTTGGAATCGGCATAAAATTGTAGATCCCTTCCATTCGTTCCAAAAATAAAACTCACACAAAACGAATGGTTGCGAGAAGCTTGGCCTTGGGTCCCTACGGACCTGTTGCGCCAACTATATATAAAGTGTATTTCTTTTCGTCTGATTGTTCTATCTTTACAAATATTTCGGACTTAGATTACTTTGGTCATTCAAAGCTACAGTTTCCAATTTTGGACAAAAACTTTATTCTCAAATGGCAACCGTGCTCATGGAACATGCAACGAAATTGATCTGCATTTCTAAATGTATTAGTGCGTTATTTGACAGCTGTTCAAATTGCATTTGTTTTTGGGGAAAATAACAAATATGAATATTGATTTAAAAAATGGACGAAGACTCGTAATCTTCAGATGATGAGGAAGAAGAATAAGGCGACGATGGATATAATTAATTCCTCCCAAATTATATCCATGGCGATTTTCTATTTACGTATTTATCTATTGTGATTTGTATGTAACTCTTCGCACGACAGCGGCGCAAAGTATATTGGTTGGTAATAGTGTCAGTGTGATCTGCAAAAAGTGATCCGAATCAAAACAAAAAAATAGATTTTTTGTCCCAATTGAAAACCACATCAAACAAAGTAAGCGCTGTCAGGTAACCATCAGTGATGCCAGATTACAAGATTTTTGAGCTCCAAAATATGTAAAGACTTTCATCAAATTTCAATATTTTTTATATTAATAATTTTCTTAATCTAACAAGTTAAAACAAATGTTTCCATTGAAGGAAAACGTTTTCCTCCATTAACATAAAAAAAAATTAATATAATTTTCATCCCGGGGATCCCACAAAACTCGATTTAGTTAAAATAATTTAATTAAATGAATAACTTGAATGAATAATTTTAATTTTTATATTCAAACAAATTATTTCCCGTCATACGAATGGGGAACTGCGAAACATTTCATAAACGTTTCATTGGTGTCCAGACCAACGAAATATTTAATAAACATTTCATAACATTTTTTTTTTCTGTAATAAATGTTTATGAAATGTTAATGAAATATTTATGAAACATTTATGAAATGTTTATGATATGTTTCGTTGGTCTGGACACACCTTGAGACAGTAGTCCAGAATATAAAACTATAAAACGACATTAGTCGGTGCCTATCGGGTCATTGGGAAATGCTCTCGGTTATTAGCACAGCTCAGTTGATAGGACCTTGTTGTTCCTTCCATCATGTAAATACATACTTTCGTCAAACCGAATTTTTGAAATAAGTTGGTGTCCTCATCCCCACTAAATAGCTTGCAGGTAGACATTCCTTTAAAGATGCTTTATTGCAGTCGAGCTTGGATTGTGCTATCCTCAATGCTTTTTGGTCGGTTTGATGGAAGCCTCCAGTTTTATTATTTAGATGGCTTTTTTGACAACAGTTTTTCTTAATCCTCGACACTGATTGTGACTCGATTTTAAAGGTTTCCTTTATTTTTTCAATAGATGTCTGTTCGGAACATTGTTCCTAGAGTAGCATCTCTCTATTTTCTTGGTCGCGCTCTTCTGAAACTTGTTCTTTTTTATCAATGAAGCCGATGTTCTGCCCTTCTTTTGAGTTGCGCTTTAGATGAGTTGCCTTGCCGCTGGTGCTTTTCGGACTTCATCACACCTGGGATTTTGTTCGAAGTGAAACTCAGCAAATCTGATAAACTCTCCGCATCGATGTTACTTTTCTTTGGCACTTGATAATGGCTGCGATGTTGAAGGGCAGCTTCGTATAATTTTCCCAAATGCTCATTTCCCAGCTAACTACTCTACTGCTGGTAAGTTTTTTTGAATCACCGCGGATTTATCCATTGACATTTAGCGCAATGTCACACGATATATGATTCCCAGGTGAACTCGCTGGCGAATGAAATCTTTGTCAATGGAACTTGAAGCGAACTAAATGCGAATCGTGAATTCGCAAATTTTGCTCTTTTTTGCGATCTTTTAAAGTGGGGAGTGTCTTAATTCTGAAGTTTGTACAGTCCAAAGCATGATGCGAGCAACAAATAGGCACAGCAGCGGCAACAACTTTTGTTGGTGTCGAGAACATTAGCACAGTAGAGTAGAGTCATCCCCGGCAAATCAAATAAATTCAGTTGATGTTTATGATTGCCAAACCCTATTTGTAGAACAGCTTACCACGGACTACAAACGTCAAACTTCTATTTAACGCCTTTACTCTTAGTGGCCTCGAAGTCATGTTACTAAAGATCTGCTAATTGTTTAAAAAATAGCACAAAAAAATTATTTGTTTTTCATTAATAACTAAGCAAACACAAGTGTTAATGAGTCGAATAATTTCACTCATTCACACTTTCGTGTGTGAAGTCACCTCTTAACGTTAGTCTTTCTTCACAAAAAGTAAATGTTTCTAGGGCCTGATTTTGAACCGTTTTCACTTTCGTTCACCTCTGAATCTGTAATTAGGATAGTAAGTAACGGCCTTATCAAATAAAGTTCATGCACACACAGAGGTCACAGGCGAAAGCCACTAATTAAGTGACTAATGCTGAGGCGTTCGTTGCGTATTTTATGAACAACAAGAGTGAGAAATATTCAATTACTTAAGTGGAGTCAATTATGCGGGAGGAATAGTGTTATGTGCCGGATGCAGATGTATAAATTCTGTTTTCATTTACTTGTAGGACACTCGTCTTGAGCTCGACCTCAAGGAAGAGAAGTTAGCATCGTTGCAGCGAGAACTAGAGGAGATGACATTCGGTGGTGGCACCGAGGAGGAAATCGCCCAACTGCGACGTTCCAAAATGGATATGGATCGCCGACTGAAGGAGCAGGAAGAAGAACTCGACGAAATGGCTGGACAGGTGCAATTGCTGGAACAAGCTAAACTTCGGCTGGAGATGACTTTGGAGACAATGCGAAAGGATGCACGTCGCGAAGCCCAACAGAGAGATGATGAACTAGAAGAGGCGCGTGGCAGTGCCTATAAGAAAATTAAAGGTTTGTTTGACTTTCATTAGGTACAAGCGCAAGATTTATTTTATTCTTTGTTTTTTTTTTTCAACGACAGCTCTTGAATGCCAACTAGAAACCGAACATGAAGAACGTACTCTGCTGCTCCGCGAAAAGCACGAACTGGAACGTCGTCTCGCATCGATGGAAGATCAAGATCGTATCGATCGACAGTCGGAGGAAGCAATCACACAGAAACTCAAGCGTGATCTGCGTAAATACAAGGCGCTGCTTAAGGATGCTCATGCTCAGTTGGAACGACTTAAAGCGGATTCGCCGGGAAAAACTCTGATCCGTCAATTGCGTAATCAACTAGAAGATGCCGAGTCGACAAGAAGCCTAGCCGTAAAGGCAAGGCAAACAGCCGAGGCGGAATTGGCTGAAGTTCAGTCATTGTTCGAGGAAACACAACGGGCACGCAACGATGCCGAGGATAGGGCAACAACATCGCAAAGAGATCGAGCTGAGCTGCAAGCACAAATCGAAGAGAACGAAGAAGAAATGGCTGAGCTGATGAAGAAGTACAGCACTACAGTGAAGCAATTGAATACAGAGCAAATTGCAATGTCCGACTACGAGTTCCGGATATCAGAATTGGAAGCCGAGAGGAACACACTTAAAGATCAGGTGGGAGAGTTGCAGCAACGATTGGAAAATGTGGAGAATATGAGTGATCCGTCGGCTGCTATGCTTTCGAAGCGGTGAGTTTATTTTTTTTTTAGTTAGATAAACAAATTTGCTTTTTACTTGCACTGCAATAAAATAAACGGAACTCATCTAAACCAACAAAAAACTATTCATATTTCCACAGCCTTGAAATACGCACCAAAGAATTAGAGTCCCGCCTTGAGTTGGAACAAGCCACCCGCTCACGTCTTGAGGTGCAAATCACGCGCCACAAGGAATCCGTAGAGAAGATACAAAATGAAGTTACCCAGTCAAAGATGCGAGAACTAAATGCTCAAGATGCTCTCAAGAAGGCGCAAAAGAGTCTACGCGAACTTCGTGAAGAGTTCCATGTCATTTCAAATCGAGAACAAGAATCAATTACAAGAAGAAAAGATCTTGAGAAGAAATTGGAGAATGCTGAATCAGAAGCGGTATCGTTGCGTAATGATTTGCGTTTGGCATTACAGAGGATCACAGACTTACAGCAAGCCATGGAAGAGGGCGACGATGATGTTAGTGAAAGGTATGTCTAAACTCATTTAATGCGTAAGTACCGTCTCAGAACTTGCTATTTCAATTTCTAGTGATGACAGCGACACCACAGATGCTTCGATTAGTGATTTAGAAGAACGTCTCAAGCCTATTCAGGTGAAACGAACACCGATTTCAACGAAGAACAAGGAGACAACGAACGGTGTGGGTGGTGGCAGTGATACAACATTAGTTATAAGAGAAAAAAAGAGTGAGAACAGCCCAAGGTAGGTCTGGTTGTGTTTGGTTTAGAGTTCTGTAATATTGTTTCTGTTATTATTGTTTTTTGTCATACATGTATTTGCATGCCCTTTGTGTATTTCTCATGTCACTTGCATGCCTTAAGGTCAATCACTTTGTATAGAACAGCCTGGGGATACATTTTTGCACTGTATGTCTATGTTCATGTAATTAACATTTGAAAAAAAAGAAGAATTTCGTTCCAATATTTAAGCCTTGCACTTAAGAGAGCGAACAGTTTATGTGGATCACAAGGCAGAAAGTCGGCTGTAAAGAATTTTTTTTTTTGTTCTGCTTGTGTTAGATCATGGAAGTCCTAAACGCAGACGTTGACAAGTGTTTAGTTGATAGTTTATTACATTTTGTTTGTGTGTTAATTTATTTTTATCCGAAAAAATACGATTTCAACCGATACTTCTTTTATCACTCTCTAGTGGAGTTGCTGCAGTGGGTTTTTTTAGTTTGTTATCTAGTTTGTGTCTCGTTTGTGCTTTGCGAAGTCTTCCCGTAGTTCTTTGCAGATTTATTTTGTATCTGGAAATCCGTTTGTTGTCGTGTTAACCATGGACTCCAGCAGTACGGTTGCGATGATAAGGTGGTCTCGTACCATTTCAGCCACAGTTCTTTATCAAGAGGCTGCTTCTTAAACGGGCCTCATATCAAAGCGATTGCTTTAATTAGAGGTTGCTTCCCAATCGGTGGATACTTAAATTCTGCTTTACATTGCAGAAGTAAACAAATCTTTTGTTATTGGTCTTATGGTTCAATATTTCCCCATGTTTACGTCCTTCGTTGTGGCTTCTAACCTCGTTGAAACTGGCCGGGCACGTTGCAGGGTTCCAGAATAAGAGTTCTGTGATGGCCTCATATGTACAAAGTGGGTTTGTTCTTGCTCCGTCCGCTTACCCTAGATAAACAGATCTATTGAAGAATATTGAATGTCTTCGTTGTCGATTCGTGCTCTCTGGAAGAGCTCGCCTGGTAAACAGAGCCTGCACAATTGAAAAAATCCTTAAGGTTTAATTTTTTCCGGGGGTTGAACCTGAGCCCTCTCGTTTAGTAGTTGACAACACTATCCACAGAGCCCCCTGAGGAATTTATGTAGTGTATAATATTTAAAGTTCGGATGACGGTTGAGCAGCCCGGGCCAGTGCTGGTTACTATACAGCTTAGCCCATTCCATTTGTTCTACTCAATAAAGACCCATATTGCTATTGGTATTTTTTCTTTAATCACCTTTTTCCATTATTTGATTTGTCGAGTTCTATTTTTGTAGGCATGCTTTCTCAGTAACTTTCTATACCTCCATCACACTTTACAATTTCAGCACAGTAAATATTGTAGACGAGATTTAGCTTCAAGCACTCACACACATTCACGGACTAGAAAAACAATTATTTCTCATTACTCGTACTAATCATTTTCAAAGCCATCATCATACATGTTTTCTCTCTTTTCTTTTTTTGTGTTTGTCTTTTCTTTCTTTTTGTCCGCATTCCGCGTGTATGGTAAACACAGCTTTTTCTTGTTATAGGATCACAGTGACGTCACCATCGATGACATCAATTGGCGCAAATCCAAATAGTATTAGTAATAGTCTAGAAAATGGTGAGTCCTCATACGCATAAACACAGCTTGCTACATGAGCCCATAACGCAAGCGAGTCAATCGTTTCGTCTATCAAGTGAAGAAAAATAAAATAAAATAATCTTTTTTTACAACTAAAGCTGTTCCGAATATACATACTTAACTACATAAAAAATAAATAAATTTTTAAATTTATATGCTATATACCTAAATAATCATCAATCATCAGCATCACTGAAACTAAACAAAAAACAAACTTACATACACATCATATACATTTTTCATCAATAAGAACTTTACATAAATTTCTTTTGCTTATTGCAAATTTATTATTATTAGTTTTTATTATTTTGTTTTACTCTTTTTTTTATAATTATAAAGAATTTGTTAATATATAGATAATATATTTTATAATTTCTAAGCAAAGTCTCCAAATCGATTTATAAGTAAACAAAAATAATAGGCAATACTATTTAACTCTTGTAAATTTATTTAACAAACAAAAGAAAAACAAAGAAGCATTATATATGTTAGAGCGTTTCTTTTATGAAAAAAAAAAACAAAAAGAAACGAAATCAAAAAATAGAACAAAAGTAGTTAATTTTGAAATGAAAGCAAAGCCCAATAAAGAAATGAAAAATATCTGAAATATGTAACAATAGCTCTGTATTTTATTATTATTTATATTGATTGTTATCTACTGAATAAAATATATTAATTTACATATCCACATTTTTATGTTTTAGTTTTTATTTTATTTTTTAATTTCTTTATTATTTAGCTAAACTGAAAATGCAAATAATTTGTTTGTTTTGTGAAATTCATTAAAGTAAATCAGAAACATGTATTCAAATAATAATGAACTATAAATTAAAGTAACAATAATAATAATGTACTTGCATAATTGGAAAACATATATATTTTATAATAATATTGTAATAATGATTTGTTTAAAAAAATATATACCTATATAAAATGAGATATGTATGATTTGTGCATATAATCTGCAAAATATCACAAAATATAATAAACGATTGTTATTAACTCAAATTGTTCTGTTTTTACTTGTTGTTTAAGGAGCGGCACTGGCATTTATTATTTCTTCCTACTGGTATGGGTTTTGTTCTTGTTTACTCTAGATCGCGCTTACGGTCGTTGGCGAACAGTAGTGGCCTTATTTAACGAGTTGCAAGCTAGATGCTTCTAGTTACTCTAAGGTTGGAGTCGCTTCTTCGTTGTCCCACAGGTAGTCCATTGTTTTAACAGGTATTTCGCCGTGCTTTCCTTAAAGTGAAGAAGTAGAGTCGAAACCGCGAGAACAGTTATGAAATCAAAAGCTCAGTTTTAAAGTAATTCCTTTATTTGACTCTAGAGCCCGCTGTCTCGATGCAATGGCTGCGACCTTAGAGTATTAATTTTAAACCGGTTCTGCCTTGTCTATAAAAATTCCTAGTCCTTTTATACTGGCCATTTCTGGTTCACTCGCATTCCCCTCCAACATACACATTCTTCCGCAACTTCTTGTGGTGCGTTGCTCAACTACGCTGATGCGGTCATTTGTTCTTCAATAACCCAGAATACCATCGATATCGCAATAAGTCATTGGCGCTTGTCCTAGCTATGCGTAGTGCATTGTCAGCATAAGGGCGTCGTTGGTATCAACATGTCACTCGTACTTTGCCTCGACCACACATAGTGTTGTGTCAGCATGTGCACAGAACTTATATGCGGAATCCCCTTTGACTGTGCCGTCAATGGAATATCCATTACTCATACTGTTTATGGTTTTTTGTCGGCGATTTGTGAGAAGGACATGTAATATTTTGACACTGACCTAGTGAAGCGACTTATTGGGAATATCGTACATTAGGCATTTTATGTTATGAGGAAATATGACGTGTGAGTAGATATGAAAAGTGCATATGGGAAGAAGTGGAATGCGAGTGGTATTTGGAATAGAATTAATGGGATGGATACCAGATGTGTTTATGTAGGTAGGTACTACACCATTTTCTTCACTCGAAGTTTAAAACAGAACTAGGGATTTTTATTTTCAACTTGAGAAATTGCTTTTATTCACTACAAGTTGAAACGCTTAAATTTAGATATTCCAACGTTGAGAAAGCATAAAGTCAAGTTTGTATTTGCTTACTCGTTTGGGGTTTTTGACTGTTCAAATCAATTCAAATAATGTATCGTTTAAACTAATGCTGGGATATTTGGCAATGTTCTGATTCGAGCAGTAAAGATGATGGAGTGGATGAGCATTTGGTCTTTGAGCGACGGCAATACAAGATGGTACCACATGTAAACCTTGAAAAATGGGACGGCATCATCTATCGTTTTCGTCTTTCAAAGCAGGCGACAATGATGGTGCTCCATCTTGTAATGAATTCGTGTGTTGGGAGAAGGCATTGTGTATCGCGAAAACCTTCGAATTTATTTTATATTTTGTTGAGTGCCGTGGTTTTCTTCTGCGATAGATCGTGTAAATTGATTGTTGTTCAACTGTCGATTTTATATCAAGTTATCGGAAAGTGGAAAAATAGGGAATAAAACGGCCTTTAAAGACTCGTCGGTCCGAGTTGTTGGCCATGCGCTCAATCCACGTGACCTAGACACCTCAGACGTTGTATGTTATGCTTTTTGACCAACTCAATGTTGTCGAATCTCCTTCAATACAAACTTTGACAGCGATTGACAAGAGTGATTCTTCGCTCCACTACTGCCACTTTACTGAGTTTTCCCGATATTGTCGATATCATCAACCTTATTATGAAAACAGTTGAATAGACTTTTGAAAAATCTTCTGATGTTGGCTTGTGCGTTAGTCTCGTACAATTGCTTCAAAAGTGCTGCTAAACAAGCTACATGATAGCGCGTCACCTCATTTTAAACCCTATTCGACATCAAAGGGTTCTGTGGTATTCTTTGCCACTTGAAAGGAGCAGTGAGGTTTCTCCATCGTCATATACCGCACAGAAAAACTAGTTTGGCATGGCCGCATGTATAGTTCGTCCATAAACACGCTATCGTAGGCGTATTAGCTGTATGTGGCAGAGTGGTTTTTTCCTAGTGAAACCCATTATTCACCCCTATCGAGGTATCCGTTCGGAACGGAATTTTCTCCGATTTGTACGACATCGGAGAAATTCCATTCGAGATATCTGTTCCGATACAACTTTCGGAAAAATTCTCCGATGACCCATAGTGCACCTTGTCGTATTGCGTTGAAGCACTTACTTTTGACAGCTACACGAAATTGTTTCCGAAGCTCTCCGACAACTTATTGCTGCGGAATATTTTAATGTGAAATGAACGGGTTTATATGCTTCATTTATTTTGTTCCGAAACGGATCCTTCGATCGCAATTTGAGCTCCGATCAGATTTGACTTTCGTAACGGATTTTTTCCGAACGGATACCTCGATAGGGGTGATTGTTGGCGACACTTATAATTCACACCGAGCCGAAAACCGGGGTTTTGCGAAAACACTCCAAAACTCCATCGAAAACAGAAGTTTTCCTTTACATATTTCAGTTTTTAAAACGAGTCATTTTCCACGAAAACAACTTCCAATCGTTGGGTTGTTGAAGCGAACACACCTTTTGCAATATTCAGCAAACTCAGCAGAACAGCTGACCGAACAAATATCACAATTCGCAACTTAAAATCATTTTCCGCACTGAATTGATGGGCTTACATTTTAAATGATCTTGATTCACGTTATTTGTAAATTAATGGGATCGAAATTTGTAACCAAAATAATTTACACAGACTTTTCATGATTATTGTCTCACAGCTGATTGAAACGTCAAACGAAAACTAGTTATGTGGTTTTCCATTGGGACAAAAAATCAATCTTTTTTTTGATCTAAATCACTTTTCATGTTCCATTGGGCAAAAAAATCAATCTTTTTTTTCGATTCGGAGCACTTTTTGCAGATCTCGATATTTTTTCAGATCTACACATACCAATATGCTTTGCACAGCTGTTTTACGTCATTTTAAGAAGTTTGCTTTCAATCCAAATGCGAAAAGTTTCGTGAAAACCAAAATAACGAAGTACATAAATATAATTTTGGAGGAATTATTATCTTCATAGTCTTCCTCGGCATCTGAAGACTACGAATCAACAAAAATACCAAATTTGTATCTGCAACAGGGAAACCATTTTCGAAGTCGATATCCATTTGTGTTTTTTGGAAAAACAAATGCAGATTGAACAGCTGATATTACTGCCACATAACGCACTAATACATTTATAAAAGCAGATCAATTTCGTTGCGCGTTCCATTTGCCACGTAAAATCTGGTGGTCCCAATCGATGCTTCTCTTTAGAACAGGATAACTTTCGAGAGGTCGAAAAAACGTATAGGTACACATAAATTTTACTCTGAACAGTAAAACTAGCGATTCGTGTTATTTGAAGATTTAGAACGACACAGGTCTTCAATTTAAATGCTTTATCATTTCCTTTGCATCTGTCCAGGGTATATTCTACAAGGTGGGGCAAAATGAATCACCCTATCGGACAATGTTTTAATTTTTGCAAATGGCGTCGTACGTCAATCATATTTGACATTTGTGAACTAGACAGCTGCTGTATAAAACAGACAAGCAATGCAGAGCTATAGTCCGCAAGCCACAATGGATATTGTGAAGGAAGTGTTTCCTGGTCGCGTAATCTCCCGTTTTGGCGATTTGGCAAGGCCAGCAAGATCGCCCGATTTAACCATCTCGGACTTCTATCTTTGGGGCTACATGAAGTCGCGGGTCTATGCCAACAAGCCGCAGACAATCGCAGGCCTAAAGGAGAATATTCGACAGGAATGCGAACAGTTATCAACGGAAATCTTGAGGAAGGTCATTGAAAATGCGATAAAACGGGCACAAATGTGTTCCCGTCCACTCAACAGAAAAAATTTGAAAAGGTCCAAATAAGGATTTCCATCACTCAAAATCACTTCATCTTCGTCTTCGTCTACAAAAGACGTAAAGTTTGTCTGTTTTTGTGTAGATTTGTACACGCATCAGGTTAAAATTGGAAAAGGACTTAATATGGAACACTAAAGGTTGTTTTATGGTATCGCAATCGATTTATTCAGAAGATATACAACTTCTTCCATCGTGCAAATATCAGGAACGAACGATTGAACCGTATCTGCTGTTGGTAAATTTAAACTTGTTTTCTCTGTTGAGCTACACAAGTTCGAGGGTATAGCTGAAGCCAAAGTAGTGCTTCCGCTAAGACTACTTCCCTCTATTGCCCTTGAGTTGAAGTCTCCAGCTCCGACTTTTATGGACGGTAAATTTACCCACAGTTCAGCATCCAAAAGCACTTTACTATTGTAGGGTACATATAAGGTATGGATATAGTACTAATAAGTATGCCGTGTCGACAAAGTTTGATCCAGCTCGTGGCAACTTTCAATGTCGGTCATTGTCAAAGCAGACTTTGCAATCAATATTCGTTCTACTTGATTCCACTTTTTGCCAATGCCCTATAAATGAAGTTTTTGCCAACTTTCGGATTTCATTCACAACCCACTTACACAAAACACGCAACACTAAAAATAGTTCGTGTTAAGTAAATTCAAGTCCTTGACCTTCACGACACGTCATGAGTTGCTTTGGCACTTGATTCATTCAGTGTCCCTCTTGACAACCGACGAAATACAAAAATGTCCACACACGGACTTGTTGAAACTATAATATCCGCCACCAAATTACCATTCGAATCACAATCCCGTCATCAACAGGTTCGTCTGTTTGCAAACAAAGAAAGGAAGAAAACAAAAACCCCAGATTTCGAAACGTAAACAATTCACAGCTGACAGTAATTTGATTTGAGTAAAAACGAAAAAACCCTTTCGAAAGAAACAAAAAAAAGACCCAAAACACCCCATATCGATCAAACAAAAAATGCCTCAAATTTATGAGGTAAAAAAACAGTTGACTTCAATCCTTTGCAGTCAGTTTCATTTCAGAATTTCATAAGTTAGTATCATAACTTTGAAAGAAGTTAAGTTGCGACGCTTTTTCTTCAAAAAAAAAACTGTCCTTTTGAAGGACACCCGCAGTTGAAACTACAGATTTCTGCTCAAAAATGGATGACAGAACTATAGATTTGATATTTTCGGGCTCACTAGAGTCCCTCCCGCCAGTGAGTTCAAAAATCGTGCGTATTTTTACCAGTTCTACCTTTACAGGTGAGAGAATCCAATTCAAAATTTTTCTCTGTTATGTAATCAAATACGTCTTTTCATTTAGACACAACCATGGAGCGGAACACTTTGATGGCGAAGTGCTATCCGCGAATCAAGGATTACTGTCGCGAAAAACATGGTTTGGAGTTTCAAGTAAGCGATTTTATTTGTTGGACTTTGATGTCACTATCTGGTGCTGGTAGTCTCATTTAAATTTAAAGCGGTGAATTTGTAACGGCGTGTTTGGAAATGCGTGCCATTTTATATGTCGCGACTATTATTGTACTGTCATTCCAATGCGAATGTTGTCAAATCACGGTAAATGTGCTATTATGAGAGGTTCGTGTCAAAGTCTATGCCAAGTGATGATGTATTTCAATATTTCAATCGATTTCTGTGCCTTTAAATATTTGTACGTATTCTTCAATCGGATTGGTAAAAAGGACATGATGAAAGTCAAAGATAAACCACTGAGGCACTGAGTCTCTGCGAAATCGCGATTCTATTAAAAAGTGTAAAAAGGATCTAGAATTATTTAGGATTATTTTTAATTGCTTTTTGTCTTATATTTATTTCGTTGTTTAATGCAATTGGCCAAAGGGGTGGGGGGCAGTTGGTACAAAGTTTTTAAGGTCGTTTTGGTGCTATTTTCTGTAGATTTGTGCAAAATGAATGAACTAAATGATTTCAAATGCGTAGATGATGCAGACGCTCCAAAATTTTGGCCGATCGAAATTCTAAAAGCCGGAATTTTTTTAACCGGAAAAACACCGAAAGTGCAAAAATCATACAGGAAAAAAGATGAAAGTGCGGTCACAGGAACATATTTTAAAACTGATTGTTGAAATCGAGGCCTCTGGTGTTCTCGGTGTCTAGAATTAAAAATTGTTTTCTGTGCATTGCGTACATTGCGGAGTCACTAAAGTTAAGAGATCATGGACTGGACTTGGGCTTGGACTTTATACAATTCGATTTGTTTAAAGTCCATGCGCAAAAAATTGTTATGCAATTCTGGCTCCTCAGCTCTTAATGCAACGAGAAGGTTTGTGCAAAATCCCTCCTGCTGTCAGTGGGCCACCCAATCCTTCGTCCAAATAAGACGACTTTTATGTGTCTAGCCATCCCCCGCTCTGCTTTTAAATACGTTTGCGGCCAAAACAGTCGCAATTGCAACTTATGTTCCATTCAAATTTTTTGTCTATTATTACGTGCTTTTCAATCAAGACTTCACCATCGAATGAAAAAAACAACAATTTTTAATTTGTCCGACAATGCCTGCAAACGGATCTGCCAATATTTCGTAAGCAAACATCTGCCAACCATGTGAACTGGCAATTTTCTACCTGATAAATTATTTGCAGAAAAACCATCTGCAAATGAAATTGTCAGAGTTTGGGACAAAACTTGGCAGCCGTGTTAACTGGCAATTTGGTATTGTAAGGTAGTTCGCTATTGTCAGATCATTTGCAGCTCATTGCCAGATCATTTGTAGACCTGGCAATATTGGCGGATCTGGCAATCGTCTGAACATAGCTTGACGCACTTCGCATTTGCCACCCTATAAAAATATTGTTTCTAGGCAAGTAACGGAAAATCGGCCGCAGTTGGGTGTTTCAGTATTGTCACTGATTTCGGTTTTCACGAAACTTTGCGCATTTGTTTCAAAACGAACTTCTTAAAATGACTTAAAACAGCTGTGCAAAGTATATTGTTATTAGTGGCAGTGTGTGTAAATCTGGAAAACTATCGAGATTTGCAAAAAATGATCCGAATAAAATCATCAAGTGAAATGACAGCGAGGCGCAGCACTGAATTCATGCTCCGAGAAATGAACTGGGCATATTTCATGGCACAACTAGGGTGCCCTATAGAAGTCATGCCAAACACAGGTTTTTAGTGAAAGGGCGAGTTCAGTGAATACATCAAACACAATGGCCGTGTTCCATTGGACGCTAGACGTCTAGCACAAAATATCCCAGATGATGGAACGCCCGCGCTAGAACGATAGCTCCAGCGGCAAAATTTGACACTATTTTTCGCATAGCTACAATTAAAGAAATGATTTAATATGTCAAATACAATATCTAAATTCCTATTTTAATTACGTTATTGCCAATTTTATCACAATGACACTTGCCCGGCTTCTTATTTTTTTTATTTTGTAAACGTTTGAACTATTTCTTTGGACAGTGATTTTTCTCTCAATGCAGCGGGTAGTTTTGGGCTAGATTGAGAAATTTCCCTGAAAGGGATATTTTACAAAAAGTGCTTGTCATCTAGCGCAAATGGTGAAATGGCAATTTATTTTTATATGGAGTTGGACAATGGCGCAAAATTATAGTCGGATAAAGCCCACTTTAAAATTATTGTATTGCGTGACAATGCTCGTATTAGTATTTTTCTAATTGTAGTCGACATAAAACCCTATCGTAATAACCTGGTATTAAATTAAAAACCACCAAAAGTAAATTTTATCCGTTAGTAAGCTCATTCGCGTACGCTGTTTAAATCGAACGCGATCGATATGAATCGAACGCACTCTCACAAGATCTACACACGTTCTCATCAAAAATTACAGAAAAAGAGAAATTTAGCAAAATAACGAGTAACGAGTAGGTAGTTCCTCTCTTGGCTCGAAAAATCGGACTTTCAACGGCAAGTACTAATAAAATGTATGTCAAATACAAAAAGTTGACAAGAAACAATTTCAAAATCTGTCTAAGAAATCAATTGGAAAGAAAAAGAAAATCTTTGAAAAGACAAAAAAAAAAATGGTGGTGGTCGAATGTTCTGCTAGAACATTTCATATGTTGCAAAAAGGTATGTTTTATATTTATTTGTGATATGGATTAGATGTCAAAGATGAAAGTGGCCCAAAGAAGCTCGAAGTCGTG
This sequence comes from Cheilosia grossa, assembly GCA_963082955.1. Taxonomy (NCBI): domain Eukaryota; kingdom Metazoa; phylum Arthropoda; class Insecta; order Diptera; family Syrphidae; genus Cheilosia; species Cheilosia grossa. The sequence goes on from OY720144.1 coordinate 21,548,411, forward strand.
GATAGACTCGGGGTATTTTTCCAGCTCTCTGAGAGAGTTTCGCTCAATTTTTGTATGTTTGACAGATTGCTAGTGTTTGGCTCGGGAAAGTAAGCGAATAGACTTAGTACGGACCCTCAATCCTCTCCCATCTGTCATTTCTATTGCAAAATTTAATTTATGAAGCTTTTTAATGAAATAATCCTAAGATAATATTATATATTTAAGATCTCGAAATGTTTAAATATGTTTGGCTCTTGAGAGAAAGAAAATAAAACCCGAGGAAATCTTTTTTGAAGATTTTGAAGACGAAGTTTTACTCGCTACAGATTCGATAAAAAAAAAACTGTTCATCGATTTCCAATCCTGCATTTTTAATTTTTTGTTATTTTTCTTATTTCTTGCTGTCATTTCTTTAAAATTTGTTTAAAGAGAATTCCCCAAACTATGTTTAGTTTCACAAACTGTAAATTCTTAGGTTTATTTGACAAACCTAATTTGAGTCGCGCCCGCTCTATAAGGTTTGTACTAGTTGTCGGTACGTTGTAAAGCGTTTATAATGGACTGAAAAGTCAGGCACCAGCTTTGAAGTTAGAGTGCTGTTAGTAAGTATCTACTAATCTCTCCTAATACAAGATAGGGTAACCCCATAAACTAAGTATTAAATAGACAGTCAGCTCCCGCGCACCTACCCGTTTTCCCCGCAAATTTTGAAAAGAAAATTCGCTCTTAAATATATATTATCTGTGAATATACACGTGAAGCAGTAACAAAAAAATGTTAATGGCTGGAGGTGGAATAAGAGAAAAAAACTGAATGAACTGCCAGGTTATTATGTGCAAGTGTATGCGTGCGACTAATTTACTTTAACATGGCACACATATGTACTTTCCCAACACGAAATACAGCTTGTAGGCAGTTTCTCAAATTGACTGAGCTGATGGTCTATTTCATACTTAGTTGTTAGTTGGGGTTGACCCATTGCGCACTAGGCCACATGTGAAACAAACATATTGAAACAGAAGCTGCAAAAGTGGGTACAGAAGGAACGTATAACACCGCCAAATAAAACCTATAATAGACAGCTTTTATTTGAAGGTAGATGTTCTCTATCTACTTTGGCTGCGCTATTAATAACAAGACAACAACTTCAACAACTGACAATCGCCAATCTCACCTTCGTTTTCATATGTAGGCAAAGCCTATATAATATGATCCTCAACAAACCTGAGACCGCAAAAACCCGAGTTCCAACTTAGGGTTTTTTCCACTGCGCCACCTCTCGCGAACGTCTGACAAACATCCGAGAGTATAACTGTCTTTAGAGCTTCTCAATTAGCCGTTTGGATTCGGCATAAAATTGTAGATCCCTTCCATTTCTTAAAGAGTGACTCATTACTGTCCAAGTCATGCCAAAGACAATCGCAGGATTGTCGAAATGTTGCGATGTGTTATACGCTCCAGACCTGCTTTATGGAAAAAGTGTTGCTGAAGTCTGATATTGGTTTTCGCCCGTCAGCAAACTTTCAACTTTCCGAACTATTATAAACCAACATCGATCTGCCGTCACTTCATTCGTGATACATTTTCACTTCTCACGACTGCAGCTGTTAATTAAATAGTTTCCATAGCTTTCAAGCTTTCTGAGTTTGTTTATCAGTTGAAGTGTTTTCTTTTTTTCGCTAAGGTTCGCCTACCCTCGTAGATAAGCAGATATACCTAATTGAAATTCAGGAAACTGCTTGTCACTTGTGTGGCAAAAACTCCTCTGCATAATATTCAAATCAAAATATACGCTCACGAAGTGATACAGTATAGGAACCCACATAAACAAATGACCTGAAATTTTTAGTAATTTGTTTCCTGGTCTACAGAGAGAATTAGGGATTTCTTCCATACGTAGGAGCACGAATCACATAAACAGAATATGTTCATATGGCACGCCAGGAGTTTTCCTGTTTCCCTAGACGGGAAATGAGCAAGACCTATCTACTTAAAAGTTTTTGAATACCTATGTCGCATACGTAATGCTCTTCAGTCAGTTTGTTGTTCGTGTGAGGACTACATCAAGCTGAGAAAATGTTACTGTAACTTAAATGTAACAGATAGTGAACGTAAACGTTTCAATAGATAACATCAATCTGTCTTTAACAAGTCGCAAGGAAAAGCGAATAAATGCGAAAAGGATATAAAACGAGCGGCACATCTAATGATAAGGAAGCATGCATGTAAATTAATCGACCTGGTGACATGTTAGTGTCAAAATTGTTTATTCAATGAATGTGAACGTCGACGTTACAGGGGCATATACAAATGAATTACATTTTTTTTAAAGGGATCAAATATTTTTGGAGTTTTTGATTTGCATGATATTTTTCCCGGAATAGCACCCGACTAGATCGGACTTTAACAACAGCACAATTTGGAATTCCCCATAAGTCACAGCGTATACTAGATAAGTAAAATGTGTTGACTAGACTGATCGAATAGTTTGAAACATAGACAAATCACACTGAGGCTTAGTACGATTAGTACGATGTCTATGCTTTGAAATACAAGTCCGTCAGCCTTACCCGACACATTCGTCGAACAACAGGGCACCAGTGCTGTCAAGCATTTTATCACATTAAATAATGCACCCAGGTTTACTAGAATGTTGCACATAACAAGTCAAGCATATTGAAAAAGAGCGTATTCCGGACGATTGATTAATAGCTGTCATATGGCTATAAAAATACACCACCATGAACAATATTATGTAGTATTTCTTTAGTTTGCAAAACAAAGTAGACTTTCTGTTCCTGTATAATCATTCGCATTCGTGATCAGCAGTCATATGATAAGCTGTCAAAATATGCAAAATTCAGACTTTTATTCGGATGCTCTGTCAATTCATGCAAAGCTCATAGCTCTGAACTAAAAAAGAAAACACAAATTCGAAGCTTTAAAATTTTATTGGATGTTCACTGAATGTAAAAACTAGATCCAGAGATGAACGATTAAAAGAGATGAATATCTTTCGTAAGTCTATCCCCCCAAAACCCATTTGTTTAAATTGTTGTTTTTGTAATATCACCCCCGTCTGTGAATACGTGACTTATACGAACTGTCAATTTATTTCTTATGTGGAATTCGATTGGGTTTCTTCAGTTTTGCTCTCAGATTTCAGTGTGTCTAATCGAACATAAAAACGTCACTTGCTCTTTTTTTGTGTGGATATTCGTGCGATTCGAATATGTGTAGTCTTCGACACTTTGTCAAAGAGTTTTCCATTCAATGGTTAAATTTTATGTTAAAACATTCGAAATTTGTGCCCGATTGATTTCTAAGTATTTATACATAAATAATTTACAAAAATAGATCCACCCGCCTTTCTTCACAGTAGAGAAATTTCACGAAAACCTAAACCAACTCCACCAGTTGTCAAACTCAAACGCACTTGTATTGGTAAATCTGAAGCAAATCTGAGAAAAAATACAGATTCGCAAATTCTGAAATCTGAAAAAGATTGCTTTTTTTAACCAAACGAAGATAAAAAGTGCTCTGAGAGAGAGCCCAATCGAATACCACATGACATAAGTCACAAAATTCTTTAGTAGATCCGTTGGCTACACCTCCATTAAGGTCAAGACGTCTACTGAAAAAACTGTTTAAGTGACCAATCTTGGCCGTCAGACATTCTAAACTAGAATTTTGAACGCCCGTTATTTCTTTACCGTTTTTACTGGACTTGACTTATCAAGTTTCTGCGTTCAGAGAATATCAAGTCCAGACAAATCTGGTCCTCTTTAGATGATCACATTTTTAAATGTGCCAAATGCGAATGATTGTTTCACCAGCTTCAAGTTGTCGTCAATGTGAAATAAATAGACAAAAATTGATATGATTTGACAGATAAAGCAAGGAGAAATTCGAAAAAGGAAAAACGCTTGTGATTTGTCTTATTTGACAAATAATGCCACTTGAGATTTGACTTAGTCAGTGGTGACTGCAATCTAACTATTTCCTAGCTTAACGTCAAATTTAAAGCCTAATTTAGACTAAAAGTTAATTTTTTGCCTAAAGTTGTATCTAAATTTTTTTATTGCTAAGGGCCAATAATATGTTGATCCATTTAACCCTTCATTATGCCGAAGAAATCCGTTCTTATCCACAGACGAAGAGACTGGCAATTATTATACTATATAAGTAGAAAGTTTTTTTTATAGCTTTTCCGTACCGTATGCGCTATTTTCTTCGCTCTTGGAATAATACAGCGAGATTTATAGAACTTAACGAAATCAAAGTCTAATACCCTATTCATACCGAGCCGAAAACGTCATCGAAAACAGAAGTTTTCGCATACATATTTCAGTTTTCAAAACGAGTCGCTTAGAGTCGTTTTCCACTAAAACCCCCCTAAAACGACTTCCAATCATTGGGTTGTCGAAACAAACACACCTTTTGCATATTCAGCAAATTCAGCAGAACAGCTGACCGAACAAATGTCATAATTCACAACTTAAAATCATTTTCCACACTTAATTGATGGGCTAATATTATTTTTAAATGCTCTGAATTCGTTTTATTTGTAAATTTATGCGTCCGAAATTTCTTACCAAAATAATTCACACAGAAGTTTCATGACTAGTGTCTCACAGCTGATTGAAACGTCAAACGAAAACTAGTTGGTGTTCGTTGAGAATGCATCGACGAGTTTTCAACGACAACACGGTTTTCGGCTCGATGTGAATATGGTATAACTCTAACCCTCTAACAAGTTGTGTTAGCTGAAGCAGACAAGATAAGAACTGATCGGTTGTACCACACCCACACCTGTACATTATTAGGTGAAAGATCTAGCTGATGGTGTGTAATCAAGTTACCGTTATGGTCTTGCTAAAAGCAACCTCAAGCTGTCAAATGATAGATGGCGCTTTTGGAGTATGTTATTCGAAATGCAAATGTCAAAAAAGCTTTCTACCATCATTTACGTAAAAAAATCAAATGGCGGCACCCTGAGGATTGGCTGTAAATCTCGTTATACCATAGACAAACTCCGTCTAAGAGAGATTGAATCAAAACCTATTCCTAGTGGACCATAAACCAAAAAAAAAATAGAATCAATAGAAAGCACTGCTACCACGTCCAAGCCAGAGTATCGATAGAATTTTTAGGGTATAGTAAGCAGAGACCGACCTATAAAGTAAGAATAAATGGTTAGCGCAAAAGATCTATATAAAGTGCCCCATAAGACCTAGTTTCGTGCAACTATTCGTTTGTGAGAGTTCTTATTTTTAAAACGAATGTAAGAGACCGAACGGCTTAACTGGGAAACTTTCTCCGAACAGTAATACTCTCGGATGTTTGCAAAAGTGATACAAAAAGTGGACAGACTTATATAGCGTTTCGTTCTTCACATTTCATGTCTTTTCCTAAAGTGTCCAATCAACCTCCCTAACCGTTGTACAATTTTTTTTTACTTAAAGGTCGTCGACATGCGATGGGGTGTTCGAGACGAAGCCACCGACGATCATATGACAACAGAGCTCTGTATGCGAGAGATTGCAAATTGCCAGCGCCTATCGATGGGACCGAATTTCGTCGTGTTTCTTGGTCAGAAATATGGATACCGGCCGATACCCACATATATTGTCTCATCCGAACTTCAGCTGTTGAGGTGAGATCATCCCCAACAGTGCTTAGAAATCTCATTCATCTCCATTTTGCAATGCAGGGATGAGTTAGCTTCTATGGGGGTGGACGGAATGCTGCTGGACTTGTGGTACAAGAAAGACAGCAACGCGGTACCACCGATATCAGTCCTGCAACCTATCTCATCAATTCTCATCAATTTCAACAATAAGGTGATACTCACAAATAACCTTTTGTCACGCAAATAAAATTCGACCCGTTCTGTAGAGAGTTCCGAAGCTTCAAGCTGAAGATCAGGCCGTCTGGTGGGACACACTTAACAAGATGCAGAAGCTGCTCCGCAAGGCAGCCCTCTCGTTGAACACCAATGCAAAGATGGACAAGGAAACAATGCACAACTACTTTATGTCTGGTAAGAAATTTAAGAGTCTGAAGTCTGAAACCTATAAATACTAGCCAGCTCTTCTTAGTAACTGAACGTGAAGTCATCAATGGCATTCTGGATGTTAAAAACACAAAGAACCACTGTCTCGCCTATGTCCGCTACATAAACAACATCAACCTCCAAAACTTGAAGAAGGCATCACTCTTTGTCGACATCATCAACCGCAGTCTGGATACAGAGTCTTCGAAGCTCCTGGCAAACCTCCGCGATGAACGACTTCCGAATAAAATCGAGTCCTCCAACATGCAAAAGTAGGTCTTCCAACTTTGATCCCAAGCCAAGTAAGGACTGTTTACAAATTCATTTCCAGATACACTGTTGAATGGATCGGACGCGAAGGTCTCGACATCGAGACCCACGAGGAATACCTCAATCATTTCATAGCTCATTTCTATAAGAACATCGTAAAGCTGGTCGACCGAGCGATGCGCAAGGAAGACTCCAGCGCACAGGGGCAAATAGTAACTGAGATCCTTCAGCATTTGCACGCTTGTAACAATTCGGTTAAGGTATTCTATGGTCGTGAGGAAAATCTCGAACATATCAAGCGCTATATGCTGGGGGATTCAGACAAGCCACTTGTCCTTTATGGCGAAGGAGGTTGTGGTAAGACGTCACTGTTGGCGAAGAGTGCTTCATTGGTGGCAACCGATTGGTTTGCTACCAAGAGACCGATAAATGTGATCCGATTTTTGGGTACGACACCTGATTCTAGTGCGTTGACACCAACTTTGATTTCAATTTGCCAGCAAGTAAGTTTGGGAGTAGTTTCCCCTTTGATTTAAAAGTAATTTCCATTCCCTTCACATGCAATTAATAATGATTTTCTATAATTTTAGATATCTTATAACTACATGTTACCTTTTGAGAATATCCCCGACGATTTAGTACCTTTAACGGCACATTTTAAGCAATTGTTAACTTATGCAAGTCCCGCACAACCCCTTACCTTGTACCTTGATTCGGTGGATCAGTTAACTGGTACACAAGATGCGAACAAAGTTTCATGGATACCCACCAGATTGCCACCACACTGCAAGGTAAGATAAGCGCAAATTTGTGCTTAACATTGGCAAAGAAAATCCATTAGAACGGACTTCGAACTTCTTTGCATGTGCGTGCATGTTTTTTTTATTTTTTATTTGAAACTAAAGGCCATTATAACGGCTGAATGCAGTTTTTGCTTTGTGGAATTGTGTGTCATAATACCTCCGAGGTTTTTTTTTGTATTTGGTGCAGAATGTTTTGTTCTTTAGGTATAATTTGTCAGCAAAACAAGTATGGCGTCGTTGTGGTACTGAAATAGGCTTATACCCTATTCACACCGAACTCATTGATGCATTCACACCGTAGACCAACGAGTTTTCGTTTGACGTTTCAATCAGCTGTAAGACAATAGTCATAATTCATGAAACTTCTGTGTAAATAATTTTGGTTAAAATTTCGATCCAATCTCTCGAGTTTCTTTGGCTTTTTCCTAGGCACAAAACTGCATTAAGCAAACTGAGTGCGGGGACCCAGTCGATCACATCTATTAGTATTTGGTAGGTATTTAACTTAGTTAAAAAGGAAACAATACCGTGGACAGATATATTTTGCAAGAGAAGACGTTTCAAAACTTAAAATGCGAAGGGAGTGGAGAAATGGTTCTCGTAAAGTTCATAGCCAACAATGTGTTGAAAATTATTGTACGGTTGTGTGCTTTTGGCCTCTTAACTAAAGAAAAATTATTTTCATTTCACACGCATTAACGAGACAAAGCAATTTTCCAAAGGAAATCGTTCAAACGTTTACAAAATAACAAAAAAACGAAACCGAGCAAGTGTAATTGTGATAAAATTGGTAATAACCTAATTAAAATAGGAATTAAGATTTTGTTTTTGACATATTATATGATTTCTTTAATTGTAGCGTGGAAATAATTATGCAAAAAAATAGTGTCAATTGTCATTTTGCCGCTGGAGCTATCGTTCTAGCGCGGTCGTTCCGTCATCCGGGATATTTTGTGCTAGACGTCTAGCGGGCAGTGGAACCCGGCCAATATCTTTCGTAACACGTATGTGAATACGTGTGAGCTGCAAAAGAGAATGTTGCTAATGTACATAATTTTCTCCAGCACAAAAACGGAGGAGAAGCAGAAAACAACAATCTGTCAAAATGTAGGTTGAGAAAATGCGCCAGCCCATTTAATGGGTGCGCTAAATTTTAACAGATACATGAAGTTCATTCTGAAACAAAAGTTTGATTTTTTAGCTCGAGCTGTGTACCACTCGGCTAAAGGGATTCGCTTAAATTTAGCTCAGCTAAGTTTTGGAGAGAATTTTATATGGGAGGTAAAATTTGGCTCGAGCAGCCAAATATTTTTTTTTCTTTTTCTGAAATAACATTGGACGCGTTCAAGTGTCTCGTTTAGTAAGTCTGACAGCTTTCTGACTTTATGTGTCTCAATTTTAATTGACTCAGATGTATCACATGAACAACTTTTTCAGTTAATCTGTATGGAAGGATAGCTGACGGATGTAGGCAAAAATTTCGTGACGGATTATTTAGTTGACAGATCGTATATATGGCTGACGTACGGTACCGAGCAATCTAGTTTTTGCGTTCAGGGTAGGTATATATCTAGTCTAAACCAATCTACTCGACTTTTGAATGTACCCATTCCTGCGATCAGAAATCATATGGTTAGCTGTCAAAATGATTTGCTCTTTCGCTTTCCATAAAAATGCATCTGACCTTTAAGAATTGGAAAATAGAAATCCGCCACCAAAAGCGATACGCGGCCACCTACTGATATGCGCTTTATTTTTTATTTTTTGGTTAGGTGCTGCCATCTAGTGTTAATAAACTTCAGCGCTTATCGATAGCTATAGGTACTTGCTATTGAATAGTTGTTCCCATGGCATGTTCCCTACTCTAATTTAAAACTTGTTTAGGTCACCGAATACTTTAGCACCATCATTCTGTGCAAGTCAATGCGATCTAATGTCAACCCAAATAATTATAGACCTGGCCTTCACTGCTGTTGTTTTGTCGTCTCAACTTCCTGGTGATTCCAATATTGATTTGAAGGAAACTATTCTTTCAGCCCATTCGTTTAATTTTGTTTTATAATCTTTCTTCATAGTTTAAGAGAATATTAACTTTAAGCATTACCATTGTAAATATCCATCATCCATAAGTGATCCGCAGTGATACGCGTAAGTTTTCATTTGCCTGGCTTGTGCTTCGTTAATTTGTTTACAACAAAGGTGCGCAATACTTCAGCATCCTTTGGACCTACATATCCATACACATAAGCATGATGTAAATATATCAGTGTCATCTATGAATTTCGAACTATCACCACTTTTGGGTACAAGCTTGAAAGTCTACATTGCAGATTATAATCTCTTGCGCGAACGAGGAATCTAATCCGACAGTTTCCCAAGAATACCATGTCCTCTGCAAAATGATCGACATCGAGGAGAACTTCATAGAAGTCACCGCACTTGGAGAGGAACTCGCAATGAATGTCATAAAAATGTGGATGAAGACAGCCTGCCGCGACTTGAACAACTATCAGTGGCGTTTGGTGGCAAACGCCATCAGCAAGTGTTCGTTGCCCATATTCGTGAAGCTTGTATTCGCCGAGATTTGCCGCTGGCGAAGCTACACTCGTCCGCAGGAGACTCACCTAGCTTCAACGGTAATGGACTCCATTATGATGCTATTCGAACGGATTGAGAAGCAGCACGGCCGCATTTTGGTATTTCACGCGTTGGCTTACATTACAGCTGCCAAGTCGGGATTGTCGGAAAGCGAATTGGAAGATTTGATTTCGTTGGACGACAAGGTGCTGGACGATGTGTATCAGTACCATATGCCACCGGTTCGAAGGATTCCCCCTCTGTTGTGGACACGTATTCGAAACGATCTGCCCAACTATCTGAGCGAGAGGGAAGCCGATGGGGTGAACGTAATGAACTGGTACCACAGGCAGTTTAGGGACACTGCCAAGGAGAGGTACTTCAAGAACATGAATATGGCGATGTATTTCCATTCGATGATTGCCGACTACTACCTGGGTATATGGGGCGGTGGGATTCCGAAGCCTTTTAAGTTTACCGAAATCCAGAGGCATAGGTTGATTTGTCTTCAAATTTTGCTGAGCTCTGCAGACGGCAATTATTTTCATTTTTCCTTTATAGATTCAACTTGGCCGATAAGGAAGGATCAGCCGATCGTAAAGTGCCTGTCCAGCCACTAATGTTTTCAAGTAAAGATGGATCAGTAACGCGTTACAACTTGAGAAAGGTAGGTGGGGGGTCTCACAGACCAAATAGGTTCCCTTTGAATTTTATAAAATTGCTGACCAAAAATGTGACGCGTTTAAAAAAAAGTACTGTATGTTGCAACCGAATTATTTTGCACCTGTTCATTGTGAAGTTTTGCACTGTTTTTTATTTCCACTTTGCAGTTTGGCGAACTTCCGTTTCACTTCGTTCGGTCGCGACGCTTTAAGGATCTCTTCGTCCATGTGCTCTTCAACTACGAGTGGTTGCATGCAAAGCTGTCCAGTTGTCCTCTACAAGCTGTGTTAGCGGATTTCGAAGATGCCTCTGCCAATACTGACGATAAAGAAGCGAAACGTGAACTTATGCTGGTTGCAGACGCGCTGCGCTTGGGAGGCGCCATTCTAGCTCTCTATCCAAATATGTTGGCTCCGCAACTTGTCGGACGTTTGCTGCCTGAGATCGGAGGTAATGAAAACATTAAGATGCTGTTGCGAGCTTGTGATCGGTCCGGGCCGAAGGATTGCTCACTCATTCCCGTGAATCACTGCTTGCATACTCCAGGTGGACCCTTAAAGGTGTGTCAATCTATCTCATAAAATCTTATACAGTTTGTAAAGATTTCTTTTCGACAGTATTCCCTAGAAGGACACCAGTTTGCAGTCTTTGCATTCTGCCTCACCAGTGACTTTCGATACATGGTCTCGATTTCGACACATTTCATCACATTCGATCTATCAACGTCAGATCTGACTAGAGATGTCAATCCCGGTATTGAGGGAATAATGCAACAGCTTGTCTTGAGCCCGGATAACAAATGGGCAGCCGCATACTCAAACAACAATCAAACGGTCTTGCTGAACATGTTGTCCAGCGAGTTTGTTGTGATCGAGAACCCTTTCGAAGAATCTGACCAAGTTACTGGACTGTATTTGCTGAATCATAGGTAACCGATTAAAGTGTTGCATTTATTATTTGTTTATCAAACTATATAGTCGTGCCCAGTACTGTGCTCTAGGTTTATTGATTAATGATTAAACTATAACTTATAACTAAATCGATCTTGCTCTCTCGAAGCCGTTTTTATTACGCATTTTTCGAGTTAAAGAACGGCTTTGAGTAAAATATCGTAAGATTTTTACTAAGTTCGTAAAACCCGAAAGTAAAGAAACAGAAGTCGGGTATTCACATGGCGTTTTCGATTGAAGAAAAAATTGCCCTTTTCTATGAAAAGATCAAATCTAGAAGCGCTTTTTCTATGTTTCATTGAAAAGTGCAATTGTTCGGAATTTCGGGGCAGTTCTTTCGGATCTTCAATGAAAAACACCATAAAAGTAAAAAGAAAATATGTACCTACAGTTACTTAATGAACTCTTGTAAAACTTATCAGAAAACGAGTTACCTACTTATAGCAACAAGAAGAGAATGCAAGATGCCGCTAGATTTCTTTTTGATTACTTTGCAAAGTTTGGACTTATTTTTTTAATCTACTCAACTTTCCGTGGTTGCTTTTCGAGCCTAAATCATCGTTAAAAAAATTTTGTACAATGTATGATAGATTTTTTACAAGGTGGAGTACATTTATTCAGTTTACTTCAAAAGCTTTTACGCGTTGCCCCCAAAACCAGAATTGGTCCTTTCAATAAAATACGTTAGAGCTCTAGACTCTTCGTTCGTGTTAAGAATTTATCTGGAACTGCGCTTTTTTCAATCAAACATAGAAAGAATACTTCTTGATTCACCCTTTTGATGGAAAGAGCAATTCTTTTCTGCAACCGAAAAGGTAGATTTTTTAAGATAATAGGTTCGTTCGCGTACTTTCAGCATAGAAAAATTAAAGATGTCAAATCTCTCAATTTCAAGAGAAGAACCTGACCGGTTTTCTTACAAAAAGTTTAAGAAAAGTCATTTTGACATTTGATAAGGTTCGCTTTAAATGCAGCAACTCGAAATAAGTTAGAATTTTATAAGCTTAACACCTATTAAACTTCTTCCTCCGACATCGTTGAAGACGAAAATAAATAGAGTTTTAATTGTCAAACTTTTGAACTGTCACTAAGTTGTCAGTTTTCATTTTTCATTTTTCAGTAAGTCGAAACTAAGCGAGTGAAAATTACGAAAAAATTAAAAGAGGGGAAATGGATTTCTCCCTATTTTTTTTCAATTTTCTCAGTACGTGGTCGCATTCGCACAGTTTTTTAGTAAATTTTAAATAATTTTACGTTTGAAAAAAAACTACCCGAACGAACCTAATGTCAACTAGCAAGTTAATTCTTACGTCAATCATCTGTCAGACTTAGTCAACCATTGTTTTTATCGTACCCATTATTTATAAATATCGCCCGAAGAACAATGAATAAAAGAAACGAAATTTGTTCGGAAAAGTAAAATAGGGAAGCCAAAATCTTTGAACCCTTAAGGTGGGACCCCAATGAAAATTGAAGAACATTTGTTTTGCTAATAAAATACTCCTGAATAAAATGCTCCAACTTGTTAGTATTTTTTATTCAGACCACTGTGGTTGTTAGAAAGAGACATTTAAATGTTCCGTTACTATTCTTTACGTGCTATATGTATATTTTTCGCTGAAAGTTACATAGGCCATTGCCATTTTATATATACAATGGACTACAACATTAGCAGTAGGGCGATTAGGGACCAGTGGCGTGTATTGTCATTTTAAAGCAACATATTGGACCCCGTCGTGAATGAGCACAACAGTTTAAAAATTAATTATTTGATGCAATAGGTTCGTGTTGTGTGAGTTTTAATTTTTGGGACGATTGGAAGGGAAATACAATTTTATGCCGAATCCAAACGGCAGAATTGAGAACCTTTTTAATGACAGTTGAACTCTCGGATTATTATCATTCAACAATTTTTCAGTTCAACATTTATTTTTTAACTGTATGTAATTTTTGTACTACATTTAAAAGAATTGGTAAAGAATCCGACCCTTTCTACAAGCGAAACAAGAATTGTTGTTACCCAGATCCCTCGGTCCGGTCACTTTGGAGTTGGAACCACATCTTCGCAAGTTTTGTTCGAAATTGAAGATTCCCGACACATAGTTTGATTTCCCAATGTTATTGACAACAGAACTTTGACAACTACAGACTACCTTCGATAATGAAATAAATACCTACGGCAATTGTGTATTTCAGTCGCAGAGAGAATTTGAAAAAGAGTTGGTGAATCGAATCGAACCCATTCAAAGTAGCAGTATATAAATTTTTGCCATTGCGATCTTCCCTAAATATAGAGGGAAATATAAAAACGTCAACTACGCCGGTTATTGGACGAGAAAATAGATGCATGTCCTTATTTTTATTTTGCTTTTTATTTTAGCCTTTTTGTGAATACTAAACTCAAGTGGGCTCGATTCGATATGAGAGGCAATCTTATCAAGCAGTTCCCGGCACCAAGTGACGCTTCGGATTGGGAAATATTAAGTAGAAAAAAACTTGAATAAAAGTACGAAGACAGTTATTCAAGGTCTCTTCACTTTCAGGCATGGAGTTCCTCACGATTGATGACCACAACGTAGTATATTGGTCAGGAACTATAAGTGAAACACGCCTACGACTGGACTCCACAAGGGGGGAGAGCCGTTGCAATCCAGTCCTCTTTCATAGCGCCATGGCGATCAACAAAACTCGAAACCGCATCTACTGTTGTGCAACAGAGGGGAATTATCAAGTAAGTTTTCGGAAACACACCGATTTCCGGGATGATAACATTTGTGAAATAAATCTACATAACCTGTCTTTTCCTTATAGGTAAGCATGATTGAATTCGATTCGGATGGAGATTCCATTGCCTGGAACTTAAAAGAAACCCTACCGCGCTTTGAAAATGATGATAAGGAAATGCTTTTACAACTTCGACTAGACCAATACGATCGTATGTTGCTCGGCACCGCTGGTAAGGGATTCGTCATATGGGACTTTGGCAAGGATGGTTCCAGGATCGATGAAAAAGCCATTTATCTACCACTTCCACATGGTGTACGGAACATTGCCACCAAAATGATGCAATCAAACTCGTTTATGATCAGTTCCCTGCTCAACTATGCAGTGGCAGGTGTTAGGAAAAATCTCTACGTCTGGTGTTTGCAAACGAAGCAACTGGCGAAAGTTTTAGATGCGCACTTTGGAAGAATCATCCAGTTGGAGGCGTTGACCATTGGCAATTGGAACAGTGTAATTACGTCATCCATTGATAGATCTGTTAAGGTCTGGAATATCAACAACATCTTTGAAAAAGTTCACGTCATTGATCGACATGAATTGCAGATTGATGGTATTAGGTAAGCGCCGCGACGTCTGGTGGCAATCAATTTTACCTGTAAATATGGTGACATAAGGTTCGGGTACTTTTTTGGAAAGATAAAATTATTTAAAATTTGCTAAGAAACTGTGCGAATGCGATCACGTACTGAGAAAATTGAATGAAATGAGAGAGAAATCCATTTCCCCTCGTTTCATTTTTTCGTAATTTTCTAATCGCCGAATTTCGACTGACAGCTAAGTGACAGCTCAAAAGTTTGACAATTAAAACCATATTTATTTTCGTCTTAAACGATGTCGGCGGAAGGAGTTGTGATTGAATGTTGTCCTAGAACATTTTAGCGCATTCAAAATGGAAAGTTTAATAGGTATTTAGCTTATAAGAAATTCAATTACAACTTATTTTGTAGATGCTGCATTTAAAGAGAACCTTTTCAAATGTCAAAATGACATTTCTTAATATTTTTGTAAGAAAACCGGTCAGGTATTTCTCTTAAAATTGAGAGATTTCTCTCTCCATTTTTGAGATTTGACATTTTTCATTTCTCTATGCTAAAAATATGTCGTACGTCAAAGGCAGCAAATAGTTGCTGATTTGAACATGACATTTTTATGACATATACAGTAAACTTGCTTGACACTAAGTGTTGCCGTTGTTCATTATGTTATGCAAGTAGCCAATACATAAAGCCCTTGTGCCATTTACCGCTAGGTGCCAAGCGACACGTCGAATTAACGTCAAGCTCTACATAAAAAACGGAATTTTGCACATTTGCGTTATAGCTATAATCATTTGTAACAGACGTTATTTTTACGTTTTATATGAATTTTGAAGTAAGTTTTAAGTGCCGCAAGTTATCTAGCAGTCAACGGAATGCGGAAAATATCAGTATACATGATTTTTCGATGGACTGCTCGTAAAATGTCAATACCACATAATTTCTGGCGGATAGTTGTCGCTAACGAAAATAGCTTCCATATACCAAAATCGGAGGCTAACCATTCGCTTCGCCAGGTGGAATCAAGAAGCTAATTTCTTTAGAGCCAACATAAAGTTCATACATAACAATATAATTCAACTAACTTTTTTATTTGAGAGGTCACATGAGTTCTATAAACGCGATCAGCCCATCAGAATTCTGAATTTGACAGATATCATGCATGTAGTCATAAGCCATCTTTTATTTGCTCCTCTTTCCAGTTTATCTTTAGTCGATTTGGCTGTTACGGTCACCCGCAGCTGTGTTGGAGTTTGGGAAACACGTTCCGGTCGTCTGTTAGCTAAGTTAGCTGACAGCCCATTAGGCGCTATTGTTACTCACGCTGAGATTACTCCCGATGGGAAATATATCATCTCGTCAGAGACTGGAAAGTTCTTAGTTTGGAATAGAGTCTCCGAGCAGGTTATTTACCGTGATGATCAACCTGGGATTCAACAAATAACCTTCATAGAGGATGGTGCTAAGGTGATGACAGTTTCATGCCCGAATATAAACCAAAAAGACAGCGACGATGGGAACCGTCTAATAGCGATCACTACAATGAGGTCCGTCCCAGATGGAAACATAATGTTTCGATTTGAGTTCCCCGTTCGAATTATACCCGGACTGCCATTCCGGCAGGCGGTTATTTCAGCTGATGCAGCCCATATTATCGTCTGTACTGTGGACAAGTCGAATAAGGATTGCATTGGAGTGTACAATGCCGCGACTGGTAGTCACGTTTCAAAGATTATGCTTAAGGGCTGTTCTATAAAGGTAAGTTTTGATAAGGATTTGCTCTCGTTTTTGTAACTTTCTCTTCACAGGAAGTCATCTGTCTCGTTCCAATGCCACATAAGGTGCAACAAGTAGCAGTGATTAGTAGCGAAAAGGGAAGCATCATGGACATTAAAAATAAAAAGCACATCCGATCGATTCCCAAGTGGGGTGGCAATATCTCCAAGGATGGAAAGTTTGGTTTATACGCTCCGACTCGAGGGGGTTTAGAGCTACTAGAGCTTCGCAAGGGAACTACAGTGAAGACGTTCATTCCAAAAGTAGCTGAGGGTGTGTTTTCCGTCATCTGTCTCTTTACGGAAAACGATGAATATGTATGCTACTATCACAGCGGCCGTAAGACTATTCGAGTTTTTCGAACTGGCGACACTGAAATGATAGCCAACTATCGGCTTCAGGCGGAACTGACTGCGATTAAGAGCACCAAAGATGGTCAATGTCTGGTTCTTGGGACTGTCGATGGATGTATGTCGGTATTGGCTATAGTCGACCCAACAAAGGAGGCAATGATTGACTACCTAAATGGTTTGCCATCTCGCGATGAAAGCTGGAAGATTAAGTTGGCTAAAATGAAGGCGAGGGTTATGTTCAAAGCTGCAATAAGGGTGACGATGGTTTCGATACGATTTGGTGGTCATAGGACTGGCAGCGAAGAAAGCGATGCTGCTCAGGGGAATGCAGAGGAAGGCGTCAATGACGAAACAGAAGCCAATACTCAGATTATTGTGGCGGCTTAGAAGAAAAGTCATAAAATAAAAATAAAACTGCTATTGGTTGTTATGAACGATGTAACTGATTGTTTAAGAATTAAATGAACTATGATTGTTAAAGATAAGTTGTCTTTGAATTGCTTACGAAGTTCCATAGGAGTTGCATTATTGGAAAAACTTGCTTCATTTTTTACACCCTGACCTGAAGTTGCTTGCTTTTCCATTTTCTTATTTATCAGGGTCCATACAACGTCGTCAATTGCCGTCACAGACTTGATCAAAGTTGTTTGGGTTCGTTTTATCTACTACATATTTACAAAGTTGAAAATTCTGCCCCAGCAAACCGGATGGTTCGCATTTCTTTCGCTTCGAGTTCCCCGGAGTGGAGGCAGATTTCTTTCCGACGAATTTGATGTCGTGACGAATGTCGATGAACGAATCGCTGACGGACCGTTCGCTAGAATCTACGCAGAAGAACAAAGTCCGAACATGCAAATTTAAAAGGGTGAGGGGTTACTTTCTGGTGAAACAAAAAATGAATATGCTTTATATGCGCCGCATTTTTTTGTAGAATAATTTAAATTGAAAGGGACTTGCTTTATTTTACATTTTTACTCCTCGATCACAATTATTTTAACATTATGTTTTTTAGGTCCTTCCCGTTATCGTTGTGCAATTTCTTGCACAACATCAGAGAAATGGATTCGTTTTGTAACAGTGAATGCAAAGAAAGGCGGACAAAATTAGATTAAAAATCATCTCTGTAAAATGTAAAAAAACGCAGTACTTATATACAGTGCTGGCCAAAACTTAAGCACGTAATGGTATCGCTTTGGAAAAACCTAAGGAAAATTCAAAAAACGTATGATAGCTTTCTAGTTTTATTTTCTAATCAACATAAATATTTGTCTTCAATTTACAAACAACAATTTAATTATTAGTCTTAACCTATTTTAAAAATTACGAAATTAATCAGAATTCATCAATAACTAGGGGGGCAATAAGTTTAAGTTAGGGCACTTCGTGCGGTCAATTCTCTGATCTACAATTTCCCATAGATTCTCTACGGCATATTCTCCTCAGCATGAGGAAGCATAACATTTTGAAGAATCTCCCGATACATGAAACGATCCATTATTCCATTAATCTTGTGAATTGGTCCGGCTCTTTGGAAAAACATCCCCAGAAAAGAATATTGCCTCCACCGTGCTTTACTGTGCCCCTTACGAAACGGGGATTAAATCGTTGCCCCTTTGGCCTCCGTTCTGTCTGAAAGCCGTCAGAAACCTTTAAACTAAATTTGGATTCATCAGAGAAGAGCAGCGTTTTCCATTTTGCCACAGTCCAGTCTAAATGTGCCTTTGCAAACTCCAACCTTGCACGTCGATTTTTTTGTGAAATAAATGGCTTTTTTACTGCTCGATATGATGACAAACCACTATCCACCGCTCTCCGCCGGATTGCCCTGCTTGAGATTTCCAAGCTTAATTCATTTCTTATAGATCTCGACGATATGAAGGGGTCCTTTTTGATTAGCCTGTTGATCCGTTTATCCTCCCGAGTAGTGGTTTTTCTGGGTCTGTCGCCACTATGAACCGTTTCGACATTTCCACGAGCACGGTGTCGAGTTATTATGCGGGAAATTACCGAATGGCTTATTCCAAATTTATTGGCAATGAATGTTACTGGTTCACGGTTACAAAAATCAGACACTATTTTTTCTTTTAGCTGCTCGGAATACTTATTGCGAATCATGTTACCTCTTTTTTTATTTTAATTATAATAACCGATTTGCAACGCCGATGACACACAACTACTTATTTTTACTCATTGGTAAGAGCATGCTTGAGAAAGAAAAAACGGTAAAATTGTAGCAAATTGGAAGTAAACAATAAAATTGACCAAACACGGGCGAGTTATTCCTAATACAGAGTGCATGTGCTTAAGTTTTGTCCACCTAGTTTTTGATGAATTCCGATTAATTCCGTAATTTTTAAAATAGGTTAAGACTAATAATTAAATTGTTGGTTGGGAATTGAAGACAAATATACGTTGATTATAAATAAAAATAGAAAGCTATCATACGTTTTCTGAATTTTCTTTTTAGTTTTGGCCGACACTGTATACTCGTTTAGATAAATAAAATTGGAAAAAACGCGAGCTCCGGCGAGCAATAACCTTCAATTAACTGAAAGCTTTATAATGAGAATTAAATTTTAGTACTTAATAAGTACATTTTACCAACCATGCAAAATTGCAAACATCGGTAAATTCAACGAAATAAACAACATCTTCCCTTCTTCCGGAAGCTATTTTGGTTTGTTTGAATGCAGAATTCCAGAGGAAAAATTTAATAACACGCTGACCATTTCCATAATTCGTATTAGGAAAACAAGATGGACGACCAAAAAAGTAAGGAGTTACTGTCGCTTACAGGCATCGTACTCGTACTCATCTTACGTGATTGCATTTTGTGCTTACTTTTAAGTTATATAGGCAGTTTTTGGTCATAAGCTATAAGAACTGTTTCACTTTCTTTAATAAAGTATTTTTATGCAGCCATGTTTAATCAATGTTTATTCATCATATGCATGTACAAAGAATTATAACCCATTATTTTATAATAAAATACGATTTCTTACATTAGTACCTACACATTTTAATAGTGAATTAAGATTGTAATATATTTCAACTACCTTAGGAAATTCTTTTGTGTGCGATTCCTTTCGTAATAATTAGTTGTTTATAATTAATTTCGTAAATAAATATCTGTATATGTTATGTTTTATGTTTTTGATTATATCAACTGATTTTTAGAAGCAAAATCTGTTTTAATTATTTTAATTATGATTTTTTTTTTGTAAATGCTATTCAATTACCTTTACTTATCCAGACATAACTTTTGTTTCTTTTAGTTTTTTTTTAACAAATTACGTACAGCAAAAATCACATGAATGAACTTTTAAAAATGTAAGCAACAAATTCTGTTAAACGAACTGAGAAAGATCAGACAGAAAATTAAACAATGGCAAATCTGTGTTTTCACCGAAAAAGCAGGGAGATCAATTTCAAAACTAGGATCTCTCTATATCTTTGACTGTTATAAAATTCAATAGAATAACTCAATAATTGTTGTTAGTGCCAACAAGCCAAAAAACATAAAGTTTATTCTTTCACATTGGTGAAAAAATAAATCAAGTGGTCGCTTTAAAAATGGGAACTTTTATACATATTTTTTTTTACAAAGCTGCTCCATCTCTCCCCAGCGCTGTAAAACATCTTCTATACACGCAAGAAAATGGTTGTGAGAACTAGATCAGAGGACCTATCTGTATCCGTTGCGCAAGGTTTTTCTTTTAATTACCTATTAAAATTTGCTTAAAACCTAGAATTAATATTATTATTATTATTGATGGCTTGAAAAAAGCAAATCTTTGTAGCTAAAAGTACCCATTCTGCCTAATGGGTGTATTTTTATTGCAGAAAGCCTTTTAGGGTTGATATATATATGGTCTTTGTATGCAGATCCTGCACAAATTAAGTGAAGAAGTTTGAATTATTGGCCATTGTCCTAGTAAGGAAACACGAACAGAGATACCAACCTCGATATTTTCCCTTATAGTTATATAAAGGGCTGTGGCATATTGGAACAGTACCGGTGTATGTTAATGGTAATCCTCTCAAAAATGAGCAAAAAGTTAAGATGACAGAACTATTAAAGCCACGGTTGATCTTCTCCTGGCACCACCTTTAAAATCGGATTACCACTCAAGAGTGGATAAAAATGGGGATCGAAAAGCTTAAAGGGGAAAATATACACCCCTATCGAGGAATACAGCGTATTTGAGATTCACTTCACATTCTCGATTCACTTTCACTTTCCATATACATCGTGAAATCCGCCGGGAGAGACATCCTTATCGACAGGTATTTTCCTTCAAAATTGGTTGGGAAATGAGCTGTTTTGCATTAAATGGCTGCAGAGATGGACCAAAGCAATTCAAAAATTATTTTACAGAAATCAAATTCCAAATAAATGGATAGTATAGGCTTATATTTGAGTAGAGTATATTTAACAATGTGGAAAGAGCATCCAATGACAGGAAAATGCTTACATATTATAAGAAGAACTGCAAAGGCCATAATGGAACTTTCGGATTCGAGGCGAGTTTTCACAAGCACAATTGCTATTCAAATTGTTAATAAAGTTTATTTATCTCTTAGATTTACTTTCATTTAAATAAAGCAACATTTTCATATGCTTTTGATGTTTTGAACTTAGAAAAGTCAGAAAATCAAACTTAACACACAGGATTGAGGGATTTGCACATCGATAACGCGTTACAATTGGTTTTTGTGATTCAGTCTGCTTTTTTTACAAACAGTGACTACAGATGCGATATGGTGGTCATCTACAGTGATGAGCCAAACGCCCAAGAGCCCTATCACGGCAAATCGCAATTTTTGGAGTTCATGTACGTACGTATTCAATCCCGCCTACATGTAATAAAGTATTACAATTTTGTTCATGCTCTTAACTTCGCAACTTTAGCACCAATACAAAGGGTTCACATTTTTCAAAATGTTTGCTACAATACAATATGAATGGATATACCGAACAGCGTAGCCTGTAATGCTTAGAATTAGGGAATACGGGTTAAAATTGCTATCGCGCCGCTTAATGTAAATTGTTGTAAATTCTTCGTCTCTAGGATAACAAAACATTTTTATTCGTCTGATTTCAAGATTTGGGCAAATAACTTTCAATAAATTGAAATTCGCCGCAATTCCTACTTTGACTTTATATTCGTATGTTTATTTATTCGACTCTCAAACAACGCTAGGTTACAAAATTCTATGCTCAAAAGCTTAAAATTACTTTAACATTCAGTTCCTTCGTTTTAACTTAAAAAAATAAAACAATTATTGCAAAAGAATCCACCAATTGCATTAACTAAAATTGGAATTTTTAAAGTATATAACATTTAATACTGTCTGAAAACGTGACCAAATTGTGGCTATGAATGCTCTTGTTGCTTTGCATTTACTATGCTTTGCAATTTTGGACGTTTTGGAACTATTTTGATGCGAACTACATCTTAAAATGTTTCAAACACCAAATAATACAATTACTAACAACACTACTTTAAAACAGCTTAATAAACTATGTTGGCTCATACAATGCCAACACGTTTAAGCAAAATTCTTTATTTAAGAAGAAAGCAGTTTACTCGGAGATTGTATTTGCAACATAATCATTCACGATGCTCTGTTTACTTTTGTTTGCGCAGTTGATGCGTTCACAATGCATTTTCATCATACATCATACTAGGTGATCCGCTTTCGTTTTGGAACGCTTGAACCATGTGGTCTAATCCCGTAAGTAATGCAGATGTCTGCGTTTTGGAAATTAGCCACATGCTTGTTTCGGCGTCTTTAACGAAATATTGTTTTTCAACTAATCTAAATCTAATGCAATTCCGAAAACTTTATTTAGCCTCAATCCACGAAGAGTTTGGTCTCACATTTAAAAAAATCATTCTTGTGTGAAGATGCGAGATTATTAATCTGAAACGTCCTTATTTAATGTAACAACTGACATGTAGCAAGAATTAGATTATAAATAATGTTTGCTTTTTAGATATCCAAAAACCAACAGCCAACTGGGCATTAACACTTTTGCTCCCTAGAAGTACGACCTAGGAAAACGGGACCACGCAGGCATTTTTGAATAATCAACTGACTGTCATGTTTCTTAAAAACTATGCCATTTGTCGTGCCTATAGCCTATAACCGCTTCCGAAATTCAGTTATTTAGAAAGAGTAAATCGGTGCAACGAGTTCTACATAAAGTATATTATAAATTTAGAAAAAGTCCTTTAGCATTGGGAATCTGCAATAGTTGCCCTTTTGGAGTTTATAGTGATTGTTTAATAACGTCGAGCATTGCATTACTAATTGGCTTTTGCAGGATGCTCTTCAAGATAAATATCAACTCTACTCTCGGACTTAGATTAATAAAGAAATCGGTTACTACAGGCACCCAATATGGATCATTGACATTCGCACTATTACGCTAAGTTATCCTTTTCGGTTAAAAAATATGAAGTTACAAAACATAAATCAATGCGACTGTGAATCAGTATAAAGTGAACTTGAAAATACCAAAAATTCGACATCGCCCTTTAAGTCTATCCAACTTACACATAATCCAGCCCGAAACCATGTTTCTATGGTAAAAGAAAAGCTAAAAAACGAACTGGTTTTAAAATCATTGTAGTTTATTTTTTGTTTTAGTATACATAACTTAAAAGACAAAGGAGTAAACATAAGAAAAAGAGTCTTAACAATTACAATCGTAAGAAAAGAAGAACAAAAATCTTGAAAAAGAGAACATTCACTTATTGAAATGTATTTACCTTTGCAAATGACGACAGAGGTCTTTAGTCTTTCTCGCACAAATGCTTAGCAAAATATCAATGAATTTATAAACGTAAAAAATAAGATTAGCAAATTCCTTAAAAAGCTACATGAGTCTTTGCGATGTTTTTTTTTTGTTGATGAAATGAAATGACATGTTACAAAAGAATAATAATTTATTATATTTATTAGTTGAAATTGGAATTATATATGTTTAATTTGTATAAATTAAAAAAAAAAAACAATAGAAAGGAAAAGTTTAACAATTTAATTAAAACAAATGTTTACATGTTTTCTCTACTCAAACAAATTAACAAGTACTACAAAGTATGTATACGTATGTGTATGGAGTTGAAATGGATGGATGCGTATTTCTCAGATTTATCTGGTAACAAACTTCTAACAGAAACATAAAGTTTAACATGCAAGCCGTGGGTTTTGCATTTTTTTTTTCTTTGCTCTAATATTATTTAACAAAGTGCTCCTATTAATAAATATTTAAAACGTAATTTAAAAAGAAAGGAAATGAAATGTTTTTAAAAATCAATTAGTTGTGGAAACGGAACCTTCTTATGCGTTGATATTTATCGGTTTATCATTTCTTTTGTATTCACTTAAAACAGTATTCGAATACTCGTACTAACATAGTTACATTACAATATAAATATCAGCAGGTTAGGTAAAATTGCTTGTATTATGTAGTTGCTTGTTTTCTTCCTGTAGTTTTTTTTTTTTTTGTTTTTTTTAATAAATATTTTTGTTCGTACAAGTATTAGATATTCTTTTTGTTAATGAGTTTTGACTTAAAATTTATCTCTTTTGCTGCCACATTAGTTTGACCACCACTACCTTTGTATGATGTTGGCGGATTTAACTTTGCCGCTGCTGTTTTATTTGCGCCAGTTTAGCTTGGATGTGTTGCAGGCGATTTGGAGAAAGTTCAGGTTTCTTGAAAAGGAAAATTCATATACATTAATGAACTGGTTAGGTTTATTTTGTATGTTACTTACATCCTTGCGAATAAGTGAGACCTTTTGCGACATTTGATTCAAATTTAAATTCTCATCGGCGACTTTGTTGTCCATCATGTGTCCACCCATTTCGGGACTCCGATGTGGACCGAGATTGGCCTTGGCTCTCAGATGATTGAGTCGGTCCATCCAGAAGTCGGGATCAGCCTTGTCTCCTCCACTCATGCAGAAATTACTGCCAGTCGATGCTTGATGGAAATTTGTATCTTTGGAAAACAATGATTTAATAAGCATTTTGGGCCACTTTGACGTTATTACTTATCCGTTATTTTCATTAATAGTTTAGAACTTAAATAACTGAACACCACTTATCACCACGCACATAGCGTGAAGAAAACGAAGGGGAAAAAGCAAACGACGGACTTTTATGAATCCTGTATTACAATCTTTAAATCACCAAAATCATTTAGAAAGGCTCCATTACGTGCAAATACATAATTTCTGCTTACCCACGTAAAAGACCGTCTAATTTATCAAATGCAGTTGAAATACCGGTGGTAGGGTGATGTCGGAATAGGATAGGCTAGTTATGAACAACCCTTGGGTAAGAGAAAAGAATGCGAGATAAAACATTCTCCCTTGAGAAGAGGAAGACAATGTAAGATGATAGTGTTGAATTATCTCATCCTCCTATTCATCCCATCCCATCGCCAGCATGTGGGCCTGTGGGGTAAAAGCCAATCAAGAAACCAAAAGAAGTGCTTATGTGGCCCTCGGTTTTTAAAATTTCCCAGATTTGTGTGGAGATATGGATGTAATCGGCTGTTCCCATCTGCGGTTTCTTTTCAACGCTAGAAGCATGTATTTGCAGGTAGCTATTGTGAACGGTTCTCTGAGAATATTGTTGGCGATATTCTCTGAAACCAGCTACCTAGCATAGAAATGTAATTTGCTATAAGATATGAGCGGCAGTCCGATAGTGTTTCTTTAATATCTATTACTTCGGCCTGAAAAACGCTACAGTACTTAAGTCGTTCAGAAAAAACACCTCCACCGACCCCATCCAAGGTTTAAAGTTGGATAGAGTTCTTATTCCTGGCTACATTTGCCCACTCCTCTTATGAGGATAGTTATATCTAGAAGCTAGCAACAAAGTCTTGTTTATGAATTATGGATCATGAAACTGTCATACTGCATCCTTGATTACTGTTTCCTTACTTTCTTTATGTTAATCAATTCAAAAATACAAAAAACTCACCAAATTTATTGTCACCATTTGTAGTTCCTTGATTCTGTCCTTGTGTTCGTTCAATTTCAAGAAGACCATCTTCGATGTATTTCTGAAAACTGGGACTAGCCCCTTTCAAGAACGTCACCACATCGATTTCTGGGTTCTTAATCTAAAATAATCATTCTCGTTTAGACAAACCCATCGCATGTTGTCGCACCGAACTCACCTTGAAGTCATAAAGCTTTATTAATCCCTGCTGACTAGTTTCTTTGTCCGATATTAATTTGAATATTTGCGACATTGCCTCGTGGGCATGATTTGAGATCCTTTTCGCTTGAATGTCTTTTGCCGATGATGAACGTTGTGGCGAAGCGCTCGGGATGTTGCCATCTTTCTGAAGGTTCTAGATAAAGGCAGAGTGAATAACCAGAAAAATCATGCACCGGTGCCGGGACTCACCTTTAGGATTCTTATAAGGTAGGCGTGCAGTTCTGAATGCATGGGAATTCTGTTCAAGTGCTGCAGGATACCATTGCCCTTGATTTTAGCCATATTATGAATTATTGTCTTTACAGTTCGCAAAGGCGTATCGGATGGACGTTGTTGCCACCATGTGCTGGGCAATGCCAACATAAAGTCATGGACTTCATACAACACCGCATCGTAGTCGAGTTCGTTTGATCGCTCTGGCATTGTCTTTACATTCCGCCATATGCATTTCATTAGAAGGTCTGTGAACTTAGGCAGACCGGCACTGGGACAGGTCTCTTTTAGAAGACGTATGAGGGCACTGCAAAGGAAAACATGTCATAACAGAAAAATTCATAGAAACACAACTCACCAATTCAAGTTTGTGAAATTCGTCTTGTCGAGGATTTTCAAACAAATTCCATTTATCACTTTCGTATACTGGCCGTCATCACCGTTGTTCAGTTTTTGATCAGCCATTAACCCCAGCAGTACGGACATAATGTTTTTTAAGCAAGGGATGCTTAGAGTCTTGCCAAGGGTTTT